>CM053604.1:138210465-138243607 GCA_028646535.1 Procyon lotor | reverse complement strand
CTCTGATATGAAGAATTTGAGAGGTAGGGGGGTGTCGTGGGGCTGGGGAGGGAAATGAAACAAGGTGGGATCAGGAAGGAGACAAACCATAAGAGACTCCTAAACTCACAAAACAAACTGAGGATGGTGGGGGGTGGGGGGGACAGAAAGGGTGGCTGGGTTATGGACATTGGGGAGGGTATGTGCTATGGTGAGTGCTTTGAAATGTGTAAGCCTGATGACTCACAGACATATACCCTGGGCTAAATAATACATTATATGTTAACAAAAAAAAGAATGAAATTATTCCCCTCTCCCACTATTTTCTAAGCCTCTCCCAAAGGGCAGGTCCAACTAAAGGCTTTGGCCTTGCAGGTTTCTAGCTAATTGGACACCAAAACTGAAGCAAACCAATCAATCCTAAGCTAGGTTGAGCCAATGAGACTGTTCCTTCCCTGAATTTGAATAGAGATACTAGAGGATGATGTACACTGATTAGAAGGTTATATGTTGCATGTTGCATCAGTGATAGATTGGCCCCACAAAACAGCCAAAATTACAAAACAGCAGCAGTAAAGAAAAAGTCAGAATAGAGAGGAAAGTCAAAAATATGAGAGAAAGAGCGATGAGGCAACATGAGCCCTTGAGAAACCTAACTTTGCATTCAATCCTCTACATGCTTCACTTGAACATAAAATGTGTTCCTCGATTACAAAACTAAATATACTCTTACCATATGACCCAGCAATCATGTTCCTTGGTACTTACCTAAATGAACTGAAAACTTATGTCCACACAATAACCTGCACATGAATGTTTATAGCAGCTTTATTCATAATTGCCAACATTTGGAAGCAACCAAGGTGTTCTTCAGTAAGTAAATGGATAAATAAACCATGGTATATCTAGACAACAGAATATTACTCAGTGCCAAAAATAAATGAGCTATCAAGCCATGAGAAGACATAGAGGAAACTTCATGCTTATTACTAAGTGAAAGAGGCCAATCTGAAAAGCTACATATTCCATGATTCCAACCATATGACATTCAGGAAAAGGCAAAAGTATGGCAACAGTAAAAAGATTAGCAGTTGCGAGGGTTAGGAGGGAAGTGCAATAAACAGGCAGAAGACAGAGAGAAGATTTTTAGGTGAAACTGAAAAAACTATTTCAGTGAAACTATTCTACTTGATATTATAATGGTGAATACATGTCACTATACATTTATCCAAAGTCGCAGAATGTAAAACACCAAGAATAAATCCTAATATAAACTACAAACTTTGGGTGATTATGGTGTGTCAATATGGGTTCACCAATTGTAACAGATGTACCACTCTGGTGGGAGATGTTGATAATAAGGGAGGCTACGCATGTATGGAGGTGAGGGGTGTATGGGAGCTTTGTGGACTTTTTGCTCAATTTTGCTGTGAACTTTACACTAAAAAAGTAAAATTTGTAAATTTTTTTAAATGATAAAAATAAAAACACAGAAAAAGTTCTAGAATATACACATTTCTGCTAGGAAAGTTTATCTCTAAATGGTAGAATTATGGGTGCCTTAATTCCTTTCCTTTTTTTACTTGACAATCTCCCCCCACACACACACACATAAAAATTAAGTTTTGGCTTTTTAATTTTTTCCTCAAATATTGTGAGATTTTTAAAAATCTCATCCTTTAAATAACTTCTGTTTATATATATCTTGATTGGGGTTTACTTTATACCTCAACACCACTTCTGACTGGAACATAGAAAAAGTACAATGATGTTTTATCTTCTTCCTATAATCAAAGCCAACATCATTCATCCTGAGGAATAAATGACCCAAATGGGCTCTACATATTTATATCATATTATAAGCAAAATCTTTAAAATAAAGGAACTTTAATGTTACCCACATAAGTTAAGTCCTTTTCTTTAATTGAGGTAAAATACTAGGTGTTTTACTAAACCTAGGTATTCTACTAAACTAAACTAAAATACCAGGTAAAGGGGCACCTGGGTGGCTCAGTGGGTTAAGCCTCTGCCTTCAGCTCAGGTCATGATCTCAGGGTCCTGGGATCAAGCCCCGCATCGGGCTCTCTGCTCAGCAGGGACCCTGCTTCCCCCTCTCTCTCTGCCTGCCTCTCTGCCTACTTATGATCTCTCTCTCTACGTCAAATAAAATCTTTAAAAAATAATACCAGGTAAAATACTAAATCAGAGAATATTAAATACTAAAAAACTAGGTATTTTACTAAACTAAACTCAAATACTAGGTGAAATACTAAACCAGAGAAATAAATACTTTTTAAAATGGATTTTAGATCCCTGTCGGACAAAATACTCAGCTGCATCCTTGAGATTGAGATGAAAGATATTGGATGACATAACTAGATGGCTGAAAGAGAAGACTATTTAGTGGTTAAGAGTGTGGGCTCAGTTTCAGAATGTCTGGGTTAAAAATCTTAGCTCCACATTCTTTTGAAGGTGACCCTGAGAGGTTACTTTGATTTTAAGCTTCGAATTTTTTTAAATTATAAGAATGAAATAATGTTGTACCATCTTCATAGGGTGTTATATTAAATAATGTATGCAATGCAATTATTGAAACACCTTGCACTCAAGAAGCAATTAATTATCATTAGAATGTAAATTAATGTCATATTGTAAAACTACTGAAAAGCCCCAAGAGACTATGTTCTTTTTCTATGGCTTTCTATCATTTTTCCAGAGAATGGTTAAAGACAAAGATGGCATAATAACGGTCACTAAATGTATTTTGAACACAATTTATAATACACTTAATCCAATAACTGGCTGAATAAGTATTCAAGTTTTTTCAAAATAATTAGATGATATTTAGAAGCACAAAAATAGGGGCTCCTGGGTGGCTCAGTCAATTAAGCAGCCAGCTCTTAATTTTGGCTCAGGTCATGATCTCAGCATACTGGGATTGAGCCCTATGGTGTGGAGCTCTGAGCTCAGCAGGGAATCTGCTGGAGATGCTCTCTCTCCCTTTCCCTCTGTCCCTCCCCTCCTAAAATAAATAAATAAATACAATCTTTTAAAAAATAGAAGCATAAGAATAAAATTTAAACAAAGGTTCTTGTAAAATCCTAAGGTTTTGTTCAACAAGATTCAACACAAATTCAGGCGAGAAGAAAATTTCCTTAATTAAAATGAAAATTAGGAGTGTTAGTTCCTTACAGTTCCATATGAACCACAGAGTAAGCCTAATTACTCTTAACTACTTTTTAGGTTTTAGAGATAGAGGACCACTAACTATTAAAGCAGAAGAAGGTGGCCAAATTGATGAGGTAATCTGACAAGTATTTTTTTTTTTTTAAGATTTTATTTATTTGACAGAGAGAAACACAGCGAGAGAGGGAACACAAGCAGAGGGAATGGTAGCGGGAGAAGCAGGCTTCTCACCTAGCAGGGAGCCCAATGCGGGGCTCGATCCCAGGACCCTGGGATCATGACTTGAGCCGAAGGCAGACGCTTAACCACTGAGCCACCCAGGCACCCCAGACAAGGATTTTTTTTTATTAAAAAAAAAGGGGGGGAGGAATAGAAAATGCTTGGCTTCAAAAAGGAACTACTTATGAAGGCATTCAATCCAATTCACCACTATGAAATATTTTAAAGGAAGAGGATGTGGAAATTTTCTGTTAATTCAGAAGATAAAAGTAGAACCAATGTATGGAATTCAAAGAAAGTGAGTATCATATCAATGTAAAATTCAATTTAAGAAAGAAGTAGTATGGTCTGCCTATGGGTCAGTCAGGTGTGGGAATGGTGGACCAGCCATAAATGAGCAGTATACTCATTGCAGAGTAGAGGGCTTTGTAGAAAAGAATCCTGACATGAGGTAGAAATTTGGACAAGATAATATCTAGCTGTCCTTATACTTTCAAAACTCTAGGGTTCTAAGATTCAGTTCTTTATTCACTTACTGAACTTGTCTGTTGAGAACGGGTTTTCCAATGTATGATACTAAAAGAAATATTTTAGGAGCAGAGGAGACTGTCTAAAATTAGCTGAAATTTCAGAAAGACATTTTTAAAATTAGGTGCAGATGAAAATATCTACAATTTTCTCCTATATGAAAAGAACAGAAAAACCTATCGGGGCACCTGGGTGGCTCAGTGGGTTAAAGCCTCTGCCTTCGGCTCAGGTCATGATCTCAGGGTCCTGGGATCGAGCCCCGCATCGGGCTCTCTGCTCAGCAGGGACCCTACTTCCCCCTCTCTCTCTGACTGCCTCTCTGCCTACTTGTGATCTCTCTCTCTGTCAAATAAATAAATAAAATCTTAAAAAAAAAAAAAGAACAGAAAAACCTATCATTCCAGTTTTTTTTTTTTAAAGGTTGCTTTTAACATTATAGATTCTTTAGAGTGATGGTCAAATAGAAGAAATATGTCCTCAGAAGTTGGTCTACTGCATTAGCAAGTATAATTCCATACACCCAAGCTTCTCCATCTAAAATGGACAAATCTCCTTCAGTTCCTTCTGAGTGACAAAGCATTTTATTTATTCCTTTGGCACAACTCCTCCTCATTTGTTTGTTATTGGGTTTAACAATCTCCTTGGACTTCTCCAACAGCACTATGACAGCACCGTGAAGCCTAAGTGTCTCTCCCACCCTCACTGTAAGCACTGCAAAGACTGTCCATTGCAGTGAAAGTCAAATCCAACCCTCTCTGCAAGACTTGGGAGACTTCACATAAGTGCGCTCCTGCAGACTCTCCCACTGTTGTTCACAGGGCTCCTTCTGGTGCTCCCAGGTCTCCAGCCACACTGGCTCCATCCTTTGTCCTCCATATCCTTTGCCATTCCCAATGCCTGGACTCCACTTCCCCACTTCCTTTAGTTCTCAGCTTCAAAGCCACTTTGGAGTAGCTTTTTCTAAAGCATCAAAAAACAGCCTTACCTTTACCTCTGACTTATTTTCCTAGCCCCTCATTTGTTTGTTACCTTCATAAATATTTTCCCAATTGACAGATCTTTCACCTATTAGTCTGTGTGTGGTTTATCTATCCCCCCTCCTGCAATCTAAGCTCTAAATGGAAAAGAGCCTTGCCTTTCTTGCTTACCCGTGTGTCCCTACATGGAGACAGCACCTGGCACATGGTAAGAGCTCAATAGTTACTAGTTCGATAGTTGGAAGAAATATCCGGTCAATTACTACAGATACCAATCCAGGGCATTTCCACTAGCTAACCCAGGTCCCTACCCTCTGTCAGCCAGATTATCACAACTTCCTCCTAATTTCACTATTCTACCTATTCTTTCCTCTGACTTCAATCCATTCTCCACACTACAACCAGTGAAACTTTTTAACGCAAATTAGAGCATTCATATCTTCTGTTTAATACCCTTTGAGGGTCTACTATTGCTAATAAGACAATAATGTTAATGGTACTTAATATACAAAACATTTACTGAACAATTACTGGGTACCATGCACTTGTGTTATTCATTTAGTCCTCATGAAAAACTTTTAAGGTATATATTATTAGTCCCATTTTATAGATGAGGAAACTGAGACACCGGAAAGCTTAAAACCAAAACATGGCTCACAAACACCTCTAACTCACAACCATATCTCCAATATTATTCTATACAACTATCAAATTAGACTGGCTTACTCCCTTACCTTCAAAAGCCTGTACCCTCTGCATGGGCCTTTCCCCCAACTAACTATACTGCCCTGTGATCCTCCTACATGCTGTCCATCCTTTGGAATCCTGCCGCAATCACCGCTCTAAGATTTTGTCCTACTCACCTTAATCCAAACTTTCCACTAAGCACCTATTAATCCCATTGTTGTTAATAGCCACTTGATAAATGCACAATCTCTTTTAATTACTTGTTTGGTTCCTTGAATTAGCTGCCTTTTTATGTGCATTGACTCATCTCTCAGCAATAATATAAGCACTTCAAGACAGGGATCACATTTTACTCTTCATTCTTCTCTTGCACAGTCCCTAGCAATACTGCCTTGTAGGTTTGTCTTATAGGTGCCTAATAGGTGTCCACTGTTTGATTTGTCAATTAGTTTTCTTCCCACTTTCCGTGATCATTGCCAGGAGAGAGTTAGAAAATATCTAACATATTTGTTAGATGCCAGAAAATATCTGGCATTGAGCTCCTAAATATTTAGCTATCCAGCATGAATCATGGTATTTCCATCTCATACCTAGAAGAACTAGTATTCTACTAATTATAGAGTACAGCTGAGAAAATCTTTTTCACAATTTTTTTTAACTTGGAATTATCTCCATACAAGTTCTGTCATCAGGGAAGGTAAAGAAACACTGAGCACAGCTCCCAAAAGCTCTGTTTTCCTCGTGTTTGACACATCATCACACACATGTCTGCTCTGCCTCTGATAGCATAGCTTTGCAGAGTCTGTTTCTATGGTAATTTTAAGCTTATATAACACCAGCTCTTCATAGTCTTTATGAACATTTCTTAAGTTTGTGAAAATTACATACACTTCAACTTCAAAGTGACTCAATTCATTGTGTAGGCATTAAGGTGATAATTATGAAATAAAACTATATAACAATATGAAAATACATTATAACATTAAGAGAGGAGAGGAATATAAATTTGGATGTGTGCTGAGATTATAACCCCGGAACATGTGAGGAAGGTACACTTGGTGGTCTTCCCAACAGCCAACAGCATTCCCAACAACATCATGATTCCATGTAGATATCCACTGTCTTCTGAAGACCATATGTTCTGGGAAGTCTGGGCCCAGGCTATTCCCAGTCCAGAGGATGGGTCACAATTAGGCGAAGCCAAAGATTCTCAGCCTGAGGAAGCTTTTGAGGTGTCAATGCCTGGCTCCCTCCCTATCTTCTTCCTCCCCTTTTTGCATCCCCTCCCTTCCACTTTTGACAGTTCTGAAGTGGGGCCTGAGAATTTTATTTCTAACAAGTCCCCAGGTGATTGTAATGAAGCCAGTCTAGGGCGCAATTTGAGAATTCTTTGCTCTTGAGAATAAGCTCTTCTCTGGAAATTTTTTTTATATGTGATGCCCTGAACTGTGATAATTTTGGTAACAGCCTACAGATGATGCCAACACACAAGAGGATGGAGCCTAGAGTCTCTCAGAGGAAGGCGGAGGTAACCTGAAGTGACTCCTTCAGTCCACCCATATAGGCACTTAATATGTGAGATAAATAAATCTCCTTATTTGGAGATGATGAATGTGTTGTTTGCTACTGAAAACATTCTACCTGATGGCTTTCTAAGGTAAAAACAGTTTTTTCAAATGATGAAAATATAACTATTTTTCTTTCCCAATATGCTTCTTATGCAATATATATCACGAAAAATAATTTGTTTGATTAACAAATATTTTATATTCTCTAATACAAAATGAAAGAGAAAGATGAGACAATTTTACATCTATTATGGAATAATTCTACCACTTTTTCTTGAGGTATGTTTTTATTTTCCAAAATATTTTCTATTGAAAACCTCACGCAGAGACAGGATACCAAATTTGAAGACTTTCTTCTCAATTTTTAGAAAAGGGCCATAGCAATGCCTCCAGATGGAATAGTTCTTCAGAAAGATATATTGGCCTGATATCAAGAAGTACACAGCAACCTGCTACACTAAAAGACAGAAGACTGAGGATTTTCTATATTAGGACTGTTTCCTTGAACTTCCTCCTGTCTCTGCTTTAACTTTGTTAAATGAGTTCCTTATGTGCTCCCTATCCATTTGCTAATGCAAATATCTACATTTAGGTATAAGGGAATGAATGCCTCAAACCTATATCTACCATCACCTTTCTTATCATGGCATTGTTATAGAAAACCCAGTCGATAACTAAACACCCATTACTACACTCCCTGATGTGCCTTCCACTCTAGATGCTGGAAAAGCTAGATGTTCACAATTCCAATCACCACAGCTGCAAGCAGTCATGTGACACAGTTCTGGCTAATGTGCACGAGCAAAAGTCTTCTATGAAACCTCTAGAAAAGTTTTACCTTCCTGATAAAAAGGATTCACAGTGTCTCAAAGAGAATAACTTATATATGAAAGGTAGAGAAATGGGGAGATGAAATTTCCATAATCTTTTAAGCTATATAGGAGGAACAGTGCTGTTAGAAATAGTTTGACTAAATAATTCAGAAAAAAACAGTATTTTTTGTTTGTTTGTTTTTAAAGATTTTATTTATTTATTTGACAGGGAGAGAGAGATCACAAGTAGGAAGAGGGGCGGGCAGAGAGAGAGGGGGAAGCAGGCTCCCTGCTGAGCAGAGCCCGATGTGGGGCTCCATCCCAGGACCCTGAGATCATGACCTGAGCCCAAGGCAGAGGCTTTAACCCACTGAGCCACCCAGGCGCCCCCAGAAAAAACAGTATTAATGGAATCAATTACAAGTTGAGAGTAAATTATGGTAAGAAAGTGTGTCATTATCTAATTACTGCCAGAAGGACTGGTGATATGTCAATTATTCAAAGCCAATTTTTTTCATTTTTAAATGGACTCACCCAAAATTTAACTGGTTTATATCTTGCAGCCAGTTAGGAGCAGATAAAATCACTGGGACTATTGGGATACATTTTGCAATCTGTTTTCTTTGGAATGTTCACCAAGAAATTGTGTTTAAATCTACATATTTCATAAATGTTTACTGAATTAGTTTTTATGGTTGAGTTAACTTTTTTCCACACCCACCTCAAAAAATGTCTAGGCTAAAATTATTGCATGTAGATCCTTAGGAATAGAACTTGGTTGCTTGCATCATTAATTTTTTACTGTGCTTGAGCAAAGCAAAACTACTATCTTTTTTTTTTCTTTTTAAAGATTTTATTTATTTGACAGAGAGAAACACAGCGAGAGAGGGAACACAAGCAGAGGGAATGGTAATGGGAGAAGCAGGCTTCTCGCCTAGCAGGGAGCCCGATGCGGGGCTCGATCCCAGGACCCTGGGATCATGACCTGAGCCGAAGGCAGACGCTTAATGACTGAGCCACCCAGGTGCCCTGCAAAACTACTATCTTATACATGTGAATTACCTGGGCTCCCTTATAGAAGTGGGATCCTCATTAGGATCTCCAAATTTGAAAAGAGAATGTCAATCCTACTTTCTAGTCCACCTGACTGTAAAGGAATAAGATTCTGAATTTAACAAATAATATGCATTGTCTTCAATCCAGGAACTTCTAAAGGAACCATAACCTCATAGCTACTGTTTCCCAGTAGCTATCAAAAAATTCCATTGAGAGACGCACCCGAACTTAATAACTTAGTACCCAAAGACACACATATGCACACTCCAGCATGAGATCCAAAGCAGACATTAGGTTGTGGATCCCAGTTATCAGACTAAGCCAAAGGGCAGAGCAGTATTTGTCGATCACCACCCAACAGATCAAGAACCCAGGGCAGCTAAGCAGTCAAAATGATTTACAGCTTATGCAAAAGAGAAAACCTTGGCAAGAACACTAGCATCAGTGTGACAATCCAAGCCATGAGTGTAAGCAGGCAATAAGAGGTAATGTATTCTCCCCAGTCAATAGTTGCAGGTCTATTTTAATAGCAAAAACCAGTCCTCATGGGTGGAACTGAGAGTAATCCCCTGAATAGGATGAAGCTAAGAGCCTGGAAAAAAAAAATAGCAATAAATTCCAGTGAATGGACCACTCAGAACAAAAGCAAGATGGTTTAATGAGCACAAACAAAACAAACGGGGTTTTTTGCTTTTGAAGGGTATTTATATTAAATTCTTATTTTCCTTAGAAGTTTTCCCTTGCATTTTTGTGCCAATAAATGCAACTAGTCATGTAGAGTCTGAGTATCCCCTTTTCTGGAGAAATACTTACAGATTACAATTGTCAACTGATACTTTGGCATTCTTCCTGCAGGTCCCCATCCCATGTGCTACAAGAAGTACAGGGGCTGAGGACAGGGATCGACCAAGAAGTGGGCAGGTTGCATCTGTGACTAAGAGGTTGTGTCTACAGTTCCAGCCTTTGACAAGGGTGAGGAGAATTGGAGTTTTTCAGAGTAATAATCTTACCCCTACAGGTTCTGAACAAAATAAGAAATAGAGAGAGTATCAAATGAGCAACAAAATATTATATTTTTTCAGGAGCACTTTGTAGTTTTCTGAGTACAGATTCTTTGCCTCTTTGGTTAGGTTTATTCCTAGGTATCTTATGGTTTTGGGTGCAATGGTAAATGGGATCGACTCCTTAATTTCCCTTTCTTCTGGCTTGCTGTTGGTGCATAGAAATGCAACTGATTTCTGTGCATTAATTTTATATACTGACACTTGACTGAATTCCTGGATGAGTTCTAGCAGTCTTGGAGTGGAGTCTTTTGGATTTTCCACATAAAGTATCATATCATCTGCAAAGAGTGAGAGTTTGACTTCTTCTTTGCCAATCTGGATGCCTTTGATTTCTTTTTGTTGTCTGATTGCTGAGGCTAGGACTTCTAGCACTATGTTGAATAGCAGTGGAGATAGCGGGCATCCCTGCGTGTTCCTGATCTCAGGGGAAAAGCTCTCAGCTTTTCCCCATTGAGAATGATACTCACTGTGGGTTTTTCATAGATGGCTTTTATGATATTGAGGTATGTACCCTCTATGCCTACACTGTGAAGAGTTTTGATCAAGAAAGGATGTTGTACTTTGTCAAATGCTTTCTCAGCATCAGTTGAGAGTATCATATGGTTCTTGTTCTTTCTGCTGTGGGTTTTCTTGAGGTGAAGCAAGACTAGACATGAATGTGGGCTTGATTAGTCATGTGGGACCGAAGGTCTGTGGAGGCTCATCCACTGCCCCCAACAATGGAGCCAGGAATAGGTGGGTGGTACTCCTTCCTTCAGTCAAGACAGCTCCAAAAGTTGAAATTTCATTTTCCTTTCTTAAAATGTGTTTTTTAAATAGCTTTTTAAATGACAGCTTTATTGAGGTATTTCATATACCATAAAACTCACAAGTTTGAAGTGTGCAATTCAGCGATACTTAATATATTCAGAGAGTTGTGCAGTCATCACCACTACTCAATTCTCGAACTTTTTCATTACCTCACAAGAAACCCTGTACTCACTACCAGCCACTCACTGTTCCCCATGACTCCCCCAGCCCCAGGCAACCTCTCATCCACTTTCTCTGTAGATTTACCTATTTTGGACATTTCATATAAATGGAATTATACGGCATGTGCCTTTCTGTTTAGTTTCTTTCACTTAGCCTATTGTATTTCTTTCACTGAGCCTATTGTATTGGTGCTTTATTCCTTTTTACTGCTGAATAATATTCCATTTTATGAATGTACCACTTTCTGGATACATTCATCAGTTGATGGGCATTTGACTTATTTCTATTCTTTGGCAAGTTTGGATAAAGGTTCCGTGTATATTTGTGTATAAGTTTTTGTGTGAACATCTGTTTTCAGTTCTCTTGGATATAAGAATAGATTGTCTAGTTTTTTTGTTGTTTTTTTTTTTAAGATTTTATTTACTTGTTTAGAGAGCGAGCATGAGTGGGTGGAGGGGCAGAGGGAGAGTGAGAATCCCAAGCAGACTCCATGCTGAGTGCAGAGCCAGATGCAGGGCTTGATCTTCCCTGAGCCAAAATCAGGAGTCACTTAACTGACCGAGCCACCCGGGCATCCCATCCAGTGATTTCTTCTTAACTAATGTTTTTCTATGATATTTCATGGAGAGGGGCAGGTAGACCACATAATGTACACGAAATAAACATGCATCTATTTTTGTATTACTACCATAAAGTACAACAGAAGAATCCCCAGGAATTTCCCAAATATGTTTACTGCATATTTTTTCCTCTTCTAGTTATATGTATCATATATATGTTTTTTTTTAATAACTCCTCACTCAGGAGAGAAGCTGCTTTTCCCTTCGAGACATCATCTTCAGCTGGCCCCAGTGGCTCTTCATTCTGATGCTGGAAAGCATTTGGTTGGCTTTGACATTCTTCTTGCCTGTTCCTGGATGTCCTACGTAAGTGAGCCCATGTAGGTAATCGCTTTTTGCATGTTCTTTTCTGCCAAGTCAGAGCTTCTGGGGTGAGAGCTCGCAGATTTCCCAAGGAAGAGGAACTCGCTTTCATTCTTTCTTCTCCTTTGAGGCATCGTGTGTATTGGGAAAGGAGTTTGGTGTATGTCCAGAGGATTATCTCTGTGAGGCTTTCTCAGGGTCCAAAAGGGAAGTTGGGCTGCCCACCTTAGCTTGTGGGGAGTAGTCAAGTCAGAAGAGCATTGTTGAGGAGTACGTGGCACCGAGGGGTCTCCGTGTTTGAGGCTCCTTGTTGGGCTGCAATGGTTGCCAGGATAAGCCTCATTCCCACTGAAGTCTTGTCAATTAAGTAAATGTTTTCACTTTCCCAGTGGTTATCTTGGCCCTGGTGGCATTGGAGATTTGGGGAGGCATCCGAATTGTACTGGAGGAGCTGCCGGCTACATTGACCGCCTGCTTCTGGGAGATGACCACATTTACCAGCATCCTTCTTCGGCTGTGAGTGAGCCTAGCTTGTACTTTCAGCGAGAGCCTTGGGAGCTGTGAAGTGAAGGAAAACAGAAAGAGCCAGTCAACGGGAGACTCTGTCCATTTAACAGACTGTGATTAATTTGTATTTGAAACTAATTTGTATTTGAAAAGTTCGCTGATTTAGGAAATGTAATGTTTATGATGGGGCTGTGTACATCCGTTACTTTGGATTTGAAAGTGTAGATGTAGTGGATCAGGCACGTGGTGGCTCAGGTCAGACTTCCTGGCAGCAGACTCTGAGGTCAAGGTTGGATTGGTTTGCGGGAAGCTTATCAGTCCATCCTTTTGGGATCAGCCCCTGCTGGGGATCAGAGGAAGCAGGAATGGGCAGAAGGGGTAGTTAACTTGGCTAGTAGTCACACAAGGCCTTAGCTAATCTCTTGCGGGGCTAGACTGGTGCTTTAGAGTTGTTCTGAATTGGAGTCAGGGATCAGGCCATTGGATGTGGACGGCCCCCAGCAAGGGAGTGTGACTCCTGGAGAGGCAGCTCCCTTCAGTCAAGGACAGATCCAGAAAAGGGACTTGGCTGAGAGCTTTTGACCATTAATATTTCTACCAGCTCAGGGGAGGAATACTTCAGTCCTGAGAGGCATGGGCAGGGGGATATCTGAGTGATACACTGTGGCATCCACCCGACTGTTTCCAAATTTCTGCAGTTTCTGCATGAACTCTTGTTTTATAATAAAATAATACATATATATTTATTTTTTTAAGATTTTATTTATTTATTTGAGAGAGAGCACAAGTAGGCAGAGCAGCAGGCAGAGGGAGAGGGAGAAGCAGGCTCTCTGCTGAGCAGGGAGTTGGATGCGGGGCTCTATCCAAGGATCCTGGGATCAGGACTTGAGCAGAAGGCAGACACTTAACTGACTGAGCCACCCAGGAGTACCAGGAACAGGTTTTTGATGTTACAGTAGGGTTAACCTAAGGGAATAAACTTGGCAATTATGAAGGTAGTATGCACAGTGTTGGAACCTGTTAGGGATGCATCCGATCACCGGCCCCTGAAGTTGGAAGTGGCTGCTCTGGGTCATGGCTCATCCCTGGGCTCTGTGTTTCTCTGGTATCACACACCCCACACTTTGTGGGTCAGAAGTATTCTTCCTATAATCCCCAAATGTTGGCCATGAATTTCTGCAGCAAAAATGAAAAACATTGAATTCTGGAGTGTATTCAAGTTTGTATTTGATCTCTGAATTGTTTGCGTGCATTTCGTGGTCAGTGAGTCCTGCCTTCTTTTTCTGTTTTGTTAAGGTGCTTTATCACACCGAGGTGGCCTACGATCCAGAAGGAATTTTAGGGACCATCAACTCCATTGTGATGGCATTTTTAGGAATTCAGGTATTCGTTCATTTCATTAGGGTGTACATTTTTCTGACAGTTCATTTTTAATCATTTATCACTAATTCAAAAACTATTTCATTAAAACAAGTAATTGGAAGCATACCTTCTATGGACTAAAAATTCTGTTATATGTGACAGATTGTCAAAACCAGAAGTTGCTAAAATTCAGCACGTGGAAATAATTAGGTATAATTCCTATAGTCCCCCCACCCCAAATCTCATTGTTTATATGACTTATCTTAGCAATGGAGGCACAGCAGTTTCTGGGTAAAAGGTCTCCCTGTTGGACGGTGCAGGATGTTTGGGTGCTGGTGGTGTTGGGAAGTCCCTGTGTCCCCTCTTGTCACATTTATTTCTTTTGTGTACACTCTGGTTTCAGGTTATGCATATTATATGCCAAAGTCAATACAGGTTGTTCTTGGTTTATCTCACATGCAATTTTTAAAAAATTCTGAGCAGTCTAGATTTCTTTTTCCTCCCTAAAGTTCTCCTTATTGGTGTTCAAAACTCTTACTTGAGCAGAGCTATTCAGGGGAGGGAAAAGTCTGTAAAGCAGCAGATGGAAGGCTCTGATGAAAATAATCATGTCCATGTGGCTTTTGAGTACTTGAAATGTGGCTAGTATGACCGAGGAACAAAATTTTAAATTTCATTTCGGTTAATTTAAATTTAATTTCAAATAGTCTCCTGTGGCTAGGGACTGCCATATTGGATAGTGTGGATCTAAAGCATATATGTTTTGGCGATTCATATTTAGAAATATTGCTCTATATTCACCTCTGTAGCACTTTATGGTTCACAGTGGGTGCTTTCACATATATGCATTTAATCCCTACATCTGCAGATCTGCAGGGGTGAATCTGCGCCCATGAAGGCAGCCTGGGGTAGGGTTAGGAGTACAGACGTGGGGCCACACTGGCTGGGCTCGAATGTGCTCTACCACTTTGCAACTGGGTAGCCTCGGGCACGTTGATCCCTCCATGCTCTGATAGCACCTGTTTCAGGAAGGTGTGGAGAGGACTGAATAAATTAGTTCATGTAAAATTCTAAGAACTGGCACATAGAAAACATTCATAAATTTTAGCTCTAGTTACAGATTATTATGAACATTTTCTTATCCTTTGATGTTTTTCAGAAGTTAATTCCTAATTTCAGGGGACTTTAGGCAAAGTCCAGATTGTACTGTTTCTGTTTCTGCCTCTAGTACCATCCTGTCCCTGTCCCATTTCTGTACTGCTGCCAGACTGGGCTTGTCTAGCAGACCAGTCTGTGCTGGTCCCTTGTTACTGTTTTTTTGGGGTGGCGGAGAAGTGACTTTCCTCAGCTCCTTCTCATGCATGAGACAAAGCCTGTGCCTTAACCAGTGGGCCCCACAACCCCACCTGCCTCCCACCTTCCCACCTTTCCCAGCCCTCTAGCCTTTCTCAATGACCTGCAGCTCAGGGACGCATGCTCTTTCAGCCATTTGAGCTGTTTCTGTGCATGCTGTTCCATTCTGCCCAGATGCCCTTCCTGCTTTGCACCAGTAGCCTCAACTGGACAGCATTTCCTCCCTGGCGTCTCCTCCCATCCTCCCGAGGAGGCCCCCGTGCCTCGGTGGCCAGTCCTCAAGGGCAGGGGTGACATTCCATTCCTCTCGGTAATCCCTACATCTAGCTGCAAGCCTGGCAGATAAGACTGTCTGTTGAGTGATTAGGACAGAATATACCTTAAGCAGTTCTCTTGGTCATCTGTGTTTTCTTCTCCAGGCAGGAAAAATACTCTTGTATTACAAGGATCAGACCAAAGACATTCTGATCAGATTCATCGCCTGGTGTTGTTTTCTAGTAAGTAACTGGTGTTCTTCATTAAAATCCCATCCATCCACGTTTCAAAGAAAGAAAATGTTTAGCAGCACTGGACGGCAGCTGTCACAGCAAAGGGTTACATTCTTCACCAGAACAACAGAGAGGAACACATCTTTACGCCTGAACTCTCAGGTTTATTGTTTTAGGCAGATGTCTTTATAACTAAGAGTGGTCGCCGTTGAACAGGCCAGCTGGAGTCATAAAGAAATTGTGTGGGTCCCGGTGGGAAGCCAGACCAGGAAGAACCGGGTAACAACTTTCAGAGGTCCGCTTCCAGATCTCCCAGTGACGGAGAGTTGGAAGTTGGGCTGTTCATTTTATACCTCACGTTTCCTCTCTAATTTATTTACTAGTTTACCTATGACTTAAGAGAATGCTTTGGAGATTTTTGTTTTGGAGAATATTTTTAGTTATGCATCTTGAAAATAGTTTTCCAGTTAAAAGAATAAAATATAAGACAGAATTTTCAGCCCTCCCTAAATAATTAAATAACATGTTTTCCAGTTTTGAAGCATAGTTGTTTTTTGAGATAATATTAAAAAAACCCTAACATCCTTCTCCCTCTTTTATAGGGGCTTATTTCTGTTGCTTTGACGAAAATTTCTGAAAATGAAGGCTTTATTCCAATAAACAAAAATCTGTGGTAGGTGTAGAAAACAGTGTCATTTTAATGTTGGGTTGATCTTGCTGATGCATACCTCAGGAGCCCTGAAACACCTCATTCGCCTTATAGGTCCATTTCGTACGTCACCACACTGAGCTCCTTTGCCTTCTTCATCCTGCTTATCCTGTACCCCATTGTGGATGTGAAGGGACTGTGGACGGGAACCCCGTTCTTCTACCCAGGTAAACAAACCTCTATGTTTGGAGTTGAAGATGGTGACCTAGTGGGTTGGCCCAGAGACAGCTGAGCATGCCCAGTGCTGCGACCTCAGGCCTTGGCCCCCTGTGGCAGGTTTCCAAGATGTAGGCTGAGGGAGAAAGCCACTGGGGCCACGTGAAGGGCATGCCTGGCCTGTTCCAAAGCAGTCCACCCATTTTATCTGTTTAGATTGTGGGGTCACAACCAAGTTCCACTTGTTTCTTCAGGCAGTCCTGAGTGGTGGAGCATCAGAAACAATCCAGGGCATATCATTCAGTTTCTAATGCTTTAGCAATGGGGCCATGCCTTCTTTCTGAGTATAAATGTACTACCTTATAGATGATACATAAGAAATATCAAGAGATATTGGAGATAAATGGTATCAAGAGATAGATGGAATGGTTTTGATGCAAATCTACCTGAAGACTGAGAGACCCGATGACTTGTTTTTTAAAGATTTATTTATTTGAGAGAGAGAGAGAGAGCATGTGGATGCAGGGTGGGGAGGGGCAGAAGAAGAGGGGAGGGAGGGAGGGAGAGAGAGAGAGAATCTCAAGCAGACTCCACACTGAGCTCAGTTCCCACCTCGGGGCGTGATCATGACCTGAGCTGAAACCAAGAGTCAGGTGCTTAACCAACTGAGCTACCTAGGTGCCCTAGACTAGTCATTTCAGTTACTCACTGACAGATTTTTCTGACCTCAAGTTTCTGGTCTAGAAAAGATAAGTTCATGATTTTGACTCTCTTTATAGATTTAGTATTCAAGAATTACATCATTAGAAATATTTTCCAATTTTTGATTTAGTTTATACTTAAGTATTTAAGAAATGCATTACTTATTTTTGGCAGTAGCCAGTAATATAAGTGTGTGCTTTTTGGTTTTTTTTCATTGTACTAAAGTCGAATTTCAAGAATTAAATATATCAGATGTGACTCAGGAAAATATTATTTTCTGTATTTCTCTTCCAGGAATGAACTCTATTCTGGTGTATGTTGGCCATGAGGTGTTTGAGAACTACTTCCCCTTTCAGTGGAAGCTACAGGATAATCAGTCACACAAAGAGCACCTAACTCAGAACATAGTCGCCACTGCAGTTTGGGTGCTCATTGCTTACATTCTCTATAAAAAGAAGGTTTTTTGGAAAATCTGACAGCTCCTCCAGCTGAACTGCATTGCTGGCAGACTCTAGTGGGGCCGGGGGAGTGTTGAAGCAGCCTTTATTAAAGGGAACAATGAATTACAGAATCAGTAGGATGTGTATTTCCCAGTGATTGGGGAAGACGCTGATGTGCTCTGGCTGGTTTACTATGAGACAGCTGTTCATCAGACCTCTGTATATTTGAGACTTAGATTTTTGGAATATAATTGTCTTTTTTCTCCATCTTCTATGTAAATGGATGTTTTAGAACTTCATTTTAAGGATTTCTCATTTAACCCTTCAAAAGGAAATTGCCATGGGCATTTTGCATCTGTGACAGATAAAACAATCTAAAGTCTAATTTTTATTATCTTGTTTTCCTGTAGACCGCCTTTCCATGTGCACACATGCCAGCCGAGAACACCTTCCTTTCTGTTGTGGCTGACTAGAAGGCTTATCGAATGGGATGGGTAGTGATGCGGCCCAATATTCTTCGTGGTTAAGTGCACTTTAATATTTCAAGGAAGTCAGAGTAATTTCCTTTTCAGATCTGCAAGGCATTGGTGGGTCCAAAAAATGCCTTTCTATCGGAAGGCATTCTGTCCTTTTCCTCACTTGCAAAAGATGTTAAAATTTAGATGGGTTATTCCCAGCCACTCTTGCTTATGGTATATACCTACATACCTATTTGGCTGGCTGGCTGCCTACTTGCCTGTCTTTCTGTGTGTCTAGATGATGACTGGCACCCAGGGCTCTAGTGTGGCAGAGAAAAGCACACTGTCCCGCTTGTGGTGCCAGCTTTGCCATCCTTGCCGTGTGAGATGCCAGCAAGTCCCGGGCCTCTCTGGGCCTCGGTTCTGTCATCTGTGAAATGCGGGAGATGGGGATGACCTGTCAGGTTCCTTCCAGCTCTTAGGCTCATTGAGGTGGGTTACATCAATAGCTTTTCTGAAATCCTTAGGAAAATAATTTTATTACAGAAAACTCTTCAAAATAAATGATAATGAAAAGTTAAAAAACAAAACTCTCATCGGAGTAGATCTTTTCAGAATGACCCTCCACAGTGGAGGCACTCTCCTGTGTGGAATCACGAAACTGAAGGAATAGTTTCTCAGGAGTGAAGACAGGAGAACACTTTGAAAACGGCACTTTTCATATGATGCATCATCATGCTTAACCAACTTTCCGTGAGAATTCCGTATGGAGGAAAAGGGGGAATAGGTTGTACTTGAGCCCACTCTTCCGTGGTGAGACCGGGCCACCTCCACGTCGCTGCAGCCGTCACCGCAGCTCGGGCGACTCTGGCCTGTGGACCTCTCGACCCGAACCCTCGGCCCCGCTCGTCACTGTCCGCCGTCGCTCCGCCCCCGGCGCCGGCCAGCACCCCGTCTTCCCGCCTCTCTCCCCAAATTCAGACCGTCCCTCGGGATTTTCCTAGCTCCCTGCACGGCTCCTTCTCTGTCTCCAGCTGTGAAACTCCGTCACCTTTCACTCACCTTATCCTTCGTCCTTCCCCGGTTTTCCACCCCTGACTTCCGCCTTCTCGCTGCGCCCGCCTCGTCACTGTCACTCCAGTCCCGGCCCCCGTCCCTCAGTCCTTCCTCTGTCAGGTCGCTATCCGTCGCCTCCAGATGAAGCTTTATGCAGCAGAGCTCGGGTAAGATCTCTTCTATTCAAAAGCTTCCCTCAAAGTTGGAACCGCTTTGCCTGGCGTCGAGTATAACGGCCCTCGGGAGCCAGACGCGACTGAGTGCTGGCCCCGCCCCTCCACCCGGGCCCCGCCCCCGCGCCCCGCCCATCCCGCCTCCGCCCGCCCTCCGCTCCTCCCTGCACAGCTCTCAGCCCTTTCTGCTTCTGACTTTGACTGGGGTCTTCCTGATTTACTTTTCCCCGTTAATTTTCTCCCGGTTACATTTGACCTCTAGATCCCCTTCTTCTGAAACACCATCTCTAATCTTGTATTCTCATCCAAAAGTAATATTTTTTTCCTCTCGTAATACCTTACTGAGATCAGTCTCATGGCATTTATCACTTTCTGCCTGGTATGGTAGTTACTTGTGTACATGTCTCATTTCCCGCGCTAGCCCATGACCGTGTTAAGGGCAAGAATTATGTCTTGTTCATCTGTATATTCCTCACGGTGCACACACAGTGCCTCGTACTTAGCAGGCGCTAAATAAACATTTATCCAAGCAAAGCGATGTTGGTTTTTGTTTTTAGTATCTAAGTGCTGATAAAATTACTACACTTGGAGTGCCCCATGAAAATGTTCCTTTTGCTAATGTGTAAGGGGACTGTCGGTGAGGAAATCTGCTGCTACCCTTCTCTTGCAGTGAGTCATCGTGGATGGTCACACTGATCTCAAGTCCTGGCAAGTCAGGCTGAGTTGGGCCTCTGCTTAAGTTATCCAGAAGCATTTCTTTTTCTCTTTCCTTCCTTTCCTCTCCTTTCCTCTCCTTTCCTTTCCTCTCCTCTCCTCTCCTCTCCCCTCCTCTCCCCTCTCCTCTCCTCTTTCTCTTCCTCCCTCCCTCCCTCCCTCCCTCCCTTCCTTCCTCCCTCCCTTCCTTCCTCCCTCCCTTCCTTCCTCCCTCCCTTCCTTCCTCCCTCCCTTCCTTCCTCCCTCCCTTCCTTCCTCTCTTCTTTCTTTCTTTTCTTTTCTTTCTTTCTTTCTTTCTTTCTTTCTTTCTTTCTTTCTTTCTTTCTTTCTTTCTTTCTTTCTCTCTCTCTCTCTCTCTCTCTCTCTCTCTCTCTCTCTCCCTCCCTCCCTCCCTCCCTCCCTTCCTTTCAAGATTTTATTTGTTTGACAGAGAGAGAGATCACAAGTAGGCAGAGAGACAGGCAGAGAGAGGGGGGAAGCAGGCTCCCTGCTGAGCAGAGAGCCCGATGTGGGGCTCGATACCAGGATCCTGAGATCATGACCTGAGCCGAAGGCAGAGGGCCACCCAGGTACCCCCAGAAGCATTTCTTGAATTGGGGAGTAATATATCAGGATGTATTGAACCGTGGGGACCAGGAAATCCTGATTCAGCTGGGATTTAAGGAAAACTTGGCTTATGTAGGAAGGCCCGAGGTAGGCTGGCTCCAGCTCACTTGCCTGTGGGGCCAGCGCACTCTGACAGCTACACACACTCAGGGACCGTGACACACACCCGAAGGAGAGGGCTTCCCCTCTGTGCATCTCATGACTTCGTTAGACCGAAAACCCTCCCCAGAAGCTTCTCAGCAGCTTGTCTCACTGGCTATGAGCCTTTCATCTGACTTATGAAACCAGCAGTGACAAGGGACCGTGGACTGATGACCCCACGGCATGGCTACACTGACAATCTGCTTTGGGAGGGGATGAGTGTGCCCAAGTGAGTGGCACAGTTGGGAGAGTGTCCTACAGGGAAGTTGGAGTCCAGTTCTTAAAATAATAAAGCCCAAAATACTGTTCTAGAGTAGGGATGTAGTAATTGAACGTTGTTTACTCATTTTTTTTGTACTTCCGTTACTCACTCCTATTTATAATTAAGTGAATAAATTGTTGCCCTTACACTTTTTGTCTTTTTCACTGTGGCCAGTAAAGGGCATCTTTTTTTTTTATTTATTTTTATTTTTTATTTTTTTAAAGATTTTGTTTATTTGACAGAGAGAAACACAGCGAGAGAGGGAACACAAGCAGAGGGAATGGCAGCGGGAGAAGCAGGCCTCCCGCCGAGCAAGGAGCCCGATGCGGGGCTCGATCCCAGGTCCCTGGGATCTGACGTGGGCCGAAGGCAGACGCTCAACAACTGAGCCACCCAGGCGCCCCAAGGGCATCTTTTATAAATGTGTAGTAATCCAGGATGTATTAAAGGGTGTCAGCTTAAATGAAATTCCAACATAATAGTTTTTGTCCTTTTAATGTAATTCTGTTTTCCAAATAAATGGAGACAAATGGACTTTTGACAAAGTTTCTCAACATATCAAACTCCTTTTTGGGAAGAGATCGCTATCAATTGTAAAAAATTAGGGGTAGGTCTTTGAAAACACTAAGCAACACATGGTGGGATCCATGACCCTATTAACAGTGCATCTTCTGGTATAGTTTCAGCTTTTGAGATTTTTAACACTCTTTTTGTTGGAATTTTGAAATGAGGTGGGAAAACACATTGCTAGTGTTTGTCTTTAGTTGCATATCTGTGTAATCTGTTTTCACCAGTGTGTAGTAAGCCAACATTTTTCTCTTGGTGATCAGTATCTGTTGAGCATTAGTTTGAAAACATGGCGTTTCTGGGTTTTGTTTTGTTTTTTTAGGCTACATGCATTTCCAAATTCAAAGTTGATGGAAATGCTAGATGTTTGCCTTATGTCATAACATGCCTCAGACCTCATAAACCCCTTATATAATTGTGTGTATCAGAACACTGCAATTGACAAAAGATGTCATTATTCTGCTGGCTTTCCTCTGCAGAATTCCATCCCAAGTGCTAGCCGAGTGGACAGCTGGCCTTGCTCCCTGCAGTGCGGAGTGTGGGGCTTCTCATGGTGTCCGTTACCATTTTGGGTTCTGGTGGAATTCTCTCAGGACTATTGGAGCTGGACAGAAAATCATGTCTTTGGTTTTCCCACCTTTTATGGCTGTTTGTTCTTGCCCTTGATGGTTTGTGGTCATGCATTTTTACTTCAATGCAAGATAGTTTTCTTGCTCATATTAAAATCCAAAGATTGTTTAGCTTGTAGAGTGGTACTTCCATCTAGCCAAATCCTGCATGTGACACAGCTCTGCCCAGGAGACTGCTTGTGTCAGTTTAACCAATCCCTGCTGATGCCTGTCCCCGTGTCAAAGAGAAACAAAGCCATTCTGATGAAGGGGCGAGGGCAGTCTTGACCACAATGGGGTCCAGTGTGAACTGAGCTAGTTTCCTGGAAAAATAGGCTGGAGACTTTTTAAAGGCTGGGGTCACTAAGAGAAAGGCAGCGAGGGGGTGTGATGGGCTTGGTCTGTGTCACAAGGCCATCTGGATTTGTGAGTTGGCGCTTCTCCCCGTCTTTATGACGGGAGGTAGTGGGGCACTTTGAAGCAAGGTGCCCATCTAAACGAGGCTCTCCTCCTGGATATTTACTCTTCAGAGACAGCTTGGTTCCTTCCAATGTTTTCCAGTGGTACTTTCACATCTCAAAGGGCAGCAGGATTTATGATTGCCAGCTTTCTAAGTGACTGCTCTGAGAGTGGGTTCAGGGACCTATATGCTCATCACTATATTTTGGCCAGATCAAATAGATTCTGTGAGCGTGCAGCTTTTTCAGGTGGGCATTTTAAAGAGTCTAGGGTCATTCTGGGTACACAGCCTTATGCTGTTAGAAGCTGCGCTGGAGTTTGGTTACGTTTCAGTGCAAGGGGCATGGATGGGTCCTCAGGAGCCAGAGGTCAGCAGTCCTGCCCCACCGTGCCTCACCCCTGCCTTGTCTGCAAACTTTGACTTCCCATTTTACGTGGCACTACTGAATTAAAAAAAAAAAAAAAAAGATTGGTTCTTTTTTATCTGGTGCGTACACATTTGGGTATCAAAAAGTCTTGTTTTGATGTATGCTGCCCCCAAATACTGATCTGAGGAAGGTATAAAACCAAAATCTGTTTAATTTGAAAGCTGTTAGGGGCCATCACACTCCTCAATCAAAACAACAGAATTTTTTATATATTGTAATCAACTCATATTAAATTGACAAACACTTTAAAATGAGCTAGGTGGACTATCTCCTGAGATCAGATGTCTATTACTTAAACTATTGATTTTAATACAGTTGACCCTTGAACAGCACAGGCTTGAAAAGAATGGGTCCACGTATACACAAATTTTTTACAGTACAGTATGATAAATGTATTTTTCTTATGATTTTTTATTTTTTAAAGATTTTATTTATTTATTTGATAGAGATCACAAGTAGGCAGAGAGGCAGGCAGAAGAGAGGGGGAAGCAGGCTCCCTGCTGAGCAGAGAGCTCGATGCGGGGCTCGACCCAGGACCCTATGATTATGACCTGAGCCAAAGGCAGAGGCTTTAACCCACTAAGCCACCCAGGTGCCCCTTTCTTATAATTTTCTTAACATTTTCTTTTCTCTAGCTTACTCTAAGAATGTTACTCTATAACATACAAAATACATGTTAACAGTTTATCAATAAAGGTTTCTAGTCAATAGTAGGCTATTAGTAAACACATTTTTGGCGAATCATTATAGGTGGATTTTCAACTGTGCAGTGGGTGGTCGGGGGGACGTGCTGGCGCCCCCAGCAGCCCCCCATGCTGCTGTTCAAGGGCCAACTGTAGATCTAAAACTTCTAATGCAAAGTACTTAACATGTTAGCCCTCTCATTCTTAAGTAGCCCCTAGAAACAAGTATTTGTTTGACGTTTATCTGATATATCTTAGGACAGGAAAAGAAGAAAATAAACCTGAGAGCTAATACTGCCCAGCTGTACACACAAGGCATCCCTCCATAGATGTCGTGTGAGGGAACACTCAGTCTTCACAGTCTGTGAGAGAAGTGCTATCATCTCTGTGTTTCAAGGCCGAGCCTGAGGCACAGGGAGTTAACCTGTCCCCTGTATTCGGCAGTAGGAGACTGGGCAGAGCCAGGGCTGGGAGCCGGGCCACAGGGCACCTGGGCTGGGCGGGAGGGAGGAGGCACCTTCCCTGGGCTGGTGCACAGACCCCCCCACCCATGGCTTCTTCATGGAAGTTTACTCAAGTTCATTCTGGCATAAAGGTTTTTGGTTTTAAAACTTCCTGCATGAAAAGGTCTGAAAGCATGTTGATATGTAATACCTACCAAAACCTAACTATGGAAAATAAGACCCTGAGATCATGAAAAATATTCACTTATGTAAAGCACACTCTTGTTCAGAAACTCACAAGAACTGAAATACATTTTTAAAAGCCCCAAACTTAGGATGATTTTTATTTACAAAACAGGTCCTTTTGTTTTACAAAAATTACAAAAAATGACTCTGAAAAATAGAAATGGCTTCTCAGACTCTTGGGAACTACTTTTAAGCAACCAAGGAGTTGGAATTTAGAAGGGTTTACTTCTTTCTAAGAGTTGTAACGGCAACATTTACGAATGCTTTATGTCTTCACAAGAAAATCCCACGGCTCTGAGCTGCCCTTCCTCTGGCGGAAAGGGCTCCCTGGTCAGGCTAGAGTCTGAAGGAGCAAGATCTTCTCGTTGATGCAGAACCTGTGCAGCACGACCATCAAGTTCTCGCCACAGCGGGACACCTGGCGCTCCATGGCCAAGCGGAAGTCCTCCTTCACGCCCTTGGTGATGCCCCGAGTGACCGTGTGGTGCCTGAGGGCAGCGACAGGGAAACAGAAGGACACCACAGTTAGTGCCGGCATCCCCCGTCAGTGTTTCTGGGGCAGGAGTAAAACCTGACTGAAATCTAAGTATAAGTAAAAAAATTCAAAAAGGAAGAAAAGCCCTCACCAAATAGTCCCCCTGCCCGTTCCTTCTCGGAAAGACGTAAAACTAGAAAGACGTGTTTCCCACTCAATAAAAGGCTATTTTAAGCATCTAAACCTCCAGTCAAATGCCACCTGCTTTGCTTCTGAACCCTTGTGGCTCTGACACTATGAATCCCTGTGCTGACTTGTGCACGGTTCTGTCACTTTGGGCCAACTGGGCCCAGTCCACGCGGCCACACAGTTCATGTCCGGACAAGGCAGCCGAGCGCAGAGGCAGCAGCAGGGAGGAGGGAAGCCAGAATGAGCCAGTCACCACACTGAGCTGGGGCCTGGGGCTCTGTGATAAGGCTCAGAAAGGCCTGGGGCTTGTGCTCAGCCACTGGGGTTTGTTCCAAGTGCGTCTCTCTCCCGGTGATGCCAGCATAGGACAGCTCTGCTAAGCTCATCCAGACTCACATCTGTTTGAGAAACAGTGTCGGTGAGGTGTTGCAGGTCCCAGACAGGAGTCTGGCAGAGGGAGGGAGAGAGGCAGACTCACTGAAGAACAGCCAGTGTCCTGCAGGAGCCTGCTGGGCCCTGAGCTGGTCCACATGCTCAGGAGAAGGGTCAGTGGGAGCACGAGAAAAGTTCTAACTATACCTGGAAGCTGTGCTGTGGATGGAGAAGGGGCTCACAAAGGAAATCCCAGAAAACTTAAGATGTCAAAACGAAGAAAGGAAAAATCTAGCAAAACTCACTGGGTTGTTAAAAGGAAAGGAGTTTTAACTACCGGGTCAGTACTTTAGTAGATTTAGACCAATAGAAGGCACCTCCATTCCCCACCTCGACTGCCTAACTTCCCTCAGACACAGTGACAGGGATTTTAAATGAGATTTTTATGTACCGGCCAAAACAAAATTGTTGAAACCACTCTAAAATGTTCCTTTTTTTTTTTTTTTTTTAATTTGTATACTATCATATAAAATAAGTACAACAGAAGTCAAAAAGTTGCCATGCAACAGAAGAAAAAACAAAACTAGGCTCTGTCAGACTAGTAAAGATACTACAGGCCAGTCTACAATGCCCACGGGCATTTGAAAGAACTACGCCAACAGCAGCAGTGCCAGGGAGAAAATGCAGTTCTTGGTGGACATTTCTAGTGAAGTCGGCTGGTAACTCAGTAATAAGGACATGGTGTCTGAGGCTGAGGCTATGAGGCCCGCTGGGAACAGGCGTAGACCCTTGTAGGCCGTCCTGAGATACTGTTCTTCTGGGTCCCCTGGTGGGAGCCAACCCTTGGGCAAGCGAGAGTTACTGGTATTTGCAGACAACAAGCTAAAGGGCTTTGAAAGCTCTAAGCAAACTCTTCCCTTCATGCTAGTAAAAATATAATAAAACATTGTGTCCTGCTGATCATGGTTCAATGGTATTGTTTCTACAGATTAAGCAGTACAACTCCTTTACATTTCTATCGGTCTCTATCCCTCTGGTGAGTGTGCCTGAAGAAGAGCATGAGTCAGCTTTTGTGGTTTAAGGACAGGAGAAATCAGCTAACAAATGCAGCATACCAAGTATTTTCAGTTTAAAAAGGGAAGGTCTGGAAAATCAATAAAATGCTGTGCTAAGGCCCCGTTACACCAGAACATTGACACTGGTCACCCATACGGAAATCCATCAATAAAAATTTACTTAAAATGAGCTTCGGCATCCTTAAATATTTATGACTGAATGCCTTATGTTTTATCCAAAGAGAATCACAGCCTAGTGCCTAACCTAATGTGTGATTAATCTAACACAGTTTTATATAACTTTCATTTTGTTTTGTTTTTTTCCAGATCCATAATGATTTTTAAATCGAACACAAAAACACTGGCAACTTATGGAAAAAAAATAGGAAATGTTACAATATTACAACCAGATGGTTTGCCAAGGAATGCAGAACAAATTAAAAAAATAAAGCATGAGAAAGAGCACTGAGGAACAGAGAGCTGGAAACCATGGGCAGTACGACATGTTGACAAAACGGCACACTATGAGCAGTGTTTTTCCACGTGGTACCTGTCAGCAGTCTGTATGCTGGGCTGAAGCACAGGTAAGAATTCCTGCTGCAGTAACCCCATGGGAGGGCTAGAAGGCCTTTAAAAAACAGCAAACAGCAGCATTCAAACACCCACACCGACTCACCCTGCACTGCAAAAACAACACGCCAGAGAAAATGCACAAGACTGGAACAGACTATGCAGAAACCCTTGAACCTCCACGGCTCCCCCGCCCCCACCCCCGGGGGCACAGTGGTGTCTTTCAGGAGGATGGGAGAAGCTAGCGGTCCTCTCCCTGCACCTGCTGCTGGGGCACGTCCAGAGCATCTTGTTCCCAGGCCCCGAGCTCAGCCCACTCGAGATTTGGTGTAAAAGCAACCACCGAGGAAGAGGATGACAAGACGGCATGTAACGGCAGTGCAGAGAGGGGGTCACACTTGAGAAGACACATTTTTTAATCCAGCCTCCTTCACTCTCCACTCTGCTCATGCCCCCACCAATCCCAGAGATAAACTGGGGGCTTTCAGTAACCATCTTTGCCAGGATTGAAGCCCTGGATTGAAGAGGCCCTTTCAGGATGACTAGAGGGACTGGCCATGTTTTTGATCAAGAGAGGTTGAGCCTGAATTTCAAAAAGTATTGAGTAAAGGAACAGATGGGGGTGGGGGGGAAGAGCCTGGGACCCACGGCTTTGCAGAATTTGAAACAAAGATTTATTGCGCAGGACACGGTTTTTCCATTTTCACCCAGTCTAATACAACTAAGGTACTGCAAATATCAGCAAAGAACTAGTTCTCTATTTTAAAATATGTTAAGGACAAAGTGTCTTTGTTCTGTTGGTCAGGCCCTGGGTGCCCTCAGGGTTGGTACTGTATCCACTAGCGTCCCAGCAGAGCAGGACGGACTCCCAACCTTACCCAAGGAGGGTGCTGTGTACTGCTCACAACACCTCTGCCCCTCAGCTGGGGAGGCCACCCAAGGGTCTGTCTGTGATGGCTTCAGAGGATTTGTTTGGAACCCAGAGGGAAAAGGAATACAGATAGTTTTACTCAAGATTCTAATCCTTCCCCTCTTAGTAAAGAGCTCTCCTGGCTTTATGAAGCTTGTTTCTCCTGCTGCTTAGGTGGAAATAATCCAAAATGCAGGCTTCCGATGAACTTTGAGACTCGCACAGTGAAGACTGGGCAAGTTTCTAGACGGTCAGTTCACTAAGTAACAATCCCTATTCTTGCTTCCAAATGGATAGAACAGCAGGTTTCCTAAGAAGCTTAATGGTCTTCTCCAGGTTGTTAGAAGACATTAAAGTTGATATTGACCAAGGTGCGGGAGCCTGGAATTCTCTCTCAAAGCCTAGAAATGCAGGCTGTGCCTGCCTGCCTTGCCCTGACTCTTTACAGTGATATTATCTGGGTGTCCAAGAGCTCGTGCCTTCATTCCTTGTCCTAGGGGTTGTCTGCAAGTAACCATGTCACTGTTCAGTTTGACACAAACTGGCTAAAGAAGTGTTCAGTAAAACGAAGTTCGAAGTTTGAGATCCAACGGCTGATTTGGTAACAGTCCGTTCACTCATCTTTCCACAGTTAAGTACTATCTGAGGTAAGATAGCATCTACAAGACTAACCCTAAGTAAATGCAGTTGATTCTAAGGCTGTTCCTATATTATGAGAATTTGTACAGTGAGCGTTAATGTGAATTAACTAAAAAGCTATTAATATCAGGCATGTTTTATATATCCAGCCTCAAAACCTAGAAATCTTTCATTTTTAAGTCCACAAAAGGGGCTGCCTAAGCTCGCATAGCAACAAATCATCTTTGTTCTCCAACACTGTTAAGAATATTTTTACTATGTAATTTATTTTCCCCCTAGTTTTTATTTGCAGTCTTAGGGAAGGGAATGGAGATGGGAAGATGAGCATGTCCAGCCCATCTTGCCTAAGCAACCTCATGCATAAAGGTCTCATGTTTTCAAAAAAGAGCATTTGTTCTTTTAGATGTTTAGAATATCTATTAATCATATTTACAAGATGAAGAACAAAAACCCCATTTAATCTTCCCATTCTTCCGAATGGATTCCGTAAGACCCTCTTCTCAACAGGAGTAATGTTTGCAATCACACATATCCACAATGCACATCTCAAGCTTCCCTCCCAACATTTCTAAGGCTCTACAAAGATAGAAAAAGATGTGGATTTTTGCTCTCAACAACTGAAAACTCGTTCATTTTGCAATTGAGAGGAAAAGGACAAGGTTTTCAGCCTTAGCAACTCTCCCTTCTCACTTGGGGCCCAATCGCTTGCAGTGACTTTCACACTGACTCCCGGCCATGCTGAGTCTGCAGGACGCGAAGGAGGAAGTAGGAAAATAAAGCATTTTATAGCACAGAGGATCTATTATCCAAACTATAATGAGTATTGAAGGATAGAAGCAAGATTTATGAGCTATTTAAAAATCATAAATGGTCACTAACTTCCTCTAGGTGTGGGAGGGCATGCCTGAGACCAGGCACCCACCACTAGTTCTTGGGGCAGGTGTGTTTTTCTTAGAGACACTAGACCCGGCTAGTTTCCTTGTGCTATGCAAGCAATAACGACTGGTTGGGAAGGCTTCAAATAAATACTGACGTCCAAGTACAGTTTATCAATAAAATCTGTAGCTTTTCCTAATCCACTACAACTTTAATTAAGCATGGCTCTTTCTTAATTAAAAGCATTCTCTGTCTAACCGGAAATTTATAGGATTAGCCTGTACATTTTGGAAAGGAAAAGATAGCACAAATGAGACTTTCGTTTAGTGGAAAGATTTTAAAAGTGACAGAAATATCCCAATTTCAACAATGTTTTATCAGAAATGTAGTTAAGGAAACACCAAATTTCAGAAGGTACCCAGAATCAAATCTACTCTGAAAAACAGAGACCAGGTTTGGATTCCTCTTTCTGAGACTTCTTAAAGCTACAGAAACTTACAAATATTTCCTACAAGCACGTGAAAGGTGAGCATTTAGCACGGGAGAGCAAGGCAGCACGCTTACTTGATCAGCATCCCTTGATTGGGCAGTAATTCCAGATGAATTTTCCCACCTTCCTGAGTTCTTAAGTAGGCGAATTCCTCCAGCATGTCGATATCTGCAGGCCAGGTTCAGGTTAACCACGTGCAGAAACAAGGTGCCCTGCGCTCTCGGAGGAGGACCGGGCTGGCAGTGACCGAATAACTTGCCCACAGCCACCCAGATGGCCAGAGTCGGTACTGGAACCCAGGGCGGTCTGATTTCCAAACGAACAATTCCTGTACCAACCAGACCGCCTCATAAATAGGTTTCTCCTACAGATGCTAATTAAACAGATTCTATATGGTCATAACAGAAAACTCTTGTTTTCTTTATAAAAAATGAAAGAGGCAGTGGGGGCGCTGAAACCCCGGAAACGGTTAAGGAGTATCCCCCTAGGCGCCTGGACAAGGACAGTATGTTCCTCACAACTCGAAGGTGGTCTTTCCTTAACAACAGTATGAAACCCAATGACAAAAGCAGCTGCTGGGTTGGGCAGTGCGTGTGGCGGGTTCTCAGTGGCAGCTGTGACAGCTATGACACGGAGAGGCCCCAGGAGGCCCTGTGCTGACAGATGAAGGTCAATGAACTATTCTATCCTATGGCCTCACTGGCCACTCTGGGCCTCTCAGGAATTGGAACGCTCTTAACGTAGGCACCTTGGGTACCTGCCTAGAAGGGGCCAGAGACGGCAAGTGGAATTGAGCTGCCCATATTCCCCATCCTCTGCGTCACCTGTGTGAAGCCTTTCAGGACTCTCATGAGACCAACTGCCACAGACCCATTTTTACTCATCATTCTTTCTCTCTTCCTCCAAAGTAGTGAAAACCAGTATTTCTACCTGGAATGATTCATTCACTTTTGTACTGTACATTTATTCTTAAAAAAAAAAAAAAAAAAAAAAAAAGGTCAGAATTTCTTATGTTTACACAGGAAAAAGGATACTTGTAACATAGTTGAAAAAATTCTCATACTGGAAATTTCCTTGTTGGCAAATCTTATTGACAGCTTTCAAGAAAAGATTCTCTCCCCGAGGCCACTCTTGCTGAAGCAAGACGATCACATGGCCCAGCGCCATGTCATCCCTGCTGTCTGTGAAAGCCCGGAGCTGCAAGACAAGGATGTGTCCAGACATGCAATGGAAAGGAAATCACGGGGTGATCGTAAACACACCAAATATCATTTCCTGAAAAACATGCTACACCTGCTGTGCAAACACCACAAGCGCCTTCTGAGGGGCGGTGAGTCCTAACCACGGAAGCCTGGGTTTCCTCTGCTGGGAACAAGGTCACTAGCAACATGTTCACTGAGCATCCTGACGGGAGCTGGACGTGCCCGGCAGGCCTGAAGCTCTGGCTTTGGGGAGAGGGCGAGAGTAGCCGAGTGGCTCTGTGTGGTGGAGAGTAAAAACGGGATTTCTTTGAAGGGCGCCGTTGTGGGTAAAGGGTGGGCCAGGAGACTGGGAGGACAGAAGAGTTTGAGAAGAACATGGACTGGGGAGCAGAAAGGCAGTGAGCAACAAGGAAGGAAGCGGCAGTGCGAAATGCAGAACCGGCCCGAGGACTCAGTGAGCAGCTAGGCCCCAGATCTAAATGATTTCTGTTGCCCCAAGGGATTCTGACTGTGAGTGAAGTCTGGGAATCACAGCCCTAAAGCAGAGACCCAAGGCTGCTGTTTTGCTCACAGATCTTGGTGAGAAGTACACTAAGGCTTGGCTCCACCTGCAGCCAAGGGCCTGGCGTTCTTCCAACAGCCTGTGAACCTTTCCGGCGCCGCTGGGCCTCTGCTGGTGCTCATTCTAACGCCTGACACGCTTTCACCCCCGACGTCTTTAGGATAACAAACTCGCCATCCCTCCACAAACCCGACGGCATTTGTAATCTCTCCTAGCTAATATATTGACACACATTAATCCATAGAATATTTACTGACCATCACTATGGGCAGGTTATTCAGATAACCGTCCCACGCCCACCTGTAAACTGCTCGAGGATGGGGATCATTTCCTACTCATTTGTGCCCAGTGCAGTCCAGTTGGCATTGTTCAGCGCTAGCCCCTGTGCTCTCCCCACATCACCAAGTCACTTCAGACCATAACAGTGGTCCAAATTAAATCTTGTTCACGCTCATCAGCCTCCAGCTCACCTTAAAGCAGGCCAGCATCAGATGCAGGCAGTACGGCATGAGAGCCCTGCTCGTACAAGGCAGCAACTTCAGATCTGAACCTGTGGACAAAAGGCCACAACAGGTCTGTCATTAGCAAAGAAAACGGCTTTAACATATATTTAAGATGCTTTCCAGAAAAAAAAGATAAGCAACAGTCATATGATTTCAAATATAGTTAAACCATGATTATATTTCATGATGTTGACACTGGTTTTTGAATGCTCTCTAAATTTCATTTATTCATCTTCTTTCCTAACCTTGCTTACATACTTTTTAGTATAAAATATTTCAAACATAGAGAAACAAACACAGGTGTTTGTAATACTGTGCTCAACACTCAGCTGTACAAAATATTAACGCATTGCTTTATCTTTTAATCTTTAAATTTTTAAAAAAGATTTTATTTACTTGGCAGAGACAGACACAGCGAGAGAGGGAACACAAGCAGGGGGAGTAGGACAGGGAGAAGAAGGCTTCCTGCCAAGCAGGAAACCTGATGTAGGGCTCGATCCCAGGATCCTGGGATCATGATCTGAGCCGAAGGTAGATGCTTAACGACTGAGCCACACAGGCGTCCTGTTAACGTTTTGCTTTAAAGACTTTATATATATATCTACTCCTACCTTGACAAAATGACGAGGCGGAAAAACTCACCACAAAAAAAAGAAGAGACAGTACCGATGGCGAGAGACCTAGTCAATGCGGACATTAGTAATATGTCGGAAATAGAGTTCAAAATGACACTTATCAAGATGCTAGCAGGGCTCGAAAAAAGCATA
>CM053604.1:138173124-138209965 GCA_028646535.1 Procyon lotor | reverse complement strand
AAAAAAAAAAAGACTTTATATATAAAGTATCACAAATTTGGTTGAAGCCTCTTGTGCACCTTTTCAGCTGTCCTCTTCCCTCCTCCCTAAAGTAACTATTATTCTGAATGCAGTTTTTCATTCCTCTGCAACAGCAGAGGAAAGTTTTGCAAGTTTTCAGTTTACTATATAAATGGTGTCATATTGTATGTATCCTTCTGCAAACTGTTTTTGGTACTAATACCGACAGCTTTAATTCATTGATTTTCGATGTTTATACAGTATTCTGCTATTTACATATGCCACAATTCATTTATCCATTCTTTTATGGTGGACAGTGAGATTTCCAATTTTTCACTATTACAAACAATGCTAAAATAAACATTCTTATATATATTTTCTTGTACACTTGTGGGAAAATACTTTAGGCAACAGTTTTTAAACCAAGACCTTAATCCTTTCCTTTATGGTGTGTGTTCTTTATATCCTAAATCCTTCTCTGCCCTGAGGATGAAAGTAGCAAGAAATCACAGAGACCCTGTACACACATACTTACATGTTTATGTACATACATGTTTATGTATCTAAAAGAGAAGGTTCATGAAATACAATTTACCCTTTTTACAAATGAACTCATTTTAATATTAATATTATATTCTATCTCATTAAAAAATGGTTGAAATTCATGATGCGGGAGGTGAGGACCCAAGTTTGAAAAGCACTGATCCAAGGGATTTAACTAGAAGAGGTATGTAACTAGGTAATGAGATGTTCGACCTGGAATGGTTAAATTGGTCTCCACAGTGATGGTACGGGTTTATACACCTTCCAGACGGACAAGGTGTGTCTTTACATCTGGTAGTCAGTATTGCCACTCCACATTCTGAGGGTCTGATATGGTAGCTTACTGTTTTAATCCGCATTTCCCATACTGCTAATTGGCTGAGAGTCCTTTCAAATGGTTTCTGGTCATTTGGAATCTGCTTCTGTAAATCTGTTGTTCGTATTCTTTGCCTGTTTTGCTACGATGGGTTGGCTGGTTGTTTCTTCCTGGTTTAAGGAGCTCTTTCAAAATCATGGATACGAAGTTCTTGTTGATTTTCCATACTGGGTAACTTTCTTGCAGCGTAGGGCTTATCCTGTCACTCTGTCACAGTATCTATTGTTGCTGTTTTAATTTTAATGTGACTAAATTTACTTATCTTTTCCTTTCTGTTGTGTGCTTTTTGTAGCCTAAATCATTCTCTACCTAGAAGGCCCAAAGAATCCTTTCTTCTAAAAGCTTAAAGTTTTACTTTTCATTTTTAAATCTTAAAATTTAAATACTTTTTCTGTAGTGTGAAGGAGGGATCACATTTTTGTTGTTTTTACTTTTGGATCGACTGCCTCAATACTACTTATTGGATAGATTCATTCCTGGCCCACTGAATTATAATACCACCTGTTTCTTGGTTCTCTATTTTGTTCCATCGGTCAGTCTCTATGCCAATACTACACTATCTCTGTTACTATAGCTTTAAAATAAGTCTTGAAGTCAGCTAGGTCCAGTCTTAACCCACCTGATTTGCTTCTGTTTCAGAGACACTTTCTGAAGGGGTCTGGGCTATACCTTCTCCTTCCCCTTCCCTTTCTCCTTCCCCTTCCCCTTCTCCCTTCTCCTTCTTCTTTTTTTTTTTAATGTAATTTTTTTTAATGTACCTTTAATTTTTTCCCATGTACCTTAAACAGCTTCAGTAATAATCAAGACTATCATACTTTTGTCTTTTAGGAAATTTTTAGTGTCCTAATAAATCTACCTACCAGTCACAAAGACTTTAAAAAAAAAAAAAGAAAATGTTTATTTAAAATTACATATTATGCCATATTGTTTACTCTTCTGTTACATATTTTTTATTTAAATTCAACTAGCCAATACATAGTACATTAGTTTCAGATGTAGTATTCAATAATTCATCAGCTGCATACTAACACCCAGTGCTCATCACATCATATGCCCTCCTTAATGCCCATCACCCAATTACCCCATTCCCCAACTCACCTCTTCTCCAGCAACCTCAATTTGTTTCCTACACTTAAGAGTCTCTCATGGTTTTTCTCCCTCTCTGATGACTTCCCATTCAGTTTTCCCTCCCTTCCCCCATGATCCTCTGTACTGTTCCTTATATTCCACTTATGAGTGAAAAATATAATTGTCTTCTCTTCTTTTGCTCAGCATAATACCCTCCAGTTCTATCCATATCAATGTAAATGGTAAGTATTCATCCTGACAGCTGAGTAATAATTCATTATACATATATATGTACCCCATCTTCTTTATCCATTCATCTGTTGATGGACATCATGGCTCTTTCCATAGTTTGGCTACTGTGGACATTGCTGCTATAAACACTGGGGTACAGGTGCCCATTTAGATCACTTTGTTTGTATCTTTGGGGCAAATACCCAGTAATGCAATTGTTAGTCACAGGGTAGCTCTATTTTTCTTTTTTTTTTTTTTTTTAAGATTTTATGTATTTATTTGACAGAGAGAGAGAGATCACAAGTAGGCAGAGAGGCAGGCAGAAAGAGGGGGGAAGCAGTTTCCCTGCTGAGCAGAGAGCCTGATGCGGGGCTCAATCCCAGGACCCTGAGATTATGCTGAACTGAAGGCAGAGGCTTTAACCCACTAGCCACCCAGGCACCACCGGGTAGTTCTATTTTTAACTTAAGGAACCTCTATACCATTTTCCAGAGTGGCTGCACCAGCTTGCATTCCCACCAACAGTGTTAAACGGTTTCCCTTTTCCCGCATCCTGACCAATACCTGTTGTTTCCTGAGTTGTTAATTTTAGCCATTCTGACTGGTGTGAGATGGTATCTCCTTGTGGTTTTGATTTGTATTTCCCTGATGCCCAGGGATGTGGAGCATTTTTTCATGTGTCTGTTGGCCATTTGTATATCTGCTTTGGAGAAATGTCTGTTCACATCTTCTGCCCATTTCTTGACTGGATTGTTTTTTGGGTGTTGAGCTTGGTAAGTTCTTTATAGATTTTGGATACTAGTCCTTTATCTGATATGTCATTTGCAAATACCTTCTCCCATTCTGTAGGTTGTCTTTTGGTTTTCCCGACTGTTTCCTTTGCTGTGCGGAAGGTTTTTATCTTGATGAAGTCCCAATAGGTCACTTTTGCTTTTGTTTCCCTTGTCTTTGGAGACATGTCAAGCAAGAAGTTGTTGTGGCCAATGTCAAAGAGGTTACTGCCTATGTTCTCCTCTAGGATTTTGATGGATTCCTGTCTCACATTGAGGTCTTTGATCCATTTTGAGTGTATTTTTGTGTAAGAAAATGGTGCAGTTTCATTCTTCTGCATGTAGCTGTCCATTTTTTTTCCATTTGATATTCTTTCCTGCTTTGTCAAAGATTAGTTGACCAGAGAGTTGAGGGTCCATTTCTGGGTTCTCTATTCTGTTTCACTGATCTATGTGTCTGTTTTTGTGCGAGTACCACACTGTCTTAATTATTATAGCTTTGTCAGAGCTTGAAGTCTGGAATTGTGAAGCCATCAGCTTTGGTTTTCTTTTGCAACATTCCTCTGGCTATTTGGGGTCTTTTCTGGTTCCATATAAATTTTAGGATTGTTTGTTCCAGCTCTGTGAAAAATGCCAATGTATTTTTTTAAAAGATTTTTTATTTATTTGACAGAGAAACACAGTGAGAGAGGGAACACAAGCAGAGGGAATGGTAGCAGGAGAAGCAGGCTTCCTGCTGAGCAAGGAGCTCGATGTGGGACTCGATCCCAGGACCCTGGGATCATGACCTGAGCTGAAGGCAGCTGCTTAACAACTGAGCCACCCAGGTGCCCAATGCCAATGTATTTTGACAGAGACTGCATTGAATGTGTAGATTGCTCTGGGTAGCATAGACATTTTAACAATATTTATTCTTCCAATCCATGAGAATGGAATGTTTTTCCATCTCTTTCTCAATTTCTTTCATAAATGTTCTGTAGTTTTTAGAGTACAGATCCTTTATCTCTTTGATTAGGTTTATTCCTAGGTATCTTATAGTTTTTGGTGCAATTGTAAATGGGATTGATTCCTTAAATTCTCTTTCTTCTGTCTTGTTAGTGTATAGAAATGCATCTGACTTCTCTGCATTGATTTTACATCCTGCCACGTTGTTGAATTCCTGTATGAGTTCTAGCAATTTTGGGGTGGAGTCTTTTGGGTTTTCCACATGAACTATCATATACTCTGCAAAAAGAGAGAATTTGACTTCTTCTTTGACAATGTGAATGCTTTTTATTTTTTCTTGTTGTCTGATTGCTGAGGTTGGCACTTCTAGTACTATGTTGAACAACAGTGATCAGAGTGGGCATCCCTGTCATGTTCCTGACCTTAGGGGAAAAGCTCTCAGTTTCTCCCCAATGAGAATGATATTCACTATGGGCTTTTCATAAATGGCTTTCATGATATTGAGGTATGTTCCCTCTATCCCTACACTGTGGAGAGTTTTAATCAAGAAAGGATGCTGTATTTTGTCAAATGTTATTTCTGCATCAATTGAAAGGATCATATGGTTCTTGTCCTTTCTTTTCTGAATGTGATGTATTGTGTTGTTGATATGCAAATGTTGAACCAGCCTCACAGCCCAAGAATAAATCCAACTTGGTTGTGGTGAATAATCCTTTTAATGTACTGCTGGATCCTACTGGCTAGGATCTTGGTGAGAATTTTGGCATCTATGTTCATCAGGGAAATTGGTCTGTAATTCTCCTTTTTGGTGGGGTCTTTGACTGGCTTTGGGATTAAGGTAGTGCTGGCCTCACAGAACGAATTTGGAGGTTTTCCTTACTTTTTTTTTTAAACAGTTTCAGAAGAATTGCTATTAGTTCTTCCTTAAATGTTTGGTAGAATTCCCCTAGGAAGCCATCCAGCCCTGGACTCTTTGTTTTGGGGAGATTTCCGATTACTGCTTCAATTTCCTTGCTGGTTATGGGTCTGTTCAGGTTTCTTATTTCTTCCTGTGATAGTCTTGGTACTTCTTAAGTTTTCAGGAATGCATCCATTTTTTCCAGATCACCTAAGTTGTTGCCATATAGTTTCTCATAATATGTTCTTTTTTTTTTTTTCATAATATGTTCTTAAAATTGTTTTATTTCCTTAGTATTTGTCGTGATTTCTCCTCTTTCATTCATGATTTTATTAATTTGGGTCCTTTCTCTTTTCTTTTGGATATGTCTGGCTAGAGGTTTATAGATCTTATTAATTCTTCCAAGAACTAGCTTCTAGTTTCATTGATCTGTTCTACTACACTTTTGGTTTCTATTTCATTGATTTCTGTTCTAATCTTTATTATTTCTCTTCTCCTGCTTAGTTAAGGTTTTCTTTGTTGTTCTTTCTCCAGGTCTTTTAGGTGTAAGGTTACCTTGTTTATTTGAGACTTTCCTAATTTTCTGAGAAAGGCTTGTATTGCTATGTACTTCCCTCTGGACAATCTTTGCCATATCCCAAAGGTTTTCAACAGTTGTGTTTTCATTTTCATTTGTTTCCATGATTTTTAAAAATTCTTCTTTTATTTTCTGGTTGACCCATCCATTCCTTAGTAAGATGTTCTTTAACCTCCAAGTGTTTGAATTCTTTCCAAATTTCCTCTGGTGACTGAGTTCAAGTTTCAAAGAAATGTGGTCTGAAAATATGCAGGGAATAATCCCAATCTTCTGGTACCAGTTGAGACCTGATTTGTGATCCAGTATGTGAACCATTCTGGAGAATGCTCCATGTGCACTTGAGAAGAATGTGCATTCTCTTGCTTTAGGAAGGAATCCTCTGTATGTATCTATGAAGTCCATCGGATCCAGTGTGTCATTCAAAGCCTTGTTTTCTTGTTGATATTCTACTTAGATGATCTGTCCATTGCTATGAGTGGGGTGTTGAACTCCCCTATTACTGTATTATCAATGTGTTTAATTTGGTTATTAATTGGTTTATATAATTGATTGTTCCCAAGGTAGGAGAATATTTATAATTGTTAGATCATCCTGTTGGATAGACCCTTTAAGTGTGAAATAGTGTCCTTCTTCGTCTCTTACTAAGTCTTTAGTTTAAAATCTAATTTGTCTGATATGAGGAGAACTGCTATCCCAGTTGTCTTTTGATGTCCATTAGCATGATAAATGATTCTCCATCCCCTCACTGTTAATCAGGTGGTGTCTTTAGGTCTAAAATGAGTCTCTTGTAGATAACATATGGATGGTTCTTGCTTTTTTTATTCAATCTGATACAGTGTGTTTAAAGAACATTTACTCTATTTACAGAGTAACTACTGAAAGATAATGAATTTAGTGCCACTGTAGTCCCTGTTTCTGTAGATTGTCTCTATTTCTTTCTGGTCTATGTTACTTTTGGGTTCTCTTTTTGCTTACAGGATCCCCTTTAATATTTCTTGCATGGCTGGTTTAGTGATCACAAATTCTTTTAGTTTCTGTTTGTCCTGGAAGCTCTTTATGTCTCCTTCCATTCTGAATTACAGCCTTGCTGGATAAAGTATTCCTGGCTGCATGTTTTTCTCATTTAGTACCCTGAATATATCATGCTAGCCCCTCTGGCATGCCAGGTCTCTGTGGACAGGTCTGCTGCCAGTCTAATATTCCTACCCCTGTAGATTAAAAACTTCTTGTCTGGAGCTGCTTGCAAGATTTTCTCTTTATCACTGAAGTTTGCAAACTTCACTAATACATGTTGGGGTGTTGATCTATTTTTATTGATTTTGGGGGGTTTCTAGCTCTTGGATTTGAATGCCTGTTTCCTTCCCCATATTAGGTAAGTTCTCAGCTATGATTTGCTCAAATATACCTTTGGTCCCTCTCTATTCTTCTCTGGGACCCCAATAATTCCAATATTGTTTTGCTTTATGTTATAGCTGATTTCTTGAAGCCTCCCCTCATGGTCCATTAGTTGTTTTTCTCTTCTCCTCAGCTTCCTTCCTTTCCATCATCTGTCTTCTATGTCACTGACTCTTGCTTCTGCCTCATTTACCCAAGCTGTTAGAATATCCATTTTAGACTGCATCTCAATTAAAGCATTTTAAATTTCAACCTGATTAGATCTCATTTCTGCACTGATTCTCTAGAGCTTTTTATGCTATTTTCAAGCCTAGCTATTAACTTTATAATTGTTATCCTGAATTCTATCTCTGATATCTTACTTATATCCATATTGATTAGATCTGTGGCAGAGTATTAACTCTGATTCTTTCTATTGCTGTGAATTCCTCCTTCTAGCCATTTTGCCCAGAGAAGAACGAATGAATGAGAGAACAAAATAAAAAATATCAACCACAACCCAAGACAAATACAGACTAGAAAAATCTGAAAAGAAAAAGGAAAAAAAAAAAAGGAGAGAATATAATCTCCCAGGTAGACAAAACAGAGTGACTCACTTGGTCCTGGGTGTATTTTGGTCTGTTTGTTAAGAAGACACTAAATTCCAAAATAGTAAAGAAAGCAAAACATATATATACAAAAATAAAACTGAATACAGTGAAAGGAAGCCAAAAACGAAGCCTATATTTATAAAATGTAAATGTACAAATGAAAGTTAAAAAAGACTTAAAAAGAAAGAGTTGCTCAAATAAGAAACTAGTTGAGAAGGAAAAAAGAAAAGGAAAATTTTAAACTGAAAAATAAACAAATCATGAGGAAAAAACCTTGAATTCTATATACCATTTTCCCCTAGCACTGGAATTTGGCAGTTCTGTGTGCTCTGTAAACTTGGTATCTGCCTGACGTTCCAGCTGATTTTCTGGGGGAAGGGCCTGCTGCTCTGATTCTCAGGTGTCTTTGTCTGGGCAGAGTTGCAATGCCCCTTGCCAGGGGGTGGGCTCCAAGTAAGCTGTTTCCAGTTGTTCTATGTGGCTTTTGTTCCCTGAACACTTTAGATGAAAATAAAAATGGTCGATCTCCAGCCCCGGAGCTGCAAGATTGCAGCCCCTCTCTCTTTAGTAAACCCTCAGGGAAAAGCAGTCTTCACTTCTGCATGTGCCAAACTCTGCAGCTCCTGTGGGTCACACCCCTGCCAATCCTTCCAGGGGAGGGAAAAAGGTTGCTCCAAGCCTGCCGCTTGCAGGGCCCCTGCACAGAAAGCAATATTTTTTTTTTCTAAAAAAATGTTATTATTTTAGTTTTTCCACTTAGTCTCGGCTCCATTTCAAATTAGTTTTAGCGAATAATGTGACATAAAGCTTGGAGATCCTTTTTCTTTCTACACCAGAGGCCCTTTGTTCTAGCACCAATTGGTTGAAGAGGCCTTCCTTTCTCCAAAGAATTGCTTTGGTGCCTTCACTGAAAATTATCTGACAACATTTATATGGGTCTCTCTGGATTTTCCACTTTTATGCCAATACTGTCTGGATAACTGTAGCTTTCTTTTAAAAGTCTTGCTATCAGTTAGGGTAAGTTGCCCAGTTTTGTTCTTTCAAAACTGTTTCAGCTAGATTGCACTTCCCTATAGATTTTAGAATCAAATTTGTCAATTTCTACCAAAAAAAAAATTTCTGGGATTTTGATTGGGATTGCACTGTGTCTACAGATACATTTGGGAAGAACTGGAATCCTAACACATATGAATCTTCCAATCTATGAACATGATTTTGCACACTTTCCAATAAACTTTTCCCTAAGTCATGTTTTTTGATGTTATTCTATTTGGAGATTCTGTGGGCTTTTCTAATGTAGCCACATACATATCACGGTCATATCTGTGAATGAAGACAGCTGTTTTCAACCTTTATGCCTTCTTTTTCTTTTCTATTGTACTGGCTACAAGCTCCAGTATGCTGAACTGAAGTGGTAAAAGCAAACACTCTTTTATTGTTGCTGATCTTGGGGAAAGCATTTGCTATTTCATAGTTAGGGATGATGCTGAGGAACAACTATTTCTAGTTTGCTAAAATTTTTAACAAATCATGAATGATAAATGCAGACATAATGGAACCTATCTGCATCTATGAAGAGAATCATGATTTTTCTTCTTTACTATGCTAACGTGGTGATAATACAGTGACTGATTTTTCGACATTAAACCACTTTTGTATTCCGAGGATACCTGATCATATGTGTCATCCTTCTTATATACTGCTGTATTTAATTTGCTAAGAGTTTTTGAGGATTTTGGAATCTATGTTTATGATGAATACTGGCCTTTATTGTTCTTTTCTGGCAATGCTCTTATTTGATTTTGCTGTTAGGGTTATGTTGGCCTTAAAAACTGAATTGGGAAGCATACTCTCTTTCTCTATTTTCTCCAAGAGTATGTGTAGGATTGGTGTTATTTCTTCCTAAGTGCTTGACAGAATTCACCAATGAAGCTATTACAATCTGGAGTTCTGTGGGAAAGTTTTTGATAATAATTTAATTTCTTTGATAGATGTAGGAATGCTCATATTCTCTATTTCATTCTGTGTCAGTTTTGGCAAGTTGTGTTTCTCAAGGAATTTTTCCATTTCCTCTAAATTGTTGAATTTATTGGCATAAAGTTATTAATAATAATTTATTCTCTTAATGTCCTTTTGATTTCAGTAGGATCTGCAGTAACATTCCTTCTTTCATTCCTGCTACTGGTAACTTGTGCTTATTTCTTCCTGATCAATCTTGTTAGTTTATCAATTTTATTTTTTTCAAAAAAACTTTTAGCTTTATTAATTTCCTCAATTTCATTTTCTACTGCAGTGATTTCTGCTCTTAATATTTTCTGTCTTCTACTTTCTTTAGGATTCGCTTGCTTACCTTTTTCTAACTTCTAATGTGGAAACTTAGAACTCTGACAGTGAATCGTTCTTCCTTTCTTATATAAGCATTACAACTAAATTCATGTATTTTTCAAGCAATGGGCTCTTTGAGGTGAAGTTCAAAATAACCTGAGAGCGAAATGCCAGGAGACACTTCTTAACTAATCATCTGCAAGTTTTCAGAGAATTGGTAAAGATAAGAAAAGGAGTTCAGGATATTCTTCAGAGATAACAAACTCAGGAAGTAAAGAGAACTTTGGAAGAAAGACAGATTTACAGTGGCTTATGAAATCAGTGCCAAGGAAAAGCTTGGCAAGAGATTAACTTTTTATACAGTTTGTCAAACTCCTCAGACCACACAGTATTATTTCATCAGGAATTGTAAAGAATTTCCCAGCCTTGGGTCCTAGAGCCATATTTACAAAATAAGAAGAAAACTTGTCACTGTACCTTTTCTAAATTTGGGCTTTATTTTTGAGGGTTCTTCCTGTGATCTGCCTCCATCTTGAATGGGGAGTACCATGTAGCACATCAAATCAAGGACTTTTTCACATGTCATCTAAAGAAGATCAGATGAAAAGGCACCAATCTGAAATTTTCTCATTGAGAGCAAATCAACAGAACACTAACACATGTGTAGCAGACAACTGGGCAACGTATGCACATGGAGGTCTGTAGCACTATCTCAAGACTATGAGATCATTACTCTTTGCTCAACAGCCAATGTAGAAAAAGTAACTGAGATTGAATCGAGGTACTAGACCTTTAGGGGAATAAGAACTCATTCTTTGCTGTTAAAACAAAAGAACAAAAATTAAAAATCAGCCAAGTATTAACTAAACTACCAATGTGTTTAATAACACAGTGGCATCCAAAAGAAGTAGGCCCATCTTAAAGACATTCACTAACTCACTGAATAGAAGAGTCAACAAAATGGGACACAGAGGACTGAAATACATGGTATGATATAGAGCATAATGTAAAATGAAGGAAAAAACAAGATAGGAAGGTTTCCCTTATCTCAGCCTTAAAGGGAGGGAAGAATTTGGAATGTGAAAAAGAGAAAAAAGGGTTTTAGAGGAGGCGGGAAAGATGTGGGGAAGGGCTGGGTATTGTTTAGGTGATTAGGTGAGGGGAAGGAAGGTGTGGTTTAGGAAATAACACAGACAAAACCAGTCTGCTGCAGTGCTGGTGGCTGAGGGCGGTCTCAAGTGCCATAGCGGGAGGGAGGGTGGGCTGCTCTCCATCCACAGAGAGTGAGTGAGCCATCACCTATTGTCTACCTGTTTGCACTCTAATAACAGCTAAATTCCATTTGGGGAGCATGTTCTATGCGTCCAGCACAATCTTCTTATTATCCCCATTTTACAGATAAGGAAGCGGAATGTTAAACCCATGCTTCCCATCCTTTTTCATGTCTAGACGCATCCAGAAATATTTGTAAGGCTGCTCAGAGCTGGCAGCACTAACCTGGAGGCTCTAGCTGCCTTAAGCCACAGCTAACTGAGAGGTTCAGTATTGTGGCACATCCAGAACCCACCCAGGGCTACAGGGTTGTGAAGCTCCAGCTTTTAGAGATCAACAGCTTGGTAGTTCAGAACTTGAACCCTGGAGTTAGACAGCTTGGTGAAGTAACTTGACCTAAATCATAGAGCTAATAAGTGGTGGGGCCATGATGTGGACTCCAGAGTCATATGTCCACCTCCAGCCAATCTTTTCTATAAATCCTTCCTTGACCGCATGGACCCTGGTGAAAACACCCCTTCCTGAATGCCTACTGTGCATATGTCAGGGGAATACCACTTAGTATTTGATTTTTCACTGTCTTCTATTAATACTTGCACTTTTCTCTTAACTCAAATTAGATATTTCCACCCCAACCACATCGTTCAACTCTGGGCACTGAGGAAGTCAATATTTCAGTTAAGTGGAACAAAGACAGCAATCTCGTAGAAAGCAATGACCATAACTTAGAGATGGAAGATTAGGGGCAAAAAACTCAGTTCAGAGCCAGGGATTAGAGTGGTAGCAAAGGAAATAAAAGGCACTGCACCAAAGATATTAAGCTTCATACTGTTAAAATCAAAATGATTAGGCAGAGTAAGAGTCAACCACGACTTGAGAGTTTTACATCTAAGGACCAGAGAACGAAGGAAACTCACATCTGGACACACTGGATCTGAGCTGAAGACAGACAGCTGAAGGCAGCTGAGATCCAGGAAACAGGTTAAATAAGAAATGGCCTAACAGCGACCAGCTTTGACTGAAGCCCTCAAAGAGAATGTGTTTGCCCAGCTTAATTAAATCTGTTTATTTTATATTCCCTAATATGATATTGAACAGCAGTGCCTTGTGTAACTCTCTAATACTACATGACATGTGGATGTCTGGTAAATATGTGCTCTCAAGTTCTCAGGAGGAATTCACTAAAACTTAGAATTAGGTACCTGATAATTACATAAATGATGGCAGAAAAGTATTTTCAATTTTCAATGCACATACTTTAAATGCTCTCTGTTTCCTCCTAATTATCATCGTGGCAAATTATAAATCATATTTCAAAGGTCAAGTTTAAAAACTTTATTCAGGGTTACTAATCACAAAGTAATCAGCTTAACACATAGAAAGATGAGAAAGAAATCAGAGTTTGTGTGTTAAGTTGTAGCCTTCAATTTATACCATATAAAGAATAAAGAATGAGCTTATCATTTTAATCGAATTGAAACATTTAGTAAGTATCAAGGCTGTGCAGACCCCTGTGGTAGGTGCTACAAGAGATTCAAAGGTGAAGCACAGTCTCCACCCTGTGGTAGGAGGGGCTCACAATCACAAGGAAACAGACTTGTTTACATATCTGCACCTGCTACACCCCCATGAGGTGTCATCACCATGTAAAAAGAGAATCTGAGGCTCAGAGCTAATGGCAATCCTCCATTTCCCACTTAGTAAATGCCTTTTCCGTCCATGTACAATAGCATCGATTCTGCTCTGAAGGGATTCCAGATAAGAAAGTAATGAAAAAAAGAAATAATCTTCCATCAAAATGGAAAAAGGAACAGGAAATCTGAAGAGTACTGAAGACTAATTTCAGGGAAGCTGTAACTAAAGCGAAAACTAAGTAAAACAAAATTATCAAGATTTTTACCAGATTAGGTGATAAAATCTAAGCAGAAAAATCCTATTTCAAATAAACATGCACTGAATTAAAAGGCCACTCTAGGAAAAGAGGAAGCCCTTGGGTAGCTGAGTGCATGCACCTGAGGGGCCCGTGCAAGACGCACACTACTCACTCTGTACTCCCCTAGGGCAAAGTGGCAGGTCGCGAGCTGGATGAGTGCCCTCTGATGTTCTAGGGTCCCCTGTCCCGTGATCTGTGGCTGAGGAAGCGATCCCTGGAGAGCTGCGAGATGATGCAGGCTGGCTATTGCTTTTTTATATTGACCCTAAGAAAGACATAACAGCAAGAGGGTGAAAAACACTGCCTTTAAAAAAATTCTCCAGAATTGAGGTGCCACAGTCGGTTAAGCGTCTGACTCTTGGTTTCAGCTCAGGTCATGATCCCTGGGTCGTGAGATCAAGTTCTGCATTGGGATTATGTTCAGCACAGAGTCTGCTTAAGATGCTCTCTCCCTCTCCCCCTCCCCACTGCTCGCTCTCAAATTAGTAAATAAATAAAAATGACCAAGTTAATTAAGCAACTACAGATAAGGTAGCTCTGTTTGATCATCTGAGGAGGAAGAAAGAGACTTAGCGATACTCAAACCAAATTATTTAAAGCTAGGTGGAGAGTTCTCTATGGAGATACTTTATATATACAAAGATTTTTCTTTCTGGTCTTAATTTTTTTTTTTTTTAAGTTTATTATGTTTTAGTTATCTCTACACCCAACATGGGGCTTGAACTCAAGACCCCGCAATGAAGAGTTGCATACTCTGCCGACAGAGCTATCCAGGCACCCTGGGTCTTAAGTCCTAAGACTAAATAAAGTAACACAAGCTTTTGGATAAAATACATTTTGGATATACCATTTCTTATAAATATTTTACTACTAATACCATTTCTCTTTTATATAGGACAGAAGTAGCAAACTATCTGTTCCGACCACAGAGGTCGGAAGCTCTCCATCTTCTTTTGAAAAGTAGAAATCTTACTTTTACAGAGGGGTATGGCCAGACATAGTGAAAGTAACAAGAAGATGCGGCCTTGATGTTTTGTTTGTTTGTTTTTTTGAGATGAAAGGGGACTATCATCCCTCTGCCACTGAAGACAGAACACGACTAGTCTACAGAAGGAACATACACATCTTGCACACTGTGGTTGGTTCACAACAATCATCCTCCCATACAGACACAGGAACTTAAAATATACATCACTCTACCTGATAGATGATCATATCAGTGAGGAAGATTCTTAACCAAAGCCAAGTATCTGTCTTCCATGCCAAACAAATTCTTGTAAATTCTGAAAATTCAAAAGCAAATTTACCAAAAACATGTTAATAGAAGCAGAAAACAAAACAAACCCAGCAAAACAATGAAGAGAAACTTCCAAGAAATGAATAGTAACTATTGACTTTGATTCCTACAACAATGGTCTAGAATTTCAATTAGATAGTAAAATTAGAATATAATATTTATCAGTAACCCACAAGCAGTATTTTTATTAGGCCTCAGCATTTACGAAGCACATACCGTGTCCCGAGAGCTGTTCAAAAATGTTTTTCACATAATACCTCATTTATCTTGTAAATTACTTGGGTCTCCTCAGAAAGATACTGTTTTATTTTCAGCCAGCTCAGAAAACAAAGATATAATGTCAAGAGTTTTACTCATTTTTTAAAAAGTCAAGTTATAACTAAAGGAAAACTACCCCCCCCCAAAGGTAACATACATGTTTACAATTCTAGATGTGACCGGGAAAGATGGAGTGATGCTGCATCTATCTAGAAAATATGACACGACACATCTGACCAAGGGTTCTGTATAGGTAAGTGATGGAAGTAGGCTAAAGGATGAAGGTCCGCTGGCCAGAAGTACAGTAAAAACACACTGTTGATTCCAAAGTAGAATAAAAATCCATGGCTTAGCAATGTGCTAGTGATTTATAAGTAATGCTGAAATAATTAATAGTTGTAAAACTCCCTATAGATTTAGGTCTATTCTTCAGGCTTTCTGTAGGGTAAGTTTTTCAGGCAATGGAGTTAATGCAGATAAAAAACAGCATTACCTTTTGTTTGCTTAGCTACACGTGACCTAAGGAAGAAACAAGGAAGGACAGAACAACTAACAACACAAAAGGAACCCAGCAAGAAAAAGAAAGGAATACAACACAAATGTTAAAAGACCAAAAACTCTCCCTCAAACTCCACCTTAACTCTAATTATAATAAACACTCAAGAGTAGAAGTTAAGCTGTAAATGATCATTCGAATATTTTTTGATCATTTCAATATTAATAACTGATCAGCTGTCCTACTCAAAAAAGAATCCGAGAAACTGTGTGAACTACTGTAAGCAATTTGGCTCTAAGTGTCTTGATGTTCCAAGTAGAATAGTGCTTTCTTAAGCACACTGATTTTATATTATATATGAAACACCACTAATAGGACAAGCATGCTCTTACCCTTGTCAAGGAATTCTAGGGAGTAGAGCAACTCCCAGCTCTCCCTGGCTAGCTTAAAGCTCTCGAGCACTTCAATGGAGTTAGCAAGCTCCGCTTTATTGACTACGATGTGACGATTCCTCCCTTTTGCTGAACAGTCTTCGTCGTCTGAACTCTGCTTAGAGAAGGTGAACGAGGTGATTAACTTGAAGTCATACACTAGTGACCCTTCAACAACACAGGTTTGAACTACACAGATCCGTTGACACACGGATTTTTTACAGTCCAGAACTGTAGGTCTCTTCCTTATGATTTTCTTAATAACATTTTCTTTTCTCCAGTTTACTGTGTTGTAATACAGTTTATAATACACAGAACGTACCAAATATAGGCTAATCCACTATTTACGTTATTGGAAAGGTTTCTGGTCAACAGGAGGTTACTAGTAGTTAAGTTTTGGGGGAATCAAAGATATATACAGATTTATGACTGTGCAGGGTGAGGACACCCTACCTCCATTTTGTGTAAGAGTCAACTCTACTTGGAAATTATGTTTATTACCACCAATTCTGATTATTGTATGGATTTTATATCAAAGGATACTACCATGAGGATAATTTTTTGAACTTAACAATTTGGCTTTAAAAATTAATGTATAAATTTTATATCTTTTCATTCTCATAAATTCAGTTTTTACCTTAAAAACTAAGCTTATGTTTTTTTGATGATAAATTCTAAGCTTATGTTGGCTTCTAAGTAAAGCTATGGAGTTAAAACTTCCAACAGTTTAAAAAATATCAACGTTATAAAAACCCCAAATTAGAGTTTTACATTCAGAGATATAGCTTATGTGGCATATGTTTTACAGTTTCGTTTTTTTTCAATATGTGAAATCATTTAATTTGCTTCCAAATAAGTTTATCATGTAGAGGAATAAAATTAAAGCCCAAATGCCCAAAGAATCAGAGAAATGACTTACTAATCTTCTGTTCCCTGTATATAACTTCTCCCACAGCCAATCCTCTCTAGCTCTGCTCCTGCATTGCAGTGTGAGCCAGGAACTACATTTGCCTGCACTTACCTATTACTGCCTTCTGTATTTTACAATAAAGAGCCTTTTCTTTGCTTTTCTTGCTCTTCATCTCAAGAAGTATAAAGCCAAAGAGAGGTCTCAGAGAACTGCAACCATTTAAGTGCCAGTGAGCATGGTCAGACATTTTGCCAAAAAATAGTCAAGGTAAAACAGTTCCACTTAATTTTGCTGAGAATTCCTTGGCTCTTTTATTCTACCTAGGTTATTTTACTAACTTAATGACCCAAATTAAATTCTCCCTGCAGATTTTCACACCACTACGCTCACTTAAAAATATGTACAAATATTTCAGCTAAAAGCTCCATTCCTCAAGCTGACCTCAGGAAAAAAAAAGCACCTCCCTCTCCACTTTTCTCCCCCCACTTTCAGAGCCTCGTATTTTCCTGCTAGTCCTTGATGCCTGGGGACCCACTCTACTTAGCTGCCCTATTCTTACCCTCCCACAGTAATGACACATAACCCAGATCCCTTTCACAATCAAAACCTGTTAGGTATCCTACTTCACCAGGGTCCATTTCCTTGTCACATGTTGCCAATCTAATAGGATATACTAACATGAATGGGGTATTCTCTGTTGCAATTTTATAGAAAACATTCCTGCCTCAAAACAAGATTGGGAGTTTATGGAAGGGACCTCAGATGTGGTGAGAATAGTTTCCAGTTTCTAAAATTTAGGGAAATTGATTTTGAAATGCAAAAGTACACTCTGAAGTTCTGGGTGGATGCTATAAGCGAGAACCCTGACTATAGGGAACACACACAAGTATGTGCAGGTGGAGAATGTGTGGCCCACAGGAGAGGACAGTCCCCCCCACCTGGCACGTCGTGTGAGCTAGGCAGTCAGGCTGGATGGAGAACGTATGCCTGTCTGAAGTGGGCAGCCTCCTTCTGGCCCCAGCTGTGGGCCAGCATCAGACCGATGGAGCCATGTTATTTACACTGATTTATATGGGAAGCATCATTGCTTTTAGTTGAAACTAGTATTAGATGACCCATTATCCACACAGTAGGTAGGAAGAGTGTCTGTGGTGTTAGTGTGGAGTGCCTGGATAAACCACACACTCACGGAAACCAGAAGGGAGAGCTAACAAGTGACCCCACCAGGGGGGTCAGGGGAGAGGGAGAGAGTAGCCTCCTAGCAGCCTTAGTCATCTTTTACAAAGTCGAACCAGAGGGCATCTGGGAAAGCCTGGGTAGCAGATTCTCAACCTGGGCCTCACAATTGGATTTCAAAACATCTTTCATCCTAGGAAACGATTTGCGAAATCGTGCACGTGTGTATTTTTCTGTAGGAGGAAACAAATGAGTTTATCAGAAGGTTTAATAACCTCACAAGCCTTCAGAATGGCTTCATCTTCCCTGTTCCATTCTTTATCACACTGTGTAGTTTACAGAGACATTAGACGGAACTGATTTTAAGGCACATCTCTCCTCACGCCCGGGTCTAGTAAATGTAACTTAGGGGCTGAAGAAGTGGTAAGGGGACTGACAGGAGGAGAGGAGAGGGGACAGAAAGTGGGTGAGACTCTAGGTTCCCCTGCAATATTTCACCTGGAGCAGGGGTTAGCAAACTATGATCTGCAGACCTGATCCTGTTTTTATAAATTAAGTTTTATATGAATGTATTTGTTTACTATTGTCTGTGGCTATTTTTTTTTTTTTTACTATTTGTTTCCTATTTTGTTTACTCATTTGTTTTGTTTACTATTGTCTGTGGCTATTTTTTGTACTGTAACAGCAGAGCTGAGTAGCAGCAACAGAGGCTTTTGGGCCTGTAAAGCCTATGCTATGTATTTCCTGGCCCTTCACAGAAAAAGTTTGCTGACTCCTGACCTAGGGCCCCTCCACTGTCATGCTGTTACACACTGGGCCTCCACTAGAGCATTCACTGAAGGGATTCCTCTACTTTAAAATAAGTTTAGAAATCACTGTTCTGCCCAGGCCTGCCTGGCCCCCTCAGAAGACCAACGGGTCTTCACATTCTCTGGCCTCCCGCATCTTTGTGCAAACTGTCTTCACAAAATCCATCCTCCAATTCCAAATGACAAAACCCTCTACATCCTTCAAGGCTGATTTCAAATGCTGACCTCCTTCATGAAACATTTCCCCTTCGCTTGTAATGATTTCCTGGCCAGAACACCTCACCCTTTCCATTCTGAGGCCAGGACTCAGCAGAGCACCCTGTCTAGATGTTCAGTATAGTTCATCTGGCTTTGCTTTTCCCTTTAATTGATGCCATTCAGTCACAACAGGCAGAACTTAGACCAGGGTTTCTCCACATCGGCCTTTTGAGACAGACAACAATTTGTGGGGAGACTGTCCTGTGCATTGTAGCACCGTTCGCAGTGTCCTCTACAGGGGAGGTGCTCATAGCAGGTCCTCCCCACCAAGCCACGGAAATCAAAAAGTGTCCTCAGACACTGCCAAATGTCCCGGAGGGGTTGGGGGTGGGATGGGGGGGCAACATCACCTCTAGGTGAGAACCGTGGATCTACACAATAATTATAATTAGAAGACCTAAGCTTTATCAATTTAGCTCCAAAGATGTATTTATTTATAATGTTTATTTATAATATTTTTTATTTTTATTTTTAAATAAATATATTAAAATATATTTTATATATTTACATATTATATATAACTTAATATATATTTAATATATTTTTAAATAAAAATATTTATTTTTATAAATAAAGATGCATTTATTTCCCACAAACCACAAACATATAATCTGTTAATAATCATATCTGAAAGGATTACCATGGTTTTTTCTCTTCCCTCAGCTAGTTTCCTCTTTTTATGTATATGTTTGTTACGATCAATTTCTACATCACCATACACATTTGATACGTCCTCAAGAAGAACCAGTGGAACTTGGCTTGGGGCATTAGGACCTATGGATGGGGGAAAACACCAACACTTAAAAATGTGGCAAGGAAAAGAAAACGTAATATCAGATACAAATTTACTCAGCTGTTGTTTGAAAATATAGTTCATTAAAAAGTATGTTCGGAGTGATCCCAGTTACGTAGACAAACAAGTATACATCATAGGAAAAAAGAATGTACAGATATATACCAGATCATTAATAAAGATTCTCTCTCAAAGACAGATTACGAGTGCTTCTTATGCATCTACAAATTTTTCATAGTAATCATGAATCATAAAATTAGTCAAAAACTCAAGTCCATGAAGTTATAAGTATAGCTACAAATTCCAAACAAAATCTAAATATACGAAAGACTATAACAAAATACACAAAAATGAGAGCTGTATTATATTCAATGGATAGGCGATTTCATTCTTACCTTTCTATTTTTCACATTTTTAGAATTTATATGCAAAATATTATTTAAAAAAATCTTTGTCCAAAAAAAAAAAAATCTTTGTCTATTGCAAAGCCTTTGTGAAATCTACTTCGGTACTTTGCTACATCTGCTTTTTCAAAATAGAGGCACAGAATATCTGTATTTAGTTTCACAGTACCACTATATCCTGAAACGTAGAAATTTAATTAATCAATTAATCAAGTGGGCTCCATGCCCAGTGTGGAGCCCAAATATGGGGCTCGATCTCACAACCACGAGATTAAGACCTGAGCAGAAATCAAGAGTCGGACATTTGACCGATGGAGCCACCCAGGCGCCCCAACACAGAAATTTTAAATGAAAATGTACTTACATAAAAACTACCAACAACTTAAAACAAGCACTGGTGTCACCCCACAATGATCTGGATCCAAGAACAATGTTAAGGTAAATATTTTCATCATCTTCATTAACCCAGCTGAAGCTGGTATTTTGGGAGACTTTAGAATTCTTTTTTTTTTTTTTTTCAGATTTTATTTATTTATTTGGCACAGAGAGAGAAAGATCATAAGCAGGCAGAGAGGCGGGCAGAGAGAGAAGGGGAAGCAGGCTCCCTGCTGAGCAGAGAGCCCGATGCGGGGCTTGATCCCAGGACCCTGAGATCATGACCTCAGCTGAAGGCTGAGGCTTTAACCCACCGAGCCACCCAGGTGCCCCGAGACTCTAGAATTCTTTAACCAACCTTGGAATAGAGATGGCTGTATGCTGTTGACATACTGGAATGCATTCTTAAAGAAGACCAACAGAGTGGAATAAACCACTTGGTTTTTATATTTTGCATGAGCTTCATTATCAAAGTTGTTCATGTATCTGCAGAGATCCTTCATTCTGTGCAAAATATCACCATAGCTTCTGAAAGATGAAGGATGATAAAATTATTTAATTACTCTGGGCTTGTCAGCAAAAGGTCTAGAGAAAAGCCTCAACAGATGTGTGACATTTACCAAATGGTAACTTGGAGGCATGTGTAATTCCCCCTCTGAATTAGAGCAGTGATCAGACCACTATTTCAGGACACAGACATGACAAAGTAGCTACTCTTTCCTCTGAATGCCAAAGAGTGCTTCAAGCTCAACAATATCTTAAAAGTTCATACTTCTGTTGGGAATCTTTAAATAAAGTGAAAACTACCTTCTTTTGCATAGATACCAAGGTTACAGAAGTTGCCCAAAGAAAAGTGTGTCTATACATTATATGCTTTTTAAGAAAGGGTTTTTTGTTTTTAAAGATCCTGAGATCACGGTATCGGAAGGCTGGCTAAGCAATTCTAGAAATGAACAATTTTTTACCTTCTTCCTTTATCCATCTGCCATTCACATCTCATTCCAACAACATTTAAAATCTTAAACAACCTCTCCCAAGGGTCCACAATCTGGGACGATTTTTCAGTCAGCCCTTCTATTATGTACTTCTGAGAGCTCCGTTTGCTGGGTGACATTAAATCAGCTGTTTCTTGGGTACCTGGGAAATGAGAAAAAAGAGGCTTACAATTAAACTTACTATTTACTATGTATGTAGTACTTGATAGAGAAAAACAAAGTCTGAATCCCTATTCAAAAGGCAAGAGCACAGAATTCCAACACATCATGTGTTTTGTTGTAGGACCCACAACTGGCCACTCGAATAGCAAAAAATGACCTTTGAGCTCTGGTAAGTGTATGAAGCTCAGGACACTAACATTATGGTTCAGCAAGTTGACTGTTTCAATCAAAGGGTAAAATTGGTTCCAGAAAAGTCTCATTTCTTATCTGCAGTATTTTTTTCCAGGAACCATCTTTTAGAACACTATTAAACTGGTACACATCCAGAGAATAATCACAATGAGGGATTTTTGAACCTGCAATTTACTAAAGCCTATATAAAAAAATTGCAGAATATTCTCACTTACCTTGATGCTGACTCTCTAGCTGAGTAGACCTAGTGACATAATTGATATAAAATTCAGCTGCTTTGTTCAAGTACTTATATAATAAATTGGCAGGCAATCGGACATCGTGGTTGTTAATTATTAGAGGAAGGACATCACAAACTGTTGAAGAGGAAAAATAAGAAAAAACAATTAAGTTTTCTGTCTACCCTACAATTCTGATAGGAACAAAATTTATTTTAGAGTTCACGTAACATAGTATCTAAAATATATAGAAAAAAACCATATTTATGGCACATTTAAAAACTGCAGTGCACAGTGGATGGAGTGAGCAAGGAAGTACACAAGCAGATTTTACATTATGGGTAAGGGTTTAGTTCTCACATTGGGTTACAAATCAGATGTTTATTATTATGCCTCATACTTGAATATATTCTTTTGGAGGTATCAAATGTTATGTAATAAAAATTTAGAAGTGGTTTATTTTTTTATTTTTATTTTTTTTTAAAGATTTTATTTATTTGACAGAGAGAAACACAGCGAGAGAGGGAACACAAGCAGAGGGAGTGGTAGCGGGAGAAGCAGGCTTCCTGCAGAGCAGAGAGCCCGATGCGGGGCTCGATCCCAGGACCCAGGGATCTGACCTGGGCCGAAGGCAGACGCTTAACGACTGAGCCACCCAGGCGCCCCAGAAGTGGTTTATTTTTTAATTTTATTTTATTTAAAAATTTTTATTATTATTTTTTAGAAGTTGTTTATTATTTTAATATAAGATTTTATTTATTTGCCAGAAAGAAAGTGAGTGAGAGAGGCCACAAGTAGGGGGGAGGGGCAGAGGCAAAGGGAGAAGCAGTCTCCCTGCTGAGCAAGGAGCCTGATGCAGAACTCAATCCTAGGACTCTGTGATCATGACCTGAGCCAAAGGTAAATGCTTAACTGACTGAGCCACCCAGGTGTCCCTAGAAGTTGTTTAAATGCTTTTTGGACTAAAAAAATAAAGAAGGGCTTAAATTTCATAATATGAAAAGTTCTGTTGCTTTCCACAAATGACCGTATCCCTGAAATGATACTCCAGCATATTCTTACATAACGAATTAATACAAAATACAATTTTTCTTACCAAATAATTTTCTAAAGCAGTTAACAGGAGATTCTTGTTCTTCAATAGTTTCAGCCTCTAATAATGCTTCCCCAAGGCCAACCTGTTTGACAATACAGTTAATCATTTAAATGTGTTAGAGTTTAAGATTTCAGAATTACATAAAGAAATGGCTTTTTAAATTTGCCAAACAGTTTGTATGTGAAAACTTCCCCAAGAAACGAATATTCTCATTTTAAGGACTAGAAAACAAAATACATCAGCAATGCAGCCCAGAAGGAAACCCCAAATTCACCTGACCAATGACTACTTTGTCTTGGTTATTCTCTTCTGAACTAGCAAAATTAAAATGCTAACAAAATGTCTACAGAAACTAAAAGGAAGCACTGGAACTAGTTAGAATTATAAAGGAGAGGTAGAAATTTTCTACAAAATGTAGAAACGAACTGTATTCTCTACATTGAAATGTAGTATGTCGACAAACCTTACCACTTTCAAGAGTTGTCAGGAGTAGCCAGTCATTCAGCCCAGGCTAGGCTGGACATAACTGTGACTTTTAAGGCTACCTTTCCATTACTTTCTACCATGTATTCCCTAGTAGAGTAGAAAGTAGGTTTATCAGGATCACCCAGACACCTGCATTATCTTCCTTGGGATCACTTGGCCATGCACAGGGTAGGGGTAAAACGATGGAAAAGATAATATAACACAAAAAGCGAATAGCTGAGTAATGATCAAGGAATGTATTGGGTTGAATAGCATCCTCCCAAAATTCATGTCCACTCAAGAGTCACAGAATGTGACTCTACATATATTTTATCTTATTTAAAAAAGTAAAGTCTTTGGGGGCGCCTGGGTGGCTCAGTCGTTGGGCGTCTGCCTTTGGCTCGGGTCGTGATCCCAGGGTCCTGGGATCGGGCCCCACATCAGGCTCCCTGCTCGGCGGGAGGCCTGCTTCTCCCGCTACCACTCCCTCTGCTTGTGTTCCCTCTCTCGCTGTGTTTCTCTCTGTCAAATAAATAAAATCTTAAAAAAAAAAAAAAAAAAGTAAGGTCTTCGTAGATGCCATTAGTTAAAAAGGGGGCACACTGCAGTTAGGGCAAGCCCCAAATCCAATGACTACAATCCTTACACGGTCATGTAAAGATACAGGAACACAGACACACAGGGAAGAAAGCCATGTGACAACAGATCAGAAACTGGAATGATGCTGCTGTAAGCTGAAGAATGACAAAGATTGCTGGTGACCACTAGGAGCCAGGGAGCGGGAGAAGGATTTTTCCCTAGAGCCTTTAGAGGGAGCATGGATCTGCGCACACCCTGCTTTTGGAATTTCAGCTTCCAGAACTGTGAGGGAATAAATTTTGGTTGTTTTATTTTTATTTTTAAAATTTTTTTAAGATTTTATTTATTTATTTGACAGAGAGAGATCACAAGTAGGCAGAGAGGCAGGCAGAGAGAGAGGGGGAAGCAGGCTCCCTGCTGAGCAGAGTCCGATGTGGGGCTCGATCCCAGGACCCTGAGATCATGACCTGAGCTGAAGGCAGAGGCTTAATCCACTGAGCCACGCAGGCGCCCCAATTTTGGTTGTTTTAAGCCACTCAGTTTCCTGGTACTTTGCTACAGCAGCCCTAGGAAACTAATCGAGGGAGGTATAGAACATGTTAACTGGGGCCAGAAGTTTGAAAGAGAGTGGGTAAGAACAAACAGTAGAGTTTGAATCAACAGAGTTAATGACTTGAATCCTGAATCTCCCACGTACTAGCTATGGGAAGTACTTACTAACCACTTACTAACATATTTAATATTCAGTTTCCTCAGATGTAAAGTGGGATACTGTCTACCTCAAGGTGTCCAGGGAGTATGGAAGGAGCTACCTATGCCTGCCAATAGCACTCAATAGTTATTACAGACAGAAGGAATAGAGGGAAAAGCACATGAAAAACATGCCTGTGAAGACTATAGACTATGGCTCTCAGTTAAATTCAAACATTGTTGACCACAATGTAATAGGGTTTTTAAAAAAGATTTACTTATTTGAGAGAGAGCATGCACGGGGGAGGGTGGGCGCAGATGGAGACGGAGAGAGAATCTCAAGCGGACTCCATGCTGAGCCAGGAGCCTGATGTGAGGCTCAGTCTCACCACCCTGAGATCACAACCTAAACCGAAACCAAGAGCCGGACACTCAACTGACCTTGCCACCCAGACACCTCTGGAACAGGATTTTTAAAAAAACTTTACTGTTACTTTACAAATTGCAGATAAATAGCACTGTCAAACTTGGTCACTGTTTCCTTACACTGACAGGGCAACTTCCCCTGGAAATTGATAACGTCTGATGACAGCGACATCCTTTTAGCTTCACTGATGAAGATGCCTTGATTCAATTTCTATCTTACCTAGTGTTCTTCAGAATTTCTGCTCTAGATTAATACACTCTGTAGCTTCTAACATAACTGATGAATGTGTTGATCGATTTTATTTTCTCAAGAGAAAAATAGAATAAGTCATACCCCATGCTGCACCACTGTCTCAGGGAAGCGTCTCAAAAGTAGAAGCAACATTTCTGATCGTTCCAAAGTGTTGAAGCATTGTTCCGTAACCTTTAGTAACATTTCGCACTGGACTCGACCAGGGAGAGTTTCAAATAAACCTGTACATAACACATTTTACTGTAAAAAATTTCTTTTAGAAAGGCAATCCTAAAGCTAAAGTGGAAAGAAAGCATTTTCATGTACAGAACACTAAATACTACATTTAGAATCACTGTTTGAGTTTTACCTACAACCTAGAAGAGGCTTTTGGGTCAGATGGTATTGGACACGGATGTTTGCTGAATGACCCTAAAACATCTGGAGGCCTTATTGGATCCAGAAGATAAGAATGGCGTAGGTGAAGGGTCACAACAGTGCTTGCTGTTGGCTGAGATAAAAGAGGATGCACTTGTTTAAGTTGAAATGACCTAAACCACCTACTCTTCTATCCGGAATTTGAAATCTTTGATTGGCTATCACAACCAACACAGAGTGAAGGTTAATGGGAAAGGTCATAAATCACTTAGTTTCTCTCCTGTTTTGTGGAGATCTGCCTCATCTATAGATGCTTTCTGATCACTATAAAACCTGTTAAAAATATATTCAATTCCCTGGGCTAACTGATAAATCTATACCCTTTAAGGAAGCTTAGGTTTCTAAGCAAATGCTTAAGGGACCAAGTGACACCATTTGTACAGACTTTGGGTATCAATACTACAGATGTTGAGTTTTCTGTGAAATTACTATATATAAAGTAGTGTTCTAGAAACAGTAATTTATATACCATTACCACTCCATTCTTACTTCTTAAAAATTGGGTTTGTTTATCCTGTGAATCGTTCCTTAATGCTGATGTAATAATGCTGATTTCTCTCCATACCACCGGCTGATCTGGGAAATTCACAAACCTATTTTAAAATGAATGCATTATATTAAAATGTCAGATTCTATATAGTATTACAAAAAGAAAACATTAGCTTATGGAGAAATTACACATTTTTCTTTATTACAACTGAATGTGTAGATGTACTGAAATAAGGCAAAATAAAGATATAAAAATAAAAACTAAGGAAAATGAAGTTTATCACAAAAGTCTTTAGAGTTTTTTATAAGTGAAAAGACAAATGACCATAATATATAAAGCACTCCTAAATATCAACAAAAGAAAAAAAACCCCACCCAAGGGAAAAAAAGAATACAAACAGCTAAAGAGAACACTTAAAAAGATACTCAGTCTTATTAGTAATACGATGAACACAAATTTTTAAAAAATAGTAAGATACCACTTTCTATTACAATGGCAAAAATTAAAATCTGATAGAAAAGACTAATATCCAAAGCTAGCAAATGTGTGGGAAATTGGGCACTCTTATACACTGCTAGTAGAAATGTAAATTGGAATAGTTTTTTTTTAGAGTAATTTGATAGTGTATCGTGTATACCCTTGATTGTGAAAATCAATGTTTAAGAATCTATAGAAAAACAATAAAATATGGGTACAAAATTGCTTACTGACACTCTGAATATAATCTCAAATAATTGGAAACTACCTCAGTGTCCTCCAGTGTTATGAAATGCAATGCAAATATGAAAAAGAAGAGCTCTATATACTGAAAAATAAAAGCATCCCTCCACGACAGTGGGGGAAGAAAGCAAGTGGCAGCGTGATATATGTAGTATGATTTCACTTTTGTAATCCTTCCCCACAAAAACCAACTTATATGTATGGTACTGTGCATACATGTATACACAGACACACAAAACTCAACTCTGGTTGAGTTGGAGACTTTGACTGTTATTCTCTACACTTCAGTATTGTCTGAACTGCAAAGAGCACGTATTATTTCTAAAATAAAATGAATTATTGGAAAGAAAAGTTTTAACAAGAATAAAACGTAAGAAGACTTCTCTGCAGAAGGCACGTCAGCAGTTAACTGAAGGCTTAGACGCAAGACTAAGAAAGCTTTAGATACCAGAGTTGTAAATGAACTTGAAGATCCTCCCCCAGCTCTCACTTCCACACACAGACAAAACCTCACAAGAGATCCAGGTCAATCCAAGTCGCACTCACATGTCGTACAGCAGTCTCCCGGCAGTGGCGGTCCTCTCAGCATTCCGCTCGATGGTGTACATCTCATACTGCAACACAGATCAGCCCCGAGGGTCACAATCTCGGCCCGGGGCTAGGTCCTAGCTCACCGCCCGCAGCGCTAGCTGGCCTTTACTGAGCACCTCCAACCCGGGAGGGCGGATAGCAAAACATCACCTGGTGGCACAGAGCCACGGGGCTTAGGAGTGCGACCCTGGGGGCTCATTCACGGTCCCCAAGATTGGAGGAATATCGTCTTAAAAGTAGCAGTCACTAAACAAATGGCTGCCATGATGATGAACGAGTGAGGGAACAGCCTTTCCCAGGGGCGATGCGGTGCCGTCCCGGCCACCCAGCAGCAAAACACCCCCACGCCTCCAGCCACCCAGACCTCGAGCGGGGTCCGCTGTGTCTCAAGGTGCTGGCCTCGTGGGGGAGAGCGCGTGTGAAGTGTGTCGGAGAGCGGGGTGGGGGAGGTGGAGAAGTGGTAAGACAGGGAGTGGGGTGCCCCGGACTGGAGGCAGCCGGTCCTCAAGGCGGGAAGAGCTGGCGGCCAGGGCAGCCCCGGAGCGGCGAAGTGCACACACCTCCACGGAGGCAGCCGCGTGCACGGGCCTGACCTCACCTGGATGTTAAAGTCGGCGGGGTAAAGGCTTCGGGCAGTGATCAGCCAAGCCTTGGCTGCCCACAGGTCCTGCTGCACCAGCTCCCGGGCTCGCTGCACCAGGAACTCGCAGTCACCCTGGGCCGACATGACCCAGGAGGCTTCAGGATGCCGGCAGCTGAGGTCGTTTACCTTCCGGCTCTGGAGACTCCACCGCCTCCTCCGCCGCCGCAGCTGCCGCGGAGGAGGCTTCTGCGCATGTCGGGGATGCCCGATCCGGAATTTTCCGGATTTTGCGAGCAGCCTCCTCCGGTCAGCTCTCAGTAACCGTCCGGCCCCTTCCTCCTTTGAGGACCTAGTGTTTTAGTACCGACTTTTCCAGGTCACCTCCAAAATGTGGAGAAGTGGATTCCCACTCTTGCGGGCTCCAGCGTGACTCTCGTCCAGTCAGGGAGCATGCGCGAGAGCCTGTACCGGTCGCTCTGTCTCGGCGGGTTCTTCCTCCCTCTCCTGGAGATCCGCGGATGGACGGTCTGTGGGTGTCCTGGAGGTCTGGAACCCCGAACCAGGCTGGGAAGAAGTTTGAGAGGAAAAGGCAGAGGGCGGCCTCAGAAGCGGCGGGAGGGAGCGCGCAGAGCTCCCTCGGCCCGGGCAGAGTTGAGGAACCTGGGTGGTTGCCCAGGATTGGGTTTACGGTGGGGGGGAGAAGTCTGAGTCCAGGTTAGGGGCCACGACTCAGACGGGCATGGTAATGCCTAGCGTTCGTTCTGGTGCATTTTATCTTTTATAAGCATGTCCACATTATATTGTTGCGCCTTTATTTGCTGATTTCTGCAACAAACATTGAGCTATTGCAGTAATTAGTTATGTGGAAAGTGCTTTGCTGCCTGCAGTGGGAGCTACAAAGATTATTCCTGTCCCAGCAGAGGTTTTACAATGATATGGACGTGTGGCCTACAGGAAAATAGGCCATTTTAATGAGCTCTTCCCATCAAATAAGTGCCATTTTCACTGAAACTCCAGATTTGTTTTCCATTTGAAAGAAGGAAAACAATAGTCTCCCTGCTCTGATGAAGAGGAGTCCACATTTAAGAGCCAGAGTAGCAGTGCTTACCTGCCTACTAAGAAGAATGTACCAAATGTGGATTCCTTAATTTTCAATCCAAGTTCTATATACAAAAAGCATTAGCAAGTTCTATTTACCACTGATTATCTTCCTTTTACTTGATTTAAAGCCAAGAGATTAAAGATTCAAAGCTGGATGTTTTAAAAATAGAAATTACTAGGTACTTATATACATGAAAAATTATATTTTAAATAATATATACATTACTATTCATGGGTATATGTAATGTCTAATATATGCTTACTCATTGTGATAATTGATAGATAAACGATCTTAAAGTTAATGTAAGTTAGTATGCTAACTATGTGTAAGTACCAAGAAGGGCGGGCACAAAGAAGCAGTATAAAGCACCACTGCTATCAAATCCCAGCTCTTTTATTTTGCTATTTAGTTTATGATACCATTCTAAAAATAACACTTTTAATTATCTTCCCCTTTACTCAAAAATTTTAGAGGTTTTATTTATTTGGGAGAAAGTGAGAGAGAGAAAGAGGATGAGAAGGGGGAGGATCAGAGGGAGAAGCAGACTCCCAGCTGAGCAAGGAGCCCAATGCGGGACTCGATCCCATAACCCTGGGATCAAGACCTGAGTGAAAGGAAGATGCTTAACCGACTGAGTCACCCACGCACCCACCCCTTTTACTCAAAATTTTTAAAATTTGATTTTGTTTCATTAGTAGCCCCAAAGATATCTTAGCTAGATTCACCGCATTAACATCATTCTTTGATCTATTAATTGCGTACTTGAGGAAGTGTTCTTGTTTCAAAGATGCTGATTATGCACAGCAATAGCCTAATTGTGCCATCACTTTGTAGGCCAGGATTGCTCAGTGACAGAATTCTTTTGGCTTTGTAGAAGGTAGAAAATTGAACTTAAACAGCTCAGGGTAGTTTTTATCTTATAACACATAGGTCATGAAAACAGATTGCTGGCTTAAAATTTTTTCATTATTTACTTTTAATTAAGTGTTAGGTAGGCATTTTCAGGTGACAAAAATGATTGATTTGGTTTTTAAGCTTTATGTTTTGGGTCTGGAATTACCAAAACAAAGTCCAAAACAAAATTGTACACTTGTCCCTAAGTCTTTAGTTCTCTGGTGTTCTGTTAGATTACAGTTGTAAATTAATATTTTCAACCTAGCGGCTAAATAAGGGAACTCTGGTTGTATTTGGGTGCCAACCAGTTGAAATTGCCTTACTTTTTGCTGGAAAACCATAGATTTGTAGCTACTTTCTGGCCAACTTCTTAATTTTGAAAGCTGTCCAGCTAAATATTTCTCCTAGGATGTCATGCTGTCATCTGGAAATACTGAAAGGAGGTACTACACAAAGGGAGTTGCCATTTTCTGGCCTTTTTGCTCTGATCTTGAGCCCAAGAATCTGAGCTCCTGGCCCACGTTCTCCACCACAACTTCTTCTTTTTTTTTTTTTTTTTAAGAAAGCAGGCACAGAAGGAGAATGAGAGGGAGAAGCAGACTCCCACCAGCCAGAGAGCCCAACATGGGACTCAATCTCAGGACCCTGGGATCATGACCTCAGCTGAAGGCAGACGCTTAACCCACTGAGCCACCCAGGCACTCCTCTCCACAACTACTAAGCCATGCAAAATACCCAGCATCCAGCCTGATGCTCCCTAAACTCAGGTCAGTGACTTGTATTAAGCTCTATGTTGCTTCTTAAATTTCCATCGTGAAAACTTCAAACTCACAAATGCAACCTCTTAACTTGCCTGCACTTGGTTCTTTTCAGCAATTTCCTCATTTTTCCTGGATTTTAGCTTCATAGATTTCTATTTCCTTGACACCTATATTCTTCTAGTATATTATTTGCTTTTTTTCCCCCAAATATGTTTATTTTTTCAGTGTTACAAGATTTATTGTTCACGCACCTCTTCTAGTATATTTGACTCCTCCTGGACCACCTCCTTTCTTGCTCATGTTAGAGCCTGTGCTCTGACAGGCAGCACATTCAAGGTCTGTGTATTCTTATCCCACCACTGTATCCACTCTTCAGGTTATTGACCCTGGATCCAGCCTGTGTGCATCTTCCTGGATGATATAGCTGGCTTGAAATAGATGCAATTAATATATGTTCAGCGAATGTAGAGGAGGCTGAGTTCTGTTGGTGAATAGCACACACCGGTGCAGATTGATGCTGCACAAAATTCTAGCGCTTAGTATCAATTTGGGCCCTCAGCTACTCCCACCTCCCATTCTTTCACCAGCTGTTTGAAGCCTTTGTCATTTTTCTCAAGTGCTGATACTCTTCACCTTGAACAGACGCTTTTGCCTTTAATGGAGAAGATTGAGGCTACCAGGCCTTACTCAACCTCCTTCAGTTTTGGAACCGTGGACCTAATTATGGTTCAAGACCAAACAGGTCACTGGGTACATATTTTTAAAACCCTTTGATAGTTTCCAACTGTGCTGATACCTGGCTTGCCAGGCATGGCTCTGCCTTATCTTTTGCTGTCCCCGTAACCCCCACCTCCAGCCCCCAGTCCCAGAACCTCTTTCAGGTCTTCCCTGTGTTGTGTTCTCCGTGTCCAGGCATTCACGTGGGCAATCACTTCTGCTCTTCTCAGACACTCCCTACTGCTAGCTTGGAGAGAACTAATTCTTTGTGTCTCAGATAACTCCTCCCTGACCCACCCTTCCTCGGTTCCATTGTCCTTACACTGTTTCATAACTGGTGATTTACCAGACATTAAGCTCCATTAGATCAGAGGCCGGTCTCATAAGCTATCACTGTCTCGGCCCCTAAGAGATGGCAGACATGTATAAATAGTAGGCTTTTAATATAATTTAGGTGAGTTTTGAATTTTTTTTCACCCTTTGCTTATCAGTTTGCCCAACCCTTTAATTTTACAGAGATTTCATTCCCTCTGGTTTCAGAGGAGAGAGGGTCCTTTTTGTTCAAGGCCAAAATCTTCACTGTGCTCCGAATCCTAAGCCTTGGCTCCTCAGAAAAATCTGCCTTATCAGTTATCCTCACATCTACAGTGTACATCTATTTCTAGGAATTCCTACCAGCCCAGGACATGTTTTAGGGGGGTGCTGCAGCTTCCCATTGTTCCTAGTAGATGCTGTACGCCCTGCACAGTTCCCCTCTCCCAGGCCCCACACCCGTCCCCTCCTGCTGTAAGGGCTGCTAACTGCCCACAGCTGTGCCCTTCTTAGAGCCTCGCCTTCAGCTTCCTTCAAAAGTTGACCATTCCCAAGGAGTGATATAAGGTACAAAAAAGGTAGTGCCCTTGCCTCAGAGGGAGGAAATCTGTGGCGTAGTTTTTATGTTCAGGCCAGGTTTGCCTGAGACCACATCTATGTCCGCTCCTTCCCCTCCCCTATCCTGCTTCCTTCCCTTAGAGGCTTTTCTTGAAGGACACTCCCTCAATAAATCAAGTGTTCCCAAATCCCTGCCTCAGGCATTTCTAGGAACCCAGGTCAGACTGTAATTACTACTTGACATGGGAGCACTATGAGGTACCTGACAAATCCTCTGGGTTCTAGAGGTCCCTTTGCATCATTTGTGTAATGTCAACTATTTTCCCTTGGGAATTAGGATTAATCATCTAATACAGTAGCCCCTTTCTTTTGTGCCTGTTGGTTCAGTGGTGGTAGGCTGGTGTGGTGCTGTGGGCCTTCAGCAGTTCATGTTATTCAGAGTTAATGAACTAAGAATTAATTAATTCAACCTTAATTCATTATGTAATAACCCCACGGAACCTAGGTTTTCTCTTCCCCAGTGTCCATCATCCTGATAAATGACTGCATGTCCTCCATGGAAGGCTTTTAAGGAAGATTTATGATATGAAATTGTGGCTAAGTTGCAAAGGCCTTTTTCTGTGTGTGTTTTTTAAAAGATTTATTTATTTATTTGAGAGAGAGAGTGAGTGCATGCACGCGCACGTGTGGTGGGGGAGGGGCAGGCAGAGAGGGAGAGAGAGTCCTAAGGAGACTCCATGCTGAGCGTGGAGCCTGACATTGGGTTCAATCCCCTGACCCTGAGACCACGACCCTGAGATCATGATCTGAGCCAAAATCAAGAGTTGGACGCTTATTGACTGCACCACCCAAGCGCCCCTCACAAAGTCCTTTTTCAAAGGGTTGTGTCTTCTTAGTTATGGAACCCTGGATCTGTGAAGTAACTAGAGTCTGAGAATTGGGTACTTTCCAGTTATAGTCACCAAAGTCAGATTTCTGCTCCCTTGGCTTAGACATTCTCTGATTTTATGAATCAGTAGTCTGTCCATCTACCTTATTTCTGGGAACTTCATGATTTGATTTACAGTTGCCACAGACTCACTCTTAGGGGCCAAAATGCACTGTTGGCTGCTCTGTCCCTGAGGCTTATTATGGTCATTGTCTCCACTTTGTCTTGAATGTTTGAGTGTTACCACCTCACCTCTAGGACACAGGGATCCCATTATCTCTATTGAAATTAGGAAGCCTGATTCTTTTATTTATTTATTTTTGAGGTGTAACTGATGTATAAACTTATGTTAGTTTTAGGTATACAACATAGTGTTTCGACATTTGTATGTATTGTGAAATGATCATCACAATAAGTCTAGTTAACATCCATCCACTCATATATATAGTTACCATTCACTATTATAAAAAAACTTTTTTTCTTATGGGAAGGCTTTTAAAATTACTGTTTTAGTGAGGCACCTGGGTGGCTCAGAGGTTAAGGCCTCTGCCTTCGGCTCAGGTCATGATCTCAGGGTCCTGGGATCAAGCCCCACATCGGCCTCTCTGCTCAGTGGAGAGCCTGCTTCCCCCTCTTTCTCTGACTGCCTCTCTGCCTACTTGTCATCTCTCTCTCTCTCTGTCGGATAAATAAATAAAATATTAAAAAAAATTACTGTTTTAGCAACTTTCAAATATGCAAAAACAATTTTATTAACTATAGTCACCATGCCATATATTACATCCCCATGATTTATTCATTTTATAGCTGAAATTTTGGAACTTTTCATATCCTTTCCCATGTGGCAAGCCCCTCAGTGTCCTCCCCTCTGGCAACCACTAGTCTGTTCTCTGTATCTATGAGCTTGGTTTCTGTGGTTTTAATTTGGTTTGTTTGTTTGTTTTGGTTTTTAGATTCCACATATAAGTGAGATCATATGGTATTTGTCTTTCTCTGACTTATTTCTCTTAGCATAATGCTCTTAAGGTCCATCCATGTTGTCACAAATGGCAAAATTCCATTTTTTATGGCCGAATAGTATTCCATTGTGTGTGTGTGTGTGTGTGTGTGTGTGTGTGTGTGTGTGTGTAAACATACCACATCTTCTTTATCCATTCATCTATCAATGATTAGGTTGTTTCCATATCTTGGCTATTGTAAATAATACTGCAATGAACATGGTGCAGATATAATTTTAGAATTAGTGTTTTCATTTTCTTCAGATAAAAAGCCAGAAGTGGAATTGCTAGATCGTATGGTAGTTATAAATATGATATTTTGAGGAACCTCTGTATTATTTCTTAGAGTGAGTGCACCAACATACATTCTCACTGACAGCACACAAAGGTTCTCTTTTTTCCACATACTCACCAACACTTGTTATTTCATATCTTTTTTTTTTTAAATTTTATTTATTTATTTGACACAGAGAGAGAGAGATCACGAGTAGGCAGAGAGGCAGACAGAGAAAGAGGGGGAAGCAGGCTCTCTGCTGAGCAGAGAGCCCAATATGGGGCTCGATCCCAAGACTCTGGAATCATGACCTGAGCTGAAGGCAGAGGCTTAACCCTCTGAGCCACCCAGGCACCCTTATTTCTTATCTTTTTGATGTTAGCTATTTTAACAGGGACAAGATGATATCTCATTATGGTTTTGATTTGCATTTCTCTGATGATTCGTGATGTTAAGTATCTTTTTCATGTGCCTGTTGGTCATCTGTATGTCTTTGGAAAAATGTCTATTCAGATCCTCTGCTCCTTTTTAAATCAAACAAACATGTTTGTTTTCTATTAAGAGGTAAGTGCTCTTTGTATATTTTGTATATTAACCCTTTGTCAGACATATGATTGCAAATATTTTCTCCCATTCAGTAGGTTGCCCTTTCGTTTTGTTGATAATTTCCTTTGCTGTTCAGGGAACCCACTTCTATGGCAGCATCACTCATCAGCATCTCTGGCCTACAGAGAACAGTTAATAGAGAGATTTTTCTGGCTGCTGGCACTCCCTTCACTAATGCATTTCTGAGCCATCCTGGGTTGTAGGGTAGGGGTTGGCTAAGCAGGCTGCACATGATGAATTAACTCCCAACATTCCCATCTCATTAAATCATCATACCCCTTTCTCCAAAGCATGCTAGGAAAATTGTAGCATCTCTGGCTAGGTCATCTCTGAACCGGGCTGTGCAAACAAACTTAGAGCCATTTGGTATTCTCACAACCACTTCAGGACCAAAGTGGAAGGAAGATATATCTGAAACTGTTGCAACAGATCTAATAGAATTCAAAATATGATAGATAGTAATGATATGTAGAACCTCTAGCAAGGCCTATTGGAACAAAAATATCCACATTTGAATAGTTACTAGATTTTTGCTGCGGACATTTCGGATCTAGAATTCTAATTCTTCTTTTCTTCTTCTCCTTCTTCTTTTCTTTTCTTTTTAACAAGCTTCAATTCACTTTCTTTTTCTTGTATAAAACTGTGTGGTGATCACAGCTAGGGCCTGAGTCCTCTGCACGGGGACTCTGGTGTGGCTCTTTACAAGATGGTCAGTGAATTCCTGATAGGGAGACTTGGTGAACACTCTTTCCAAAGGTCAGGGGTGAGATAGCTATAGGTCTTGGAGATGGCATCCAAAGTAGCCTTGGCAAAGTGGGTGGCAGTGTCCCTTGCTGAGGTATAGCTGTTGTCAATACTGGCCATCATCAGGAGCTTCTTGGGCACAGGGGCTGAGATAATGTCAGTGCCTCTGGGGACAACATAGAACCACAGCAGCTGGTCATCTTGCATGGGACAGTGTGGGGCTTGCCAATCTTATTCCCCTTAGTAGCTTCACTGCATAGGGAGAATGGAAAGCTTATCCAGGATGATGGTCCCATGAATGGCAGTGGCTACTTCCTTGAAGCACTTGACACTCATTGTAATCTCCGATGACAAAAATTCCTTGAACCTGGTCCACTGGCCAGCATGGGTCTGCTTTTGCACTGTCATAATCTTCAAAACCTCATCATTGAGGAATGCCCCCAGGAAGAAGTCAGTGATCCCAATTCCCTGATGGGCAGCAAGAAGAGATACATCTCCTCCAGGGACTTAATCTTCATGTCCGTGACTAGGTGGTCCAGCTTGGTGATGGGGATCCAGTCCTTGTCGTCAGCCTTGTCTCTCTGAGCTCTGCAGCCTACCTCTGGTGGGGCCTCAGTGCCGCCTGCTGCCACTGTGTAAGCCTCCATGGAAACCACCCTGCTTCACATTCCAGCCCCTCCTGGCCCTTCTGCAGTACCTGCGTCACCCACCATTTGGTGTTCTCTTGGAGAAGCTGAATCTAGAATTCTTGGTAAGAATTCTAGATTTGGCCCTACCTAATTTTACAATTTGTCTTTTCTTGTCAATGCCTTTATTTTCCATTCCAAGGTTCTTGTAGATGTGAATTGGTAGAATCTTATGATTCCTTTGGGATATATTCCTTTGTCTATTCCTGGAATAGGTTTTATAATTCACTCTCTGGGTCATAGAGGAGTTTTTT
>CM053604.1:138151991-138173024 GCA_028646535.1 Procyon lotor | reverse complement strand
GGCTCGATCCCAGGACGCTGGGATCTGACCTGGGCCGAAGGCAGACGCTTAACGACTGAGCCACCCAGGCGCCCCAATAGAGGAGTTTTTATTTCTCCTCCTCCTCCTCCTCCTCCTCCTCCTCCTCCTCCTTCTTCTTTTTTAAAGATTCTATTTATTTATTAGAGAGCATGAATGGGGGAGAGATAGAGGGAGAGAGAGAAACAGATTCATCATTGAGTAGGGAGCCGGACATGAGGCTTGATCCCAGAACTCCAAGATCGTGACCTGAGCCGAAGGCAGCTGCTTAACTGACTGAGCCACCCAGGCACCCCAGGAATTTCTTTTCCTTTTAAAAAAATGTTTTACTTGGAAATAATTTCAAATTTAACAGAAAAGTTACAAGAATAAAAATACTATAGAAATTATTTGTATATCTGTTATTGGTTGAATTGTGTCTGCCAAAAATGGATCTGTGGAAGTTATGTAAAAGGTAACCTTACTTGGAAACAAGGTCTTTACAGTGGTAATCAAGCTTTAAACTGGAGGTTATTGCATGAACTTAGGCCCTAATCCAATATGACTGATGTCCTTTTACAGAAGGGGAAATATGGACAGAGACATATGGGCACATGGGGAGAACACCACCTGACCACGAAGGCAGAGATCAGGGTACTGTAACTACAAGCCAAGGAATGCCGAAGATTGTGAGCAAACCTCCAGAAGCCCAGAGACAGACCTGGAGCAGATTCTCTGTCACAATACTTAGAGGGAACCAACCCCTGCCGACACCTTAGTCTTGGACTTCTAGCCTCCAAACTGTGAGACAATGTGTTCTGTCATTTAAGTCAGCAATAATACTACTACCTAGTTTGTAGCACTTTGTTTATGGTAGTTCTAGCATACTAATATGTACCCTTTACCTAGTTTCACTTACTGTTAACATTTTATTTCACTTGCTATGTCATATGCATGGATTCCCCCCATATATATACACCAGACATATATATGCATATATATGTATGTGTACGTAACATATATTCTTACCGAACAATTTGAGACTACATTGGATGTCATGGTCCTTTACCCCTAAATATTTCAGTATGTGTTTGCTAAGACTATGGATATTCTCTCACATTAGCAATAGTACAGTTATCAAGTTCAGTAGATTTAAGCTTAATAAAATTGTTTTATTCAAGCTACCATCTCTATGCCAATTTTTAATGTTTTTTGTAGGATTTTCCCTGCTTGAGTAAAGAATCCAGTCTTGGATCAGGTATTGCATTTGCTTTGCACTTGGTGTTCTTCAATCTAGAATATTTCTAGTCTTTCTTTGCCTTTTATGTCTTTTATGTCACGTCTTTTATGACATTTTTGAAGAATATAGCTGCCCTCCATTTTCTCTTAAACAGAAAGTTCCTCATTCTGGTCTCATCTGATCCTTCCCTGGATCCTTCTTTAGATTCCCAGGTGGAATGAATACTATATACATGGTATATCCTTCTCAAGGATCCCATCTGGAAGCATATGATATCCATCCACCCCTCACTGGTAATGTTTATTGTGATCACTCATTCAAGGTGTTGTCTAATTTTTCCATTGTTACTATTTTTCTTCTTGCAACAATGAGCAAACTGTAGAGAGACACTTCAAGGCCATGCAAATATTCTGCCATTTTATAATTTAACTCTTTCTCTGTGCCTGGAGACAATGAGGGATAATGGGATGACTCTTAAAAAATTGGCACCCCGTCCTCAGTCATTGCAGCCCAGCAGCATGGAGATAACAGACTCCTTGGAGGCCATCTCACTTCAACCCATGCCTTGAGTTGAAAGTTTAAGACACTGAGCCTCTCTTTTTTCAAAGCTGCCAACCCACTTATCATTGCCACAGCAATCCCGTGACTTTCCAAGTCTTTTCTCCTCACTGTACTCCATCGCATGCCCAAGACACCTTAATTGGAGTAAGCCTGATGCCACGGTGTGCAACTTTTTTTCTAGTGTTCCATTCCTCTGTGTGTATGTAATGAAGGAGCCATTTACAGCAGTTTGCACAGAGTTAAGAGAACCAACAGGGGATGTTGAGTGATCAGGAATGAACGACAGCAGGATTAGAGCTTTTTTATCTGAAGGTTAAATGCTGAGGTCATGGAGGAGGGGAATCCTAGCAGAAACTGCTGTTATAGGGGGATATAGCCACTGCCAAACCTCCTGTGCTGATACAGGAAGAGAGTGGATAAGAAATACTCTCCTTCTCTTTTTTCTGTCCTTCATGATCCCATGGTACTTCCCATTGGATGAACTTAGGAGGAGACAGATGGAACTTGGCTGTCGGTCTCTAGGTTCCAGCCATTTAGAGACTAGAGGGCAGAAAAGAATAGAATAGGATAAAAGCAGCACTCAGCCTTTTACTAGATAGTGTGAGGAACACACTGTTGTTCTTTGTTTCGCTCCTGCTGCATGCAAGTTCATTCTAATAATGCTTCCAACATTTCACTGCACTTTTTCTTTGTTATACCAGTTCTTGAAGGAAAACAAAACAGCAAAATCCACTTATCCCTCACCTACCCTTTTGCTATTATTGTCACATATAGTACCTCTGTGTATATTATAAATGGTATGATATATTGTTAATTATTGTTAGTTAATTGTAGATCATATGATACTCTCCCACAGGTCATTCAGTTTAAATTATTTTCCTTTAAATATTTGACCTTTAAAAAACTTATGAAACTAAAAATTACTTTTTTTTTTTTTTAAAGATTTTATTTATTTGACAGAGGGAGAGAGATCACAAGCAGGCAGAGAGGCAGGCAAAGAGAGGGGGGGAAGCAGGCTCCCCGCCAAGAAGAGAGCCCGACGCGGGGCTCGATCCCAGGACCCTGAGATCATGACCTGAGCCGAAGGCAGAGGCCTCAACCCACTGAGCCACCCAGGCGCCCCTAAAAATTACTTTTATCTTTAGCATTTCCAGTGCTTTTTTCTCCTTCTTATGAATCTGAATTTCCATATGGTATCATTTTCCTGCAGCTCAAAGAATTTTTTTTGTATGTCTTGTAGCGTAGATTTGTAGGCAATAAATTATTTAAATTTTTATTTATGTGAACATGTATCTATTTTGCATTCATTTTTGAGGATATTTTCACTCAATGTAGAATTTTAGGTTGATAGTTGATAGTTTTAATTTTGTTTTGGCTTGAAAGATGCCCTTGCTTTGTTTTTGTTTTTTTTTAAACATATATGCACCCCCATGTTTATTGCAGCATATTTACAATAGCCGGGGATGGCAGCAACTTAAGTGTGCATTGATCAGTGAATGGACAAAGAAGATGTGGCACATAAGTACAATGGAATATCACTCAGCCATAGCAAAGAATGAGATCTTGCCATTGGTGATAACATAGATGAACCTAAAGATATTATGCTAAGTGAAATAAGGCAGACAGATCAAGACAAATAACAAATGATTTCACTCATATGGGGAATCTAAAAAAGTCAAACAAAAATAGCAGAAATAGACACATAAGTACGGAGGACTGGTGGTTGGCAAAGGAGAAGAAGGCAGGGGGATGGGCAAAATATGCGAAGGAAGGCACAAGCTTCCATTTATGGAATGAATAAATCACAGGGATAAAAGGCACAGCATAATGAATAAAATTGATGGTGTTGTAACAGCATTGGATGGTGACAGATGGGAGCTACATTTGTGGTGAGCACAACATAATGTCTAGAGTTGTCAAATCACCACTTTGTGTATTTGAAACTAATGTAACATTGTGTGTCAACTATACCTCAATTAAAAAGTAAAGTAGCCCTTGATTTGTTTTCTGTCTTCTACTTGTTCTGATGAGAAGTCAGCTGCATTTTTTTATTGCTATTGCTTTGTATTTAATATCTCTTGTTTGCTTTTTTGAAATTTTCAAAACAATTTTTATTGTAAAACATACGTAACATAGGATTTACCACTTTATCAACTTTTAAGGGTACAGTTCATTAGTGTTAAGTATGTTCACATTGTGTGTAAACAATCTACAAAACTTTAATCTTGCAAAATTGTGCCCATTGCACAACTCCCCGTCTCTGATCTCCCTAGCCTCTGACAATCAACATTCTACTTTTTGTTTTTATGAATTTGACCGCTCTAGATAACTTATATAAGTGGAATCATATCATATAATATTTATTTTTTTATGACTGGATTATTTCAGTCATGTGTGATGACTTAGTGTGATGTCCTCAAGTTCATCCATATTGTAGCATGTGTCATAATTTTCTTCCTTTTTAAGGCTGAGTAATATTCCAGTGTGTGTGTGTGTGTGTGTGTGTGTGTGTGTTTGTGTGTGTGTGTGTGTGTATCACATTTACTTTATCCATTTGTGTATTGATGGACACTTGTGTTGTTTCCATCTTTTGGTGATTGTAAATAATGCTGCTATGAACATGGAGAACAGATAGCTCCTTAAGTCCCTGCATCTGCCTGCTTTTATGATTTTATCTTTATCTTTGGTTTTCACAATTTGAAATGCTTATGATATGCTTAGGTGTGATTTTCTTTGTAGGTATATTTCTTTCTAGTTGTAATTTCTTTTCTGTTTGGACTTCATTGATTTTTCCTATTGGTGGATTTCTTTTTTGATCAAAGTTGGAATTTTAATAAAAATTCCTTGAAATATTATTCTTGCTTTATTTCTGTTTCCTTTACACTTATGTTAGATTATATGGTATTTTCCCACAGGTCATTGAGGATTCGTTCTTTGTTTCTACCCTAATATTTTATTCTTTGTTTTTCAACTTAAATTATTTGAGCTATCTTCAAATTCACTAATCCTTTCTTCTCATGTGTCCAATCTTTAGTTAATCCCATCTAATAATATTTGATTCCAGATACTGGTTTTTTTTTTTTTCAGTTGTGGTGTTTCCATTTGGTTTTTCTTTCATATATACATTGACCAATGCTTCTCCTTTCTGGCAGGGTCTGTGTCTGCCTGGCACTGTGAAACTGCTGATATTTCTCTTCAGCTTTCAATCCCTTAGCAGCTTTTCTCTGTTAGGCTTTTCAGAACCTCATCCTTCACATACATGACTTAGGATATGTAAAAAAACCAAAAAACAAAACCTCCAGGGGGAACCCCAGGAAGATTTCGGAGATTCTTTCTGTGTAGCAACTTCCTTTCTGATAACCTGCTCCTCAAAATTCTTGTGCCTTAGCAACTCTGAATTCCAACCTCTGTTTCTTTGCTCAGGGAGTTCTCTGCTTGCCTCCATTTTCCTATACTGTTTTTGGAAAATGCCTTCAGAGGGAAAGTCTGGGTGGATTTGGAGCTCACTGTGCCTCCTTTCTTCCAGGATGGTAGCCCTATGCTGAATACTGCCCAGTGCTTGAACACAATTGTTTTATATGTTTTCTAGTTTTTTAGTTGTTTATAGAAGGAATATAAGTACAATTTGAACTAATTCTTCAAAGACCAGAACCAGAACTTCCTCTAGAAAATTACTATGACTATTTTGTTGTTATAACTTTTTTTTCACTTTGAAATAAATCCCACCTCTTTTATCAGGTATTCTCCAGGGATAGTTTCTGCTTATTTTTTTTTTAAATTATTTCTTTTTAATGTGCCACACTTTCCCATTTCTTTTTATTCCTTGTGATTTTTAATTGAAAATTGGATATTTAAATCTTATACTATGGTAATTCTAGAAATCAGATTTTCCTCCTTCCCCAGCGTGTGCTGTTTTGGTTCATTTCTTTAGAAAGTTTTTAGTAAGGCGTCTGTGTCAGGGATCAGCCTGACGTGTAACTTAAGGTCCTCTCAGGTCTTTTCTGAGTCTGCATCTTGGGCATGTACAGTGACTTTCTAACTTTTCCCGTGATGTCACTAATCTTTAAATGTCTGTTCCAAAGGTGCAAAAGGGGAAAAGGAAGAAAAGAAAATAACTGTTGTCTCTTTAAACCTCCTGGAAGCTGCTTCAGTTGGACGAGCATGAAATGATGGTGGTGGGAGTTGTCAACGGTGGCTGCCTACCTCTGTGTCTTCATTTTCATCGTCAGATGCAGCAGCTGGTGGTCAGAACACAGATCCCTGGCATTTGGTGGACAAAACCCTTTTCCTCACTCTGGCTCCTGCAAGCTACTCCAGAAACACTGGTATAGCAGCCTGCCATGGGGCTGGGGGTGGGAGGATGTGAAGCTACTACTGTATTGGGGTGAAATGAATCAAAACTAATTACAATTTACCCAGCACGTTGTCCCCTGGAAGCCACAAGTCTTTAAATAGACTTTAGAGTTCTAAAATGATTACACAAGACAGATTTTGCCAATATAATATTGTCCACCTGGAGAGACAAATTCCTGGAACTTCCTCCATTACCATCTTCCCTGATGGCCCAGGCTTATTTAGTCTTACATTTGGGAACAGTTCATTTTAAATTCTCAGTGTCAAAATTCCACTTAAACTGTTATGAAAACTTATCGCAAATTACTGTGGAATTTAGAATTATTGAGTGATAGCTGGAAATTAATTTTTTAAAAAGGTTTTTTTATTTGAGAGAGAGAGAGAAAGAACATGAGCATGGGGCAAGGGGAGAGGGAGAGAGAGAAACAGGCTCCCCTCTGAGCAGGGAGCCCAATATGGGGCTAGATCTCAGGACCCCGAGATCATGACCAGGGCACCAGATATGTGCATAACCTCCTTTCAGGGAGGTACCTACCTGTAACCTGGAGTGGAGCAGAGAAAGAGCACATTAGCCTCCCTGGTCTCTGGAGAAGACTGGAGTCAGTCCCTACTTTTGTGTTAAATTAGAGAAGCCTGTTGGGTCCAAATCCTTCACTCTTCAGGGATTGGCTGGGATTTGTGAGTTTCCTTCTGACTTTGTCACTGTGCAGGGGATGGGGTTTATGGTAAGATTGTTTCTCCGTCTCTCCTACCTGTTTTGATGCGGATATTTTCTCATTCACACAATGCGTAGGAGTCAGCTTCTCAGTTTCTTTCAGAAGCAATTGTTCCATATGTTGCTGTAGATTTAATGTGCCTGTGGGAGGAGTTGTGTTTAGGAGCTTACCATGTTGCCATCTTGAACTGGAACCTTCCCAAATAATATTTTGTCTTGTGGCAGATTCCCTTTTACCTGGTATGACAAGATGTTCTGGGTTTATCTTCTACATCTTCTATTTGGACCTTTTACCAGCCATCACCTCAAGAACCCTTGTTTTTTGTTAATTTGTTTTGTTTCATTTTGCGACTTAGTGGAGATGGTATTTTAAGATCACTATCTGGGTTTGATGGATGCCCATTGCTACCTGGATGGTTATTATTTATAAGCCTTTCCAGTAGGCAAATCTAGTAACTCTATCTATCTATCTATCTATCTATCATCTATCTATCTATCTATCTATCTATCTATCTATCTATCTATCATCTATCTATCATCTATCTTATATATTCTACTTGAAATTTAGTATTTACAAAATTAGAATTTTATTTTACTTTTTTAAAGATTTTATTTATTTTTTCGAGAGAGAGTGAGAGCTAGAGAGAGACAGAGCACATGCAGAGGGAGAGGGAGAGAGATAAGCAGGCTTCCCACTGAGCAGGGAGCCCAATGTGGACTCGATTCCAGGACCCCAGGATCATGACCTGAGCTGAAGGCAGTTGCTTAACTGACTGAGCCACCTGGGTGTCCCCAAAATTAGAGTTTTATTTTATTTTAGTATTATTTTAAAAGATTTTATCTGTTCATTTGACAGAGAGAGACAGCAAGAGAGGGAATACAAGCAGGGAGAATGGGAGAGGGAGAAGCAGGCTTCCCACTGAGCAGGGAGCCTGAGGCAGGGCTCAATCCCAGGACCCTGGGATCATGACCTGAGCTGAAGGCAGACCCTTAACTATTGAGCCACCCTGGTGCCCCCAAAATTAAAATTTTAAATCGGTTCTACATTACTGTATTTTTTTTCCTTCCACACTGACTATTCTGATTCTCAAAGACACAGGGAATTTATATATATAATATTATACATATAATATTAATTATATAATATAGAATTAGAATATCTGATCTTGCTCATTTGCTTTACACACAATCTGAGAATAACTATTTTTATCACTAAAATGGCTACTGAAAAATATTAAAAATTTTTTGTTTATGCTCTTCCCAGTCTTCCCCCTATTTTTAATGGTGTTATATAGGTTTATAGCCATTGAACAGTATAACCTTTGTTTTTATCCTCACTTAGATTGTTTTAAAGTAACCATATATTTAATGCTCATGACCAGTATTTATGTCAATGTCTCTCTAGTAATTTTGGTTATCTGAAGCTTCTAGAAGATATTTCTGGGAGGGCTCATGGGAAAATTATTTCCTGAGAAAATTATTTCTTAAGTCTTGTCTTGATAACAGTCTTTTAAGCTCTTTATACTTAAAAGTTAGTTTCCTGGGTATGAAGTCTTTGGCTCACATTTTCTTTCTTTGCGTATGTTAAGTTTATTTCTAGCATATAGCATTGGTTTCAAAAAGTTTGATGATAATCTAACTTTCTTACCCTCATAAGTCAAATGCTTAATTGACTATATTTCTCAAGAGTCTAAAAATATTTTGATTATAAAATAACAAAAGCATGTTTTGTGAGCATGTCTTTCTGGAGTGCTTTCATTGATCCTAGGGATATTATTCTGCTCCTTATTTTCATTTGGGATTTTTTATGGGCTTTAACCCTGATCGTTGTCAGCTACTCATTTTTGTATGAAATTAGGTTTCCTGAATTTTTTGAAGGAGTGGTTCAGTCACGCTTTTCTAACTTCACAGGTCTTCCTCTTCTGTTATTTTTGTGTAGGTTGAAAAATATGGCAGCTTGCCTTCTGGAATGTTCTGGCTCAGTTCTCCCTCCCATTTTATTTGTGCCTTGTTTTTCCTTTGCCTCTATTTTCAATATCCTGCTCAGTTTTAACTCCATCTCCAACAATTTCTTGTTACTGTAAAGTCCAGTTCTGGAAGGGTAGCTGGTCAGTTTTGAGAGTGTGAAGGGGCTGGATGGTTCCATCCCTTTTAGGCCTACACATGGGTTCTTGCTCTCCCTCGCTATGGAATACAATTTTAGTTTTTGCTCTCAAGGTGATCTACCCTGCTTAATAAGGAACATTTACTTGCTATTTTATGGTGTTACTATTCTCAGAGCCAATAAATGCCTTGTTCTTGCTTCTGTCTGCTTCCTTCTGGAAAGATGTTAATATACTGGAGAAACTGTGGCTGTTGCTGGTTTGTCCCTATCTGTTTGCATTTGGGATTTGAGGGGAATATCCTGTCACCCAGATTTATTGTAAATGTTGGCTGTGTCATCTAGTTTATTGCTATATGGGGATCCAGGAAGTCTCCACAACTATTTCATCTTCACCATCACAGTCTTCCCAGAATCTTTTCTGGAGTTTTTTGACTTGTGGAAGTTTTAACTTTTGGCATAGTCAAGTTTGTCAATCTTTAATGTTAAGGTTTATGACTCTTCTTGTATGCTTTAAAAGGGCTTCCTTCATTCTAAATGCAGATAAGTGATTTCACATATATATTTTAGTACTTTATTATTTTTTGATACATTAAAAATATAAACAATCTGTAATTTATTTTGGGATTTGGTAACATTTAGTGACCTGCTTTTATTTCTCCAAATAGCCAACTTCAAAACCACTGAGTCATTTATATTAGTGCTGATTTAAAAGGCCCTATTCATCATAGACTAAATATTCTTTGCACTTACATCTGTTCTAAGCACTCTAATAATGTCCACCTGTTTGTCTATTTCCATGACCACCATCACATTATTTTAATGATGAATTTTTTATAATTTCTCCCATTGGGTAAGTGTAAAAGCCTTTCTTTGCTATCCATTTTTTTTCAACATTTTATTAATTGTTCCTTCCCATTTATGCTTTAAGATAAATATTAGAATAAGTTCATCAATTTTATGGATTTTTTATTGGAATGGCAAATAATTTGGAAGAAATGGTATTTTCATAACATAGGAACTTTTCCTTTTGGGAAAAGAGTACATTTCTTCATTTTTTCTAATCTTCTTTCATGGTCCTCCACAAAGTTCTGTCAATATCTTTCTATAGATCCTCTTATCTCCTTCTCCCAAGAGATAGAATTGGTTCTGAAGAATGGGTTACTGACCCCCCTGATTGGGGTTAAATGGGTTGGGGGGATGGGGTAGGATTCCCCGCAGCAACCAACAAGTCTCCAACACCAGCTGGGTGTCCTATAATTCAATGAATTCTGAGACTTTTTACTCGGGATAATATCAGATTCTACAGGTTAAGGGCTCAGTCCCACAAGATTGCCCTTCACTTCAAATGCCAATTGCAAATCCACATTGTTACTTGTTCTTCTTACTGACTGCCTGTAAGTCAGAGGTTTCCACAGCCCCCTTATTGGGCTCCATTAATTTGCTAGGGTGGCTGACGAACTCAGGAGACTCATTTAATGCCTAGATTACCAGTTTATTATAAAGGATATTAAAGGATATGAATCAACAGTCAGAGGAATTGACACATAGGACAAGGTCCTGAACAAAGGAACTTCTCCTTTGTCCTCCTGGAGTTTGGATGCCAGCATGGTGGCAAATGGAAGCATTCTGGCTCACCAACCTGGAAGCTCTCCAAACCCTCTCCTTTTGGGTCTCAATGGAGTCTTCTTTATAAAGGCACACTTGATTAAATCATTGGCTATTGGTGATTGATTCAACCTGCACCCTGCAGCCACTGTCCTTTCCCCAGAGATCAGAAGGTGGGACTTAAAGTTCTAACCCTGTCTTTATGGTTGGTTCCCCTAGCAACCATTCCCCATCTTTGGGGGATGTCCAAGAGTCACTGCTTTAACAAAACACAGTAGTGTTGGGAAGGGGCTTGTTTTGAATAACAAGACACCCATTTTACTTTTATGGCTTGGAAGCATTTTCACGAATGGAGGATAAAAGACCAAATACTGTAGCACAAAATGCTCCCATTGCTAGTATCATTCAGGAAAGATCCAAGGGTTTTAGGAATTGTGAGCCAGCATCCATGGATGAAGACCAAATATACATTTCTTAGAAATCACAATATTTTATTGGGATACTGAGGTATCTTATCCCAGGGAAACACTGGCCCGCCCGCCAACTGACTTTGGCCTTATGACCCCTCAAAGGGCTTGCTGCACAGCCACTGTGCTCTAAGATATTTGCATTCTACTTTCCATCCTTTTTCATTCTCTTGGGACCTCTTCCTTGCATGCCAGTCTGATGGATCTCTCAGCCTTCCTCCCCATTTTCTCCACAGGTGTTTTCTTCACTTATTAATACCATTTTGGTATTTGCTTCTCAGAGGACCTGGCCTAACACACAGGGCATTGCAATCTCATATTTAAAATTAATTTGATCCTAGAATTTTAGCATATAATATGGTTAAAATTATGTACCAGGTAAATAGTTCTTCCAAAGTAGACTAGTTAGTTCTAATAAATGCTTGAACTAGTACTCCAATACAGGTCTGATTCCAAAGCTTACATGTGTGCCTTACTCTTTGAAGGGTTTTGAATATCAGTACCATCTGGCTGGCATGACAGCTCCACATTAACGAGGAGATGTATTTGAGGTGGGGAAGAGAAGTGGGAGTTGGAATCTGGATACTTCAAGAGCTAGGCTAGGGCATTTCAGGAATTGTGAGTTTTGGCTGAGCAGTGGTCTATCATTTTACTTAAAGTAATGGTGTAGGTTTGTTGGAGGCAAATGACTTTGGTGTTTTGAAAGGCCATTTGGCAATTTATGTATGCAAAAGTTTCAAATGAATGCCTTTGACCCAGATAGTCCACTGCTAAAAATTTGTGCGAGGGGAATAATTAAGAATATACTCAGGTACCACTACAATAATGTTGAAATAATGCAAATTTGGAAAGAATGTAAATGTAAATGCCTAACAATAGAAGATTTGGTTAAATAAGTAATGATAATACATCCAGTGTATATAGTCATTTGAAATGATGTTAGGAAAAAAAAAAAAGAAATGATGTTACATGAATGGACTTGCTGATGTGAAAAATGTTTACAATATACTTTTAAAAAACTGCACTGTTGAATTAAAATTTTTTTCATTTTGAAATAATCTCAAACTTACAGCAAAATTATAGGAACAGTAAATATTTTTTTCCTTTACCATTTTAAAATAAGTTGCCATCATAATGTCACCTTACCCCCTGAATATTTGTTTATTGTGGTTAAGTATAGGTCATTCTCCTATATAACCATAACACAACCATCAAAACAAAGTCATTAACATTGGTAGTATTAGTCAAGATTCTCTAGAGAAACAGAACCAACAGGATGTGTATGTATAGATATATAGAAATGTATTTTAAGGAGTTGGCTTATACAACTGTTCAGGGTCAGCTAGTAGGCTGGAGACCCAGGGAAAAGTCCAAGTCCCATTCAAGTCCATAGGTCATCTGCTGGCAGAATTCCTTTTTTGCACAAGGAAGGCCTTCAAGTGATTGGATGAGACCCACCCAAATTATGGAGAATAATCTACTTTACTCAAAGTCTAACAGTTTAAATGTTAATCTCATTCAAAAAGCACCTTTCCAGAAACATTAAGTGTAATATTTGACCAAATATTTGAGTACTGTGGCCCATCCAAGTTGATCATAAAATTAACCATCACAATATCTTATTGCTATCTAATCCTTAGACCCCAGTTAGGTTTTTATGATTGTCCCAATAATCGTCCTTTCTGGCAAAAGGATCCAGTTCCAAAAAATGTATTGCATGGAGTTGTCCTGTCTCTTTAGTGTCCTTCAATCAAGAATAGTCCCTCAGGAAAGAAAAATAGTTTTTCTGTCTTTGACCTCATGACACCTTTACAGATATTTTATAGAATGTTCCTTATTTGGGATTTGTTTGATTAGATTAGTATTTTTTTTTTTTTTTCGGCAAAAAGATCTCAGAAAGTGATGCTTCTCTGGGACTCCTGGGTGGCTCAGTCATTAAGTGTCTGTCACCGGCTCAGGTCATGATCCCAGGGTCCTGAGATCAAGCCCCGTATTGGGCTCCCTGCTTGGGGGGAAGCCTGCTTCTTTCTCTCCTATTCCCCCTGCTTATGTTCCCTCTCTCACTGTGTCTCTCTCTGTCAAATAAATAAATAAAATCTTTTTAAAAAAAGTGATGCTTCTCATTGCATTCTGTATCAAGTGGTATAATATATAACTTCAATATGTCTTATTATTGGGATAATTCATTAAGGTAGAGTCTGTCAGCTTTCTTTATTGTAAAATTACTCTTTTTTCCACTTTGTAATTAGTAAATATTTTGTGGATAGATACACTGACACTAAGTAAACTTTTACTCTTCATCAAACTCTCCATTTAATTAAATAATTATATCTACATGGACACATTTTATTTTTTGGGTTATAATTTGTTACTGTTATTATTCGATGTTCAATTTGCTCCATATTTGGCCAGTGGGAACATTTCACGATGTCTTCTCTGTTCTTTTGACATGTCCTCATCATTCTTTGAGCTTTACTATACTTTTTGGCACAACAAGGTATTCCAGAATCATTTTGTCTAGAGCAAGTTGAATGGTAGCCCCCCAAAAGATACACCCATGTCCAACTCCCCAGAACTGGTGAATATTAACTTATTTAAGAAAAAGGGTCTTAGCAGATGGAATCAAGTTAAAGATCTTGAGATAGGAAGATCATCCTGGGTTATCTGGTGGGCCCTCAATGCAATGATAGATGTCCTTATATGAAATAGAAGGAGAGAAAGAGACACGGAGAAGACCTCTGTGAAGACAGAGGTGGGGATTGGAGCGATGTGCCACGAGGAATGCCCGGAGCCCCCAGAGTTGGAAGAGACAAGGAAGGATTCTTTCCTAAAGCCTCCAGTGGGAGAACAGCCCTACCAACACCTTGATTTTGGACTTCTGGACTCCAGAACTGGGAGAGAATAAATTTCTGTTTCAAGCCACAAAGTGTGTGGTCATTTGTTAAAGCGATCTCAGAAATGAATACAATGCTTTTCCCTTGCTCTAATTCTAGAATTAGCCATTTCTCAAGGAGCCTTGGTTCTTTCAACGTGTAGAATTGCATTTAAAACTCAAGATCCAGGTGCTAGGTATGCTCATTATTTTTGGGAGTCCCCTGTTCCCAGAGCTAGGGAGTATAAATTCACACACACACACACACACACACACACACACACACACACACTCATAAATAAGTATATATATTAAAAACCATGAATTCATACTGATCTCTCCAATTTTAATTTATAGACACAAGCTTCATTCTACTCTTCTCCCTTTCCATATTAGTACCTGTCTTAACAGTGAGAAAACCGGTTCCCATTATCCTCAGTATATTTATTAGTTTCATCCCCTGTATGTACGCAGACATCTTCCACACCACTGTCTCACAGGCGCCCTCCTCACCCTGCTTAGGCTCCAGGTCCCTGAGAGGGGTCACTGTGCGTCAGGCTGTCCCTCACGCAGGTGTCCTCCTCACGTACTTGGCTTCCGACACTTCCCACCAGGCTGTATGTCACTTCCCCTGTCCCCATCGTCCCGCTCTCCCCCCAGGATTCTGACATCTGGCACTCTGGGTGGCCCTACCCTGCTGTACTCCTCACATTCAACCACACCCATGCCTGTCTTACTGGGCCTCACATAATGATCTCATGACTTGTGGACCAAATTGTTCAATAAGGGAAAGGAAAGGAAAGAAGGAAAGAAGGAAAACACAACATATATTTTTAAGTAAAAAAAAAGGTTATGAAATAATACATTTTGGGGGGAAATTTGTATATGAAAGGAAGAGAATCTGGAAATGCATATGTCAGGATGGTCCACAGTGGCTGTCCCTGGGAGACTGGGTCTCTTTGGGTTCATTTTCTTTTCTCCTTTTGCTTATAAGCATGACTTATTTTTACAATAAGAAAAATAACTAGAAATTTTATTTTTAAATATTAAAAAAGGGAGTATAATTACACTCAAAGTTTTATCTTCCTGAGTAAAGGGTAACTCAAAATGTAGGGTTCTTGGGATGCCTTGAAGTTATGTCTTGAGGTTATGCCTTGAGGTTAACTCAAAAAATTTTTTTCTAAAGCTGGCCTATCCAGATAATAATGCTACTTATTTTATGTATCAGTTGCTTGAATCTGAGGACAACTCTTTTTGAATTGCTAACCAACATCTTTGACATTTTCTCAGCTGCTTTATTGATTCACTAAAAGAGAAATCATCCATCTGTGCTGGGCAATGTAGAGAGTTAAAAAAAAAAAAGGTAGAAAACAAGATCCCTGATCTGTCTTACTCCCTCAAAATCTCATAAAAAGTTGTTAACATTTCCAATTATATCAAGTTTGGCTGACTTGAAACTAGCCAAGGAGCCATCTAGGAACAGTCTGGGTCTATTTACCGTTCCACCTCCCAGATGTTGGTGCAGTCTGTGTTGTTGATTGTAATTGACCAGTTTGAGAAAGCTATGGGTGTGTCAATGCAGGAGACACATCCTTCTTACACTACCACGACCCTGTGATAGCAGTTGCGTACAACAGTGTGTTTTCTTGATTGAGTAACTTATGGTAGAATTAATTTCTCATTTTACACATGGCTGTTGAAAACAGTCTTCATTTAGAAGGACTTATCCCATGAAGTCATACTCTTACCTCTTTGGAGCTTTCACCAGTAGGAGTTTGTATTCCTTTGTATTAGTGATTTTGGCCCCAGGAAGCTTTCTCCCACTCTGTTTTTTGGATAAGCCTGCCTGGGCCTTCCTAGATTCCAGCCTTAGGGATTTTTGGCTTGTCGCAAAATCTTCCATATTATCATGTAAAGGGAACCAAATGTGAAATGCTCATTGGCTTTAGGCTTGTATTTTTCTAGTTCTTTTGTTTGGATTCATTTTGATCCTGTGTCCACTGACATTATTTTAATGGGCCATTTGCAGGGAGATTAATTATACCCTTGGCACATCTGCTTTCCCGTTTGAAAATTTTCTTTCTGTGACAGAATTGGAAAATAATAGAAAACAGTTCATACAGCTGCCTTAGTTACCAAGACAACAAAACGAAGAAATAGCTGGCTACTTGGCTTTTTCCTTTTACTGAGCTACCTTCCAAACACAGTAATCTCCATCCTAAAAGCTGTGTATCTGTTTGACGTTACTAGTTTGAGTTGACTAGTTGAGTACTGAATTAATTTTTTAGCAAGAGTACTGTGTGCTCTTCTCAGATTATTATTGTGTGCTCTTCTCAGATTATAGTCGGAGTACAAAGCAGGTTTTTTTTCCCCCTCTGATTTTCTTTTAAATTAAAAATCACACAAATAATATATTTATGCATGTTCAGTAAACAAATGTAAAACTTGACAGAGTGTATGGGGTAAAAAGTATAAGTCTCACTTTCCTGGACACTTATCTTAAGTGATATCAACATACTGTAATGAATATAATTTCATAAGTTGGCTCAGGGTGATTTTAAGAACAGCAATGTTTGAAACCAGTAAAAATCACATGTTAAAGATCTATGTTAAAAATTTAAGAACTTTTAAACCCTTTAAAGTTTATATGAGCAATGCATGTTTCTGGTATGAAATTCAGAAAAAACAGCAAGCAAAAAAGAGTGTATAAATTACCCACAATTCTAGTACCCAGAAGTCACTATCACTGATATTTTATTTTTAATGCTTTTTGAAAAGATTAGTTTTTATTTTAAAGTAACACATGCTTAAAATAAAAATGAACGGTAGCACCATCAATAATGGTAATCAGAACAATACTAGTGGCTACTCTACTGAAGACTGCCTGTGTCCCTGCCCTGTGGTAAGAGCTTACTTGCATGAAGACACAATCACTTTTTGGGTAACATTTGTAATATTAATTTTTGTTCCTTTCCTTCCATGTGTAGGTATTTTTAAAAGTAGGTAACTGTAACTGTAGTGTATAAACAGTTTTGAATTCTGATTTTTCATAAAAATTTCTTCTGTGATGCTACCCGATTTTTGATGTCATTTTATAGTACATGATCAGATAGTCTTTTTGAAGTCTTTGTCCTCTTACTGATTGTTTAATAGTTCATTGAATGCATGTATAGAATCCATTTAATTATTTCCATATTGTTGAACATTTATTATTTCTACTTTTTTATATAAAGCTCTTTATATATTATTTCTTAGAATAGATTTATTCTTAGAATGGATTTTTTCTTAGATTTGTCAAAAAGGAAATTATTGGCTCAAGGTAATGAATAGTTTTAGAGCTCTTGAATGTATTTTCAAACTGCCTTACCAAAGGGTCGTGGCAATTCATACTGTCAACAGAGTTGCATGACAGCACTGGGAATTATGTTTCATACGCCTTCCTAATTTGATAGAAGCAAAATCCTTGTGTGTGTTTCATTAGTTTCTTTTTGAGTATGACAGTTTAATCATTTACCAATGTTTACTACTATTATTTTCTTTTATAATGAATAATTTATGTGTTGTGATATTGCATTTTACCTTTAAAAATTTATGTCTTTTTAAATCTCAAGAGTAATGCATGCTTATTATAAAATTAAAACAATATAGAATGCATCTATGCATCTCCTTCATCTTACTCCCCCAGGGCTGGTTTGATATGTACATCTCCAGACCTTTTTCTAAGATTTAGGAGTTAGGGTCCTTTTTTTTTTTTTTTTTTTTTGGTAGTTGTAGTAGTGAGGGGGGAATGAGTTTGTTATTAGTTCTTTGCAAAGAACTTGTCTTTTGAACTTGCTAGAAATGTATATATATTTTTTCCGTTTGTTGTTAGACTTTAATTTTTCCTTTGTTGTGGTTTCAGTTGGATTTGCTGATATTTTCCTTTGTGATTTTAAAAAAAGTTCTTTTCAGTTTAAAAAGGTCTTTTCATTTAAAGACTCAATAAATACTAAGTTGTTTATCTTGCTAGTTTTTACTATGGTTTTTATTTTGGCATATATTATAAGGTGATGATCTAAATGTAATTTAGTTTTTCAGGAAATTAATTTTGGTATGTATATTGTTAGATGTTGATTGAAATGCATTTTTCCCCCCAAATGGTGAGCATAAGCCATGGGGTACATAAGCCCAGTCTTCCCCGGTGATTTACAGTGCCTCTCATATTGTGTCTTAAATTCCCATGTGTGAGAGGACCTCTTTTTGGTGTTTCTTGGTCTATTGATTTGTGTGTAATTTAATGTCATTTAAAAAAAAGTTACATAAATATAAGTGTTATACTTTGGTAAGACTAGATTTCTCTTCATACAAAACACAAAAAAATTTATGTGTGCATCCCTGTGAAATAAGTTCTTCCTCCTATAATTTGCTTAATGAAAACAAAAAAGTACTATATATCCATGCAAGGAGCCCAACATGGGTCTTGATCCCAGGACCCTGAGATCATGACCTGAGCTAAAGGCAGACGCTTAACCAGCTGAGCCATCCAGGCACTGCTGGATAATATTGTCATCTTAACAATATTAAATTTTGTATTCCATGACCTTAAGATGTGTATTTATTTATGTCTTCTTTAATTTCTTTCTGGAGTGTTTTCTAGTTTCAGTGTACAAGTCTTTTGCCTCCGTAGTTAAATTTATTCATAAGTGTTTATTCTTTGGGTGCTATTGTAAATGGAATTGTTTTCTTAATTTTATTTTTGGAATATTCATTGTTTGTGTAAAGAAATCGTTCACTAGTTTGTGAACCAGTTTTTTGCGTGTTGATTTTGTATTCTGCAACTTTGTTGAATTCATTTATTAGTTCTAACAGGTTTTTGTGGGGAATCTTTAGAGTTTTTTACATATAAAATCATGTCATCTGAAAACAGATAACTTTACTTCTTCCTTTCTATTTAGATGCCTATGTCTTTTTCTTGCCTGGTTGCTTTGGTGAGAACTTCCAGGACTATGTGGAGTAGAAGTGGCAAAAATGGACATACTTGTCTTGTTCCTGTTTGGGAGAAAAGCTTTCATTATTGAGTGTGATGTTAGCCCTGGGTTTGTTGTTGTTTGTTTTTTTTGTTTTTGTGTATTGCCTTTATCATTCGAATAAATTTCCCTTAAGAAACTAGATATCTAGAATTGAGTTTTTAGAAATTGGAAAGCATTCCAAAGAACTGAGAAAGCCAATATTTTCAAGGTGGATAAAAAAAGTCTTATTGTTTTAGTAGTGTTCTCTCATAAGTGGTATTATTTCAAATCAGAGATGGTAGATGGTACAACCCTTTGGTATGGCAATTTGGCAACACATTTAAGGGCTGTAAAACTGTTCATAACCCTGAAACAGTAATTTCATTTCTGATAAATCCATTCTAATAAATATTCTTAAGGAGGTTTATATGAAAAAGTAGAAAGAAAAATTTCTGTGTAGTATTTTATAGTTCCATGACATAATTGGGAAAGCTTAAGTAAGAGCATGGATTTATCCATGGCTGTGGAAGATTGAAATTTAAGGTTTGTTACAAGGACAACACAGTCGTTCAGGTGCCTTCACTTTTGTGCACAGCTCTTTTGTGAAATGAAATATTTTAAAAAATCACATTATCATTAGTGTTTCAATGTCACAATGTGGTCAGCATTTTTTGGTGGCTAAGATGTTACATTAAGGAACAATACAGGGGTTTATTTAGCAAGATAGGAAAGTAGAGTAAGATAGGAGAAGATGTAATTCCAATGTTTGGTATTCTAGTTTCACTTGCATCAGGAATGCTCTAGGATGTTGGTTTTGAAACAGTGGCGATTTTGTTCCAAAGGACAATTGTGAACTGCAGGACACATTTTTTGATTGTCAGGACTGGGGGTGAGGGGTAGGGGTGTGCTACTGACATCTAGTGGTAAAGGCTAGGGATGCTGCTAAACGTCTTACACCAGCATAGGATAGTTTCCCACAATGACGAAGTCCGAATTGTCAATAGTGCTGAGGTAGAAAAAAGAGCTCTAAAGAAAGTAGTATGATTATACTGTTACAATAATTAATTTGCAAGGATAAGAAGATTAAAAGCAATTTTGACTGTGCCATTGCTGTGATCATGGGGTAAAATCCCAACTGTACTGTATTTGAACCACAAAAGAAGGGAAGAGAGTCTAATTTATGGGTAATCATGTTAGAGACATGCTCTGTTCTCTACAAAGACATAATTTTACACCCTCTACTAAATTATTCTAAGGATATAATAAGAAATTAGGGCAAGTATAAAATAGTGCCTGTAGTAGGCTAGCATCCATTCCCAAATAGGTTTATGTGAAAATATGTTATAATAAGAGGTATTTTGTTGTTTTGTTGTCCATACCCAGCCGTGAGCCCAACATGTTGTCTTGCTCCAATTCGGAAACCTCCAGGCACAGGGATAAGCAAGGTGTGGTGGCTACAGGCATATGCCAGCCTTGTTACCCTCTAACTTCAGGGAACATATCTGCACTAGGTCCAGAGCTGTGCCTGACATCCATTGTTGCTCCAAGCTGATAACTCAGTGTGGCTGGGTGAAGGGTTTTGCACCCAGTTCCAACGTGGGTTGAGGGGATGGGGTGGGATTCCCCACAGCAACCAACAAGTCTCCAACACCAGCTCAGTGTCCTATAATTCAATGAAATCTGAGACTATTTACCCGGGATAATATCAGATTCTAGAGGTTAAGGGCTCAGTCCCACAAGATTGCCCTTCACTTCAAACGCCAATTGCAAGTCCACGTTGTTACTTGTGCTTCTGACTAACTGCCTGCAAGTCAGAGGTTTCCACAGTCCCCTTATTGGACTCAGTTAATTTGTTCTATCACATTGATTGATTTGCGAATGTTGAAATCACCCTTGCATCCCAGGAATAAATCCCACCTGGTCATGGTGGATAATCTTTTTTTTTTTTTTTAATTAATTTTTATTAACATATAATGTATTATTTGCCCCGGGGTACATGTCTGTGAATCATCAGGCTTACACATTTCACAGCACTTAACAGCACATACCCTCCCCAATGTCCACAGCCCAGCCACCCTATCCCTACCCTCTCCCCCACCTCCCAGCCACCCTCAGTTCGTTTCGTGAGTCT
>CM053604.1:138114134-138151491 GCA_028646535.1 Procyon lotor | reverse complement strand
CTCTGTCAAATAAACAAAATCTTTAAAAAAAAAAAAAAAAAGAATGAGTATTCTGTTGTTTTAGGGTGGAATGTTCTGTATATATCTATGACGTCCATCTGGTCCAGTGTGTCATTCAAAGCTCTTGTTTCTTTATTGATTTTCTGCTTGGATGATCTGTCTATTGCTCGGGGGTGAAGTGTTGAGGTCTTCTACTATTAATGTATTATTATCAATATGTCTTTTTATTTTGGTTAACAGTTGGCTTATGTAGTTGGCTGCTCTCAAGTTGGGGGCATAGATATTTACAATAGTTAGATCTTCTTATTTGATAGACCCTCGAATAATGATACAGTGTCCTTCTGTATCTTTATCTACAGTCTTCAGCTTAAAACCCAATTTGTCTTATAGAGAGAGACTACCCCAGAGAGAATTAGGTAGAGACTCAGAGACTCTCTCAGGGTAGATAATTGCTACCCCAGCTTTCTTCTGAGGTACAATGGCATGAAAAATGGTTCTCCATTCCTTCACTTTCAGTCTGAATGTATTTTTAGTTTCAGAATGAGTCTCTTGCAGACAGCATATGGATGGGTCCTGTCTTTTTATCCAGTCTGCAACCTTGTGCCATTTTATCAGAGCATTTAGGCTGTTCATGTTGAGAGTGATTATTGAAAGATATAATTTTATTGTCATCTTGTTGCCTGTGAAGTCCTTGTTTCTATAGATTGTCTCTGTAAATTTCTGTTTTATATCACTCTTGGGTCTTTCTTCTTTTAAAGGACCCCCCCCCAATATTTCTTGAAGGGCTGGCTTAGTGGTCACATATTCTTTTAGTTTCTGATGATCCTGGAAGCTCTTTATTCTCCATCCATTCTGAATGTCAGCCTTGCTAGATAAAGAATTCTTGGCTGCATGTTCTTCTCATTTAGTGCCCTGAATATGTCTTGCAAGCCCTTTCTGCTTGCCAGTTCTCTGGGCACAGGTCTGATGTTATTCTGACGTTCTTCCCTCTGTATGTAAGGAATCTCTTCTGCCTAACTGCCTTTAAGATGGTTCATTGGTTCTAAGATTTATGAGTTTTACTATTACATGCCAGGTTGTTGGTCTGTTCTCCTTGATCTTGGGAGGGTCCTCTTTGCCTCTAGGACATGAATACTTGTTTCATTCCCCAAATTAGGGAAGTTCTTGGCTACAATTTGCTTAAATATATCAGAAGAAGTCCTCTCTCTCTCCACCCACTCAGGAATCCTAAGAATCTGACATTGGAATGTTTCATGGTGTCATTTATTTCTCTAATTCTGTTTTTATGGATTTTAAGCTGTTTGTTCCAGGCCTCCTCCTGTTCCTTCTCTTCTCTCAGTTTGTCGTCTAGATCACTAATTCATTCTTCTGCCTCATTTACCCTAGCTGTTAGGGTATCTAGATTAGATTGGATCTCATTGATAGCATTTTTAAGGTTTGCCACATCAGCTCTCACTGCTGCCCTTAGAGTATCTATGTTATCATTAATAGTTTTCTCCATCATAGCTATTGTCTGTATAACTGTTACCCTGAAGTCTATTTCCGACATCCTGCTTTTGTCTATATCCATTAGTTCTGTGGCAGAGGTCACAGTCTCTGAGTCTTTCCTATGTTGGGGGTTCCTCCTCTTAGTCATTCTGTTGAGGGGCGGTTGAGGGAATGTACAGAGTCCAAATTATTGACCACAACCCCAGCAATATGCACCTGTTTTATAGGACCTTAGAATTGTCGGCCTCTTGTTCTTCCAGGCTGTCTTCCGGGGAAAGGGCCTGCTGCCTGCTACTCAGGCAACCCTGTTTGGACAGAGTTGCCCTGCCCCCTGTGGGGGAGAGGATGGGCTCAGTGAAAACTGTTTTTTTGGGGCTTTTGTTCTCTGGCAGCTTTCCCTGGTGGCTTTCACCATCTCTTCTGAGACTCAGAGCAGAAAAAACCATATCCAAACCTCTGTCTCAAAACAGAGATCACAGTCTGTTCTTCGGTGAGCTCTCCAGGCCACACTGTCTCCGTTTCTGTCTGTGCTGCTAAAAACCATAGCCTCCTGGGTTGTGTGCCCCACAGCAGCACTCCCAGCCCTCACTTCTAGGTCCAGGCATTTTGTGCTTCTAAAACTGCCAGCCACCCCCAGTTCACACGCATGCCTCCACAGCTCCAGGGTTCAGTCTGGGGGGCTGCCCTAAAGTCCTTTCCCCACTACTACTGGTCCATGAGGCTGTGCCCAGTCCCCAGTGTGGGAGGCTTTTGTACTTTGGCGGTGCAGGATCCTGGAGGCTCCCACTTCCTTCCGTTTATCTTCCAATATCTGCCTGCAGAATCATGGCTCCCTGCTTCATACCTTGAGATCAACAGCTGGAGATATTCTATTTGTAGAGATCCAGATCTATCTTCTTACATCTCAGGCTGATTTGGGTGAGATGGGTATTCAGAGTGGTCTGGTAGATATCCAGCTCAATTCAGGGGACTGGTTGAAATAGGGTCCCCTACACCTCCACCATCTTTGCATCCCCTTATTATTTTTTTTTAAAGATTTTATTCATTTATTTGACAGAGACAGAGAAGAGCAAGTGAGAGCAAGCATGAGTGGGGTGAGAGGCAGAGGGAGAAGGAGAAGCAGACTCCCTACTGAGCAGGGCCCATCCCAGAACTCTGGGATCATGACCTGAGACAAAGGACAACACTTAACCAGCTGAGCCACCCAGGCACCCCTAGATTATTTATTCATGTCACTTGGTACATTACACATTCTTTACTTCCTTATCTCTTTTTGCAGCAGTTTGTGCTACCTCTGAACCTATCTTCAAGTTTACCAGTTCACTTTTCAACTACTTCTAATCTGCCATTTTACCCATCCACTGAGCCTTTAGTGTCAATGATTACATTAAAAAATCTTTTGGGGTCCTTCAAAAAATTTCTATGTTTTGTTGCTCCCTCCTCACTCATTTTTGTCCTTCTTTTATATCATCTGTTCCCTCTTTATTTGGTAACCCATGTCTGATAATTTTAGTACTACAATTCTTGGAGTTCTAAGTTTATTGTTTGTGTATCTAGACTGTTGGTCATGGTGGCTTATTTTCTTGTATGTTTTGTGGTCTTGCACAGTGAGCTCAGATTTGGCTGATTTTATTTTATTTATTTTTTGCTTTGAAGTATCTTTTATTTTTTAAATAGGGTTATTTATTTACATATAAATGTTACTTTTCTGTACTGTCAACTGATGAAATGTTTTCTCCATTAATCAAAATTACAGTGAATAAGTATTTATAAACACTTTTAAGTTAATAAATGTATATATACACCTATTTTTTAAAATTCAATTAATTAACATATGATGTATTATTAGTTTCAGAGGTAGAGTTCAGTGATTCATCAGTCTTATATAATACCTAATGTTCTTACATCATGTGCTCTCCTTAATGCTCATCACCCTGGTTACCCTATCCCCTATCTCCCTCTCCTCCAGCAACCCTCTGTTTCCTAGAGTTAAGAGTCTCTCGTGGTTTGTCTCCCTCTCTGATTTCATTTTGTTTTAGGTTTTCCTCTCTTTCCATATGATCCTCTGTTTGTTTCTTAAATTCCACATATGAGTGAGATCATATGATAATTGTCTTTCTCTAATTGACTTATTTTGCTTAACAAAATCCCCCCTAGTTCCAACCATGCTGTTGCAAATGGCAAGAGTTCATTCTTTTTGATGGCTGAATAATATTCCAGTGTGTGTGTGTGTGTGTGTGTGTGTGTGTGTGTGTGTGTGTATACCATATCTTCTTTATCCATTCATCTGATGGATATCTGGGCTCTTGGGCTCTTTCCATAGTTTGGCTATTGTGGACATTGCTGCTATAAACATTGGGATTCTCTACCAGTCTCTTGCATCAACATCACTTGGGAAATATTAAAAATGTGAATTCCTAAGCCCTTAGTCCTAGAAGATCTAATTCCTTAAGGCTGAGCTAGAGCCAATTTATACTGGCTCTTTAGAACCAACTATTAAATTTTAAGGGATTTTAAAGTTACCAAAAATCATTAAAAATTAAATTATATAAGCTTATAGTTAAGTAAATTATATTCAAAACAAAGGTAACAAAACTCGTTTTCTACAGACTTTACTACACTTTACCAGTATCTATGCTCTTGAGGTGATGTCCATTGTATCTGTTTGGTGAAAATACTGTATAAGGTTATGTGCAGACATCTGTACTCAACTGCATGTTCAGCATCACTTGAAATTTGCCATGTGGGACATTTATACCACAGAAATTAGCAAATTTCACTCAGCAACTGGAGTTGTTGTTTTGTTTATTGTCTAGACTTTGGAAAGTGCTAGAGAAAATGTTAATAATGCAGATTAAGTGCGTCATGTCTATGGCCATCATAAATAGTACAAAATATGAGGAAATATTAAAAAACTATTATACAGGGGCGTCTGGGTGGCTCAGTGGGTTAAAGCCTCTGCCTTCGGCTCAGGTCATGATCTCAGGGTCCTGGAATCGAGCCCCATGTCAGGCTCTCTGCTCAGCTTCCCCCCCCCCCGTCTGCCTCTTTGCCTACTTGTGATCTCTCTCTCTCTCTGTCAAATAAATAAATAAAATCTTTAAAAAAAAACTATTATACAATTTAGTAAAGAAATCTCTCACATTATTAATAAATGACATTTCATTTCAGTGTTATTCATTCATGTAAATGGAAATATTAACTAATATTCATGTCACTTGTTCGTCAACTGCAACCATGGGCTGGCTATAGATAGGATTTGGCAAAAATCAACCAAAGCATTCTGTAAGAATGAATTAGATTATGAAATTTACAAAAACAAAATTTAAAAACATGGAATATATTATTATCTGTAAATTGAGTATCAAAATCTATTTTATTGGCAAAATATATTATGATGTAGGCATAAAATGACTACATTGTTTTGTTTTTTGTGTTTTTGGAGAGCTAGTTGTTAAACATTTTCCAGCACACCTCTGTCTGAAACACAAGAATCTACATTTAAAGGAATATCTCAGGTAATCTTATGTCTACTAGATTTGGAGAACCAATGTTTTAGTCATTGAACAAAAAGATCAGGATCATTTAATTAGTCTCCAAAAGTTCTTCCTGATTCTTAACTGAAAGCCAGATAAAAAAATGTGGTTTTTCAAACACAGAGGCCTATTTAAAATTTTTAAAAATAATTAATATACAATAAACACATATTTGGAGTGTCCAATTTGCTAAATTTTGACATTACTAAATTTTGAGAAAACTATTACTGTAATCAAGAGTGTGAAGATATTATCACCCCCAAAAGTTTTCTTATGTCCTTCTATAATTCTTCCCTCTACCCCTTTCTGCCCACCCCATCCTCAAGCACCACCAGTCTTCTTTCTTTTTTTTTTTTTTTTAAAGATTTTACTTATTTATTTGACAGAGAGAGAGAGAGGGAGAGAGATCACAAGTAGGCAGAGAGGAAGGCAGAGAAAGAGGGGGAAGCAGGCTCCTTGCTGAGCAGAGAGCCCGATGCAGGGCTCGATTCCAGGACCCTGAAATGATGACCTGAGCTGAAGGCAGAGGCTTTAACCCACTGAGCCACCCAGGCGCCCCAGCCACCAGTCTTCTTTCTGTCACTACAGATTACTTTGCATTTTCTAGAATTTTCTATAAATAAAATCATACAATATGTCCTTCTTTTTGGTCTGGCTTCTTTCACTTGACATAACTGTTTTGAGATTTATCTATGTTGCTGAGCAAATAGTTTATCTTTATTCTGGGTAGTATTCTGTTGTATAGATATACCACAACTTTTTTTTTTTTGAAGAAATATGAATGAATTTCTTTATAACCTCAGAGTAGGGAAAAGCCATAATTTTTCTTCATTCAACTCTTAATGGACATTTGGGTTGTTTCCAGCTTTTGCCTATTACAAATAATGCTGATCTGAATATTTGTGTATTAATCTTTGGACAGGCATTTCTTTTTCTTTTTTCCTTTTTCTTTTTTTAACAAACAAGTGAAATTTGACATTTATTTATTTTTATTTTTTAAGAGAGGGAAAGAGAGAGAAAGAGCATGCACGAGTTGGAGGAGTGGGGAGGGAGAGGGAGAAGCAGACTGCCCACTGAGCGGGGAGCCCAGTACCCGGAGATCATGACCATGAGCTGAAATCAAGATTCAGATGCTTAACCAACTGAGCCACCCAGCTGCCTTTCATTTCCTTTTCTTTTGGGTAAATACCAGGAGTGAAATGGTTGGATCATATGGGTGATATGTGTGTAACTTTTAAAGAAACTGCCAAACTGTTTTCTGAAGTGTCATAGACCATGTTTTTCCCTTTTTGTTTGATGGTAAGAAAACATGAGTGGTTCTGACATTGGGTCAAGATTTTTATGTGAGCCCTCCAAGCAAGCCATAATGCAATACAACTCAGATTAAATTCTTTAAATAGTTACTTAGTCTTTAGTTAGTGGGAATGGGAAGAAACTATAGCAATGAACCTTGTACAGTGTTAGCATCACTTATTCAATTTACGTCATTGGTTGATGATGAATTTGTTTGATTTTCCATTTTTCTGTAGTTCTTGTTTGCACTTCTATTTCCTTTTGTGATTTTTCTGAATGAGAACAATATTAAAATCTTAGATAATAAACTCATTAACTTCAGTAAACATTATGCCATATATTACTTGATTTCGGAAAATCAGCTGAAGGCAAGTAGTTACTATTTAGCACATAGGCATTAACAAAATACCCAACAGAGATAAATGTGTGTGTCTGTGCAAGGGTGTGCATGGTGTTTCTTTTCCCATTCCAAGAAGTCGTCTATTTCAAGACTAGTGAGACCACTTATGTTTTACTCAGGCTTAACTGGGGCTACGGTTCTGATTTATTTTGGTGATATGTTTGTCTCCTCTTATGGATTGTTACTCTAAAAAGCTGCCTGGCTGCCCCTTTGATTTATCTGTCTCTGAGTGGTCCCTTTGGAGAAAGACAATCCAAAATCTAAGACTAGGTATGCTATTATCAAACCAATAGGCTTTACAAACCCTTACACTGGGTTTGTAAACTATGTACACATAGTTTGTAACTATGGCAGGGCCATAGTTAATGTCCTGTGAGGCATAACTAGAAATTCAGAGCTGCAGGAGGCTTCTGTGAGGAGGTGACCACAGGGAACCCTGACTAGGAAACATTTGCCTGTGTAAGTGTGGCGACTTCTTTTTTTTTTTTAAGATTTTATTTATTTATTTGACAGAGAGAGATCAGAAGCAGGCAGAGAGGCAGGCAAAGAGAGAGAAGGAAGCAGGCTCCCTGCTGAGCAGAGAGCCCTATTCGGGGCTCGATCCCAGGACCCTGAGATCATGACCTGAGCCGAAGGCAGAGGCTTTAACCCACTGAGCTACCCAGGCACCCCAAGTGTGACGACTTCTTGATCACTTCAAAATATGGTATTATTTCCCAGTTTTTCTCAGAGCCCATTGCTTACTGGTGGGCTTGGAAGAGGGTGAGCCTTGCCAGTGATGATGTTAGGTCCAGCTTCAGAGAGACTTCCCAGGAAGCTGGCTCTCAGAGCCTCTTCCTTCTCCAAAGAGGCGACATAGGTAAGTCACCCAAGAGTTAATGGACAAATGCCCAGTTCTCTTTTGGTGAAATTCAATGGCAATGTGGTATTGTCAGATTATTTGCTTTCTTATTTTATCTGTAACCACTGTATGACTTTGAATAAAATAGAAGTGTACATACAACAATAAGAAATATTTCCCCCTCATTCCTGGGCATTGTACTCCAGCGCATAGCAGAAGTTATATACAGTAAATGTCTTCAAAAAGCTCTTTATCAGTGAGGGAGCAGTTTATCTCTTTCTGCCCAATCAAGATAAAAACTCTATCTGGAGAGAAGCACTGTTTATAGATCTTGGGACTGGTAGTCTTCCAAGATGCTAGTAAAAAAAATTAGGAACGAGAAGTATTTGTTCTGTGACAAGGAAAAGAAACAAAAAGACTCCTTCATTTTGTTAGGTAAACATTTCTAGTCCAACTCCAGTTGTTGGCTTAATGAATTGAGAATACGTCAATGATGTTGATTATCACCTCGGAGTACAAAACATGGTATCATGTGACTAAAGAATAAAGCAAATGACTGAAGAAGCAGATCCATGAATTCAAATCTTGTTTAATTTTCCATTGTAATATTTTGTCACACTTCCTGATAACTCTAATCAGTTATTATTTCAAATGTTAGGAGAACACAAGGAGTGTAGCTGAAGAGCACTGGACTTGGAGTCAGGTGGGCTAGATCCCAGTTCTGGATTTACCATGTTCTCAGAGGGGAGTGGTGGAGACATAAGTGATTCCCAACTTTTCCACCACGAAGAGTCTATTTTATTGTTTTTGCCCTATCTATGATGTTTTGAAAGATTTTATTAGTTTTCTAGACATGAACCAGGGATGTGTCATAGGGAAAGAAACCTGGTCTGGGTGTGAATCCTGGCCCCCTGGCTCACTAGCAATATGACCTTGGGAAAACCATATAACCTTTCTAAGTTTCAGGTTCCTCATAGGGTGTGGCCAGTATATAAATATATTTGGGCTTAGAGCAGTGCCTGGAATATGATAAAAACAAAAATCTTAACAATAGTAATATTGTTGTTGTTGTTATCTGAACTAACCAGGTAGAAGAATTGGTTCTTCTGAGAGTTGACTAACAGTCCCACCCACAGTGCCCAAAGGCATCCAGCAGACGTTGATCTGAGTGATGTTGCCGTACCTGTAAGTGGACAGCAGGAGTTTGGGTGCAGAGATGGTACTATTTTTCAGGTGCAGAGATCTAAGCTAAATTTTGCTGGAGTTGTCAAGGTTGGAGCAGGATTCAGTTAGGGAAGAGTATTGCAGGTGGAGGAAGTGAAACTGAAAAAAGAAACCCACAAAGAACCAAACCAAGAAGGGATTGGGACCCAGGTTGGATAGATGGGCTTCATAGCAGAGGTTGTTCTCAGAGGACTTCTATCTTCAGAAAACCAAGCCCAACCCATAATCCTTAATACTGCCTGGAAAAGGAAGATGCTAAGGGGAGAGGGTACAGCTGACGGTAGGCAGATGCTCTCAGTGGATACAGCCTGAGGCCAGCAAGACCAATGATGCCCCCTGCTCCATGTTGGGGCTGTGGATCCTAAATATGGTAAAGCCTTATTGGTTTAGGACAAACTTGGGGTCTGCAGATTGAAGGTCTTGAGATCCTGTAACAACAATGAGTTTTTAATTTGTAGTCACATTATTTTTCATCTCTGGTCCATCCCTATTTGATGGACCAGAGGTACACCATTATTAAAGGGATATAATAATTTACCTTATTGCTTGAGTTACTGATATGGTTGTAATGCTAAAAACCAATCAGGGCAAGTGAACATGTAAGCACTTATGCTCTGTTCCTGGTTTCTGGCTATTGTTTTTGAGGCCAAGGTTAATGATATGCTGTATACTCTGTACATGGTGACAGGGTCAACATTCGCATCCTAGTAAGTCCTACAAAGTCATCAATAGCAAAGCAACTTGGGTCCATTGTAAAATGTCAGTGTAACCACACAGATTTTATGATTCTAGTAGAAAACAGGGAAACTTAATATTTAGTTAGCTGATGCTGTCCCGTTGTGGGTATATATACCTTTCCTGTTGGTTTTTTGAAATGATTATCATAGCTCACCTCCAGCTAAAGTAACTTCTTACAAACCTAATAGGTGCCATAGGACTTTATGCTTACTACCGTCACACGCCTCTTGGAGGTCTCTGGCTACAAAGACACCTCAGTTTCTCCTGTCCTTGTCACCAGTTTTCTTTATAGAGCATCCTTTCTTGGTCCATTACTTCTAATGTTTCCCTGCTTTGTGCTCTTGGCACCTTCCTTCATTTTATGTACTTTCACTAGTTGTTCTTTTCATTCTCATGTAGATGATTCTATTTTTGTCTGTGGAAGATTCCCTACTCTCTCTGTTATCTCTGCTTTTAACCTCTCCTGAGTTCCAGATTGCTATTGCTGAATGATAGCCAGACCTCTTTTCTGGGGTATCCCACAGATGCCATAAGCTTAACCGTTTTTCACATTGTTTTTCCCATTGGCTTAAACCTACCATAATTCATGCCCACACCCCACCCAGAGCTGGGAACATGTTGACCTCCCTTTAGGTCTCATGCAGGACTTCTCAGATGTGGGCTCTGAATAATTAGAATTCTTCCAGCTAGCAGGAAAGACTATTGATTAGGTACAGTGTCTGCTCACATACACACATTCCCAACTCACAAAAATTCACATGATAAATTCCTTATCTGGCATTCAAAGTCCCCCATAATCTCACCTCAGGCCACTTTTAGACTTTTACTTTTTTCCCTAAATGTCGCCTGTGTTCTGGCCATGGTGGACATGCACAGTGCTTTCCCATCCCTGCTACACCGTTTAGGCATTACTTCTTGGGTACTCTCTTATTTTCTCTGCCCATCAAAATCCTATTCATCGCTCAAGATCTGTCTGAAAAGCTACTTCTAACGTGAAACCACCCATGGGTGTCTCAGGGGTCTCACTGTTTTTCGGTCCTTCAAATTCCTATAATATTGTGTTTGGTCTTTCCTACTAGATTTTGGGCTCCTTGAGGTTAAGGACTAGAGCTTGATCATTTTTGTAGTTTCTATGGTGCCTGGAACACACTAACTGCCTCACTTACTGTTATTGAAGGAATAATGATTTGACTAAACCATTTTCTGGTTGTGTTTACGATAAAGCCAAATATGTCTTATACGGTAAGGGAAGTGACACTGGTATCATCTGGTTTGAAGGCAAAGTTTGTCCTCAGAGGCACACGTATGTGCTCATATAAAATGAATCCCTTGTGTGAACAAGTTTTAGATACATGTGAGAAAAAAGAAAAGGATGGGCACCTGGGTGGCTCAGTTGGTTAAGTGTCTACCTTCGGCTCAGGTAATGATCCCAGAGTCCTGCTCAGGGAGCCCTTTCCCTCTGCCCTTACCCTCTGCTTGTGCTGGTGCTCTCTCTTTCTCTCTCTCTCTCTCAAATAAATAAATAAATGAAATATTTAAAAGAAAAGGAAATATTCTTGTTTCTGAAGTTGGTATAGCCTGTTTTCCACATTATCATCATTGCCTTTATATGTCTTTTTCACTTTTGGTGGGTATTCTACTTGTTGCTTCTCCTGTAGGCATTTCTTATGTTTGGACCTATTGATTTAACTATACTTGCCCTTCCTGTGGCCTGGCCATATTCCTGTTCAGTGTTAATATTTTATACAGTAGCTCTGCTGTTCTAATATCCCAGAGTACATCTTTTTACTTCCTGTTTCTACTGTCTGCAATAGAGATTCTTACAACAGTGTGTATTGTTGAAGCATATTCTCATTAATGGAATTTATTGTCATAGTGTATATTTGTAGCAGTGAAAGGGCACAGAGTGAGGCCTGGAGGTAGGACAGAACTTTGCAGATATTGGCTTAAATGATAAATGGTCTATTTTTTAAAACAGATTTTATTTTTTTAAATAATCTCTACACCCAATGCGAGGCTCAAACTCACAACCCTAAGATTGAGAGTTGCACATTTCATGGACTGAGCCAGCCAGATGCTCCATTAAATGATCTATTTTTTTTTTAAGATGCTAATAATGCTTGGAAAGAAACACAATAATAATTGAAAGTAGTCTATCCATCAGGGTTAAAAAATTCAAGCTGTAGTGAAAGCCACGGAGATTTGAGTCATCCAAGGGACATGTTTGAGTGTTCCCTGACTTTCAAAAAGAAAGGCCTGCGTAAGCCTTTCTTACGTGATCTACACGTGGGTGAATTAGTGCAACTACCGCAGAGAAAAAGGACATGGTTTTGAACCGCTCTGGGTTTAGGTATCTGGATTTGATGTCAGGCGGATGTAGACCAGATGTGGGTGAGTCGCTTCCCTGCTTGGGTCTTTCTGCAGTTTCTTCTGTAACTCTTTTGTTTTCTTCTAGAGATGGGGGTGGGGGTGGGGGTTGGAGGGGTGGGATGGGAGTAGCAATGCTGAGTGCACAGAAGGAGAATGGGAAAGTCAACCTGGGAAGCACTCATGTCTTGGACGGCTTTCCTGTGGGATCTGTTACTGTGGACAGTACTACCCCGGGAACTGCCCGCTCTTCTGCCATTTGGGGAAAACAGCTTGGGGCGGGGCACCCTGAGGAGAGAGCGGGCCTTCTAGCTCTGCTGCTGCACTGACCCCGAAGATAACAGAGCGTGTAAGTGAAAATATTATGAACCAACTCATTGATTCTGATGTGTATAGCTAAAGATGTGAACATAAAACATGCAAAAGAAGTGAAAATCATCCCTGATTCAGTCAAAAGATTTTAATGGAGCCCCACTGTGTTTGAGTAACAGTGTTTATGGAATGAGGTCTTCAACACATGTGGTTTTTTTTCTAGAAAAACAAAATTTGCCTTTTTGGGTCACACATTATTTATTTTACTCATTTTAAATGAAAACATAGTTGGAACTATAGGGCATATTTTCAAGATTTCTGAAGTAGACTCTAGAATATAATTAGATCCTATCTCAATGACTCACCCTCACAGTAGCGCCATCTGGCCAGTCTTCATGCTTTGAGTACCCCACCCCTCTCCCATCTAAGGAGCTACCTCTGACTATACAGCACCTTTGCTGTGATCTAAGAAACCAGATAACGCTGATTATTAGAGCTATTTAAAGTAAGAGTCAACACGGTGTGAGTGACTGCCTGAGAGGTTCTCTTAGAAAGTAAAGTAATTGAGTTTTAATGAATAATTTTACAGCTGCTCTTTCAGCTCCTAGATGGCTCGGGTCAGGGTTCTCAAGGCTCCTGGTGAGGCGAAGTCTGACTTTGAACTGTGAAATATTTTTGCACTTAAAATTTAATATGTATGCAGTATAAACTTAAAACAAATGACATTATTATATATTTTGCATTTTATAAACGTCAAAGCTTGACATCTTATGTATTGTTTTAAAATGTATTTTTATATGGACTAGTTTTTCCCTCGAGGGGATAAAATCAGTCCAGCATCATAACCTTACTGATTTACAGAACTTTCTATATATTTCTGTATTGTTATCACATTCCTCGCATAATATGAAGGTGGGAGCGCCTTTGTAATAAGCTCGGGAAGTCCAACAACATATTTAGTTTCCTAAGTCATTATGCTTATGAAAATATTTACATAAGAATACTGCAGCTAAAAGCTAAAATCTAAAATCTATGTAGAAAACCTTTTTTTAAATTCAGTCTTACAAATTGGTTAGGTCTGGTATTCTGGTCCTTTGGTCTTTGAAGTCTAAAGGAACTCCTCTTCCTTCTAGTAATACGGTCAATTCTGCGAGCTGTCATTATAGAACGGGAGCTGTAGGGGCAAGCTGGTTGGCCATTTCCCTCATTCAGTGCTGTTTCTGCTAATGACGAAGACCAAGGGTGACTGACTGACCCTGCTTCATAATAGTGGCCCCCAAAAGGACAATCCAAATAATATCTACTACGTAGTATTATTTTTCTAGTATCTCCAGAAAAATGTATTTTTAAATTTTTAATTTTTTTTTTTTTAAAGATTTTATTTATTTGACAGAGAGAAACACAGTGAGAGAGGGAACACAAGCAGAGGGAATGGTAGCGGGAGAAGCAGGCTTCCTGCCGAGCAGGGAGCCCAATGCGGGGCTCGATCCCAGGATGCTGGGATCATGACCTGAGCCGAAGGCATTCGCTTAATGACTGAGCCACCCAGGCGTCCCTAAATTTTTAATTTTTTTAAAAATTTATTTGAGAGAGAGAGGGGGAGAGAGAGAGAGAGAGAGAGAGAGAGAGGAGAGAACCCACGAGAGCAGAGGAGCGAAGACAGAGAGGGAGAACCCTGTCCCACCACCCTGAGATCACAACCCAAGCCAAAATCATGAGTTGGACACCCAACCGACGAGCCACCCAGGTGCCCCCAGAAAAATTATCTTTCCTCACATTTTGCTCTTAATTTTGTAGTTTTATCACTTTTTCAACTACCTTATTTTTTTATGCACTAATTATTGTCACAGTGTAGCTAGAGGCACCAAACACTTAGCTAGCATTGGCTTTATGACTTTTGATATATAGACATATACTGATTCATATTGATACATACATTGCTATGCTGATCTATTTGGAAAATGTCTTTAGGTACCTTTACAAGTAAGTTGTGTGTCCCTAAAGGAAATGCAATTAATCCTGAAGTGATTTCCCTTTTTCTTCTAGATGGCAAGAATAGAGATGGCTGCGGCCGTGGCGTTGCCTCGTCCACCTTCCTCAACCCAGTGTATGAGAACCTAGAATCAGCCTACGAGGTTGCCAGCATAGGAGCCCTTACTCAAGTCTTTGGCCCATCTTCCAAACCAGATTCCTCCCTTAAGCCCTATTATATAGAGATTCTGGAGACATCACCGAACAGAGAGGTGGAAGAAAAGGAAGAAAGAAAATCGGTGCTTCGACAACCCACCTATCAATGCATGAAGGTGTGGGAATGTGTTCATGACATCTGGAATACTCGGAAGGGGTTACTTGATTACCCAGAGGCCTTGACTGTGCAGGCTTTGACCATTACACAACTCACAACTAACTGAAACCTCCATGTGGCCCCTCTATCTGCACATTGGGGATTGTCATATGATTTGCCTCACAAGATTGCTGTGAGGTAATGTATGGAGGAGGCTTGGCCAGTGACTTGTACCTACACATATGTGGATGCTAAGTTAACCATTTATTTATGATCTCCATAACCTTGCAACCTTTTGGGGGCGGTAACAGGACAGACACTGTATTTTTCATTCATTTGAAAAACACTTGCTGCTTCTTTCTGAAATCCCAGTTGAATTGCTGTGGGGGCCTTCTGTCATGAGGGTGATTAGCCCACTCAGGGGTATGGGGTAGGTACAGAGCCACCTGAAGTCCCAGGGCAGCATGGGTTGGAAGAAGATTGAGCCTGCTGTGTTAGGGAGTCCTGGTAGGAAGCGAGGTTTCCTTCCAGGATGCTCCTTGAAGGTAAATAAGTGCTTGCTGGCTGCCTGAGGATTGCCTATTGCTTCCAGAATTACTACTCTGTGCCCACATAAAGTCTGGTGCCTGGAAACCTCCCACGTGAGTATTTTGAGCATTCTGCAGGTCAGGTAGTGTAAGGAGCACTGCACCAGGAGTCCTAGGACTGATTTCTAGCTATGGTTCTTCAGCCAGGGGGCTCTGCAAGTTGCATCTGTAAGTAGAGAGCTGACCTCCTCAGTCTCCACCATAGTACTGAGAATTGGGAAACATAATACCCAAACTCCCTCCACCTGGAGAAGTGCTGGAACACTTACAAATAAAAGGCTCCTGTGGCCCTAGACGGCGTGAGCGTGTGCATGAGGGGCTTTTATTACTCAAGAGCCCACTTGCTGACTTCCATCCTTCTGCCCTTTCTCCTCCTAGGCCTCCCAGTGGCCATACAGAATGGCCATACAGAATACAGGGGTCCCTACAGAATCACTTAATCCACAGTGGTGGGGTCTCAGAGCCAAAGGGTTTCTGACCTTTACTGTCAGTAAAAGTTCTCTAGTGAAGATGTTCTGTCAGGGGCCTCAAAGACACCCATGACAGGATTAACGCTCCGAAGTCCAATTTACAAAGTTTGGTTAAGTCAGCCGGCCCAGGGAAGGGAGGGCAGCCCGCTGCGGGCAAGGGAAACAGGGCGTGGGGAACTCTGTCCAGAAAGAGGGAGGATCACAAACTTGTGGAAAGACACCCGACCGCCCCTCCCCTGGGGCGCGCCGCAGTGTCCCGGCCCTTTCCCTCAACTTCTCCAGACCTCAGTGCCAGTCACCTGCAGGGGACCCCGGCCTCCGGTCTCGCCCCCTTCAGAGAGGGGACCCGCTTCCGCTAGGGCGCCCCGCTCCGACCGGGCAGAGGGACGCTCTGCAGAAGGACGGCAGGGGAAGCGAGTGGGCGCAGCAACGCTACCCCCGCCCGGCGGCTGCAGCGCGAGCTCGCGGCCCGCGAGTTACTACCCTGCGCTGGGGCTTGGCCGAGGTTCAGCCCGCACGCCACCGCCGCCGCCGCCGCCGCCGCTCCCCGCCCCCCCGGGTCCCTGGAGGCTCCGCGGCTGCCGGAGCGGGAGGTGGAGCCGAGCCCGCGGCGGCCGCGCAGGAGGGAAAGTTCGGCGGCGGCGGGAGCAGCGGGGACCCGCCGGGCACCCTGGAGGGCGCCTCGGGGTGAGTCGGGTCCCCTCCCCGGGCCGCCGGGTGTGGTGCGCCGCGCGGGGGCGTCGGTGCGGCCGGCGGTGCGCGCAGCCCGGGCCCGCTTCCTCGCGCTGCCCAGCCCGCGACCCCCGGGCGGCTAGTGCCGCGGGGGAGACGGTGCCGCGCCCGGCCTCCCGCCGTCCGCCGGCCGCGGGGGGCTGCGGGCGCCGGCGGGGGAGGGGGCTCGGCGCGGCGGCGGCGGCGGGGCCCGGGGCGGCTCGCCGGGCGGAGGGCGCGGCTCCTTCAGGTGGACGCGCGAGGACGCGGAGCCCGCCGCCAGGGAGGGTCGGCGGCCGCTGCGCGCGGGCGGTCGCTGGGGCCCCGCCACCCTTTCTGGTGGCCTTTCTCGAACACCTACTGAAAAAGTAGCCTCACACGTGCCCGCGTGACTACTTTGCTGGAACTGGTGTATTATTTTTGCTGCGGTGGAGAGGGTGGAGGGGGCGTGCCGAGGGTGGCCAGTGGGCAGCGGGCTCGCCTGCCTTGGAGCGGGGCCGCGGGGGATGTGTCCAAGGGTGAGCGCGAGCCGCAGGACGCCCGGAGCAAGTGTTTGGTGCTGTCAGTGGAGAGAAGCCTTTCGAGGGCATGGTCGGGGGTGGGGGGTGGTGGTGAGGGTTTTGAAGGGCCAGGAGGAGGAGGAAAGCTGTACAAAGAGGAGGCGAAGTTGTTGTTTCCGCGGCACTTCCTGCACCTGCACTACCGTCGGTGATTTTGAAGTTATCCTTCCATCGATGTTCAAAGAAAGAGCGATGGGAGAGGAAGAGATTTTTAACAGCACTGTACATGCTTAAACAATGAGGCTTGGAAAACACGAATGCGAGAGTGATTGTTTCGCAAACTCCACTCTTTTTCTGATTTCAAAGGCTTGGAGTAGTTTTTACTAAAATGTCGTTAGTTAGGTCTAGATAATAAAGATAATTAACTGCTCTCTCACGTCTTTTTGCTAGAAATTTAAATTTAATTCTACCGGATTTCTTGGATTTTGTTAACATTGTTCATACAAGGCAGTCATAATTATTGCAGTATTATTTGCACCGTGAGCATTAATAAGCCCTGGGCAGTGCTGTCATGTGGCTAATTGGAAGGAGAAAAGTCTTTCAGACTTGGGAATAGAAGCGTATAGGAAAAAAAAAAAAAAAAAAAGCCTTGGTCATAAATAGTGACTCGAACTCGTGTAATAGTGCTTAATAGGATATGGGATCCTGTGCTATGTTTTGGAGAATGTCAGTTCCTGGAAAGCAAGAGATGGGCCATACCCAATAAATATTTAATAATTCCTCTGCATTGAATTACCATACTATATGTTCTCTAAATTATACAGTATTGAAATACTTTAATTCTGTTCATCTTTGTGTTCCAAATCTCATATGTCTGCTTGCAAGCTATATTAATGGGGTTCAAAGGAAAATCTCAAACTTTGGGATTCACCAATTTACAGTGAAGCCAACATTTGCTTTGCCATCCCAGGTACCTGGGCTCCAAGCAGCCTCTCCCGTTTATCAGATGTATAACCTTGGGCAAGTCACTTACCCTTTTCCAGCTATAGTTTCCTATTTTGTAAAATGCCAATAATATTCTTCACCTTATGGAAGTATTAGGCAGAATGAAACATTTAGGAACTTATCCCAGTGCCTGAAGCACAAGAAGTACTTGGTAAATGTTGTCTCTTGCGCCTGTCTTCCTTTATTTCTGGGAATTTTCAACTCTGGAATGTTTCAACTTTTTTTTTTTTAAATTTAAAAATCCTGGGGTGCCTGGGTGACCCAGTTGGTTAAGCAACCGCCTTCGGCTCAGGTCTTGATCTCAGGGTCCTGAGATCAAGTCCCAAGTCAGGCTCCCTGCTCAGTGGGGAGTCTGCTTCTCCCTCTCCCTCTGCGTGCCAGCTCCCCCTGCTTGTGCTCTCTCTTTCTGTGTCAAGTAAATAGAATCTTAAAAAAAATAAATTTAAAAATCCTGTGCAGTCTTATTTTCCATTCATTCATTCAACCTCATTTTGTTGAAGAACCTTAGATGCTGCTCTCTATATATTGAAAGTGAGGAGCTGACCCTTGAGGGTGGGAGTGGGCAATACTTCAGGTTTCCAGGTTTTTACTATTGGTAAGAACCCATCACAAGATCACATGATGGTGAATTGTACTTTCCAGTCCGCATATCGTTCTAGCTCTGTCCTTAATGTAACATGATTACGTTGAAAAGAAATAACAGGGAGCTCTCTGGAGGTGCTCATCTCTCCTGTTTACCCTGTCTCCATGCCCAGCTCTGTGCCTAGCAGGGTGTAAGGGTTTCACAAGTGTTTGTTGATTTAAATGCAGAATGTAATAAAGTTATTCTTCAGGTCACATCCTTTATATATATTCCTGATGAAAGGACCCTGGGATTCTAAATGATGGCCCTACTATATATTAGGGCTAATAGAGGTTATTAAAGAAGCAAAGCTCAGGTAGACTTATTACCTATTGATTTTGCTCTCATGATAAAGCAGTCTTAGCAAATGTATAAAGCCAAGTTGGAGCAGCAGCTTCACCACTAGGGGCCTCCTCTGCATAGTGTATCACCCTGGGCTGGCATTTATTGCCATTATTCTGTCCTTTAAGGTAGCAAAGGAATTAAACTTCCTCGGTTCTTGACATGGAATACTTTATTACAAAAGGGCAACCCTGTGTGAAAAGCATTACCAAAGGCCTAAAAATAAATGAAAACCATCTTAAATGATGGATTCGGTACCATTTTAGAATCACTTTAGAGTTTTAAAGGAGATTTAAGGATGGACTTTTTACTTTGCACATCCTTATACTCAAATATATGATTTTTAAAAAACGTTCTAATAAAGGAAAAGTATCTTCAAGTTTTTAGGTACGTCTTTGGTGAAGCTTATTTTTTATCTTTTAATGTGTTTAAAATTGCTTTATTTCCTAAATAGGTACTTACAGCGCTAACAATAATATAAGTTGTTTCTCAAGGAATGCTATCCCGCTAGTAGAAACTTCTGGTATCTCCTTCCTTCCTGTCTTCGTTCTGTCCTTCCGTCCTTCCTCTCTCTCCCTTTTCCTCCTTTCCTCCCTCCTTCGCTCCCCCCTTCTCTCTTTCTTTCTCTCTTTCTTTCTTTTGACCCCATGTTAAATTCCAGCTTTAAAAAATGTTTCATTGAATTCCAAGATGCATCATTGAAAGGTACCTTTCTTTTGTGAGTTTTTGAAAAGACCTCTTATTTCAAAATTCTAATTTGAATGAAGTTAGTTATTGAGACTGTTGAACAACTCAAAGGTGTGCTGGTGTTTTTGTCAGATGTAATTTGCTATTTGGTAGAACAAATACTGACAATATATTTAAGCACATCTTATTACTGAAAATATTGCCATATTGTTTGCAAATGAATAAGAACACATTGCAGGTTTTCTGTGAAATTTAATTATAGTGGCAAACTAAACACCATCAGTTTTTAAAGTAAAATTAACAACAGAAAAGAGTTCAGAGCATTGCATTGTAGGTCCAAACTCTTAGCAGAATGCTTCTGATTTCAAAAAATGATTGGACATCCAATTCTGATTTTTACATGGTGGGATTTTAAAACAAGGCCATCTGTTTTTCTCTGTTTTTCTTCCAGGATCTATATCTGGATTCTTTAGGGAACTGTGTAAGAGGAATAACTTTTGTGTAAAGGTCATAGATAATTTTTGTCATCACTTTTCTTTGATTAAGTGAAAAAATGTCTGGATTATGTTTAGGATTCTGAGCATATTAAGAAGTTACACAGATCCTGTTTGCATAAACTGATACTTTTCCGGAACAGGAAGAATATTGTTTTCACCAACACACATCCAGTCTTTGAGGGTGTGGTGTTTCCCTGTCTTTCCTTCCCAGGCTGATGCTGGGTCTAAGCCACAATGATAGGTATATAGTTATATCCAGGATGAGGGGTTTTAGTTTGGGCCAGAGCCCCTGAGCTGACCGAGATTATAGAGGCTTGAGGTGGCAGGAAATGAAGGTCTTTATACCTGGGAGTCATTTTTAGGACCCACCGCTGGGGAGGTGCCTCCTGGAGGGACAGAAATGGTAACTGTTTGCTAGGGTTTACAGTGGAGTGTTTGGAACCTATCACTTAGTGAAACGTCACCTTGCCACAGAGATAATTTTTGTTGTTGTTTTTAGACAATACAGACAATTTTATTTCATTATCACACACAGGGTCATTTGAGTTGATGTAGGAAGAGGTTAGCAGGAGGCCTGGAGGTCGTGGAGGGGAATTGTCTATTTCTACCCAACACTAGGGCCTGCCTGATTTTCATGTTCCCACATGGTACAGGGCTGTGCAGCTTAATAATACATGTTGTTCACTGGTGACTTTGGGGCACGCTGATCTACTCTGTTCATGCGATTACTGAAATGATGGTTTTCGACCTGGGTCCTGGGTATTCTCAAAAGTGACTTTCTACTTCTGTCTCCCATTTGTTAGAGGTTTGCTAAATTTAGTGCATCAGTTAATGCATGTAAATAGAGCTGCTGCCAGCCCACGGGGTGCCCCTTGGTGGCACGGTAAATAGGGAGTGAACTGGACTTCAGCCCCGCTCAACTCCTGCTGGGCGAGGCTCTCTTGTGTGGCATCATCTACACAACTGTGTGCAATGCTCTCGTCTGGAAAAGTGCCTGGCACATAGTAAATATCACCATTGGTGGTTATTGTTATTATTTTTGTATTACTGATGGGATTGCTTTCAGGGCAGATCATTTTAGTACCACAGTAATCTGGAACAGATGATTCAGGTGAATTTAGTGCTTGTAATAACCTTTGTGAAGGTAAGTGATTCATTTCAGCTTTCTTGTCGCACTTCCATTATAGTTCTCCTCCTCATAAAAATGGCTAACACTTAGGGGCAGTTACCCCCTAACAGCTGCTCTGCTGAGTGTGGGCCGTGAGTCATTTATCGAATCAGCACAACCGCCTCAGCAAGCACTCGCTCTTAGCATTTGCAGTTTACAGATGAGAAAACTAAAGTTTAGAGGATGTGTTACTTGCCCCAAGGCAGTTTTTGAGTTCTGTGCCTGGGCCTTGGGTTCACATCTTCCCTGTCTGACTCTATGACTTGAGCTTATAATCTCTGTACCATCTTTGAGGACCTGGAGAAAGGGGAACCCTCTTGCACTGTTGGTGGGAATGCAAACTGGTACAGACTCCCTGGAAAAACAGTATGGACTTCCTCAAAAGGTTAAAAATAGAACTACCCTATGATCCAGCAATCATGCTGCCAGGTATTTACCCAAATATGAAAATACAAATTAAAAGGGGTACATGCACCCCCATGTTTAGAGCAGCATTATCTACAACAGCCAAATTATGAAACAGCCGAAGTGTCCATCGATTGATGAATGGATAAAGAAGATGTGGGGTGTGTGTGTGTGTGTGTGCACGTGCGCGCGCATGCGTGCGTGCATGTGAGATAATGGAATATTACCCAACTATAAAAAAGAACGAAATCTTGCCATTTAAACTTGGATGGAGCTAGAGAGTATTATGCTAAGTGAAATAAGTCAGTCAAAGACAAATACCCTACCATGGAATTTAAGAAACAAAACAAATGAGCAAAGGGAAAAATAAAGAGGTTAAACCAGGAAACAGCCTCTTAACTCTAGAGAACAAACTGTTTACCAGAGGGGAGGTGGGTGAGGAGATGGATGAGAAAGGTGATGGGGAGTGAGGAAGGCACTTGCTGAGATGAGTACAGGGTGATGTATGAAAGTGTTGAATCAGCATATTGTACACCCAAAACTAATATCACAATATGCTAATTGGAATTTAAGTAAAAATTAAAAAAAAAACCTGTGCCATCTTTTCTGGCATGAGTACTCACTGCCTTGGCAGTCTGGAAAACATGTTAGTGTTCTGAGGGTTAACGGAATGTGAAAACTTTGATTTTCCTTAGATTATTGTTTTTATATCCATTTCTGGACATGATGGAGCAAGATGACAAATGAATTTTTATCAGGAAGTCTGCTTCAGCATTTTTTTATTTATAGATTTTTGTGTAGATTTTTCTAGTAGCTCAAAATACAATACAATGTGGTACAACTTATCTGTGCAACATTTAACTTCCTATTAAGGCACTTTGTGGGCATATCATAAGCAGAATATATGAATAAAATCAAGTGTGTGGGTTGCAGAATATTAAGGTGTGAAGGCTGGAATCAACCATTCATGCATTCATTCAACACATATTCGTCATTTGCCCCTTAGATTGAGGCACTATGCTGGACACTACAAAAATGGCAAGTTGTGGAAGACAGCTTGGAAGGCAGTGGAGAGGAAAACGTTTGAGCCTTGGGAGCCAGGCAGTCCTGGGGTTTGAATCCCAGCTCCAGCACTGACTGACTGGGGCTCCTGCTGTCATCATTGAACATTTCTGAGGGTTTAGTTTCTTTGTGTGCATGGGGGGTTAATCATACCTTATAGGCTGTTGCAAGAATTAAAGCACCTGTGAAAGGAAAGAGCCAAGCCACCAGAGGTAGTAGGTGCTACGGATAGCTGTGTTCTTCCCCTTCTACCATCTTTCCTTCTTTTCTTTTTTAAAGATTTATTTACTTATTTGAGAAAGACATACAGAGAGAAAGGGTGTATGTGCCAGCCTGAGAACAGGGGGGAGGGGCAAAGAGAGAGGGAAAGTAGACTCCCCTACTGAGTAGGGGACTGTAGCAGGGAGCCCATTGCAGGGCTTGATCCCAGGACCCTGAGATCTTGAGCTTGAGCTGAGATCAACATTTGGGCACTTAACCGACTAAGCTAGCCAGGCACCTCATTCTCCTTCTTCCTTCTTATCTGTCTCTTTTCATTCTTTCCCTTTTCTCTCTTCCTGCCCACCCCCACTCCCACCCTTAGGGGGGCATGGTACAAATAAAACTATCTAAAAGGAAAAAAACCCTAAATTTAAGGTAGATTGTGATGAATTCATATAAATTATTACTTTCTGGGTCACCCTCTTGGGGCCTGGGACAGACCTGGTGTTGGGTGACCTGGGAGCTGATGCCCTGTCACACTGGGTTGCTACCCAGGCTGGCCAGAAGAGGATGAACTCCAGGAGACAAAGGGAGCTTGGAGCCCAGGATAGGTGCCTGTTATGTGCTTCTAGCTCCTTGGTCTCCTAGTGTAGGGTTTTTCTAAAAGCAACATCCTCTTAGCAAGGAGCTAAGTTAGAATTATTAGTTGTTGTCAGTTCCCCTCTAGATCTTCAAGAGGTAGCTGAATCACAGGAAAACAAAGTCTTTCTTTCTTTCTTTCTTTTTTATTTGGTTCCAGTTGGAGTTGTGGTTAATACACCCAGATCTGTTTCACAGGAAGGCAAGCCATGTACACAGGGCCCAGTCTAGAGTCCTGCTGGCATTTCTGTAGAGTGGGCTGTGTTGTAAGATCAGGGAATGTTTTTAGAGAGATGTTCCTAGTGGTTTTATGATAATGAGCCACCTTGTTTGGTGTCCAGGGTAGATGTTATGTGTGGTAGGGAGGGAATGAAGGTTTTACAAAATCATTACAGTTCGGGACTGTCTACCTCAGCCAGGGGCAGGAGGCCTCGACTCATTATTTATTATGCATTGGCACAGAGGCATAAACCAGCCCTTCTGTGAATAAGTACACAGAACCTGCCCAGGTGCAAGAGAAGCTTAATTCAGGGTTTTTAAAAAATGCAAAACATTTAAAAGGAGTATCAAATTGAGGAACAGTCTGTTTAAAGCGAGTCACTGCAAGTTTCAAAAGCCCATTTTATAGAATTAGTAGAGTGTATTGAAATGAACAGGCAAACCTCACAACAACAACAGCAACAACAACAGGAAGATAGCTTAGTGGGAAGAAGAATAATCCTGGAAATGAAATCCAAGTTACTTTATATGGTTCTTGGGAAGATTAGGGGAATGAGGGTATGTGCTGAGCACTCTAAGTGAGAAAGGGCAGGAACCAGTAGACTGAATGAGGAAGCACTACCTTGGCGAATGGGGTTGGCAGTTGGAGTCCATTCAGCCAGCTTCGCAGCTCTGTTCTTTCTTCACTGTGTGATCTTGGGCAAGTTCCTTAATTCCTTAGATGCCAGGTTTCTCGTCTATAAAACGAGGGTAATAGTTCTTACCATATTGGACGGCCTGCTGATTGATTTAGATAACATAAATAAACTGCTTAGCACATGGTAAATACTGCAGATCAGCTGTTAGTACTACAAAGACCCACAGGAAGGAAGCATGGAAGAGAAAACAAGGATCAGGGAGTATTTGGAAGACCAGGAGGAGCATTCTGTATCTTCCTCGGTTCTTGACTTTTCTAATTCCACTCTTGGATAGTTTTAATGTCTTAAGTTCTAGATGATTATAACAATGTATGTCTTGAACACCCACTGTGTATATGTCACTCTGATAAGATGCTTGGGTTATGGACACCAAGCCCAGAAAACCACCTTTGATATGCTTATGTAACTTCCAGTTTTAGATGGAAAGGAACAAGGTAGCTGGGACTTACTGTTAAATAATGAATTCCTACTGTCCCTGGCTACTCTGATTAGCTGTCCAAAGGAGAAGAGCTGTCCTTTTCTTATTTCCCATCTATTGTATGCACAAATAGATAGGAAATAAATACTTCTTCTTGGGCCATCATAGATGTAAGGTAGCTCAAAATACTCAGGAGACTTTTGGATATCTTATTTGCATAGAAATATGATTTATTTAAATACCTCTGTGGCTACATAATGAGGAACCAAGGGAACTTGTGTTCTGGGGGTAATTTCTTTGGATGTACCTATGACCTCTGAGCTCTGGCTTCCACCTAAAGCATCTTCTTTGGTGGGAAGTTCCTTTTGGTTTTTCACTAAGCTCACGGCCCATAGATTTCTGGGCCTGAGTAACGGGTGAGGTCAGTTTGAAGAGTGTGTGTGTGTATGTATGTGTGTCTACCTCTCCTCCAGATGGAGGTGTCGATAAGTTGCTACAGAAGGAGACTAGATTGGTAGAGAAAGGATTCCAGAGCTGAATCAGTCTGTGGTCATGAACACATTCTTAATCCCTAAAGTAGGAATTTAATCATTGAGACTCAGGGGCCATTTGAATGTAAAGCAATGAAATTTGTGGGCTGTGAATGGATTCATCAGTCCAAAATGGTGGTCGAAGCCAAAATCCGAGCATAACACTAGGATCAAGTAAGCTGATTCAATGTCTTGGGTCTTGAGGTGTCTCGAATGGTTTTTCTTTGAAGAGAGTATATTGTTCACTCAAGTAATTCAAAAGCTTGAGGATGTTTTCCATGAGTATCCTTTGGGAACAGAGGAAAATTTATCCAGCTTCACTGGAATTATCTTTTTGTCCTCTTCTGAGAATGAGTCTGGAATCATACCTGGGTCATTATTAGTGTGAATAACAGAGACCGTGAGAATACTTCTTTAGACTCTTTATGTGGGGCAGATACCTTCATGTTCATGTTCTTGGGAAAATGAGGTAGGAGTAGTTGTAGGAACTATAAGCTTTTTGGATTCTCTCTCACTCAAGATAGTGACCTCAGGAACTGCCTGTAGAAATGATTTTCTCACTGACTACTTGGACTATGCTTTCTTTTTCATCCTTTCAAGATGGTAAATTTTACTGATGGCCAAAGGGTGACCAGTGAATATTTATACTTTCTACCACCGTGGGGCAGGTGGGAGGTGGGTGTTGGTCCTTTGTAGAACCTTCTGGTTGCTGGAAGTCATGAGAAGGTGTTTGTTTGACTTGTGGTGATGGTCCAGCTCAGGGTGAAGAGGCTTGGAAGGCACCTGCTTCTCTAGATTCCTTTCCCTTTTCTCTATAAGTGATTGTTTCACTATTCTTGGGGCAAATATCATGCCAGGGTGAAATGGACAGGTATTACTGTTTCTCCTAATCACTTAGGAATGAGGGTCAGAGAATGAATGGAGGAGCTTCGAATAAAGCTGGCCATATTTGTTTATTTTATCTAGATGAACTGAAGTCTTTGAAATGGCAATATTGCATATTTGAAAGGGATGTGGGGGCCCTGAAGGATTTGTTGACTTCATTTAATAGTCTTGTTCATAACTTACTGGAGTTAGAATTCACAGGAGAATCATTGGTTGACAAAAATACAGCAACAGGATCAGTGTCCTCTCTGAGATCATTTGGTCTAACATCAGTATTTTGCAGAAATAATAGCACCTTACAGATCATTTAGACTACCTCCATGTTTTGCAGATGAACAGAAAGAGGCCCAGAGAGGCAAAGTGACTTATCTAGGATGACCCAGCTACTTGGGTCAGAATTCCATTTCCAGCTAGAATTCAATTGTTAGGAATGGAACTTGGGTACATTGTTTCCTAATGCGTCATTACCAGGCACCATGGCCAGCTGGCGGGTAATTTTAGGTGCCCCTATAATGATGCTAAGTACCTGCCCATTCTCGGGTTGTTTAGAATCTGGTTACAGCAGTTCTGCTGTGTGCTTGGCACTGTGATCAGGGCTAGAAATGCATCGATGAAAAGACAGGGGTTTCTGATCTCAAGGAGCTCACAGTAGACTGAAATACAAAGTAGGGAATGTATCATCAAGCTACGGCTTAATGACGCATGGGACTTCTTCCCTGGGGATAGTAAGTTCTCAGGGCCCAGTGTGAGGCCAAGGGGATTCATTTTTATTTCCTGTTGACTTGACAACATCAGAAATGGAAATCACGGCAATAAGCTTTGTGAGTCCAATTGACTCTAAATGCTCTCAGCTTCATTTATACATATCTAGTTAGTGGATTAAAATTTGAAATCTTTTGTTCTCTACACTTCAAATCCATGCTCTTTCCGGAAAGGCTTGGTAAGAATAGTTCTAGAGGAATTTGTTTGGGGACACAAATAAAAATGAGATTGTTTGTGCCAAAGAGAGGTAAGATATGGATATGGGTATCATTACAGCCAAGTCAGGGGTTGAAAAATTGGTTTTTCAATTAAAATGAGGCCCGTTTTATCCTGGGAATGCAAAAATGGCAGAAGGTTAGGAAGAAATCCACTCTGTGCTAAACACTATTTGGAGCACTTTATTTGTGGAATTTTTTTTAAAACTCATGCAATAATATTTGAGGAATTGAGATTTTTATCGATGAACTACCTTGGTGGGGTCAGATCACTATGACAGGCAGAACTAGCATTTGAATGTAGGTCTGTTTGACACAAAAGCTCCTACTCGCAAGATCATACCTCCATTAGAACTAGGCATTACATGGTGGCCGGCACTGTCGTTGCTTCTGTGTCCTCCTTGGATGCGTCTGTAGACTCCCTCCGTAGGGATGGTACTTGACATAGTTTTTCAATATATTCCAAGGAGTATGTAGCACAGTGTGTAGGCACAGTGGGTTCTCTGTGATTATGCGTGGAATGAACAAATGTGGCCACTTAAGAGTCTTAGTAAGCAGGTGGGTTCATGAATGGGCAAGTTGCCTTATAGGATCTTTGTATTTGCATGCAAAGCTGGCCTTGAAGAAACCCAACAGATAACCCACCCTTAGAAATTTCTTACTATGATTTGCAGTTCATATATATGCCTGTTTTTAACTATATTCCTGTGTACTGTTTGCTTACTTTGTGTTTTCTTATAAGCTACCTATAAACAAATTATGTGTTCATAATCTTGTGGCAAGCTGAGTGGATTTAGTAGAGTCAGGAAGGCTTCCAACACATTAAGTGTCCTTGAACATAATAAAAAGGAGGACTAATTATCTAACTGAAAAGATTATAACAGAGATGTTGGACAGCTTGACTCAGTGGGATTTTTGATGGCAGCAAGACTGGTTAGGAAAAGACAGCTCTGAGAAACAGCAAAGATGACTTTTTTGAACCGAATTATTTTATTAAACCTAGGGTGTGGGTGTACCTATAAGAAAAGAGGACAGGACTAAATAATGCATAGAATGTCTGGGGTTGGAGTGGTAATTTGAAAGTACGTGGCTGGTGTTCACAGCTGGAGCCTGTGAGATTTTACATTTAATGATTATACCTTTCCCGGAGCCATCTGTCTCTCTCTTTAATAAGCAGTATTCCTTATCAGGCCTGATTTGTGTACATTGATTACACCATTATACTTGTTAAATATTAAAGCATTTTTTCCCCTTGTGTGAAGTCTAATTAGGCAAAGTGTTCAGCGCAAGCCTGGCGTTATCATTCAGAATCACAGCCTGGTCATTACCTGCGACATACCTCAGTTCCTGATCATTTGTGTCCCCCCCCCCACTTCTATCAGAGTCCAGTATAACAAACATAGTGCCTGGAAGTTTGATGAGGTATCCAGCACTGTTAGGCTGTTAAGAAGGGCCCTACTACAAAGATTATGGAACCTCTTAAAAATGAGTGGAGAAATTTATTGTCTATAGTTTGCATGTTGCGTGAGTCAGGCTTCTGAACAGATATATCTGATAAAATTAATTTTTACTAAAGAATCTTAAAATAGCTCTAAAGGATAAAAGTACAGGTTGCAATGATGTTTGGAAGAAGAGAAAGCCTATCAATGAGTAGTTGCATCTTCTACATACTACTGATGAAAAGAAGAATTTTCCATCTCAAGCCACTGTCACCAGAAGGGCTGTGTGGTGATCCATTATGATCCTTTTCAGCTTATTTCTTCTTCTGCACAGTCTAGTTCAGAAATTTATTTGCATCACTGATTTAATAGCAAGCATTTGATTAGTCCAGGGCCCAAATAAGATTCTTAATCCCTCTGATATCTTTGATAAGTCATCTAACCTCATTTTGAGACAACCACTGTAATGGATGTTGCCTTTTTTTTTTTTTAGGTCTTCATAGTACTTTCTCATTTACTCTTTACATTTCTAAAAAAAATCTGCGGTCTACCGTGAGCATGCCCAAACACACACAAACCCACATATGTGATCTGGGGCTGAGCATGAACCAGTTAGGAATAGGCTCAGTTTTTTTTTTTATTTTTAAATTAATTTTTATTAACATATAATGTATTATTTGCCCCAGGTACATATCTGTGAATCGTCAGGCTTACACATTTCACAGCACTTACCATAGCACATACCCTCTCCAGTATCCATAACCCAGCCACCCTATCCCTATCCCCCTGCCTCCCAGCCACCCTTAGTTTGTTTCGTGAGTTTAGGAGTCTCTTATGGTTTGTCTCCTTCCCCATCCCATCCTGTTTCATTTCCCTCTTCCACCCTCCCACAACTCCCTGCCCTGGCTCTCAAATTCTTCATAGCAGAGAGATCATGTGATAATTGCCTTTCTCTGACTGACTTATTTCGCTTAGCATAATACCCTCCAGTTCCATCCATGTCATTGCAAATGGCAAGATTTCCTTTCTCTTGATGGCTGCACAGTATTCCATTGTGTATATATACCACATAGGAATAGGCCCAGTTTATTGCTTGTTATTCTCAGGGAGAAAAGCTTTCAAGCCTTAAGTTTCATGTGATGTATATTATCAGGCAAATGGTTTTTCCCTCTCAGTAGCCCCAGCGGCTCGTGTTGGGGTTTTTGAAAGTGCCTTTATCCCTTTACAGTTGCAAATAGCAGTGGCATTGCGTTCTCTTTATGCATTGTGGGAAGCAGTCTGAATATCTTTTTGAATATAGGCAAATCAAAATCACATTTGGGTCTGGATTAAAATACAGATACAAAGATCAAAGAATGGAAGGAACTTACAGATGTTTCTGGTCGAACTTTTCTACTTCCCAAATGGGCAAGCTGCCCTCTGAGCGCAGAGAGGCGAAATGGTTCAGCCAAGTTCATGTGAGTATTGGCAGGAGGAACTAGAGCTCTGTTGTTCCACTGTACTTTCTCTTCAGGACAGTCAGAGACCCCTGGTAGAGAATGACAACTGGACCATTTCCCATTTCCCAGGCCCTTCACAGGTATAGAGTGCCCTTGGCCTGGGAGGTTAGAAAAGGTCTGAGAGAAAGATTGCTGCTTTACAACCAGCTGAAGACAGAGAGGCTATAATCTGAATCTACCCGGGGTTACAGAAGAATTTATATTTTATGTTTACTAATGGGCACATTGCTAGAAACTGAGAACTCAGAGCCAGTGCCTGCCTTTGAGAATCTCAGCATTCAGTGGGGAGTCAAGCAGGAGAGGAGACAGTTGTCCGGGGAGAGCCGAGGAGGGTCAACTGCCGCTGGGCTAGACTGGGGCTCAACTGGAGAGTCAGGTACTCTGTTTCAAAGGCTCAGAGCCGGCTGTTTTCAGCCTGCAGTGGCCATTATCAGGCCCTGAGGAAGTCATCTAATCCCATGTCCCAAGGTTGAGGCAGACCCAGCAGGCACAGGGGCTAATTTACCCTGACCAATAATTACGGAGATGGTTAATGAAAAGCATGGGGGTTAAGCACCTGGGGTCAGAAGCCTAGTGTATTTGGATTAGACTAGCTGCCGCATACTAGCTGTGGAGCTTAAGCAAGTCACTTTACCACTCTGAGCCTTACTGGCTTTGTCTAATAATGTGGAATAGTAGCAAACATTTTTATTATACTCACTATGTGACAGCTGCTATCTCAGAGCTTTAGGAATATTGACTCATTTAATCCTCACAACAGTGCCATGAAGTGGGAGCTACTATTACTCCCATTTTACACATGAGGAGACTGAGGCCTAAGAAGGTCAATGTATTGCTCAAGGTTACAGAGCTATTAAGGGTCAGAACTGGGGTTTGAATCTTGGCCTCTGCTGCTCTTTAGCACTCTCCTATGCTGCCTCTTGCCAGGATGAAGATTTCTGTGAGGATCAAGTGAGGATCAAACATATAAGAAATATCAGCTGTCCTTATGAGTTATAATAAAGTGAACATTGCCTTAGTAATAACAACAATAAAATCTACATGGCCAGCACCTTCTTTTCCCATAGACAAGCTCCGGAGAAGCCAGATCATAATCAGGAAGTTGCTTGGGCTCTTACAAGGGTAATGCAGAGAGAATTCAGGACACATTATCAACTGTTGCTACTGCTCAGGGTTGGCATCACCAACATAGAATCTGCCAGTGGGGTCTGCTCACTTAAATTTCTGGCCAAGACTCTGTCTCAGTTCCGGGGGCTTGCAGACTTTCTCTGCCCCGTTAGCTCTGAGGTACCAGTGAGCAACTCTGTAATATTGTCCCCTACCTGTCATCCAGACAGTTAAGATTAAACATGCTAAGGGCACTGTCCCTACCGCAGAACTAACCACCACTACAGAAGTTGCTAAGAACAACACTCTGACGCTTCGAGGAAATCTTTCTACCAATGCTAGAAATCATTTTTTGACCAGCTTCCTCCATTTTGTGTCGAGTTTACAGCCTGATTCTCAGAGTGCAGTCTTCTCTCCAAATTACTTTGCTCTGGAGTTTAGCTATTATTTTGTTTTTGTTCTTTTACATCATAGCCTATGAATAAATATGTGTATATGTAATGTGTGTGCACATTTTAACTTGTAGTGATAAAATGAATAACCAGCCAGATAAACATTTAGAACGTTCTCTTTGAAGCCCCTTGCATGTGCTTGTTGGTCGTATTTCCTTCCTTCTTCCTGCCCCCACACCCACCCCAGGGATAAACACTCTTCCAAATACTGTATCATTTCCTTGCTTCTTTACAGTTTTACCACAAATGTGCATCCCCACTTAAAGCATTGTTTTTGTCATAGGCAGTTGAGTTGGAAAGTTTGACTAATGCCTCAAGATGTACTAGATAGAAATGACTAAAATAAGTTGTGAGAAAGAGCAAAATAGGCATTTTCAAAGGAAATATCTGAACATCAGGTTCACAGCTCTTGAACATCTTCTTCACTCTGAGGGTACAGAAAGCATCGATACAAGATTTGTAAGGGGATTTATTTGGAGAAGCTGTGGCTGTGAGTCCACCTCATCCCCTTATCCTGGAAGAAGCATGAGGTGGGGGAGCTGTCCCTCAGTCCTGGCCTGGAGAGAGGTTGCCCAGGGAGCTGGGAGTGCAACGGACTGGCTCTGGCTCTGGCTCTGGTGAGATGTTTTGGTGTCATGGCTGAGTGGGGAGCAGCTGCGATAGGGCTACCTCCACTGCCAAGTTTGTTGGGAGCAATTGTGTATGGTTCCCATGGACCAGATGTGGCCCATGCAGGGAGGGAGAGCCAGCCCAGAACCCTCTGACTTCCGCCCAGGTGGCACAGTCAGCAGAGATTATCAAGTGAATTTTAGGGGCTTGCGTGGGGGTGGCAAATGAAGGACTCGAATGTATCACTATATCACAAGGATTTTGAGGGGAGCCCCTGGAGAACCCACAAAACTACCATAAGAGACAAGGAGTCGGGTTTAAGTAGCTACTGGTTCAGAGAATGTGAAGCCCTCTGTGCTAGTGAGTACATTTGCCTGCATATAAATGAAAGAACAATGGTAATACAAAATAGAAGTTTATTTCTCTCTTACGTAGAATAAGTCAGGACATAGGCAATTTGTGGATGGGATGGTGGCTCCACACAGTTAGCAGGAACAAGCCTCCAAGTTCACTGCTCCCATAGCCCTGAATGTGTCCTCAGGCTCATGGTCGAGGGAGCTGCTAAAGCTCCAGCCATCATGTCATGTTCCAGGCAGCTGGAGGAGAGGAAAAGTTCTGCCCCATCTCTTTTAAGGATTCTTTCAGAGTATACTACCATCATTTTCGCTTATATCTCATTAACCAGAGTTCAGTCACAGGGTCATGCCTTGCTCTGAGTGAAGCCAAGAAATCCAAGTTTGTTGTGGGGCAGCAATAGGCCCAGCTTAAGTTGGGATTCTTTTTGTAAAGACGAAGGGGCTAATGGATATTGGGAGGCAGCTGCAGCCTCTGTCACTTTATTTTAATGGTAATAGCAGTCAAGTAATAGCAGCTAGCAAGCAGGGCAGGAAGTGGGTTGAAAAGATAGAGGCCAGGCAGCTTGCCTGTACAGATCTTAGCTGGGGGTATGGGGAGGAGCAAGAAGTCCTTTTTTTTTTTTTATTTTTGCCCTACTTAAAGAGTCCATTAATATATCGACCTTTACATTTCATTTCCTGAATCACAATTGTGTTTTGTGACTTAAAGTAAATTCAAGACTTTGTAACCTGGAAGTGGAAGAGAATTATGGGGCCTGCTAGAATTTCCCTTGAGTAGCAAAGGGAAAATATGCCCCTGAATTTATATGAAATTCAACTTGATAAGATTTTTATTATACATAACCACTATGCCATTTCCACACCTAAAAAATTAATAATCAGCCTTTAAAAAATCACCTAATACTCAGACCATATTTAAGGTTTTCTTATTTTGTAACTGGTGATGGATGTCAACCGGACTTATTGTGGTGATCATTTTGCAATATATACAAATATAGAATCAATTACGTTGTACACTTGAAACTAATATAATGTTATATGTCAATTATACTGAAAAGAAATGCATACTCTAACCTAGTAAGTTTGCTTATAAGGGTTTATTCTTAGGAGAGCATCAGACTAGTATCTAAAGATACAGGTAACATAGGAGAGGTGTGTGGGGGGATGGGTGAACTAGGTGATGAGGATTAAGGAGGGCACTTGTGATGAGCGTCAGGTGTTGCGTGAAGTGCTGAGTCACTGTATTGTGCACCTGAGGCTAATACTACATTGCATGTTCATTAAGTGGAATTTAAATAAAAACTCAAAAGATATAGGTAAATTATGTTCATTGAAGCCTTATGTATAGAAAAAAATTCTAAATATCAATCAATGGGAAATGGTTAAAGCATGGTACCTCCTGATAAAGGAATTATTAGAAGTCCTTAAAAATGATATAGATGATTAGTGATTTGAAAATATGATTAAAGTATATTGATGAGTGAAAAAAAAAAGAATTTTCCCTATCTCAAAAGTATCTTTTTGTTTGTTTGAATCTCATTTGCAAAAGCCGAGCATGTGTGTTAGCTGTCTTACAGGTGCGTGGAAAAGCGTGCATAAATTAGCATGTGATGTTCCTCTGTCAGCAGAAGGACCTAAACCTCTCAGCACACACAGTCCCTTGTGCATTGCTTCTGTTACCCTTAGATAAAAAGTCTTTTTTAGGAATTGTGGAGGAGGTTAGTGATAATCCATATCGATATAAAACATCATGTTTCACACAGCTGCTGACTTCTAAATCAGAAAACTTTAGAGAGTGGAGTCTGACTTGGTGGTTATCCTGGTCAGGGAATTGATTTATTCTTGATAATGGAAAGTATAGGTCTTTGAAGTGAGAAATAATAGAATCTATTTTACACTTAAATAGAATTTCACATTGACCATTGGTAGAGCGTGGGCTTTGGATATGATCTTGAAAGGGTAACATGCTGTAAGGAGCATGTTCCAAGTCGACAAAAATGCTTTATAAAATTGTATATTTAGGATATATGGATAGGATTGTTTTAATTTAAGTTGAATTTACTGGACACCTTCCATAGTAAGCACTGCTGTGTGACACAAAGGAACAGAAAACAATGGGTTTGATAGGCTCATCCTGCCTGTTTTCCACAGTTCTGTCCAGATACTCTACTTTTTGTCAAATTCTGTGATTAATCCTCAGAAATCCTCTTTTGGGGGGTACCTGGGTGGCTCAGTGGGTTAAAGCCTCTGCCTTCGGCTCAGGTTATGATCCCAGGGTCCTGGGATGGAGCCCCACATCGAGCTCTCTGCTCAGCAGGGAGCCTGCTTCCCCCTTCTCTCTGCCTGCCTCTCTGCCTGCTTGTGATCTCTCTCCTCTTTGTCAAATAAATAAATAAAATCTTAAAAAAAACCCCGAAATCCTCTTTTGCTGCTGTCCCACTCCCCAAAATGTCAGTATGAACTGGGGGTTAAGAAGTATAATCGTTTGAAAGAACAGGTACTTCACTTTTTAGTTATTACTGTTATAGCCTCTTAATACTTCCAAAATGAATTTGAGGTGTGTACATGATCTACTTTTAGAAAAAGCAAGTTAAGAGCAACAACAAATCCAGTATGGTCAAAATTACATCACCAAACTTTTCTTCATAGGCTGCAGTAATGCAGGGGTATATAGATCACAGTTCATACAGGGAGGCAGTATATTTCACAGTGACATAATTTAAAAAGATCCACATATGTAACTCTTTGCAACTTGATCTGTTGCCAAAAGTAAAGTGTCTGTGAATACTTCTTGCTTTTGGCATCTATTGTAAACTCTTGTACCTTGAGATTATTTTTGTTAACACCCGATCATCGAGCCTTTGCTGTGTGCCCTGTGTTGGTGTCCTGACACTGTGGGAAACCCACATAAAGACACAGCTGCTTTTGATACTAATTTCAGGGTCTGAGACATTTCGTATCTAAGTGAAAGGTCAAGTCCTGGTGAGTCAGGATTTGTTTTCATATTCTGGTTTTCAAGAGATGGTACTTGAGGTGCGCTTGGGTGGCTCAGTGGGTTAAAACCTCTGCCTTTGGCTCAGGTCATGATCTCAGGGTCCTGGGATAGAACCCTGCCTCGGGCTCTCTGCTCGGCGGGGAGCCTGCTTCCTCCTCTCTCTCTGCCTACTTGTGGTCTCTCTCTTTCTCTCTGTCAAATAAATAAATAAAATCTTAAAAAAAAAAAAGATGATACTTGAGCCTAGCAGCTAATTCTGGTACATGTTTTATGGCAGCTGATAAATAGGGTTAACCACAATAGACAATTATTGATCTTAAACTGGTGTGCCCGTAGAAACATCTTAAAAACTCTCTGCATTTTTATTTCAGAAAATTAAAAATAGTGTTTTTGAGTGCAGATTTGTCTTATTAGCTCATGTCCATGAGAGGCAGTAGGAAGAATACAATTAGCCATGGTAGTAGTTTATTTGAAAACATGCCATGTTAGCACACTAATTTCTAGAGAAGGGAGATCTGAGTCAAGCTAGGTTGATCCAGATTGCAATGTTAGCTTACATTACCTGATTCTCATAACTTGGAAGGTTGAGAATGGATTATAAGAAAGGGTTTGGCAAATGACACTTTTTAAAATAAACCATCTTATTTTCTGTGTGCTATCAACACCTTGTGGAGAGCAAAACTCTAATGCCATACAGAATTGAATTCCAAAGGTAGAGCTGTAGCGTGTCCTAACAACTTGGTTATTTTTTTTTATTAACATATAATGTATGCCCCAGGGTACATGTCTGTGAATTGTCAGGCTTACACATTTCACAGCACTTACCATAGCACATACCCTCCCCAATGTCCACAGCCCAGCCACCCTATCCCTACCCCCCCGCCTCCAAGCCACCCTCAGTTTGTTTCGTGAGTCCAGGAGTCGCTTATGGTTTGTCTCCCTCCCCATCCCTTCCAGTTTCATTTCTCTCTCCCACACCCCCCCCCCAACCCCCGCCTTGCCTCTCCAATTCTTCATATCAGAGAGATCATGTGATACTTGTCTTTCTCTGACAGACTTATTTCGCTTAGCATCATACCCTCCAGTTCCATCCATGTCATTGCAAATAGCCAGATTTTATTTCTCTTGATGGCTGCATAGTATTCCATTGTATATATACACACCACATCTTCTTTATCCATTCATCTGTTGATGGGCATCTAGGGTCTTTCCATAGTTTGGCTATTGTGGACATTGCTGCTATAAACATTCGGGTGCACAGGCCGATCGGATCACATTTGTATCTTTAGGTTAAATACCCAGTAGTGTGATTGCTGGGTCGTAGGGTAGCTCTATTTTCAACTTTTTGAGGAACCCCCACACTGTTTTCCAGAGTGGCTGTACCAGCTTGCATTCTCAACAACAGTGTAGGAGGGTTCCCCTTTGTCCACATCCTCGCCAGCATCTGTCGTTTCCTGACTTGCTAATTTTAGCCATTCTGACTGGTGTGAGGTGGTATCTCACTGTGGTTTTGATTTGTATTTCTCTGATGCTGAGTGATGTTGAGCACTTTTTCATGTGTCTGTTGGCCATTTGGATGTCCTCTTTGCAAAAATATCTGTACATATCTTCTGCCCATTTCTTGATCAGATTATTTGTTCTTTGGGTATTGAGTTTCAGAAGTTCTTTATAGATTTTGGATACTAGCCCTTTATCTGGTATGTCATTGGTGAATATCTTCTCCCATTCTGTCAGTTGTCTTGGTTTTGTTGACTGTTTCCTTTGCTGTGCAAAAGCTTTTGATCTTGATGAAGT
>CM053604.1:138079840-138113634 GCA_028646535.1 Procyon lotor | reverse complement strand
AATATCCAACTTTTTGTATCAACATGGATGGGACTGGAAGAGATTATGTGGAGTGAAATAAGTCAAGCAGAGAGAGCCAATTACCTTATGGCCTCACTTACGTGCTGAGCATAAAGAAAAACATGGAGGGCATTGTGAGAATGAAGGGAAAGCTGAATGGGGGGAAATCAGAGGGGGAGATGAACCATGAGAGACTGTGGACTCTGAACAACAAACGGAGGGTTTAGGAGGGGTGGGAGTGGGGGGCTGGCGAGCCTGGTGGTGGGTATTGAGGAGGGCACGTATTGCATGGAGCACTGGGTGTGGTGCATGAACAATAAATCTTGTAACACTGAAAAAATAAAATAAACATTTTTGGGAAAAAAATAATAAAAAAAAAGAAAAAAAGAAAAGAGATTCTTAATATAAAATTATAGAGGATGGCGACAGGTAAATATCTGTTGTGTGGTGATTAAGAATTAAAGCCTAAGCAAGAGTTTTTTTTTTTAATTGTGGTAAAATAAACGTAACAACAAATTTATCATCTTAACCACTATTAAGCTTATTTTTATTAGAAGTTAGTTTGAGGCACTATGTTCTAGCTAGCCTGATGGAATTTCTTTCTTTTTTCTTTTTTAGAGAGTTTTCATTAAAATATGCTATTTATGTTGTCATGTAATGAGTTTATTTTCAAAATAATATTTTCAGACATTTTCTATTTTAATCTGGTAGAAGTTGATAATTAAAATCTACATAAGCAAAAGCTCTCAGGGGTCTACCACTATTTTTAATAGTGCAAAGGGATTCTGAGACTCAAAGGCTGGAGAACTGCTCTTGGTCTGCAGGAATTTCTTTTTTTTTTTTAAAGATTTATTTATTTATTTGACAGAGAGAGAGAGAGATTATAAGTAGGCAGAGAGGCAGGCAGAGAGAGAGGGAGAAGCAGGCTCCCTGCTGAGCAGGGAGCCAGATGCGGGGCTCGATCCCAGGACCCTGAGATCATGACCTGAGCCTAAGGCAGAGGCTTTAACCCACTGAGCCACCCTGGCGCCCCACTCTGCAGGAAGGTGGCATCACATGTTCTCTTGTATTTTAGTTGTAAAATGGTGTGTCACAAACCCCCATCTTGAAAGAGGTGACAATTCCCTTTCTGTAAGGAAGGCCTTCCACTTTTCCACCCTCCCTAATCCGAGGGCGGACCCTTGGCAGGGTTAGTTTCTTGATGTTTCCCTGTGTTCTGTCCCTCCTCCCAGGGCTCTCCATTCAAAGTCCCCCTAAGCTCCAGAATGTGTCCTGGTGGCCCAAAGAATGTGAGAGGCCAGGTTCCGGTCTGTCTGAGTGCGGAGCATGAGGGCTGGTTTCAGCTGACTTGGGAACTGAGGTTCCCAGTTAGCAAGGATGTTCTGGCTGGTGGCACTTGGGGTGTGGTTTGCAAGATGGTTAGAATGATGGAACACAAGAATTCCTTCACTGTTATTGACAAATAAATACCAGCAATTTAAAGGACACGCTGCTCTAGGAATACAATCAGAGGGATGATCAGAGACTGAACACTCCACAGCCATGTGGACTGTCACTCTTACTGGGGATCCATGCTACTCTAGTCACTGGCTGGGCCTGGGAGAGATAGCTGCCAGGTGGACACTCGTCCAGAGCTCGGCACTCAAGGGCAGTCGGTAGTCAGCTCCGAGCAATGACCTAGTTATTCCCTACTGTGGGTCCACCTTACGCTTCTTGCTCATTCCCCCATCCCCCACCTGTTTGATTAGGTAAAGTCCATTCAGAATAGCAGTCCACTTCAACATTGCAATTCCATCCTCAGCATGGACATAATAAAAGTTTAACAATGCAGAATATTTCCAGTCATCTAGCATAAGCAGTTTCTCTATTAGCAATTTGATTGGAAGTCCTCCACTTTGCAAATTCTTAGTGATTGCATTTTCAAACCCCCCACAGCCTGCCGGGGGCTGTGCCCAGAGCCACATCTCACGTGACCTAGTAGTTCTGTCCTGGGTCTTCATAATCCTTTGCTTAGTTTGGAGCATTCAGATATGGGAATGGTGCAGTTGTGGGTCTAAAGAAGGGAGTGTGATGACTGTAAGTGTGCTTTTGACTTTACATTTCTCAAGGCTTTCAGCTTTTCTAGAACTGCTGCAGATGAGAGGTGTGATTGCAGACTGGGGGATTGCTACATATTCCATGGCCACCATCAGGAAGATTTGGAAGAACTCTAGGAGGTCACCAGTCTGGTAGGCTTCCCCAGCACCCCCACCTTAAGGTTTCCCCCTCTGCACACAGGGGATGGCAGTGACATTGGCACCCCAGTCCTAGTCCTGTCATCTGAGCTCCCTCCAGGGAGTTGAAGGCTGTCAGGGGGATGAAAATGATGACATTTCTCCAGTACAGAGTGTTGGGGACTTCTTCGTGGGACATGGTTCAGCTCTTCCTCCTCACTGCTGTGGAGTGCCTCTCAGAAGGAGGCCCGGGAGACCCTCCAGGCCCTGTGTAGTGTGGGATCCCCCTTCTCTGTGCGGTTAAGACAGAAGGCAAGAAAGGGGGGAAGGTTTTCCCTTCACATTCTTAGATACGTACCCCGGCCTCCTGCAGGGGTTTGTTCCTGGGCTGGGTGGCTGAGGAGAAAAACAGTAAGGAATGAAAGTCTGTCGGTTTGGGTTGGTAAGGACCTCCGCCCTCCTGGGAGAAAAGAACCTGTATCCAGCGTAGCTAGCTAGCTCTCAGGCATTGAAGTCTCTCCTCAGCACCCCAGGTTGTCCTGTCTATTTGAATACTTTTGGCAATAGCAACCTCCTGCTTTTTACAAGGCAGTCCATTCTGAATCTGGGTGGCTCAACTAGAAAGTTTCCATAGTTTCTACCCATCGGTCCTCAGTTCTGCCCCTTAGAGGCATGAAGAACAGTGGATAGGAATGGGTACTAGTCTGCACAGAAGCACTCTCTGGAAATATGCCCCCAGTGATGTGACAAGCAAGCAGGCAAACACACACATGAATCAAGGAGCAGAGACTCCTCTTCACCTCCATGTGTTATTTTGTGTTATTTAACTCCCTTGGTTTAATAGCCGAAAGGCTTCTGAGTGTGTGCATTAGTTTTCAAAAGATACTACTTTCCTTCCTTGTGACAGCTGTACATTTCAGCTCACACTTAGCTGAATCCCATAGGTCAAATTTAACTGGCTTCTACCGTGATGGAAACATCCATGGGATATTTTGTAAAAAGGAATAGAGGAAATTTGTGTTAATTGCCTTGGGGAAATACACTCAGTTTCAAAAAGAGAAGGAGCTGTTAAAAATTTTCCCTTGGTAAACTCATTTAGTAACATGACATTTGTAACTCATAACTCATCAGGAACCTGGTGACTCGCTTAAAGGACAGTGTTAGTTTAATCTTTTACTTCACCTTCTGGAAAGGCCCAAGCTCAAGGTCGGTCAAGCCTCCTGGGATTGAGGAAAGGGTTAATTTTTTCCACAGTGCAGTCACACACATCTCAAAACATTCCAGAATTTTTGGTGGAAATTATAAGAAAGTATTAAAACTTGAGAAATGAATTAACAAGCCACCTTTTTATGCAGTGGCAGCGTGGCCCTTCCCTGAATGAATAGCACTTTATTCCACGACTGCATAAATCGTGGGCTGAGATGTAGAGCGAGCTTGTGGCCTCAAATTCAATGAGGGTGTGTGTGCGTGTGGATTCAGAACGAGCCTGTGCAAATAAGGCAAAAAGTCTCACCTCAACTCCCAGAACCCTGAAATGGTAGAATTTTGAATAAATCTCTATCTTCAGCCCACATCGGCGTGTTTAGGCATTTCTTCAGGTTTCTTAAATTGTTCTTACAATAAAACTGATAATTCTTGTTATACGAAGAAAGAATGCTTGGTATTTGAGCCTTCATCCTTGTTTAGTTTTTGTTTGGAGGCCTGACTTGTAGCTGTGTTAAGTTTCTCTAAGTCAAATACTTGAAATACAACTGTAAAAAATGAAAGTGCTTTTTTTAAAAAATAATATAGAAATTGTAATGATTCCCAAATTCCTTTGTGCTGGTTACTATTGTGTTTTACACAGACTCATTCCCTTAATCCACACAGCGGTGCTCTGAGGCAGGCGCCACACGGGCTTCCTCTTACAGAGGACAAAACTGAGGCAGTGACTGGCTGAGTAGCTCTCTAGGCCATGCCTCTAGTTCAGGGAGGAGCCCAGCTTTGAGCTCTGGCCGCCTGTCCTGAGCATAGACTTGAACCACTGCTTGACGCAGCCTCTTAGAGCATAGCTAGTCGAGCTGTTGTCACCCTTGGAGTGATATCTTGCTTCCACTGTATTAAGAGAAGGCCAGGAGGTTACAGCAAAGAGACTCAAGAATAATTTTAGTGGCTTAAGGAAATATAAGTTTTTATTTCTCTCTCATAGGGGCTGAGGGTGTTATGCCCAGATTTTGAAATCCCCGAAGACCACCAGGGAGCCGAGTCCGATGCAAAAGCAAAAGAGCCTTTATTTGAGCTAGCTCGCGCTCAGTCCCCCACACTCGCCGACGCAGCGGTGTGATGTAGAGAAAGAGAGTTTCGAAAAGCGCTGCAGTTTTATAGGGGCCAGTGGCCAATGAGATTGTAACACACACAGAAAGTTGCATAGTCATGTTAGGCCACACACGGGTGGCCAGTTGCATTACAATTTACCCTATGGTAGCTGTTTGAGCTAGCCTATCACTCTGGTCAGAATTGGCACGCATTAGGGCTTCTGCATTCCTATTGGCTAACTCTAACTCAAGGACAGGCTGGGCAATATTCTGACATGGGGGTTATACACAAGATGGCGGGTGTAGCACAAAACGGAGTTAGCCTTGCTCTGCTCTTTCAAGGGGATCATTCCAGGTGCGCAGGGAAGTTTTGCTACATGGAGTCTTTCAATGACTCAGATTCTTTCCATGTCACTGCTCCCTCATCTTAGGGACCTTGTCATGTGTATGACGGAAGCTGGATGGTGGCCATGCTCAGATTCTACCCGCTGGAAAGGGTTGTAGAGTGTGGAGTGGCCGGCATAGCTTCTGCCCTCAGGCCTCCTAGGCCCAAGCGTGGCATGCAGGACTTCTGCACGTCTTCCTCTGAAGAGAACTTAGTCACCCCTACCTTGGTCACATGGCCACACCCACCTTTAGGAAATATGGGATATATCGCCTAGCCAGGGTTTTAGGAAAAAGGGGAGAGCAGAGTCTGATGGACAGCCAGCAGTCTCCCCCATATGTGCAAAAAAGAACATAATTATCTTGATAAATAATACATCATCACTGTAAGAAACCTGGCAAGTAAAGGAAATATTTAAAAAAGAGAAAAAGTCACTCCTAATTCCACTGAAGTGGACTTTTTATTTCAAACTGTCCATTGTCCATTCCTTCTCATAAGCCCTTTGATTTCCTTTGGGGGATTCCATCTCTCCTCTTAGGATGGTGTCTTATGGGATTGAAAAGCAGGTATCTTTGCCGTCTCCTAGCTCGGGCGGTGAGTGTGTGCCCCAGGCTTGGTCCATAGAACCTTTCTTCCCAACAATTTGAGGAGAGTTACAAGGAGATTAAAAATGCTGGAGTGCATTTATTCCTGGTGGTGGCACCTGGACCAGTACCTGCAAGTCTACCAATGGCCTTAGTCCTCACGTACAAGCTTGGCGTTCAAGCTATCAATCCCCTGAGCTTCCAGAATTGTAACAAAACCCCCTTTGTTCAAGTTAGTCAGAATTGTCCCTGTTGTTTGCAACTAAAGATCTCTGACTGACATGCTTGCTGTCTAGAGGAAGTCTCTGCTAATGTTTGTCTCATAATACATTTTACATATTGTTTATATAATTTTATACCGATTCAAAAAATAAGTATTTTTTCCATTTTACAAAAGTAGCCAGGTAATATTAGATAATATATCCATAAATATGGATATTCCATATTTATTAAGGTAGTTAATAATTTTTTGTGTCTTAAAAACCTTCTTTTAAATTGTGCATCATTTTGGGACCAGAGGGCAATTTCATCTATTAAAGGTCCTGAATATTGTTGCATTAAAATTTACTTTTCATTTATCTTAAAGTTTGTAACTATTTATAATACTTTTTAAAATCCAAATATGTCTAGTTGATATATATGTGTGTGTGTGTGTGTGTGTGTGTGTGTGTGTGTGTATATATATATACACACACATACAATTTTGAGGGGGGTGGTAAGGGAGGGAGGGAGCAAATCTTAAGCAGGCTCCATGCCCAGAATGAAGCTTAATGTGAGGTTCAATCTCATCATACTGAGATCTTGTCCTGAGCTGAAATCGAGAGTTGGATGCTTAGCCGACTGAGCCACCTGGCGCCCCTATATGCTTTCTAACATATAGGCAATTCAGGCAGGATTATCAATATTTTTTTGAGAAATTTGAGGCCTCATGACTTTCCCTAATGGCCATAGAGTCCTTGCAAAAATCCAGGTCTATTGGTGGCTTGTCTTGGGCTCTATATTATTTGTTGAGCTGCCTTCTGAAGACTGGAGACTTTTTAGTTTTTTGGGCAGCCGACAGGCAAGGATTCTGGTAGCTGTGCTTTGGAGAACTCACCCGGAGCTCTGACTAGTATGGAGGGTTTGCTGCACTGCTGAGATGCTTGCCAGAGGCATTAGCATTTTGGAGTTCTCCACCCTGTTGAAAACGGACAGTTACTCAGATTGTCCAAGGAAAACTGCTTGATCTGGATCTGAGGTTCTTACTGGGTAAGAATGAAATCAGGGTCAAATTAAACAGCAGCAGTGGTGAGTCGATGGAGGGGTGGACAAAAGCAAGGTTGGAGTTTATGTGTCAGATGACCATGGCGAAGCCCCATCAGAGGCCCCAGGGGTCGGAGAGGGGCCGTGGGTAAAGCTCCCTGCTCACATGGGGTGAGCCTGGAGATCTGAAAAAGGGAATGTGGGGCACCCTCCCCCCATCTGACCCCCCATGCCAGCCCTCTGACCTCCCTGAAAGGTCATGACACAGGCACGACACAGGTGCAGCCCACAAGGCCTTGGAACCCGGGACATCTGAGCAGGATAGTTTATATCTGCACCTTGTTTTGAACTCCTGCACCTTCACTGCATGTTACCAATCCTTATTTATTAGTTGAGGCTGTTGTGGTAGGCAGAATAATGGCCACATTTTGGAATCCGTGCGTATGTTCCTGCAAGAAGAGTTTTGCAGATGTGATCAGGATTAAGGACCTTCAGGTTGAGAGATTGCTCTGGATTATCTGGGTGAGGCCCATGTAATCACTAGTCTTAAAGAGTCAGAAAAGGAGATGTGATGAGGAAAACCAGATTAGTGCAATGTGGGAAACACTCAACCAGCTCTTGCTGGATTTGAAGATGAAGGAAGGAGCCACTAGCCAAAGAAAGAAGGTGGCTTCTGGAAATGGAAAAGGGAAAGAAATGGATTTCCCCCTGTGTTCCACAAGGAATGCAGCCTGGCTGACACATTGATTCAGCCCCGTGAGACCTGTTTTGGACTTTTGACCAACAGAACTGTAAGAGAGTAAATTTGTGTTGTTTCAAGCCCCCAAGCTGGTGGTGATTTGTCACAGCAGCCACAGGAAGTGAATACAAGCGTGCTGCTGGATGGTCTTGGTCCCCTGAGTGAGCCTTGCTCAGGTCACTGGAACCTGGGAAGCCAGCAGGGAGGTTTCACACAGAACGTCCACCCTGTAGGGGGAATTTAGGCACAAATACACCCCCAAGCCAGAACAGCCAACGGCTTTAGAAATGGGATATTTGAAGCTCCTTCCTTAAAATAAATGTTAGTATGTTACTACTTCTATGGATAGAAAATTTTCTCTTCCTTCAAAGAGAAAAGCTTTGGTTAGGAGTGGAATCACATAGTTCAGAGCTCTGTTTCAAACGAACTGTCTTTATTTTCATTTGAATTTGGGACCAAGACTGTTTACAGATCATAATATAGCCACTTGAATTCCCTGAAGTGTTTATCGAATTTTCTCATGTGGAGTACCATTAAATGGTGATGGCACATCATTAAGCTTAATTACGAGCTTCTCAAAAGAGGTACTTCTTTCCAAAACGAATGTCACATAGTGTGGGAGGAGCTAATAGTCATAACCCATGAAGCATGACTTCCTGCCCTGTGTTCACTTTCTCATGTACCCCAGCAGCATCTACTTGTTAGTGGTTAGTGTTTATAAATTCCATTTCCTTTTTTTTTTTTACTTTTGCTGACATGAGAACCAACAAAGTCAGCTACCTTTGAGGTTTGAGATAAACATGTATTCTTTTCCAGAATTTTCTCTGGTATTTGGGTAGTGTGAAAATGCTGTGACATTTTCACTGATCAAATTATACTATGTAGCTGATATAGAGTGCTAACAGTTGGGGTTTTTTGTCATTGGCAGACTTGTCTCTCATTAGTATGGTGAAAATATTAAACACATACACGTATGATATTGTTTTCAGTTTTATAGGCTTATGCCAAAGTCCTCCCAAATGTAAGAACATGAAGGTAAGGGAAATAAGAATTGGTCTTAAGTTTTGACACCCATCTGTTGGACCTGCAGGTCAGAGCCCAGAAAGCTGTTTCTCTTTAAAGAGGTGAAGAGTTCCCAGGACTTCAGCTAATGTGTAGCCCGTGGGAATAGAAGAGGCTTGCACTCAGGTGGAGACCTTGAGAAGGGAGACTCTTGAGACAGACACTGAAACTGCCTCTCTATACTTTGTCCCCAGAGCACAGGTTTGTGGCAGGTAGTGACAGCCAATGCAATCTATAGTCTCATTGCTCTGGAAAGACGGGTTGCAATGACTGCACGCACTCTTGTCCTCGTTTCCCCAGCAGCATTCTGATGATTACTTGGCTTCCAGTGTCACAGATCTTGCTATTTGGGAAAATATGCTGGCCCCTGTGATGAAGTTTCCCATTGCAGAAGAACTGGGGCTCCAATCATGGCCAGCTCTGTGGACTCGAGGACTTTGCCCTTGATGGGCAGTGTGCAAGGCAGTGTCCCGCCACATCTCTGGACTGCGCTGAATCCAAGAGCCGAGCAGCCTCCTGTGGGAGGGCTGGCCAGGTTGTACCTGGTGGCCATGCACTCGTGTCTGCACACAGTAACTGCCCATGGGAGTGACGAGGAGAGGGCCAGTACGTGCAGACGGTGTTTTGTGGCCACACCCGCTTTTGTGTCTTGGCTCTGTCCCTTCATAGCTCCTTGACTTTGGGCATATTACTTAAGCTTGCTAGCCTCAGTTTTTTTTTTTTTTTTAATTTTTATTAACATATAATGTATTATTTGCCCCAGGGTACATGTCTGTGAATCGTCGGGCTTACACTAGCCTCAGTTTTCTTATCTGTGAATTGAGGAGACCACCTCCATTTTAGAGTCCTTGGTACATAGTAAGTGTTTAAGAAATTTTAGCTGTCAGTATCTCGTTAATTAGCTAAAGGCCTCGTGAGTCACAATAGCTCATTTGTTCATTCCTTTCTCTGTGAAGAAGAACTCTGTGCCCCACACACTGCTGTGTCAGTTCCTGGGAGACAGCAGCCAACGGGCCTTGAGGCCTAGTTCGTTTTGCTGACTTCTTGGCCTTTATGTTCTTTTTCTCATGTGATTATAAAAAAAGAGATACATAGATACTTATCTAAAATCATTTGAAATGTAAGGATTCCAAGGTAAGCCCTCAAACCAGACTCAGTTACCCAGCTTTAAATCATACACAGAGAAGAATTTGGTACAAACTTTATTTTTTCTTGAAGGCTTACCGTGTGTCGGAGCCCACATGTAGAGACCCTCTATCATAGCAATGGTTTTAGTTTTAAATCTTTATATTGGTTGTGCCAGGGAATTTATTTTTATAGCTATTAATTTTTCTTTTGAAATTAATATGCTAAGGGATACATTTAATGATCCATAAAAATACTGACTTTATGTAAAAAAAACAGCTAAAGCCAATTAGCATATCTTAATTTGCATATGTGGTCCTGCTCATTAGATATAAATGTGTTTTCAATGTAACGCATGATATTTTTTGACTATGTGATGCAGTAAGAAGACATTGCTCTTTTCAAATTTGACCTTTTGTGTGATAAACAGAATTCTGTTGACTTGTTACAGCCCATGTGTTTAAGGTAAAATATTTTTGTGGTTACTGATTGCAGAGTGAAAAACGGTGCTCTCTGTAGTTTTTGGATTAGAATCCTTTGGTGTGTGGGGCATCAGGGAGGCAGAAGCAGAGGGCTGGGGGTCCTGGCTGGTGAACTCAGAGCATCTGGAGGACCAGGGTTGTGGTCTCCAGGGTGGTGTTTACGAGGAAGCCCCAACGGCCTCCAGAGAAAGGGTGCAGACCAAGGAAGATGGCTCTGAGAGCCCGCAACTGTTGTCAGCTTTGAGGGTGAGGGTGGGATTTATGCTTCGCACATTGCCCTCTGTCAGGCCTGGCCCGGTGAACTTGTGGCCCAGTCCCAGCGGGCAGTGGTGCTTTTAAAAATAGTGTGTGAACACGAAGTATCGTGTAGGGTCGTGGGGGGTGTACAGGAAGTACAGAGCTGTGCTGCTTCTGGTCTGCATGGAGCACAGTGTGGGGATGAAAGGTGGGGACGAAATTCTGCTTTGGAACTACAAGTAAGTCAGGGACTTGAAGCGGAAGAGAGAGACGGGCCAGCAGGCTCTGGTGAGGGGTACAGGTTGTGGAGACGGAGGACTCACCGGTGCTACCGCCGGGGAGACATGGCCGCCAGCCTTGAATCTAGAACCCAGTGGGGGGCATTTCTGGCCATGTTCCAGCAGGGAGGCGGAGGGCCGGCTGCACATTCTGGTTGCTATGTCTCAGGACCCTTATTTTGTGGCCCAGGCCATGTGGTATCTGGAGAACAGTGTTGCCAACTCCTTGGTGTGTTTTTGGGGACGTCCTGGCTGTCTAGCTCCTACAGGAGGTGAGCTCTGAGAGCCTCAGGTCTCTGCACGGTGCAGGCCTTAGGCTCAGATTGCTTATCCAGCTACCGTGATGGTTTAAAGCCTGCAACCTGGATCCTTCCCTAAGGAGCTGCTCCACTAGGGTCTTCTTGGGCACGAGCCAGCAGCACCAGAGTCAGCCAGAAAGGGATGGAGGAAAGTTTTTCCTTTCTAGGCTCTGAAAACACACATTTAAGGCTCTCAGAAAAAGTGGGTGGATGGACGGGAGAAGGGGAGGGAGGGGGAGGAGGATCAGAGCGACACATTCCCATGCACGGCCGCAGCCCTCCGCCCTGTCTGTGGAAGGGAGCCACCACTTGAAAATACTCCTCAGACGCTCGGAGGTGTACAGATCCATCAGGAGAGATTTATTCTCTTGGATTGAACGGTGTCTCTGCAGATGAGATAAATGTGATGTTTTAGTGTGGTGTGGCCCAGTTTCAATGCTTTTAGCTAGAAGCCATTTTTCCCCACTCTGAACTCTCTTTAGCGCCTCAGCTGTGGCTCCTGTGCTTGTCACATTCCGTCTGTATGATGATGATTCCTCTGAACTTCTGATCTCCCCTTGATAGATTATCATCCTCTGAGGGCTGGGATCAGGTCTTATTTATCTCTCTTTCTATCAAGCATACCACCTCCCTGTGTCACTTGGGGAATGGAGTTTGGCTCTGTGTAACAGAAGACCTAAAAGTCTGGCTCGAAATGCGGGGGTTCCTTTTTCTTCAGAGGTGGTGGCCCAGGACTTGGTGTGGTGATTCCTCTGTGTCCCTGGTCCTCTGGCTTTCAGTTCTCCTGTCCCTCGCAGGCTTCCAGAATGGCTCTTGGACCCCTCTCATTACACCTGCCTTCGGGGTAGGAGGAAGGGGAATGGGGAGATCAAAAGGCATCGGCCAACCAAGTGTGCTTCCCTTATTCTTAGGAAGAGGAGCACTTTCGTGGGAGGCCTCAACCAAGTAGGCTTCAGCCCACACCTCACTGGCTGGAAACAGGATGCCCTTAACTGCAAGAATGTGTGCAAAATGGAGTTGTTTGTTTTCTAAGGAGCTACATGGCTACTTGGAGCTGAGTTGGGGTTCTTTTGGTAACGGAAAGAAGAGAATGTAGACAGCTAGCATTGTCAGGCACACTCCTGTAGAGAAATGACTCAAACATTTGTGGAATGAGCGGCTTTAACTGTGGACAAGAAGCTGCATAGCCGGAGGCAAGAACAGGGTCTAGACTTGGTAACAAGACAGAGATTTTTGCTAAAGCCTGCTCTTACCATCTTCAGTGGGTATTTTGAGTGTTTAACTTTGGCATTCATTGTCTTGTAGTTTTTCTTTTACTGACCCCGGCTTTACAGAGATATAGTTGATAAATAGAATTGTCATACATTTAAAGTGTACAGTGTGCTGATTTGATATAGTTATAAGTTGTGAAAGATTACTATAGTCAGATTAACTCACATATCACCTATTTTATCACCTCACATAATTACCTTTTTGTGCACGTGCTCTATTCCTTTGACAGATTTCAGGGGTATACTATGGTATTAAGAGCTATAGTCATCGTGCTCTATCCTCAGAACTTACTCCTCTGATAATTGGAAGTGTGTTCTGTTTGACCAAGCCTTCCCCATTTCTCCCCCTCCCAGCTCCTGGAAACCACTATTCTACTCTGTTTCTGTGATATGAGTTCCAGTGGTGGTTTGTTTTTTTGTTTTGATTATACGTGTAAGTGATACCAGACAGTATTTGTCTTTCTCTGTTTGGCTAATTTCACTTAGTATAATAGCCTCCAGTTTCATCCATGCTGCTGCAAATGGAGGGATTTCTGCTTTTTTTTATGGCTGAATAATATTCTCGTGTCTGTATATTTTACATATTTATATATATTTATGTATATGTAAATGTATATGTAAATGTATAAATATATATTTACATATAAATATTATGTATAATATAAATGCATAAAATACATACCAACATTTTTTTTTTGTCCCCTCATCCATCAGTGGACACTTAGGTTGTTCTCATTGTGAATAAATCTGCAGTGCAGATACCTTTTGGAGATAGTGATCTCATTTTCTCTGGATATATACCTAGATGTGGGATTGCTGGATCATAAGGTTTTTTAATTTTTTGAGGAACTTCCATTTTGTTTTTCATAATGGCTATACCAGTGTACATTCCCACCAACAGCATAGAAAGGTTTCTTTTCTTTACATCCTCATCAAAATTTGTTCTCTCTGGTTTTTTCATAGTGGACATCTTAACAGATATAAGTTGATATTTTTTTTAATTTGCATTTCCCTGATGATGAGGGATATTGAGCATCTTTTCATATACCTCTTATCCATTTGTATGTTGTTTGGAAAAATGTTTATTCTGAATAAACCTGAATAAAACCCATTTTAAAATCAGATTTTTTGTATTTTTGCTATTATAAGAATTCCTTATATATTTTGGATATTAATTCTTCATCAGATATATGGTTTGCAGATATTTTTTTCCCATTCTGCAAATTGCCTTTTCATTTTGTTGATTGTTTTCTTTGTTGTGCAGAAACTTTTTAATTTGATATAATGCCACTTGTTTATTTTTGCTTTTGTTGCCTTTGCTTTTGGTGTCACATTGGGAAATTGCTGCCCAGACTAAAGTCAAGAAGCTTTTTTCTTCTGGGATGCCTGGGTGGCTCAATCATTTGAGCATCTGCCTTCAGCTCAGGTCATGATCCCAGGGTCCTGGGATCCAGCCCCACAATAGGGCTTCTTGCTCAGCAGGGAGCCTGCTTCTCCCTCTCCCTCTGCCTGCTGCTCCCCCTGCTTTGTGCTCTCTCTCTCTCTCTCTGATAAATAAATAACATCTTTAAAAAACCCCACCTTTTTCTTCTAGGAGTTTTATGGTTTCAGTTCTTATATTTAAGTCTTTAATCCATTTCAAGTTAATTTTTGTGAGTGGTGTAAGATAAGAGTCTAATAAGTTCATTCATGTGGTTATTCTCTCATTGAATATTCATGGATCCTTTGATGAATATTAATTGTCCGTATATCTGTGGCTTTATTTCTAGACTCTCTGTACTGTTCCATTGGTCTATTTTATGCCACTCCCATACCGTTTTGATCACTATGGCTTCATAATATAGTTTGAAATCAGGAAGTGTGATGCTTCTGGCTTATTCTTCTCTCTCAGGATTGGGTCTTTTTTGGCTCCATATAAATTTTGGGATACTTTTTCTATTTTTGTGAAAAATGCTATTGGAATTTGGGTAGGGATTACACTTAATCTACAGATGGAATTAATTCTTCGTGTCTGTGAACACCAGGTATCTTTCTATTTGTGCCTTCTTCAGTTTCTTTCATCAAAGTCTTATAGTTTTTGGGGTACAGATCTTTCGCCTCCTTGGTTAAATTTATTCTTAAATATTTTATTGTTTTTGATACTGTTGTGAATAGGATTGTTTTCTTTATTTCTAAAAGTTTTACAGCTTAGGTATTAAGTTTTAGTCTCTAATCTATTTTGAGTTAATCTTTGTGTTAAAAATAAGGGTCTAATTTAATTCTTTTCTATATGGATATCCAGTTTCCCCAGCACTATTTATTAAAGAGACTGTCTGTCTCCATTGTGTATTCTTGACACCCTTGTCAAAAATTCATTAACTGTTGGGGTGCCTGCGTGGCTCAGTGGGTTAAAGCCTCTGCCCTCAGCTCAGGTCATGATCCCAGGGTCCTGGGATTGAGCCCCGTGTAGGGCTTTCTGCTCAGCAGGGAGCCTGCTTTCCCCCTCTTTCTCTGCCTGCCTCTGCCTACTTGTGATCTCTCTCTGTCAAATGAATGGATAAAATCTTTTTAAAAAAATTCATTAACTGTTATGCATGGGTTTATTTCTGGGCTCTCTATTCTGTTCCATTGATCTATGTCTTTGTTTTTGTGTCAATACCATACTTTTATTACTATTATTACTATTGCTTTGTAACATAGTTTGAAATCAGGAAGTATGATGCCTTTGTTTTTCTTACTTAAGATTACTTTAGCTATGTGGGTTCTTTTCTGGTTTGGGATGAATTTTTAGGAATATTTTTTCTGTTTCAGTGAAAAATGCCCCAGGAATTTTAATAGGGGTTGTATTGAATCTGTGGATGGCTTTGGCAAGTGTGGATATTCTGCTTATTTTAAAATTTTTTATTTAAATTCAATTTAGTTAACAAATAGTGTATTATTAGTTTCAGGGGTAAAATTTAGTGATTCATCAGTTGCATGTAACACCCAGTGCTGGTGACATCAAGTGCCCTCCTTCATGCCCATCACTCAATTACCCCTTTCCCCCACCCAGCTCCCCTATAGCAACCCTCAGTTTGTTCTCTATACTTAAGAGTCTCTTATGGTTTGTCTCCCTCTCTGTTTTTATTTGTTTATTTGTTTACTTATTTTTTAGTTTCACATATGATTGAAATCATATTGTATTTGTCTTTCTCAGATTGACTTATTTCTCTTAGCATAATACCTACTAGTCCCATGCATGTTGTTGCAAATTTCAGGATTTGCAAGATTTCATTCTTTCTGAAGGCTTAGTAGTATTCCATTGTTTAGATATACCACATCTTCTTTATCTTTATCTTCTTTATCCATTCATCTGTTGATGGACATCTCGGCTCTTCCCACAGTTTGGCTATTGTGGACATTGTTGCTATAAACAATAAACTGCCACTTCAGATCATTATGGTTGTATCCTTTGGATAAATACCTAGTAGTGTAATTGCTGGGTTGTGGGGTTTAGCAAGTATGAATATTCTTCCAGTTTTCCTGAAAATGCTGTAAAGGAATGAGAAATTTTGACTTCTGGCCAGATGAGGGCTTTGGTGGTGTTTACTGTAACAGGATTAAAGTGCTTTATGGATCCTGGTTGGTCATAACAGCAGCAGCAGCCCGAGGAACTTGTGCTCCTTTCCAGATGTATCTTCATATGATGACAGATATCAGCATGTTAACTGCCTCTTGCCAACTTTGTATCATGGAGAGTGCAGGATGTCTGTGCCAGGCACGGTCAGGAATGAATTCCACTTGCTCTCACACATTCTCATCCTTCCTCCAAAAACAGACATGCATGTGGCAAGATAAAATAAATACAAGTCAGAAAGACAAATGAGTCAAAGAAAAAAAATAAGGGTATGGGCCTATGATTTGAGTGAGGGCTGAAGTTTAAGTTACTACACAAAATACATGCAATAAGGTCTTGAATATTTTGCTAGAAGTAGGAGACAAATTTAGCTCTCAGCCTTTTCACAGTCAGCAGGTAAGAGGGCAAGAATTCCTTACCCAGTTCGCAGTGTCCATAAGGCAAAGAGGATTCCTCAGGAGAAGCTCGACTCTTTCTGATCTTGGGAGATCTTACAGGGTGAGAAGAGACCTGACAACTGCCATAACCGCTCAAGGTAACGTAGGCTGATGAAGAGTCTGGGTTCTAGAAAGCCCAGTGAGGGAGGCAGTTCATTCCTATTCTTGGCCTGAGAGGGTTTTGTGGGGGTGATGACACTTGCTGAAGAGGCAGGGGTGGTTTGGAAAAAATAAGTCCTGTTTAATCAGAGCAGAGCTTTGTATGGGTGCATCATGGGAGGCAATGTGGGCAAATTTAGGGATGGCTAAACGGCTTGGACTTTATCAGGTAAACAATGGCAAACCGTCAAGTGTTTGGGGGCAGGGAAGTGACATGATCAAAGCAGTGTTTTTGAAAATTACTAAGTGCTCATGATGGGAAAACATGGCATATGATAAGTATCAGCTCATACAAAATAAAAACAGTACACTGATGGCAAGGAACAAGAAAAGAGAATGTGTTCAATTAGATCATTTTAAAAACACAGATGGATTTCCAGTGACCGTGCGTTTCCGCAGCATAGGAATTGTGCGCACAGTGTGGGGATCTTACCAATTTGTGCTGCTTCAGTCTTTGGCTTTCACTTTGTAAACAGGAAAATGGATGAGAAATGAAAGTCTTTTATATTTTGGAACCTTTCAGGCATCCAGAATGGGGACTGTCGGCACTGAACTCTGGATCTCCGGGGAGAGCACTGGAGGAGGCCCCGGCCTGTCATGCTCCAGGCTGCGGCCGGGTAGACAGGGCAGGGCCTGTTGTAGGCTCCTTGGCCACAGGGATATTTGGTGCCTGCCATGTAGCAGCGCTCAAGGCTAGACCAGGGAACACTTTTGGAGTTAAAGTGTGAGAAACTAGAAGTGGTCTCTTGCCTTGACAAAAAGAGCCTACAGGGAATATGGGATGGGTTCATGGTTCCTGGATGACCAAGCTGGAGTTGTTGCTAACTTGATCCTGACCAGGAATGTAGGGAATGCAGTCCTGGGACCCGGAGCATGCTAGCTGTTTGATGTTACCCTCATCCCAAAATGGCACAAAGAGGAGGCATGAGAGACTTTTTGGAGTAGTGGAACTGTTTTTCACTGTGGTCATGTAATCTGTGCTGATTAGATGACTTACTGCATTTGTCAAAACGCATACACTATACACACACAGTCTGGGGACCTGATGGTGAACTCATAGCCTTGAGGCTTAAAAGGTCATATTGTCAATAATCTCCTCTTTTATTGTTCTATGTTTCTGTGACCCCCTAGAAGAGGTTATCTGCAGTCGTGAGAAGAAAAGTAACAATCCATGGTCACACGGGCCGTGGAAGCAGTGACATAGTAAATTTGCGCTCCCTCGCTTCTGTCACACCAGGTAACTTTCCCTTGAACCTGTCCTCAATGAGATACAACGGCTGTGGCTTCCTCCAAGGAGATAGAAGTTGCTCATTAGCTACTTCTTGAGCCTGGTTGGGCCCCGTGAGGAGGGGGAAAGGAAAGCTCAGTGCTGCACAGACTTCATCTCTGGTTGGTGGTGTGCTGGCCTTCGGTGGCCACTCAGCAGGTATCCTCTCCGTCCCTGCTGCCCACGAGGCACAGGTGCAGAGGCCTGTGGCGACAATGGGCCCTGATGATCTGGACGACAGGCTGTGTTTCTGTAATGGTCTTTTTGGAAAGAGGGTAGGCATTTAAGCAGGTGGCTCCCAGCCCCCACATAGGCCGCCAGGCCCCCCTGGAGACGACGGGGCCATACTGTCAGGTGGGAACAGCCTTTGGAGGGCTGGACTTTGGAATCTCGACTTTGCCACTCATCAGTCATGTGACCTTCTGCATGTTGCCAGGCTTCCGTTCCCTTGTGTTACAGATTGGGTTCATAACCTACATATCTTTTAAGTTATGAAGCTTACATTAGAAAATGCAAAAGCATGAGCACTGTGTTTGGGACACAGTAAAAGCTCCTGCCATTCCTCTTCTCTGTCAGAAGCAATTATTTCTTAAGAAGATAATTATGCAAAAATCCCAATATTGGCATGGCGCAAATACATATATCGAGGAGTAAGAAGGTCACTCTTGGTGGAGGGAATAGGTTGAAAATGCAAAGAGGTATTGCATTTTCCAACTGAAGATGTAGAAGGATGGAAAGATCTGGAAAGCACTTTGTTCTCAACTTTACAGTGAAAAAAACTGGACAAAGAGCAAGTTAACCACTGTTCTTGAACCAAAGAGAGTGCTGAAGGTTCAAGACCCAGAACATAGTGAGAGACAGGACAGGGTGGGACAGAAGCACTAAGGTACTGCGTGGGGAGCTGCCGGAGACTGGCAAGAAGAGTTCGGCCAGGGTGCTTAGAGAATGATGGAGGGGCTGCCTGTGTCCCGGTGAAAGGGAGTGAAGCCCTTGGGGTTGCAAATATGAGGTGGTGTCTGTACCTGCTTACAGGCTTTTTCTCCATGAGTCAGACCAGTCACTCACAGGTAAGGCTGAAAAAGTGTTCTCTGTGGGGCAGAGCCGGGGAAGAAATAGCAGCTGCTCTGGGAAGGTCAAGAAACTGCCCTGAATTTCTTTTGTACCTTCCCTATAGAACAGAAGCTTTGCTTTGGGAGGAGGCAACAAACACCATCATCTTTAGGGCACTGGTGAAAACTTTCTATAGTTGGGGAAAAAAAGAAGGGGGAAAAAAAATCTCAACTCTGGGGGAAGGGGCAAGATTACAAACTGGATTCAGGACTATGAATTTGGGAGAAGGCAGGATTACTGAAGGATGGGCAGGATCACCAGGGAGGCCATCCTCCACAAGATTCAGGGATAGAGTACCTGCCTAACACTGAGGGTTAATCAGAGCAACAGAGGACACCTCTTCCCCCAACCACTACACCAGGCCAGCAAGCACAGAGGAGCGACTAATTTGCAAGAGACAGACTTTCTGAGGCATGGTGAAAAGAAAAGACTTAAGGCCAGGGGTACAGCAGTCATTGGAAAACAAATAGACTCTGGCATTCACCCTTACCCCGAACTCAGGGTGTTGCTAGTCTGTGGGTCACTGAGAATTACCATAGCAACAACAGACTTTAAAGCTAGCCCAGCTCCCAATTAGATTAGTTCAAACCCTTACACTAAAGGCCTGGCAGCAGGAAAGGTGTAATCCATTTACAGGCATTAAAAAAATATTTACCTCAGTCTCTACTCTCTTATCTAAGATGTCCAACTTTCAATAAAAAATTACAAGACATATGAGAAGGCAAGAAAAAACCCTACAACACAAAAACCAGGAGACAAAGCTATCATTAAAACCAGACTGGTTATGTCATAGATGTTGGAACTCTCTGGCAGGGAGTTTATTTAGCTTGTTTATTTATTTATAGATTTATTTATTCGAGAGAGAGAGGGAGCGTGTGTGCCAGTGTGGGGAGGGGCAGAGAGAAGACTCTTCAACCAGACTCCACCCCCTCCTCCCACCCCAGTGCTAAGCCTGATGCAGGCCTCAATCTCCCAACCCATGAGATCATGAGCTGAGCCCAGATGAAGAGTTGGACACTCAACCAACTGAGCCACTCAGGCACCCCTGTCAGGGAGTTTAAAATAACTATGATTAAATAGGTGAAGTGCTCTAATAGAAGACGTGGGAAAATGGGCAAGATCAGATGGGACAATAGAAATGAACCAAACTGAAACACAAAGAGAAAAAAGAAAAAGTAAAACCAACAAGAGAAGAAAACAAAGAAGGAACAGAACATCTGAGAGCTGTGGGATGGTATCAGACAGTCTAACAAATACTTTATTGGAATGCCAGAAGGAGATGTGAGAACGAGAATGGGGAAGGCAAAAAATATTTGAAAAAATAATGACTGAGAAGTTCGCAAATTTAGCAACACCAAATCACAGACCCAAGAAGCTCAGATTATACCAGGGAGGATAAATACTCCAAAACAAAACACATGGAGGCAAATAATATTCATATAGTTATAAACAAAAACAAAAACAAAAAAAGAAGAAGATCTTAAAGGCAGCCAGAGGATAAAGGACACATTACAGAGGAACAAAAATAAAAATTATAGCAGATGCCTGTTCAGAAACTATGCAAGTTAGAATATAATGAAGTGACAGTTTTTTTTTTTAGTGAAGTGACAGTTTTAAAGTGCAAAAAGCAAAGAGCTGTCAACCCAGAATTCCATGCCTCGTGAAACTCTATTTCAAAAATGAAAGAGAATGAAAGATTTCCTCAAACAAAAGCTGGAAATTCATTGCTAGCATACCGACTCTGCAAGAAATGTTAAAGAGAGGTCTTTAGGTGTGGGATTATGATACCAGATAGAATTTTGGATCTATACAGAGAAATGAAGAACACTTTAGATGAATTAAATAAAGGTAAAATAAAATTCAATTTTTCTTATTTTTAACTCTAAAAGAACATTGTCCAAAGCAAAATAGTCATACTGTGTTGTATATTTCTGACCTAGTTTTAATTTTTTAAAAAAGATTTATCTATCTATTTGAGAGGGAGAGCATGCGAATGCATAAGGGAAGGGGAGGGGCAGAGGGAGAGGGAAATAGAGAGCATGAAGCAGATTGCCCAATGAGCGCAGAGCCCAATGTGGAGCTCGATCCCACAACCCTGAGATCATGACCTGACCTGAAATCAAGAGTCAGACACTTAACTGACTGAGCCACCCTGGAGTCCATAACCTACTTTTTCGTATGTATGACAACAATAGCACAAGTAATGGGAGTGAGGAATTAGGAATATACCATGGTAGGGCCCTTACCCTACATTTGGAGCAGAGTAATGGTATTCAGAAGTAAGCTGTGATTGATTGAAGGCAACCCTGAGGCAAATACTAAGAATTGCTATAACGGAGGTCAGTATGAAGTGCAGTGGTACTTTCCTAGGTGTGAAAGGAGCACTGAGAGGCTCTTGACCCAGGCAGGAAACAGAAAAGGAGCAGTCAGGGAGGTGAGTGGAGACCTAGGGGAGTGTGTTCTTCCAGAAGCCAGAAGCAGAGAGCATTTCATGCAGGGAGAAAGTGGGCGCTAGTGTGAAGCAATGCAAAGAATTTGTGGAGAGTGAAAATGATAGTCTGTAGGAGTCTGCAGACTAATTAGCATCCTTCCAGAATAGTTTCCGTAGGCAGGTCCAGAGAGGTCATCTGAATGAAGAGTGGTGAATGGGTGATGAGAAAGTAGAGGAATCTACCCTTCGCTTCCTTTCTTTTTATTTTTTAAAGATTTATTTATTAGAGAGCACTCCAGTGGGGGAAGGGCAGAAGGAGAGGGAGAGAGAAGCAGGTTCCCCACTGAGAGCAGAGCCCAATGTAGGGTTTGATCTCAGGACACTAAGATCCTGACCTGAGCTGAAATCAAGAGTCGGATGGATGACCAACTGACTGAGCCACGCAGGTGTCCCTAGTCTCGGCTTCTTTTAAGTAGAACAGTTGGGAGGTCAGTAGGTGGGGAGTGGGAAGGGGGAAGTGAAATTGCAGGAAGTATCTGTAGTTTACTCAGCAGACAATCAAAATGTGAAATAATTGAAGTAAAATACAGAAACGATGAATAGGAAGTCCTTGGATTAAAGTAATTAAAGCAGAGTGGCAGATCTAGCCTTTGAAAGGAGAAACAGCTCCTTTATTTAAAGACAAGCTAAAAGGAAGGGAGGTGAAGACAGAGAGCCCCGTGGAAGCAGAGGGGAGGATGTCGAGGTGGAGTCATTCTAATTAGAGTAAAGTAGGGCATAGGTCTTCTGCAAGTTACTGGAAGATTTTTTAAAAATATCTTCAGTGGTTGTCTTTCACCACATCTTGTTTTTTCTCTTTCTTCCAACCACCTACTGTATTAATTTTTTAGGGGTACCATAACAGAGTTCCACACTGGGTGACTTAGAAAACAGAAATGTTTTGTCTTGGTTCGAAGGCTGAAGGTCAAAATCAAGGTGTGGGCAGGGCCATGCTCCCTCTGGAACCTGGAAGGGAGAGTCCTCCCTTGCCTCTTCATAGTCTGGTGTTTTGCCAGCACCCCTTGGCACTCCTTGGCTTGTGGTTGCGTCTCTCTACTCTCAGATAATTGTCACCCGGTGTTCTCCTGTGTGTCCTTATCTTCACAAGGTTGTCTTCTTTGAAGGGCACCAGTTCTGTTGAACTAAGAGCCCGCCCTGCTCCAGGATGACCTCATCTTATTTCATTACATTTGCAACAACCCTCTTTCCAAATAAGGTCACATTCTGAGGTACTGGGGGTCAGGGCTTCCACATATCTTTTTTTGGGGGCCCCAATTCAATTCATCTATCTACTAAATCTTCATCCCTCTTTACAAAATTTTCTTCAAGGGAAATCCAATACAGCATCTAAAGCTACCACCTCTTATCTGAGGCATTTCATGAACTGCCTTCCCTGCCACTCTCTCTTTTGTGTTCTCCAAACACAATGAGAATGTGGCTCTTTCTTCTCTGTTCAGCATGGCTCCCCTTCCTTAGAGCAGAAATCGTCCAGTGGTTCTATTTACCTTTGACAAAGTCTGGAGGCATTTCCTCGTGGAATGGCTTAGGATCTCACAAAGCAGCACCAACTAGGAATTCAGCAATAAAAGCGAATCTGGGAATTTAAGATTGGGGAGCTATTAGAGTAGATGGGGACCAACCAGGTGAGCTTTCCTGAAAGCGATGGGTTAGGGCGTCGGGAGATGGGAGGAAGAAAGAACATTCTAGGCTGTTTCTTGAACATAGTTTTTGTTGGCAAGGGAAGATCATGATGGTGCTTCCTCATGATGACATATTTGAACGTTGCACACAGACAGGGTCCACCTTGTAGCTCGTACGGCAGTCACTTATGGTTATTGAGTTCATCGTTTACAGCCATGGCAGGGGTTCTCCCTGTTGAGCTCTGCCCTCTGCACCATTTTGAATTTCCCACATGGGCTACTATCTGTGCATTTAGGGACCTCAGTGAGATGGCCACCCATCTTTAAGGAAATAATGGAAATTGGCCATCTGTGCAATTTGTTTCTTTCTTGGTACCGTTTTGGCCGAGAAGGCAATTTTAAAAAATGCAGTGGGTGGTGCTTCTGTGTTTTGATGGCAGTGTTTGGAGTGCAGAGACTTGGTTTAAGTTCTCTTCCTAAGATCTAAAGAAGGGTTAACTTCTTTTCTGAAAAGATGTACCCATCTCATTGTACGTGTTTAATCAGAATGTAGGGCAACATACCCTTTAATCCAGCTCTGGCCTTATTTTCTGACCTTGCCCTCAATGTCATCTGAGGAAGAGCTTTGTGGGCATGTCTTGAGGAGATGCTCAGTTTGGTAGTTCGGTAGAAGCCCTGCAGGGCCATTTGGGCCCTTGGAGAACAGGCGGAATGAATCTTCAGGAACAGCTTGTTAAGTGATCGAGGTGGGCAGTGTGAATTGACAAAGTGCCATCACAACCTTTCCTTGGCCCCCTGGTGCCGGCAGCTAAAATCTTCTCAGCACATCTGTCCTCTTACTGTTCCTGTGAAGTTGGCTGGAGTATAAAGGAAGGAGTGTGAGTGTGAGGTTGAACAGCTCTGAATTCTAATCTAGCTTCACCACTTTATCACCTCAGTGATCTTGGGCACAGAGCTTCCCCACTGGTAAAATGGAGCTGATACCATATTTGGGGCTCCTGGGAAGAGTCAATGAAGTAATATTTGAAAGTGGCCGGCCCACCAGTGCTGGGCACATCATGTCACATGCTGTTGGTTTATCCTTTCATAGTTGTGCAGAGTGTGAGACATCACAGCAAGGAGGCAGGAAGTGGCCGCCTGGAAACAGGGCACATGCCAGCTGGGAATGGAAGTAAATTAGGGGACACTCAGTATTCTTCTTCTTCTTTTCAAAGATTATTTATTTATTTATTTGAGAGAGAAAACAAGCAGAGGAGGGACAGAGGAAGAGGGAGAAACAGACTGTGCACTGCGCAGGGAACCTGATACAGGGCTCAATCCTAGGACCCAGGGATCATGACCTGAGCCAAAGGCAGAAACTTACCCCACTGAGCCCCCCAGGCATCCCTGTGTTCTTCCTTCTTAATTGCCTGAGATACATTGGGTATTAAGCTTCTGAAAAATACTAATTTTTAAGTGTAGTAATGTTGATTGGGAGTTTGTACTATAAAAGCTTCCATATGGGTTTTATTTGTGCTGTCCCTTTAAATAGACACCGCAGTGTTGGAATACGTTACTTCCTGCCATTCAGCACACAAGACTTGATCTACTATATTTCATCACCAAAGAGTCCTCTTAAAATTTATCATTGAACTTGTTAGAATCTCTTCCTTTGTGTCTTTTTCTGCTTCCTCCCCACCCCACCTTCCTGCAGGAGGGAAATGTTTGCTGCCACTGTAAAATTGATTGATAAACATTTCAGGATGAAATGGCAGTTTTAAAACTTTTGAGCTTCTGTCTTTTCTCCCCCCCAGCACTGCTCAACTATCACTTTCGATGATTACTTACTTTTTATTAGGTCTGACTTGGCACAAGGACTATGAATTATCCTTTAAAGACACCATCCTTTAAAGAACCTAAAGTTAAATTGTCCTCTGAAATATATTTATATTAAAAGTATAAATGAAGAAAAAAAAAGAACGTATAAAGATTGGCCAAAAACCTCTAAGCTAGCACAGGGTTCTGGTGGTGTGGTGAACCACAGAGTCAGTCCTCCTTGGAGAGCAGGGGGGCTATCTAATTAATCCTTCTTTCTGCAGGACTTTGGGGAGAAATGTCAGGAGATTTAAGGGGTGGTTCAGTTGAAGAGAAGGGGAAATGTGAAGTCGACAGTCTACCTCGTATTTCACAGCTCTTGACTGTTAATTTAACAGGAGCACAAACAAACGTGGGGGATGAATTCAGGAGCATCGTCTCTGAAACTGGCAAACAATAAGTAAGGAATAATTACAGGGTTTCAGCCCAATTTAACACATTATACAAGAAGTGTTAAATGAAGAAGTTTTACTGTTTCAACATGCTCTCTTTTCTTTTTCGTACAGAAAAGTACAGACAGTAAGACCTCAAGCACTCACAGACCACTCCCTGGAATTAATGAATATTTATAATGCGCTTCATGTGCATCAGATTTTTTTGAAATGAAAGCAGTAAAATACTTGTGATAAAGGTGTTCTTTGTTCTCCTCCTTCCATCTCTGGAGGAAACCACTAGGGTGACTTTGGTGCGCTTTCTGTCACCAAGTGTACAAGCGTAACGACGATCTACTTCTTATACAGGAACCATCCTTTTAGAGATGATTTTACCGCCTTATGATACGTGCCGTGAAATAAACCAGTTGCCAGTAGCAAGCTTGTCCGGCGGCCTCGCAGCTGGTCATTGTGTCTCGACATATGGACCCCACACCCTGTTTGCTCCCCATACATAGGCATGCTGTGTTAATTTTTAATTTTGCATTTTGTGGGAGGGCAGAGATAATTAATTTATGCCTTCGTTTTTGGTCTTTTTTGACACTTTAATTCAGAAGTGGTAGACAGTGTGAGGGGATATGCCTTAAACCGATTTAGTTGCCGTGTTTTCCTAGAAGTATTCCTTCAGGAGGAACGGTCAGGCCTCCAGGGAGTGATAGCTCACACACGCTGTCTTGCCTCCTTCTGGGCTGTGAAGTGAAAATAAAAAGGTAATTGGTTGTTTATACCTACTGTGGACGTACCCTCCAGCCTGGCTTCCACTCGTGTTTGGTGTCGTCGCTGGCTGGAACAGAGGTTCCGAAGTGACCTCTGCAAGAGGAAGGCCTCAATCCCCACGTGCCCCAGGACTCTGTCCTGAGCCTTCTTTGCAGTCTTACCTTGTGTGGGTCTCAACCTGGGCTGTGCTTCAGAAACATCTGGGGAGCATGGCGACCTCCACATGCCCAGGCTGTGTGGGGACAGTCATACTCGGGTCGAGGAGCAGATGCAAGCCTCTACCGCTTGCCAAGCTGAGAAGCAGTGCGTTAAAGCTCTCAGCCATCCTGGCCTTCTTCTAGGCTCTTGAATTTACCAAGTGCTTCCTTGCCCCAGGAACACTTGCTGTTTCCTCTACCGGAACCACTTTATTCTCCTTAGTTTAAATCGCACCTCTTCAGGCAGACCTTCCTGTACCAGCCCCTCCAAAACAGCCCCTCTTCCCCCATCACCAGCTGTACTGACACTTGGACCCTATTTGTTTCTTTCTTAGCACTACAGTCATTGAAAGTGTCTGTTAGCAAGCTCACTTGCTTATTGTCTCCCCTCCCCCAACTAGGATATAAACCCCTTGAGGGCAGGACCTTGCTTTCTTGTTTATCACTGTATTCCTGGTGTCCAGCATGGCGCCTGGCATAATACATGAGGGAAATGTTCGTTCAATGAATGGTAAGATACCATGGCCAAGTCCACATATGTCTAAGACACAGAACTGGGTTGGATGGGGGTGTTCTGTTTTGGGACATCACCAAAGGGATATGGGGACATGAGCCCTGTCCAGGATTAGGGGGCACTTGCCATCCATCCATCCATGCAATACTGAGAACTATGCCCTTTCCCCCTGAAATTCTGTCCTTTCTTGGTATAAAACTCATAGGGAGTGAATGGGATAGTGTGAGTAGACCTGGAGGAAGGCTGGAGAGGTGAGGAGGAGAAAGTCTTTCTCACCTTTTGGCTTTCATATAGCCCCCTCTCTTTGGGTGCTGTGCCAAGTCTTTGTCTCGAATGTAGCTGAGTTCCTTTAACGTAATGGTTCGTGCACTCCTTGTGGTTGTGACCTTCCCAACTCGCTGTTAATACTGGGTAGTGTGGGGGCGCCTGGGTGGCTCAGTCGTTAAGCGTCTGCCTTCGGCTCAGGTCATGATGCCAGGGTCCTGGGATCGAGCCCCGCATTGGGCTCCCTGCTCGGCGAGAAGCCTGCTTCTCCCGCTCTATTCCCTCTGCTTGTGTTCCCTCTCTCAATGTGTTTCTCACTGTCAAATAAATAAAATCTTAAAAAAAAAAATCTAAAAAAAAAATACTGGGTAGTGTGTTTTGTAGATGATGACTAGGAAGGGGTTGGGTTTATTCCACTCAATTGGCTTGTAAAGGAAACCTGTCCTCAGGGTATTCCTGGGAAAGCCTTAATCATGGTAGACCATGAGTTTCAGGAGAAGCTCCTAAAATCTGGATCATCAGTAGATCAGATTCAAAGAGCCTGAAGACTAGAGATGAAAATAGGTCCCCTTGATGGGATTCCTTTGTGATGGCTGCACCCCACACCCTCGTGGGGATGGGGGCTGAATTACCAGTGTGCTCCATAACTTTGATGCATGTGCTCTGTGTGTTCCTTGGCATGAGGAAACACTGCATTGTTCTGCCATTAAAACATAAGAAATAAAGCTGGGTAATGGGATCAGTTACTTGACCTCGGAACCAAACTAAGCTGCCTCCCTGTGGCTCCATCTCCTGTCAATGACTCTTTAAATGCAAACAGCCTCTGTCTCTGAACCCCTGCTACTTAGAAGCCGTGCTGGTAGAGGTACCATTCTTCCCGCTGCTGACCTATCCCACATGAGGGTCCTTATCTCTAATCGTGCAGCTGTAAAGGAAGTAATCGGTGAACAGGCTGGCCACGGAGGTGTTATTGAGCTCCTTAGTTCACGGAGCAGCTATTAATGGGGATTTAAACATTGTAATTGGTCATGCTTAATTGTACCATGCTTTTGGACACAGAACTGCTTCATTTGTCAGCCAACCAAGAATTTCCTGGCTGTAGGGCTAGTATTTCCAACGACGTGGTTGGTGTTCTCAAATCCCATTTAGCCTCACTTGAGGTACCTTCTTGAGCTACCTTCTGGGTCTCTCTGACTTGGGTGGTTTTGGTCCCCAGACCAGAAGGCAGTAGCCTCAGGTTAGTGGGATTGCTGGGCCCTTCAGAGCTTTCCCAGGGCCTCCCCCCTGCCCCTTTCTACACAGCCTTAGGGTTACAGTTTCCCCTTTGTGAAGTGTTGGTAGCTCAAGGACTCTCTGTTGTGTTGATTTTGCTCTGATAAGGGAAGTGAGGGCCCATGCACGAGGCCTGTGCTTGGAGTCACATCCTGGGGGGACCCTGACCTCTAGGGGCACCTGGGGTGTGCCACCATAGAGCTTTATTACTGCTATTCACTCTTACCCATTAAAATGATTCATTCCTCCTCTTCCCTCATGGCTGGGGACGAAAAAGAGGTTCTTCTGGATGCTTTGTGGACTTCAGGTTGGGAAGGGGCACTCCTGTCAACCTGATTCAGTGTCCTCCAGTGTCTGATTTTAGAACTCACATTTGTCACATTCTTGATTGCCCGCATGATGGCCTGAGTGCTCCTGGAGGTGACCATCAGTCTCCACTGTGGTGGTTTTCCTTTTAGGAAGTAACATTTCCTTTGAGGATGTTGAGGAAATTCTGTTGCCTGCAACATAGATAATGGACTGAGCTGGGCTCAGATGCACACAGCACACGGACAATGACTCTGCCCTTTTGTGAAATCCTTTTAGAGCTGTAAATAGAATTTTCCCTAATTTAAAGGAATTAAATGTTAAATTGGGGAGGGGTTGGTGGGTCACTGACAGACAAAGAAGGGAGTACAAACAGCTCTCTTACATGCTGTGGCTGCCTTTGCAAGGGCCGTGTGTGACTGCAGAGAGATTAGAGATCTATTTTAAAATTAAAACGAGAATATTGGTGGTGCCTTGGAAAAATTCGTCTAACCCCCTCAGTATGACAGGCGTCCAGACAGGTGTGTGACTCAAATACTCTGTTGCTTTTCTCGTCTCTTCTTTGGCAGCACATTCATTCATTTCATTCATTGCCTTGTTTTTCCAGGGGTGGGGAAGGCGGGGGCAGAGGAGTGGAGGGGGACAAGAGTGTGAGAATGACCAAAGGATTTGCCAATTAACCACTAAATGGGGCTGATTTAGGGGGATTTTTATTCTTTCCTCCCTTCAAAACTTAAAAATCTCCCATGGGCAGTGTGTTAGTTGTACTGGAGGCCGGAAGAGAGAGTTGGACATTGGTGGTGCCCATGGGAGCTGGTGGCTATTGGGGAAGGTAGCCAGATAGCCACACACTGCCCCCCTTGAGGTCACTGATAGCTGCCTGTGAGGTGAGGGAGGGAAAGCCGGTATCACGGTATCGTCCTGGGAATAAGCAGTTGCCTAGAGAACACTGCAAGGTGTAGCTTTCCTTGAGGAGAGGAGAATGAAAATTAGCCGTACTGAGTAGCTTTAGGCTTGGGTATGGTGCATGGCTTGGTTTAGCATATGTTTTTGAGTAAATGAATCTGGCAATTTTGTGCCAGCCAGTGAGCCTTGCTGGCCATGAGAGGATTCCTCATATTTGGCTGAACTTTGTTTTCCTAGGCAAGATGCTATGCAGCCAATAGTAATCAATCCCCATTACCTGAGGGACTTAGGAGAAGTAAGCCCCTTCTTATGATGTAACAACCTTGAGCAAGCTACTTCTGGGTGTCCTTGACTTGGATGATAGTGGTCAGTAGATCAGAAGCACAGTAGCATCGCATTGGCCGGACCCCTTGGTGCTGGTCAGAGCTCTTCTGCCACCTTCTCCTGCCCTTTTCTACACATCTTTAGGGTTATAAGTTTCCCTTTGGGAACTATTTTTAGCTTGAAGACTGTTCATGGTGTTGATTTTGATCAGATAAAATATGGAGGGAAGTGAGAACACACCAGGAAGGGGGCTGAGGAGAGTGAGCGTTGCAGGAGACAGACCCCAGTCCTTGGCTCTGATCTAAGTGGGGCCTGTTGCAGGACAGGATTCCTGGACAACATTCCAGGACAACATTCACTGTCTTTACAGGAGACCCTGGAACCCACTGCTTTTCCGTCTCGTCTGGAACCATGACAGCTCAGTCCCTATCCAGAAGGAGCCATTAGTGTGGCATGCAAAGCTTTGACTTGGTCTTAAGGATTTGGTCTGGTGGGGACATGTGGGACTGGGGGAGGGCTGAGAGACGGTGTGCATCCAGGTGGACCAGACAGTATATGCTGAGATGCAGGATGGGAAATCGCAGGTGAATACAGGGCACAACCAGGGGCTCAGTTTGACTGCAGGGTTTGGAATACGGAGGGGAGAGGTGGGAAGGTGGGAAAGGAGCCGGAAGCAGATACGGATTAAAGAGTTTGGATTTTATTCAGGTAACAGAGGTCCACGGAAGACTTTGGTGAAGGGTGTGATGTGATCAAATCTCCACCTTTGGGAGACTAATCTGGTGGTAGTGGGTGGTGGTAAGGAGGGATTTCTATCAGGACGCTATGGTAATGGTCTAAGCAGTATTTATGGTGACATGTAAAGCAGTTATGAAACCAGTTAGATGTTTTGCCAGAGCTACAAGAATCTCAGTTCCTACAGGAAGTAATTTCTCAAATAGAGAAGCAATTTAGGGATGGCACACAATAAGAATTTTCATTAATGAATTGACAAAGTTTCTTTAAGATTAGCGTGTCTGTGCAGATTGGTTTGTGCAGTGTCTATTAGTGCTGTGTTTGATATTGTTGTCTTATGGTTAAATGCATATACTCTGGAGGCAGACTGCCTGGATTTAAAGCCTAGCCTCAATAATTATTAGCCGTGAGACCTTGGGTAAATTACCTAACCTCTCTGTGCCTCTGTGCCTGCCACCTACAGTGTGCTTCATAAGGGTTAATGCCATCATCATCATTGTCATCAGCATCATTTATTTCTAACAAATTGTCTTACTTCACAGAAATAGAGGATCTTTTCAGGATCCTAAGTCTTCCTCCTTAGGAATTGAGTTTGGCTGAGACCGCAGACCCCTCCACCATGACTGATGATTTTAAACTCTGAAGGGCTTATTTTGTTCCAAGAAGACTGGAGGTAGAGTTGTTGACATTGCCTTGCTGTCTTAAGGATGTCAAGTAATTGAGATTCTCTTGGTTTCCTTCCTTCATGGGCTCAAGATGGCTGCTGCAGCTCCAGCCATTGTGTCTGTCAGACGGAAGGAAAAAGGATAAAGGGTAGAAGGTCAAAAGGGTACCTGCCAGTTGAATAAGCTCTCTCTTAAATTCCTTCCTAGAAATCCAGCCTAAAGACTTCCATTAATATCTTATTGGCCATCTCTATCTTCCAGGGATGTGGAAAAGGTAATTTTCTCCAGGCACTTTGCCTCCCTCCAAAAATACAGATGTTCTGTTACAAAGAAAAAAAGAGAAGGCTGGATATTGTATGGGTGGCTAGCAGTCTCTGCCGCAGTAGGAGCTTGCTGTAAGAAAGCTACCTCAAGGATTTCAAAGAATTTTGTCTATTTCTAAGTTAGCAATTGGGTTGCCTTCTCCCAGATCAATAGCTTCTGGTAGTCTAGTCATTTAAGTTTTTAGTATGTGTTCAGTTTTTGCCACAATTTTGTTTAAGAAAGAAAAGATGATTACAGAGAGGTATGGGGGTGTACCATGTTTTAAGCTCAATTGATTGTCAGTATAGGTGGGGGAGGAGTCTTAGTTGACATCTAAAGATAGATTTTGTGGGTCACACAAATGGTGCTTCCTGAGGTGAGATGGTGACAAAGCCTTTGTCATACATCTATATCCTGTCTATTGTATTGTTGTCTGTAGACAGGCCAACAGTTGTATAAAAACACTATAGATATCAATCATCAAGAGGTGCAGAGAAGGAAGATAATTAGCTGGATTCTGTAGAAAAAAAATTTCCAGGCAAGGTGTGTACCTAAGGAAGGACTATGGCAACAAGTTGTAATGATTTGCTTAACCTCAGGTCAGAGACAAAGTAGAAAGCAAACCCATGAGCACTATCTAATAGGATCTCACAAGTAAGAGGTTTAGGATCTAGGTCCAGATTTACAGTAAATGATTCATATAATTCAAAAATATGACTTAACTTTTCTGTGCCTTTTTTCTTATTTTAAAATAAGGAATAGTAAATTTTAAAATAATTTTAAAATAAAATAAAACAATTTTAAAATAAGAAATAATACCTACCTTTTTGTTGTAATCATGGGAAAATACACATAACATCAAATTTGCCATCTTTCCCAGTTTTAAGTATACAGTTCAATGGCATAAAAGTACATTCACATTATGAAACCATCACTGTAATCCATTTCCAGAACCTTTCTTCATCTTGCAAAACTGAAACTCTGTACTGGTTAAACAGTAACTTCTCATTTCCCTTCTCTGGCAACCCCTGGAAACCACCACTCTACTTTGTTTCTAGGAATTTGACTACTTTAGATACCCTATAAAAGTAGAATCAGACAGTGTTTGTTCATTTCACTTAGCATAATGTCTTCAAGCTTCATCTGCATTGTAGCATGGTAACTTTTTTTTTGAAGGAGTAAAAGAATTTCCTTTAAAGGCTGAGTAATATTCCATTCCAGTTTATCTACCACATTTTATCTCCTCCTCATTGTGATAGACGGTTGGGTTGCTTCCCCCTTTTGACTATTACAAATAATGCTACTGTGAATGTGAGTATACAGACATTTCTTTGAGACCTTACTTTCATATTCTTTAGGGTAGAGATCCAGAAGTGGAATTACTGGAGCACATGGCAATTTAAAAAATTTTTTTGAGGAACAGCCATATTGTTTTCCACAGTGGCTGCATCATTTTACTTTCCCACTAGCAAAGCACAGGGGTTCCAGTTTCTCTATATCCTCCCCAACACTTATTTCCTGGGGTTTTGTTTTATTTTTTGTTTATTTACATTTTGTTTTTGTTTTTTGTTTTGTTTTGTTTTGGATAGTAGCCATCTTGATAGGTGTGAGGTATGTAGCTAGTTTGATTTTGTTTTTTGTTTTATTATTTTTAAAAGATTTGATTTTTACTTATTTGTTTGACAGAGAAAGAGAGCACAAGCAGGGGAAGTGGGAGAGGGAGAAGCAGGCTCCCCGCTGAGCAAGGAGCCCAATGCAGGACTAGATCCCAGGACCCTGAGATCATGACCCAAGCCAAAGGCAGATGTGTAACCAACTGAACCCCCTTACCTAAGTTTTAAAGGAGTCCCAACAATGCCTCCAGATTGACCTCCTCTGGAATCACTGCTCCTTCGCTTGATCCTTGTTTCTCTTTGGCCAAGTTACTGAGCCTGTGAGGGATCAATAATTAACAATAACTAGCATTATTGTTAATATTCCCATTATTCCTGGCTGTAGGTTTTCTCCTACATCCTAACCAAAAACATGTTTCCAAAGTGTTATGATAGAAAGAGCGCTGGTCTTGGAGCCAACAGGCGTGGAACGGAATTCCCGTTTTCCCACTTTTTAGTTGAAGGACCCTGGACAAATATCTGGGTCTTATTTTCTTTATCTGAAAACAAAAACAAAAACAAAAACGGCATGACCATGGGCACCTCATGGGACTTCTCTTTCACAACTACCTCCTCCTGCCCTCCTTCCAGCAACCTAAAGGTTTTCTCCCCTAGCTTTATAAAGATTTCTTTTTTTCCCCCCAAAAATGTTTATTTTATTTTTTCAGTGTTACAAGATTTATTGTTCATGCACTACACCCAGTGCTCCATGCAATACATGCCCTCCTCAATACCCACCACCAGGCTCGCCCAAACCCCCATCCC
>CM053604.1:138064285-138079740 GCA_028646535.1 Procyon lotor | reverse complement strand
TGCCTTCTGTAGCAGTAGACGCAGGTGGGGTAGGGGCCGGTCAAGGTAGGCCTCTCAGGAGCTGACGTCCCAGCCGAGACCTGGAGGGTGATGTGGACCCAGCTATGCTGAGAGGCAGGAAGGGCCTTTCAGGCATCGAGGGGGTTTGGCATATGCTAGGAGCTGGGAAGCTAGAGATAAATCCCACTTAATGCCTGACTGTTTAGGCTGGTTGTGTGTGTGTATATATATATATATATATATATATATATATACATATATATACACATACCTTCCACAACTTCTGTTAGCCATTTTGATGTCTTCTTTGGAAAACTGTCTGTTGAGATCCTCTGCCCATTTAAAAATTGGGTTATTTGTTTTTTGTTATTTGTTTGAGTTGTTTTGTGTTGTATGAGTTCTGGATATTAAGCCCTTATCAGATGTATGATTTGCCAATATTTTCTGCCATGTGGTAGGTTGCCTTTTCATTTTGTTGATGATTCCTTTGCTATGCAGAAGCTTTTTAGTTTGATGTAATCCCACTTATTTTTTTTTCCCTAAAAATGTTTATTTTATTTTTTCAGTGTTACAAGATTTATTGTTCATGCACCACACCCAGTGCTCCATGCAATACGTGCCCTCCTCAATACCCACCACCAGGCTCGCCCAGCACCCCACCCCCACCCCTCCTAAACCCTCAGTTTGTTGCTCAGAATGGTTCATCTCCCCCTCTGGTTTCCCCCCATTCACTTTTCCCTTCCTTCTCACAATGTCCTCCATGTTTTTCTTTATGCTCAGCACGTAAATGAGACCATAAGGTAATTGGCTCTCTCTGCTTGACTTATTTCACTCCGCATAATCTCTTCCAGTCCCATCCATGTTGATAAAAAAGTTGGATATTCATCCTTTCTAATGGAGGCATAATATTCCATTGTGTATATGTACCATATCTTCTTTATCCATTCGTCTGTTGAAGGGCATCTTGGTTCTTTCCACAGTTTGGCGATTGTGGCCATTGCTGCTATGAACATTGGGGTAACTGTGGCCCTTCTTTGTAATGCATCTGCTTCTTTGGGGTAAATACCCAGTAGTAATCCCACGTATTTGTTTTTACTTTTGTGCTTGTACTTTCTGTGTCATATCCAGGAAATTGCTGCCATGACAAATGTCGAGGAACTTTTTCTTCTATGTTTTCTTCTAGGAATTTAATGGTTTTGGGTCTTAAATTTAAGTCTTTAGTCCATTTCAAGTTCTTTTTGTTAATGGTGTAGGATAGGGATCTAATTTCATTCTTCTGCATGTAGTTATCTAGTTTTCCCAGTACCATCTATAAAGAGACTATCCTTTCTTTTGTTGAATATTTATGTCTCCCTTGATAAATGTTAATTGGTTGTTTATGTGTAGGCTTATTTCTGGGCTCTCTATCCTGTTTTATTGGTCCATGTGTCTATTTTTATGTTAGTACCACACTGTTTGATGATGATTGTCATCAAAATATAGTTTGAAAAAAATATGTAGCTTAGTTCTTCTTTCTCAGGATTGCTTTGATCATTTGGGGTTTTTTTGTCTTCATACAAATTTTAGGCTTTTTTTCTATTTCTTTGAAAAATGCTGTTGGAATGTTGATAGAGATTGAATTGAAATCTATATATGGCTTTGGGTAACAGGGGACATATTAACAATACTAATTCTTTCTATCCATGAACATGGGATAGCTTTTAATTTGTATCTTCTTCAGTTTCTTTCAGCAAAGTCTTATAGTGTTCAGTGTACAGACCTTTCACTTCCTTGGTTAAATTTATTCTTAAGTATTGTTTTGGATACTATTGTCAGTTGGATTGTTTTCTTTCCTTATTTTTCACAATTTGCTTGTTAGTATATAAAAATGCAATTGTTTTCTATATATTGATTTTGTATTCTGCAACTTTACTGAATTCACTCACTGTTAGTTCTAGCAATTTTCTGATGGAGTCAAATGATCCATCAGAAAATGGACATGATCTTAATTCATGTCATTTAACATCATCTTAATTCATGTCATCTATGAACAAAGACAGTTTTACTTCATTTCCTATTTGGATGTCTTTTATTTCTTTTTCTTGCCCGATTGCTCTATGACTTCCAGTACTGTGTTGAATGGGAGTGCTGAGAGTGGGCACCCTTTTCTTATTCTTGATCTTAGAGGAAAAGCTTTCAATCTTTCACCAAGTATGAAGTTGACTGTGGGTTTGTCATATATGGCCTTTATTATATTAAGGTATATTCTTTCTATACCCAGTTTTGAAGTTTTTTTTAAATAAAAAATGGTATTGTGTTTTGTTAAATGCTTTTTCCGCATCTACTGGGATGATCATATGGTTTTTATCTTTTTTTCTATTTCTGTGGTGTATCACATTGATTTGCATGTATTGAACCACCCTCCCATCCCAGGGATATGACGATCATGGTGTGTGTTAGGTTTCTAAGGCTACCATAACAAATTACCACAGTCTGAGTGTCTTAAAACAGCAGAAATAGATTATCTCACAAATCTTCATATTAGAAGTCTGAAATTTTTAAGTCTGAAAGGTATCAACAATACCATACTTCCTCCAACACCTATAAATGAATGTTATTCCTTTCCTCTTCCTAGCTTCTAGTGGTGGCTATTGATTTTCAGCTGTCTCTCTCCCATCTCTGTCTTTATCATCACATTCTTTCTCTGTGTCTTCACATTGTCTTCTTATAAGAACTCCAGCCATATTGGATTTGGGACCCACCCTACTCCAATATACCTCATTGCATCTGCAAAGACGGTATTTCTAAACAAGGTCACATTCTGAGGCTTAGAACTTAGGACTTCAACATATCTTATTTGGGGGGGAACACAATTCAACCCATAACTGTGTGCTAGAAAATATTCCATTTTTGGTATGGATGGGAGGAGTACGTTTATCAGGCTGTAGGGTGAAAAAGGAAAGGAAGAGATTACAGAAAATCTTCCAGTTGTAGTATAATAAACATCTGCAACTTGCATGGAGACTCCATGACACAATTAGTAAGGATATATGACTCACCTGGAGAAGACACCTTCAATCTGCAGTGATAAAGTATCCTCTGAGCCAGATGTCTCTCACTGGAAATTTTTAAAAAGTCGTGCCATATTTCACTTTTACTAGCCCCCAAACTCCCCTTTAAAAATTTCTCAGCAGAATGCACAGTCACTTTGCTTAGCTTGACAGCAAAATAATGGGGAGAATTTTCTTAGTGCTACTGAGGTGTGGGTGTTTCAGCTTTTTGCTTGAAGTTACACTAGAGGATGTTTCCATATAAAATATGAGGACACCTAGCATCGATTCTGGTGTGTAGCCAGTGGTTAATAACAGAAGTATTTGATTGTACCCTCCAAAATGCAGTGATAAAAACACACAGAAAAGGTAATCTAAATGTTATGCTTATTCCTGACAAATGCTTTTTTTGATACTTTTCTTAAATGTTTTGTCATTTGGTTTGGAAAACTTTCAGACATCCTTGCCACCTAATTATGGACCATTTCCAAGGCTTTGAAGAGCTGCTATAAACAGCAGATCCAGAATTGAGGAGAAAGCACTCATTTCATATTGTTATATCTTGTTCGTTAAGAATGGGAACATAAAATGGGCCATTTAAAAATTTGAGTTTCTTGCAAATATTTTTTCAAGGTAGATATATTATATGACTTTTGATTATGTTATGTTTCATCAACAAAAATGCATAAGATAAAATTCACATGTTTGCAAAAATTATGAAATTGAGTGATTTCTTTTTCTTCAAGAATTTTGTTTTGTGCTTTATTGCCTGAATCTTTATGGAGTTAATGAACATTGAAATCATTATATAAACATGCAGGTGTGAAATGCTGCTTTGAAATAAATACAGTAAGAAAGTATTGCTTTTTGGAAGTTCAAGCCTTAGCAGGTGTAATAGTAGACATCAGAGACTTTCTACTCATTATTCTGCTGCTCTAGTTTCCATGAAAGTATTGGAACATCTGGATAAGCTATAGAAGAAGAAGAAACCCAGACCTCCCTCCCCTCCTCTATCCATAACTTTTAGTGACTTAGAAATAGTATAAAGCAATTTAGAACTGTATAATGTTTATTTAAATCTGAGGAGAACTTTGTGAAACAAAGCCAAATTCAGCTGTGTCAGAGAAAATGCCTTTATGTGGCTAGTCGTCAATAAGAGACCATTTTTATCCCTGTGCTTCAGGTATCCTCATGCTTTTGAAGGCTCATCTTAGTATATTAATGATGAAAGGACAAATTTTGCTTTGGCTTTTTCAAGCTCAGTTACCAAGTAATATGAACCCTGCCTTCAGCAATAGGGATTAATTGTTTTAAAGAATTTTTTTTTTTCTTAACACGTACTTCTTGTTAGATTGGAATTTCTGAGAATGACAATTATGGTCTGAATTATGGCAGCTTTTTATGCAGTTTGTTAGGACTTGCTTTTTACTTTAGAGAGCTGAACAATATGATTTAAAAAATAATACATGTTGGGTTATAACAACAGTGAGACATCACTACGCACAGAATGGAAATTTAAAACTGTGACAATACTGAATATTGGTGAGGACATGGAGCAACGAGAACTCTCATTCATGGGGCGCCTGGGTGGCTCAGTGGATTAAACATCTGCCTTATGACTCAGGTCATGATTCCAGGGTCCTGGGATGGAGCCCCGCATTGGGCTCCCTGCTCAGCAGGAGGCCTGCTTCTCCCTCTCCCACTCCCCCTGCTTGTGTTCCCTCTCTCGCTGTCTCTCTCTCTCTGTCAAATAAATAAATAAAATCTTAAAAAAAAAAGAAAAAGACCTGTCATTCATTACTAGTGGAAATGCAAAATGGTATAGCCACTTTAGAAAACAATTTGCAGTGTCTGGCAAAGCTAAATAAACATTTGCATTCTCACCATATGATCAAGCAATCATGCTCCTAAATGAATTGAAAACTATGTTCACACGAAAACCTGCACATAAATATTTGTAGCCCTTTTATTCATAATTACCAAAAATTGGAAGAAACCAAAATGTGGTGAAAGGATAAACAAACTGGCTGGAGAGGTAGTGACAGTGACTGTCGTCAGGCCACTGTTGGCCAGATGGGAAGAGCCCTCCAGGGGCATTGCTGTGTGTGGCTTCCACTGGGCTCTTCTGGTTCCATTTGGATATCTCTGGGAGGTTGCCCTCCTTAGCACCCTGAGTCTCTCTCCACTCATATCCGGTTTTGATTCCACGCCTGACTTGTGGGGCAGCTCGGCTTCTCATCTGGAAGATGGGAGTCATCACACTTGCTCTCTCTTTAGTCTCTGCTAATTCAGATTGCCACCCCACAGGGATGTTGTAAGGAGAATGATAGTGAGAAACATAGCTTCATTTCCTAGAGAAAATTGAGTTCCCAAAAGATCATGGTAGAGAGGAGTGGGGATGGGGCTGAGGTAAAACCAGGAGAGGAGCATTTTGAGGGATAGATATTTTTACAGCTGGAAGGCGCTGTAATCAATTACTTGATCTAGTTTTAGGCCAGCAAGCTCAGTTAGCAGTGTGTGTGATATAGTGGAACAATCTGGATGGTGAAGGCAGAGATACCCGAGTTTGTCCTTCTCTGGGCAGCTGAGGGGTCCTGAGGGACTGAGCCTCTCTGATGCTCAGTTTGTGTTTCTATAAAATGGGAGTGACAACACCTGCTTTCTCATTAGCTGATTAAAACCAATGCCATGTGTCAAGTGCCCTTTGTGGGGCCTGGCCCAGGGCAGGCTGCTCTGTCTGCCAGGTCTAATATTTAGTGGAACCGACTGCCAGTTTTATTCTATCCTTCTTAAAGGTCTCAGAAGAAAGTCAACTGCCCTCTAATCTGTCCTGGTTTTATCCGGTCAGGAAAACACATTTTAATGTCAAACTAAATCTTCTGGTTTTGAGTCTTCTTTCCTTGGTCCTATGTCCTCTGGACATTCTCTCAAAAGCCCTCATAAAGGTGGTGATTAGACCACCTTCCTGACTTCCTCTAGATTAAATAACTTTAATTTCTCTGACCTATTCTAATAGAAGCTGTTTAACATTTCTTTGAACATGTTTCTTATCTTGCTCCAGCTTCTCCTCGGTCTTTGAGGTGTGTTTTCCTGGGGGACTGACATCCAGAGAGGGTGCCAGAAAGATCCCCCTCCCTAGAGCCCCCACACACCTTGTTCATTTTGTTTTGTCTTTCGGTGTTCTTTTTTTTTCCCCTCTGTATTACTGACTCCGGTTCTGACCTTGTCTTTGTCCTGCTTCCTTTTTTTTAAAAAAACATTGTCTATTGGTTAAGACTGATAGGACTGGAAGTGGACTTCCTGGGTTTGAGCCTCACCTCTGTTATTCACCAACTGTGTCCTTGCCCCTTACTTTTCTGAAACTCAGTTTTCTCCTCTGCAAAATGGGATGAATGAAGTACCTACTGCAAAGACTTAATTATAAGATGTTTACACACACACACACACACACACACGCACACACACACACACACACACACACTCAAACACACAAAGTTCTCAGAACAGTATGGCTACACAGAGTACTCAAAAAATATCAGCTATTTTATTTTATTGTTTTTATTTTATTGTTTTTATTTTTTTAAGATTTTACTTATTTGAGAGAGAGAGAAAGACAGATATGAGAGAGAGTACGAGCAGGGAGGAGAGGGAGAAGCAGACTCCCCACTGAGCAGGGAACTCAATGTGAGACTCCATCCAAGGACCCTTGGCATGACCTGAGCTGAAGGCAGACGCTTAATCAGCTGAGCCACCGCAGCACCCTAAATATCAGCTATTTTAAAACATATTTTGAAATCATTTAGGCTCACAAGAAGTTGAGAAAATAGTACAGAGAGTTCCCATGTACCCATAATTAGAATACTTTAACATAACCGGACAATTGCCATTGGTATAATACTTTTAACGAAATGACAGACCTTATCAGATCTCCAGTTTTGTCATGCTTTCTTTTATATGTTCGTGTATGTGTATATAGCTCTGTGAAACTTTATTGCATGTCTAGATCCATGGAACCACCATGGTCTGGATAGAGCATGGTTCCATTTCCACAAAGGCCATCTCTTTACGGTCACACCTATACCCCTGGCAACGGCTGATCTATTCTCCATCACTTTTTGAGAATGTCATACAAGTGGAATCATACCTTTTGAGATTGGTCTTTTTCACTCAATATAATGAATGCCCTTGAGATCCATCCAAGATGTTCATGTGTCAGCAGTCTGTTCCCTTTTTTCTCTGATTGGTATTCCATTGCTTGGGTGTACCACAGTTTGTTTACCTGCTTACTCCTTGAAAGACATTTGGGGTGTTGTCGAACTTTTGGCTATTACAAATAAAGCTGCCCAAAATGTTCATGCACATTTTCGGTGGGCATGTTTTCATTTCTCAAAGGGTAAATACCTGAAAGTGTGATTGCTGAGTCATTATATTAAGTATATATTAAACTTTTCATGAAACTGTCAAACTGTTTTCTTTAGTGGCCGTACCATTTTACATTCCTACCAGCAATGTATGAGAGGTCTAGTTTCTCCTGTACCCTCGCCAGAATTTGTAATTATCACTATTTTTTTATTTTTGCTGTTCTAATAGATGTGAAATGGTGTCTCCCTCTGACTTTAATTTGTATTTCTCAAATGGTAATGACATTGAACATCTCCTCATGTACTTGATTGCCATCCATATATTCTATTTTGAAGGTCTGTTCAAGTCTTCTGCCCCTTTTTAAAATTCTTTTTCTTGTTGTTATTGAGCCTAGAAAGTTCTTCATATATTCAGAATATAAGTCCTTTGTCAGATATGCTATTTGTTGATACTTTCTCCCTTTTTGTGGCCTGTCTTTTCATCCTCTTCATAGGATCCTTTACAGAGCAAAAGGTTTTAATTTATTTAGTTTTTCTTTTCTTTTTCATGCTTTTGGTATTATGTCTGATATTTCTTTGTCTAACCCTAAATTATGAAGATTTTCGCCTATGTTTTTTCCTAAAAGTTTTATATCTTTACATTTAGATCTAGGAATCATTTTTTTTTCTTTCTTTTTTTTCTTTTTTTTTTTTATTAACATATAATGTATTATTTGCCCCAGGGTACATGTCTATGAATCGTCAGGCTTACACATTTCACAGCACTTAACATAGCACATACCCTCCCCAATGTCCACAACCCAGCCACCCTATCCCTACCCCCCTGCCTCCCAGCCACCCTTAGTTCATTTCGTGAGTCTAAGAGTCTCTTATGGTTTGTCTCCCTCCCCATCCCCTCCTGTTTCATTTCTCTCCCCCACCCCCCCAAACCCCCGCCTTGCCTCTCAAGTTCTTCTAGGAATCATTTTGGTTTGATTTTTGTTTAAGGTGTTCAGTTTAGATTAAAATTCTTCCTCATCATTTTCTTTTCTTTTTTGCATATGGATAGCTAATTGTCCCAATACCATTTGTTGAAACACTATCATTTCTCCACTCAATTGCTTTTGTGTTGGCCATACTATGTAGAGCTATTTCTGGCTTCTTAAATCTGTTCTATTGATCTATGTGTCTGTTCTTCTGCCAACATCACGCTATCTTGATTATTGTAGTTATATAGTAAGTCTTACAATTGGGTATTGTGATTCCTCTAACTTTCTTCTTCTCTCTCAGAATTGTTTTTTTAGCTATTTTAGTTTTGTTGCCTTTCCATATAAATTTTTGAGGAAGTTTGTCTGTATCTACAAAAACCTTGCTGGGATTAGCTATTATTTTAAATATTATTGCATTCGTTCTTTTTTTTTTTTAAGATTTTATTTATTTATTTGACAGAGAGAGAGAGAGACAGTGAGAGAGGGAACACAAGCAGGGGGAGTGGGAGAGAGAGAAACAGACTCCCCTCTGAGCAGGGAGCCTGATGCAGGGCTCGATCCCAGGACCCCAGGATCATGACCTGAGCTGAAGGCAGAACCTTAACCAACTGAGCCACCCAGACACCCCCATTATTATTACTTTCTTATTCTGTATTTGTCTTATTGTCTCACTTTATAGTTTTCACTTTATTGTATAGCAAAAGGATCTTTAAGAGATTATTTAGCCTGATTCCAACATTTTTCAGTGTAGAAAATGTAAAATGTAAGACCCTTTTTTGGAATAGATTCAGTGAGGCTAAGTGACTTCCTAAGGTCACTCAGGAGGTTAACAGGTCAAAGACCAGTGTCCACACCTCTGACTCCTGGGTCTGTAGGATTTTTAATTTCCCACAGGGCTCTCTCTTACACCTACTGAATTTTATCTCTTTCCCATAGATTTTCTACTTTCTTGAAAAGGATTATCTAGAATGTCATTGTTTTAGAGATAAAATGAGCAATAGGATAAAATCCCCTTGGAAGCTTTTTGAAAGTGCAGGTTCCTGTGCTCTGAAGATTCTTATTCAGTGAGTGTGTTGTGGGGCTCTGCAAAGGCACCTCTAGGGACTGTGAGGCAGGTGGGCTGTGGCCTGCACTAAGAGCGACCGGACCCCATCAGCAAACACGGGCCTTGGAATCCTAGATCAGGGTTTAACTCCTCACTTCATGTTTAACTGTATGCTTCAGTTTCTTCAGGTATAAAGTGGGGATAATGGTGTCTGGCTCCCAGTGTTTTTGCTTAAACACGTTATGTGCAAAGTTCTTAACATTTAACTTGCCCCAAATCAGTGGATGCTACTTCCTTTCTTTCTTTCCTCTTTAATAGATTGTGAAGTTTGTTATGTATTTGAGGCAGAGACTGTGTTATGTGTTCCATAAACCATTTCCTCCTGATTGCTGGGAGTACTGTCCTTGTCAGTGAGGTAGGGTCCTGTGACTAGTTTGGCCAATGGAAATTTCGTACAACTGGTGTGTGGCACTTCCAGGCTGAGATGGTTAAGGGTTGGACTTGACCTCCCTGTGTGCTCTCCTTCTGCTGGCTGTGAGATCCCTGATGACACTGAAGCCAGAAAAGGATAGCAGCCTGATTTCCTGAGTTACTGTTTGGAAGAATGCACCTCCGTTAGCTACATTAGTTGGTGATTCAAAAGAGAACTCAAACTTTGTTGAGATTTAGGGGGAAGGGGCACAGCACTTAGTGTCACCTACCCCAGTTAATATACTATTGGGTATTTAAAAACTTAAAATGATCTTTTGAATATTATATTTGTTATGACATTCTAAATACTTTAGGATTTATGTAAGCTATAGGAAATATATTGTAAAGTATGCAAACAGTTTTAGTAGGAGGCTCTGACACAAAGGGATCTGCATTTATGGTGAATAAAGAAAATTTTTCAGACCAGGATATTTTTGTAGGTTTCAGGTATTTGTGGTCTTATGTAAGTTTCATGTATAGATGTAATTCTCAAGTATCAGCAGGCAGGTCCTTATCCAGGTAAAAGTTGAGATAATAGTCCTTTAAGGATAAGGGCCGTCAGGAGCCAGAGGGGTAGAAGGTATAGAATCTCAGAGTATGTACACTGTTGAGAAGGTGGTCCAAATAGTCTAGGTGAGGGTGGGCACTTTACTGCTGGGAGAGTAATGCTGGGCACTGGAAAGAAAGATAAAGGGTCTTGAGCCCATTCCTGACCACACCATACTCTCTCACCATAAAGTTGAAGAAGATTCTTGTGTTCCATGGGATGGCTGCCCCAGGTCCTGATCCAAAGTATTTGACCATTTGCCTCCAAGGACCTCCTAGACCTAGGATCAGGGAGGGTCTCTTTTAAGGCACAGCCTCAATATATGTTGTCTAATAAAAATGACAGATATCTCAGGTCAGCACATCACTGAGGGGAAGAGGTACTTCACCACTTTCAGTGAATGGGTCAAAAGACCCTTCTTGACTTCGAGGTTTTCCCTCTAGAAGGATTTATATTTATATTTTCATTGTCTTTCAGTTCTAATTAGTTTTTATTTCATGAATTATTTAAGAGTTTATTGGTTAATATCCAAATACATAGGGATTTTTCAGTTCTATTTGTTACTGATTTCTGGCTTAATTTTATTATAATCTGTGAACCCACTCTATGTAATTTCAGTCTTTTGAGCAATTTGTTGAGACATGCTTTCTCTCTCAGCATGTTGTCAATTGCCAACATTCTGTTTACTCCTGGAAATAATGCATATTCTGCAGATGTTAGGTATAGTGTTCAAGAGTGTTAATAGTATTGTTTAATTAAAAAAATGTGTCAGACCAACTTTCTGCTGCTTGTAATAGACACTTCTTAAATTAAGGATATGGAAAAGTTAAAAGTCAAGGATAGAAAAATCGATTTTCTTCTATTTATTGTATTAGCTCCTAAAAGAGGTATGTTAAAATGTCTTACTCTGATTATTGGTTACCATTTATGATTATTTCTCCCATTAGTTCCTTCACTTTGTGTTTTCTATGTTTTGAGGCCATATTAGTACATGCATACAAACTACAGAATTGTTATATTAGTCTGATGACAGTGATTTGTCCCTTAAAGTCTATTTTGATTAATATAGCCCTTCCACTTTTGTTTGGGGTAGTGTTTGCATGCTGACTTTTTAATCTATACTATCAAACACTATCTTTATGTTTAAAGTATGTCTCTTAAAAGCAGCATAGTTAAATTTCATTGTGTAGCTGATTTGTTAATCTTTGTCTTTTAATTAGATGATTTAGTCTTTTTACCTTTAATGAACTCTATTTGGGTTTCAATCTACCATCTTACTCTTTGGTTTCTGTGTTCTCCACATGTTCTTTTTTGTTTTTCTCTCCTTTCTTGACTCATTTTCACTTAAGCATTTTTTACTTTTCAGTTTCTTCCCCATTTGTATTGGCTCGTTAATTATCCATCCTTTTATGTTCTTTGGCGAGGGTACACCATTCATATTTGACTCATTAAGTCTAATACAAATTGGTACTTTTACCACTTCCTGGACAATACAAGAACCTTAGAATGCCTTAATTCCATTTATATTCCTCCCAGACTTATGTGCTATTCTTTTCATGTATTTTGAATAACTCCAAGAGCATAGATAGTAGTAAAATGTAATAAAATTAATAGGAAGTGATGAATCTTGACTATTTAATATCTTTTTAAAAATGCTAACTATGATTTATGTAATTATAAGTTCTTATAATTTATTTTTAATAATGATTGTGTTTAACAACCAGCTGGCAAAATTCTTGAAGATGCAATAATTATCTCTTGTGAGCCAATATGAGCTGGCTCAATTACACCACTGACTGAGGTCATTTCATGGTATGGGAGCCAAGTTCAATAAAGATAATCCTTGGAATTACAAGCATCTCAATATCCAAACATCAATATTTATGATCCCTATACAATAAAATAACAATCATGTTTTGTCAAGTTCAACAAATAAGGGCACATTTTGCTGATGACCTGGATGAAGGAATTGAAAAAGAGTTTGTAAATGTGCAACAATGAAGTACCTGTACGGTGGGAATGCAATATACAGGGTGCTACTGTGCATTTCTTCTAAACTCTGTATTCGGGGTGGTCATGTTACAGCTTGAAATTGGCCATGTCGGACTATTTACTTCATGGGGTTATTTACATTAGGGTGTAATTTATTGTTTTGTGTTCCAGACTTAAGAAAATGATAAAGAAAATCACAGATTCAACTAACAGTGTCTCCTGTCTGTCAAGCATTCCATCATGAACAGCACAAAAAAATTGTAGAAATAGTCTTCTAATATTAAAAAAAATCCAACCATCTGACTCAGCAAAAAAAAAAACCTTTTATCATTGATAAGCAAGTGATATCTTATCTTACCCTTAATATGAAATAAAATATCAACAAGCCTTCACATTGGAACTGTACCCATTTGTCAGTTGCAACCATAGGTGTTTCTACAGACCCGAGTTGGGCAAAAGTTAACGAATGAATTGTCTATATGGAATTTATGATAAAGAACACTGGACAATTGATTTGTAAATTGTATACTAATACTCTAGTAAAATTTATAACTAATTTATATATATATATATATCAGTTTTCTTCCTAGAGATCTGGTTCTGAAACCAGCATAATTTAAAAAGAACAAAAAGATTCATAAAAGAATCTTTTTTCTAAGATTGTCAGAATACCCACTGACCTCACTCCTCCAAAACTGCAGTTAGAAGCCTTGTTATTGAATCTATTGATCTTCTTAAGAATCCTAGGGTTAAAAGTTAACAGATGTTACTGACTTCAATATAGCAACTGCTTCTTTCTATGTTTCCTTATTCTACTGGAATTTTCCTAGTTCTTCTGGTGCTACAAGCACTGTTATCATTCTGTGACTTTTCAACAATCTCTGTCCTGTTTCTCTTTTGTCTCTGTCAAGTAACCTCACTGGCTTCTGCTTCCCATTTTTTTGTCAGAATTAGTGAGTAGTCCTTAAAATTTAAATCTGAGGACAAGAACATTTTTCTGTTGTGACACAGAAGTATAAGCTATTCAAAAATATTTTTTTGAAAAGAGAAAGTTAAAACTTTGAATAGTCTCCACCCTTTCTCTCATTGCATGTGAAGATGATCACCAAGTCCCAACTCTGTGTCTTTTAAACCTGCCCCAGGTTGGGGCCTGAGCCACCCAGGCATCCCTACAAAGAACATTTTATTTTATTTTATGTTTTATTTTATTTTATTTTTATTTGACAGAGAGAAACACAGCGAGAGAGGGAACACAAGCAGAGGGAATGGTAGCGGGAGAAGCAGGCCTCCCACAGAGCAGGGAGCCCGATGCGGGGCTCTATCCCAGGACCCTGGGATCATGACCTGGGCCAAAGGCAGACGCCTAACAACTGAGCCACCCAGGTGCCCCTACAAAGAACGTTTTAAAACACAAGTATGACCATTTCAATTTCTTGCTTAAATTCCTTTAGTGACTTCATTGCCTTCAAGACGTGATTCCTTCAGGGCGCCTGGGTGGCTCTGTGGGTTAAAACCTCTGCCTTTGGCTCAGGTCATGAGCTCAGGGTCCTGGGATCAAGCCCTGCATTGGGCTCTCTGCTCAGTGGGGAGCCTGCTTCCCCCCTCTCTCTCTGCCTGCTTCTCTGCCTACTTGTGATCTCTCTCTCTGTCAAACAAATAAGTAAAATCTTTCCAAAAAAAAGACAAGATTCTTTCACTTATTGGAGGTTTCCAGCCTTCTCTATCACCTCACCTGTGTCCACTTTCCCATGAGTAGAGGAAATTACAGCCACATTCAACTCACAGGTTCCAAACTCTGGTATACTTCTCATGTCTGCTTTTTCTTTTTTTAAATATAAAATTCTTTTTTTAAAAAAAGATTTTATTTATTTATTTGAGAGAGAATGAGAGAGGGCACAAGAGGGGAGAGGGTCTGAGGGAGAAGAAGACTCCCTGCTGAGCAGGGAGCCTGACACAGGACTCCTCTGGGGACTCCAGGATCATGACCTGAGCCAAAGGCAGTTGCCCGACCAACTGAGTCACCCAGGCATCCCATGTCTGCTTTTTCTTTGGGTCCTCCTGCCTAGAATGCTATTTTCCTGTCTCCCATTTCTTCCATTATCTACACTCCCACTTAGTTGCTCTTTCCCTCTGCGCCCATGACAGCCTGCGTATGCTTCCTCATACCCCTTAGTTTTCCAAATTGTGGATATTGAGGGAACAGATAATCTGTGAGCTCCCCGAGGGCAGGAATTGTAACCCTACCATGGAACTTGACAGTTTGAAGGCACTTGGTACATTTATGTTAGATGAATGAGAGATGAAAGATTTGCCTGTTCAATCACCTGTCCTCCATTAAAAATTTCTCCTATTGAGGTAAAGATTTCATTGTAGAAGAAAATGGATGGTGGCTATAAATCCAGTGGGAAGGAAAAATTCAGAAGAGACTACAGATGCTGCTGCTTTCTTAGCTGCTGTGCTAAGAAAAAGTGCTAGCTAAGAACTTGGGGAGTTTGATTTCTAGGAGAATGAAGGTTGGATGCCATGATTCCTAAGATTTTTTATGTTGGTGAATGCTAACCTTACAGTCACACTTAATAGCCATTTGTATTATAATATTTTTGGTATTTAGGACTTCTCAAAAGATCTGGAATCTGATTATTTCCTAATCGTGATAGTGTATACAAATCTCATTTTAAGCATATAGGAATATAAGACTTATACTGAGGTCCTCTTTTAAAAGGTTACCTATTCTTTGGCTAAAATTAGCAAGTCAGGAAACTGACAGATGTAGGTGAGGATGCAGAGAAAGGGGAACCCTCCTACACTGTTGGTGGAAATGCAAGCTGGTACAGCCATTCTGGAAAACAGTATGGAGGTTCCTCAAAAAGTTGAAAATAGAGCTACCCTACAACCCAGCAATTGCACTATTGGGCATTTACCCTAAAGATACAAACGTTGTGTTCCAAAGGGGCACATGCACCCGAATGTTTATAGCAGCAATGTCCACAATAGCCGAACTATGGAAAGACCCTAGATGTCCATCAACAGATGAATGGATAA
>CM053604.1:138045715-138063785 GCA_028646535.1 Procyon lotor | reverse complement strand
AAAAAAGAATAGAGGGGAAAGGGATCTTGAAATGCACTACAATTGAATGGAATCTAAATGCACAGGAGACTGACCCACCTGGAATTTGAAGAGTTTTAGGAGGTCTACAAGAAGCATTTATGTAAATGAACTGAAAAGAACAGGACTAGAAAAAAGGTGCCACCAAAGTGGATCCTTCCCCAAAATGAGATGCAGTGCCGAGTCACTGCTCACCACTATGAAAGAGCCGAACCAGGCATCTGGGAAGCTATTTTGTAAATTCAATAGATTACCATCGTTTTTACAGACCGCATTCTGATACAAAAGTACATACAGAGACTTACGTAACTTCCAAGGTCAGTTAAAGCCACCACATACATAATTTGCCAAAAGCTTTTACTAATATAGATGCCTACTTTCTGTGTTCTTTTCTGAACTTTTATGGCTCACCAATAAAGAGATGTGTCATCATGATCTATTCTAATGAGTCCTCCCTGTCCACCCAGGACTCTGGAAAGAGAAAATCAGGAGTAAATGTAAATGCTTTCCTAGCCACTCTAAAAGTACAAAATTAAAGAGGCCTATTATCCTGTAATGAAAATGTTCTACTTAAATGAAATCTGATTTTCAAGTGATCCCACTGCAGAATAATCAACAATAACAGGCTTTATGTCCAAATGGGAGAAGAGGAGAAAGGCATAGCATGCTTGCCCTTGCTGAAGGAGGGTTATATTTAAACAATGAGAGATAAACATGTCTACGATATGGGGTCTGAGAAAAATATGCTGGGTATTTTTTTTTTTTAATTAATGGGAATTTGGCTCCCAAATTTCCACAGAAAACTTTTTCTTTTCCAGTCTGATTACTCATTGTACTATTAACCACCGCCAAGAAGAAGTTGAAGTATGGTAAAAGTCTATTATATCATATCTAAAACAACGTGAGGCTCCGGGTACTCCCAGTGGGCCTGACCGAGATCTGCCTGGTGGGCCTGGGAGGGAGAGAGTTATTCTAGAACATCAAGCTTGGGAGATACTCGAAGTAGAAGACGAATATTGAGAACAATAACATCACACCAAGTTTTAGGGGACAGGAGGCTGGTGCCAGTGATTTAATACATTTTACAGAAAAGTTTCCCTCTCCTTCCACAGCTATAAAGGAAGAGCGTTGCTCTTCTTACTTAGACCACAAGCAGCATGCACCTGTTCTTTTTTTTTTTTTTTTTTTTTTTTATTGATTTATTTGACAGAGAGGAGAGAGATCATAAGTAGGCAGAGAGGAAGGCAGAGAGAGAGGGGGAAGCAGGCTCCCTGCTGAGCAGAGAGCCCGATGTGGGGCTCGATCCCAGGACCCTGAGATCATGACCTGAGCTGAAGGCAGAGGCTTTAACCCACTGAGCCACCCAGGTGCCCCAGCATGCACCTGTTCTGACTCGAGCCCCTCCAGATCACCATAAACACATGGCAAAATATGGAAGAGTTTGCTGAATTTACAGTGACATATCCATCTAGAGATGCTTTTTGGGATACTCGCCTTTAAAAAGAACACTTTTTGAAAATTCATATAGTAAAAAGATGGGGGAAGAGGGTTAAAGGGGAGAGCTAAGAAATTTATTTGAAATTTGACATCATTTCAGTGTTATGAAATGTCTGAAAAGATTATCCCAATGAAGTTTAGCTTTGTATCGTAACATAAGGCATATTCACCTAAATGTACTGAGATTATTTAAAGGGTTTACTGGTTTTCCTGTAAGAATCTTGAGGCTTGTTACATGTGAAAAACCTCCACAAGTCCAATGCATAAAGTAGGTGTGGATGGTAATATCGTCACATCTTTATACAGTAATGTATGCCTCTGCAGGTGTTAGTATGTACATTACTTTATATCACTCTCATAGTAATTATTATTCCCATATGAGGGAATCAGCCCAGAGAAGGGGCTTAGCTACGTGTAAAAGAAAGTTAGTGATGGAATCAGTCCTATAAACCAGGTACCCAAACCCCAAATCCAATACTTTTATTATTCTCCCCCTCACTAAGGTCAAGTTTTCTTTAGAAGGAAATTAATTTCCTTAAGAAAGGAAGGAAGTATTGCATGGTGGTTAAGAGTATGGCTTCAAAAGATGCTCAGCATCACTCATTATCAGGGAAATTCAAATCAAAACTACAAGGAGCTATGGCCTCACGCCTGTCAGAATGGCTAAAATAAAAAACACAAGAAACAACAAGTGTTGTCAAGGATGTGGAGAAAACGGAACCCTCGTGCACTGTTGGTGGGAATGTAAACTGGTGCAGCCGCTGTGGGAAACAGTATGGAGGTTCCTCAGAAAGTTAAAAATAGAGCTACCCTACAATCCAGTAATTGCACTACTGGGTATTTACCCAAAAAATACAAAGACACTAATTCAAAAGGATATATGCACCCTTGTGTTTATTGCAGCATTATATACAAAAGCCAAATTATGGAAGCAACCCCAGCATCCATTAAGAGATGAATGGATAATGAAAATGTGGGAGATACACACACACACACACACACACACACACACACACACACACACACACACACTAACTATTGGACTATTATTTAGCCATAAAAAAGAATGAAATTTTGCCATTTGCCACAACATAGATGAAACTAGAGAATATAATGGAATATAATGCTAAGGAAAATAAGTCCATCAGAGAAAGACAAATACCATATGAAATCATATGATTTTACTCATATGTGGAATTTAAGAAACAAAATAAGCAAAGGAAAAAGAAAGAGACTAATAGTAACCAGAGGGGAGCTGGGTGGGGTATGGGTGAAAACTGGTGATAGGGATTAAAGAGTACACCTATCATGATGAACACTGAGTAATGTTTGGATTGTTGAATCACTATACCATACACCTAAGTGGCACCTGGGTGGCTCAGTCATTAAACGTCTGCTTTTGGCTCAGGTAGTGATCTCAAGGTCCTAGGATCGAGCCCCACAGCCGGTTCCCTGCTCAGCGGGAAGCCTGCTTCTCCCTCTCCCTCTCCTTCTCCCGCTCCCACTCCCCACTGCTGCTTGTGTTCCCTCTCTCACTGTGTCTCTCTCTGTCAAAAAATAAATAAATAAAATCCTTAATATATATGTGTGTGTGTGGATGTGTGTGTGTGTGTGTGTGTGTGTGTGTGTGTGTGTGTGTCATACACCCGAAATTAATATAACACCATTAACTATACTGGAATGAAAATAAAAATTAAATGAAATTTATTTAAATTTAAATAAATTTAAATTAAAATTAAAAAAGGGACATGGGCTTTGAAAACAAACATACCTAAGTAGCAGGTCTTGCTCTGCCATATACCAACTGTGTAACTTTGGACAAGTAACGTATCTTCTCTGGGACTCAGTTTTATCATCTGTAAAATGGAGAAATATTATAATAGACGAATGATAGCTATTATCATTGTCTATCATCTTCTGGTTTTCCTTTCCTTCCCTGCATACAGAAGATGGTACCTATGAGTCCCCTTTGCAGTTGGATGGTGTCATGTGACCAATTCTGACCAGTGAAATAGGAATAGACATATGGCGTCACTTCCAGATCTGGACAATGAAGAGCCCATGCCAGAGGCTGCAGCCCCACTCTTACCCAGCTTTGGGTTCAGAGTTGGGCTGATATTGAAGCAGACTGGGTTACTACTATAGTGGATTTGGCTCTGTTGAGTGAAGCCACTGAACATGTGGGCTTGGGACCACAGCATCTTCTAGCCTAGGGAGCTCTCAATACAGCAATCAATAAATTTGGCCCCTATTATTATCATTGTAGAGTGGTTAAATATAAGAACTGGGGTTGCAATCTCAAAACTTATAGTCCATCTATTCCCTCAACAAATGTTTACTGAGTATGTACAACGTACAAGGCCCCGTGCTGGACCTGAATACAAAGCGATGAACGAGATAGACACAGTAGTGCCGAGAGCCCCAAGAAATAAATGCATCTTTACAAATCTCCTAGAAACCCTTTTCTGAGGGAGTTCAGATACAATTCATCAGCAATGTGTATGGCTGTGTTCCAGTGACTTGGAAAGGAACAAAGTCCAGCCCTGGGAAGGATCTAAACTATGATAGCACCCAGCTAGGGAGCTCCCAAAGGCCTCAGCTCTGCCCACACACGGGACTCACTGAGCCATCCTGCTTGCTCACAAGAGCTCCAAGCGTTCAAGGCACCTGCTGGAACTGACAGGGACACACAAAGGAAAGATCCCTGATTTCCATCAAGGATATTCTAGTGGACACACAGCTTATTAGCATTAAGATCTCACATCGTACCCTACAGCAATTTCCAGGTATCTAGCTCACTTCATGAAATATGTGAACTAGAGATAGAAAGATAGACAGATCTTCTAATATTTTTAATTTTTTGTTTTCTCCTTCAAACTATACTTCTCATGAGCAGAAAATTTTCCCAAGACTCTTCAGAGTGCAATTGCTAGAATATTCTTGACTGGACACAAAACTGCTGCTAGACATACTCTCAACATAATGATTTTGAGTCCCTGATACAGTCATGTTTCCACTTACCTGGGTAAAATGATTATATCTAGAAAATGTATAAACTTGGATTCAAAACTCAAAATCAGTACCCACTACATCAGAAAAAAACCACTATTAATTCTAGGCAGATTCCTGGAGAACTTAACAGGGAGGCACTATACCATTTCTCAGTAGTCGATCTGTCATACTCAAATCTAATTTAAATTTCCAACAACTTTGCTTTAGAAGCTTTTCCATGAAATCTGGTCTTTGCCTGACTTGCCTGCTGTAAATTCTATTAACCAAACTCTGCAGGGCCTTATACTACTCTTGAATAATTCTACACCTGGAAAAAAAAAACAAAAAGAGATCATGAAACCGCCAGCAAACACCTTCTATATTTCAGAAGGTAAATGTATGCGCAGAAGACTTAAACTTTGGTTGTTTTCCTTTCAGAATATCCAAAAGGTGAAATTCAAACTCTGAACAATCAGATTTTCCAAGACACAGGAGAAAAGCCCTAATGAAACCCTATTCGAGTCTGGACCCACAGGTGAGACTCAGGCTGCTTGAACTTGAAACGGAGGCCTCCCTTGGTCCTCTCCTGCCTTTCCTCCAGCAGCAAAGAAACATCTGGCAAAGAGGCAGATTTAGGGTCATTTTTCTGGCTCATCTCTGATGACCCTCAGTCCATGGGGTTTTCAGGTCTCCCAGGATGTAGAACCTATCCTCGTTACCAGTAACGGTGACCTGCAGACCCTGTCGGTCTCCTGGAGCCATCTCTCTTCCCCTGTCTCCTACCCGGACCTTAAGATACCCAAGCCTCCCCTGGGCTACTCGTCGTCACCTGCGCTCACGTGGGCTGTCCGACCCACACTCCAGGCCCAGTCCTGGGGGAGCCGGCTCTCTCTAGTGATACCAGAGGGAAGTGAATGGGATAATAAAGCAGATCCCATCAGGTTGACAAAAGGCCTTCCTCTAGTGAAGATGTCCACGAAACAGCACTGCCAGTGGACTTGGAGCGTGGGGCTGACCGGGGGACTCCGCCGGACCCCCTCCAGGGTTCCCGTGGGGGCAGCTCTACTTTGGGGACAGGTCATTAAAACAAGATGCTGCCTTGCCTCAAATTTACGTGGTCCTTCAAAAAGAAGTTTTGTTTTTAAGTTTCACAACACACAGGCACTTTTTAAAATGTATAAATACATTTTTGAAACATAGGAAGAAAGAGAACCTGTAGATGTTCGCTGACAGCCTCACATCAGATGACCTTAAACACATGAAACAAGCACAGACCTTCCCAGCAATGTGCTGAAGAAGCGAGTAAAGGGAAGCCAGGACTCACAATTAACATGTGAACTCCAAAGGCCTTCAGCTCACTTGTCACTGTCCTGGTGCACGATGCCCCCAGCCAACCTTATCTGTAAAGAGCCAGACGGTAAACATTTTCAGCTTTGTGGGCCACGTAAGGTTTCTGTCACTTATTCTTCTTTGGTTCATTTTATGACCCTTTTAAAAATGTAAAAACCACGCTAGCTTGAGGGCATCTGCTGGTAGCCTCTTGCTACATTTGGCCATTTGCAGGCTGTAGGTCACACGGTTCTGCCTTGGAACATCTTTGGGGCTCAAACGGGGACACCTGATGACCATCTCTGACCCCACAAACACTAAGAAGCATTTGTTTAAAAGGAAAGTGCCTTTCTAAATAGGCACTAAAAGAGTTCAGTTCTGCCTGCATAATTTTATGGGTTTAACACAGTTCCAGCAAAAATCCCAGAGCTACTCATGTTTCCTTCTAGTTATTATTTTATTGGGTTTTGCTTTAGCGTGGGAGGGGAGAGGGCAAGGGGAATCAAGGTCAAATAAAGAATTTGGCAAAATGAGGGGCGCCTGGGTGGCTCAGTTGTTAAGCGTCTGCCTTCGGCCCAGGTCATGATCCCAGGGTCCTGGGATCGAGCCCCGCATCGGGCTCTCTGCTCGGCAGGAAGCCTGCTTCTCCCGCTACCATTCCCTCTGCTTGTGTTCCCTCTCTCGCTGTGTTTCTCGCTGTCAAATAAATAATAAAATCTTTAAAAAAAAAAAAAAAAGAATTTGGCAAAATGAGGCTACAATTTATATAAAAAAACAGAAAGCTTAAAATAAGTTCTAGATATTTGCAAGAAGGAGAAATATAACTTTTCAAATAACAAAATATGTTATAAAGCTACAGTGATTAAGAATATAATTCTAGGATAAATCAGGAACAGATCAATAAAACAAAAGAGCCTAGAAATAGACCCTAAGTTACATAAAAACATAAGCACATGATGAAGTAATGATAAAACTCTGCAATGATACAATGACTTATCCAACAAAACTATCGCTGGGTCAGCTGATTAGAGGGGAAAATCAAGTTAGTTTTTTTATCTCAAAATATTCTCCAAAATAAATGCCAAGCAAATCACAGAGTTGAAGCTGTAAATTCCATTAGAAGAGCCAGAAAAAAAAAAAAAAAAAAACAGTTAAATATATTTATCTTCTTTCGTGTGAGAAAAGACTTTCTTCTTTTTTAATCTAAGGGGAAAAGACTTTTTTCTAAATGATGGGAGAGGGTTCCTGGATGGCTCATTGGTTAAATGTCTGCCTTTGGTTCATGTTATGATCCCAAGGTCCTAGGATCGAGTCCTGCATTGGGAGCCCTGCTCAACCAGGAGTCTGCTTCTCCCTCTCCCTCTGCTATGCACTCTTTCTCTCTCTTTTTCAAATAAATAAAATAAATAAAATCTAAAAAAAATAAAATGATGGGAGAAATCACACACACAAAAGATATAACTGAAAAAAAATCTAAATTAGTAAATTAAATTAGTATATCTTTATATCATAAATTACATAGTAAATTAAAATTCTGAATAAAGATTAGCAAATGAAACACATGCAGACATCAAAAAAATTACAGAGCTATAAAAGCCAACAATGAATTAGGAAAATGTTTTCAATAAAATGGAAAAAGAGTCAGTAGCCTCAGTATATAAAGATCGCTTATAAGCTCTAAGAAATATACCAGACTTCAACAGATAAAAAGTAGAGAGTTTTTTTTAAAGGAATATAAAAATTAACATATAGATAAAAAATGTTTAACTTCACTGGTAATCAAAGAAATGCAAATCAAAACAGCACCTTTAGTTTTTGCTTATCAAATTAGCCATGCCAGCACACAGTGCTTGTTGGAGGTAATGAGTCCTGGGCTCCCACCAACTGCTGGCTGGAGTGCAAATGCACTCTGGTAAATAATTTGGCAAGCATTATTTATCAAGCAACTTTAAAGGAGTCATATTTTTTGACCTATTAATTTCACTTTAAGGAATCAATCAAAATGAAACGATCATAAATCTGGACAACGATGGATGCATTAAAGCATACCAGGAAATATTATTCCTAAAATGGGAAAGGATTTAAATGCCTAATACTGGGGAATGGTTAGGAACTTAGGGTATATACATATTATGAAATATTATATAGTCATTAAAATTATGCTCATGGAGAGTTTTAATGATGGGGAATTCATCATCTACATTAATTGGGAAAGAATACAAAATCATATATGTATGTACTGGGATCTCAGCTGTGATAAAATGTACACACAGGCACACACACACACAGATGAAAAAGAAATGTGCCCAAATGTTCAATACTGGTTATCACTAGAAAATAGGATTATAATGGGATTTTCTACAATTAATATATATTAATTTCCTAATCCGAAAAAACGCACTTTAAAAATTGACCTTGGATTCAAAAAAGAGACAAAAGAAAAGAGAGACAATAAGAAAGGAAATGTTGATACTCATCAAGCCAAAACTTACCCTAAACCAGAATTACGGAACTAACAATGATCTCATGCATCTAATCTAAGACTTTGTAGTGCAGATTAAAAATCATTAAAAATGCTTCATGAAACTGAGACATATCCTACACGTATCAAGTCAGCTCAACATCAGTCATGCCTCTCTGTGAACATCAGCAGGACACTCTGCATAGGCAAGACACAGGTCTAAGAGTAAGAGAACCAGCAAGAATAAAAGCTACGGGTCCATGTAAACGCCCTATAAGCAGCAAAGTTTGATTCATTGAACTGAAAAGGATCAATATCCTTGATTTTTACATTATTAGATTGTCAGAGCAACACATTATAATTAATTTAGGCCTGCTTTCACTACGGCAGGAAGCTGAGAAACAGGATTCACCAGTTACTGGATTCTAGTACAATGAACAAAGGAAACAATGTACTGGGATTATTAATGAATTAAATAGGGAGAAATGAATAACTCTCCGGAGCATGATGCAATGGTATTAAGATACAACAATAAGGAATACCTAAAACACCTTCTAATTAGGACAAGAAGGATCTAATCCAAATGCAAATAACAAAAGTACTCAAGTAACAAGTTCCTTCTGGCAGAGAAGGATATGCTAGGTGGAAACAAGGTAGATTGCAGAGTCACACAGACAGGCTGGAATCCTAGTGTGTCTGTTTGCAGACTGCCCTCTCCAGCAAGATTCTTAACCTCTCAGAGCACCAGCTTCCTCATCTGTTGAACACACATAGTAATCAACCTTGCAGGGTCGGTGTAAGGTTTGACACAGCAGGTAGGAGACACCTGGTTCAAAGCGCAGCATGCTAACAATGAATGGAACCCATTATTCTCCGGGTGAAAGCCTGGGGACCACCGAGGCAGCCACATGTTCCTGATGCTGTGGGAGCCTGGCCAACTTGCAGGTGGTGAGTGGGGCAGGGAGCCTTGCTTGTGCTAGCAGGGGGCCAGAGACATGTACAAAAAGAATGATTTGGCAGTAACCCCCAGTGATTATGCACAGAGCCCAGACCCTGACAGTCCCTGAAGTTTCCCCCAGGCAGTACTGGCCTGGACTCTCTCTACCACATCCCAACCCAGACCCCAAAGAGACTGGAATAGAACTGGGGACAAAGAGGTGGAAATACAGCAAAAAATAACTCCCAGAGAACAAACTAACCACAGAAGGGGACAAAATACATGGTATAAAAAATACAATATGCCTTATAATTGAGAAAAAGAACAAGAAATAAATTAAGAATGAGAAATCAACAAATCTAGAATAAGCCTATTGAGTAACACTTTAAAAGAAATGTTGAGCATAAAGGGAGAAGAAAATTGGCAGTGATGGGAGGAATTAATGAAGACAAAAATCAATATAACTCAGAAGATAAGAGAAAAAAACTAAAAACACAAGGTAAAATAAGATATACTGCCTGGTGTGCATCAAATCCTAAGAGAATTAGACAATGACCTTGCTGATTGAGAGAAAGAGAGCAAGACAGTGTGTGTGACTACAAAGCTCCAGTCATCACCAGGAGCTGATGACAGATCCTGGGGGTATTGCTGATCACTGAAAAATTAAAGGGCAAGTCTGACAACTTGTCAATACATTAAGCCTCGGTTTTCAGAGAAGTAATAAAGATAATTTGAGGAGATAATTCAAAATCATTAGCAACATCAAAATTGATCGTAATTACATTAGGGGTAGTTGAAGGAGCAGTAATAATGAGCCCTTATTTAGGAAAAAACAACTATGTCCAGACAAACCTGACGGCTCTTTGCATTGGTTTAGGCACTTCTATTTTTCGCTGGCAGAACAGCACTGTGGCTAGGGAAGCCCCATCTTCAGTGTGAGAAAGACCTGGGGGTCCAGCTCAATGCTGTCCCCTTACCAAAGTTGGCACATATTAGTTAATCCCACTAAGCCTTAACTCTTCATCTACCTCATTGATGTTCGTGACAATTAACAATTAATTGACAAAAAGACTGAGCGCAAAGTAAGAACCACATAATTGGTACCTATTTTGGAGTTTAACACCATCTATTGTGTTGAGCTAGATTTTAAAAGAGGGGCGAGGGGGAGCTATAGTTTCTCAATATCAAGATCCTATCAGGTGGCTAAAAAAGAATGACAGCCGCATTGATAAACTCCTCAGAGAATATGTGCGCTATCTCCTTTGTCCTAGCAACAAGGTGAGCGTTAGATGGCTGAATGATTCAGATTACCCCGGAGCATCTGTGAAGCCTACCTGTCCATTGGTCCCCTAAACAAGAGCAAATCTTCTCTGGCCCCATACCGTGCCCCACAGCGAACCTCACAAAGCGACGGCAGCCCGACTGAGGCGTCCCAGGCTGCCCTGAAAAGCATTTCCTGGAGACCGACAGCTGCAAGGGTATTCCCAACTCCAACCAGGCTGGGAGAGGTCGACTGAGAGCCTGCTGCACATCACCGGGACCAAGGGCCACATTCAATACACTCGAATCCAACCAACAAGTATTTCCTGATTGATGCCAGTGACTAAAAATGGCCGTGTACTTACATGCCTTTTGGAACGTAGAGTTATCTTCGCTTCTCCTTCAGTTCTGAATATGCAAAAAGAACCAAGCGATCATCTGCTAAATGGATTAAAAATGTATATTTCAGTACTAATCTTAATTCTCACCGCAGACTAGAGCTGTGCTTCTGAAGAGCTGGGTGCTATAAATTCCATAAAATTCAATGTCTGAATGATTTACAGAATGTAAAATAGATGAGAAGCGGCCTGCAAATACTTTGGGCCACTCAAAAATTACTAAGTGCAGGTCATATGTTCCAGGATACCAGATTCTGGTCTCATTTACTCTGGAGGTTACAGTAATTTTTTAAAATATTTAGGAGAAACTTTGCCTACATCCTAAGTAAAAGCTGTATGGTCAGCTCTGTTGGCAGCAAGAATCTGTACCATGAGATGTCTGAGTAGAAGAAAGAAGTGCTCTACGTTGTGCCAATCTCACTCAGAACAGGCAGCTAAGCCAAGACCCTTCAAGTAGCACTTTGTGGCCACACACTGTTTGTTCAGGGGGAGTTTGCAAATTCTTTGTTTTGTTTCAGTATCTCAAGAACACTTTAGAAATTAGTGTGGATAATGACAGTTTGTTGCATATCATACAGTTCCTCTTTAAAAATAGCTCACTGTCCCACTATGTTGCTCCTTCAACCCTTAAGAGCAAAGTATTATCTTCCTACTCCTACCCACCAAACTCTTCCAAAGAAACTAGCCATCTTTATAAAACTTCCAAATATGTAGGGACACTTTTATTATATATTCATGAACACAAACTGTATTTTTAAAGATTACACTTAAAACCTGACTGTCAAAACAAGTATGAGAATGCTTTTGCTGGCAGATGTCATAGACATTCCATGGAGAGCAATGAATCAACATCTAGCAAAACCAAAGCCTACATTTTGACCATTTCTAGATTCCATTTCTAGAAATTTACCCTACAGACACACTATAACATGTACATTTGCCATTTTGCGAAAGCTTTTTCTAATATCATAGGAATGGAAACTTATGGGCACCTGGCTGGCCCAGTCCCTTAAGCATCCAACTCCTGATTTTGGCTCAGGTCATGATCTCAGGCTCATGAGATCAAGCCCCACATGGGGCTCTGTGCTGGGCATGGAGCACATGCCGTTTAAGATTTTCTCTCTCTCTGTGCTGGGCATGGAGCACATCCCGTTTAAGATTTTCTCTCTCTCTCCCTCTACCCCTCCCCACCTACCTCTCTTTAAAAAAAAAAAAAAAGAACACAAATGTTCACAAATAAGGGGCTGAAAAAATAAATTATATTCATAAAACAGAATATTGTAGAACCACTTGGGGTGCCTAGGTGACTCAGTAAGTTAAGTGACTAACTCTTGATTTCAGCTCAGGTCATGATCTCGAGGTGGTGAGATTGAGCCCCACATTGGGCTCTATGCTGGGTGTGGAACCTGCTTCAGATTCTCTCTCTACCCCTCCTCCACCCCGGGCCCACACATGTGCACACTCTCTCTCTAAAAAAAAAAAGAAAGAAAGAAAGAATACTGTAGAGCCACTAAAAAGAACGAAGCAGTTCTATATGTTAATAAAATAAAACAATCTCCACACTGGTAAGTGAAAATCTCACATTATTAGATTAAAAAAAAAGAAAAATCATAGCGGGCCTGGGTGACTAAGCCCATTAAGCATACAACCCTTATCTCAGCTCAGGGTCATGAAAAAAAAAGCAAAAAGAAAAGAGTCACAAATAAAAGAAAAAGCAAGGTGTGGAAATGTTTAGGGTATATTACTGCTATGTATAGAAATGATAAAAACAAAGACATGTTCACACATAATATTAATAGTTAATATTTGTTAAGTGTATTCTGCATGCCAAGAATTATTCTTAGCCCTTTGCATGCATTATCTCGTTAGTGCTTCTCAGCAATTCTGAGCGGTACAATTAATATGCCCATTTCACAGATGAGAAAACTGAGGCATAGTGAGATTAAGAAACTTGCCCAAAATTACAAAGCTAGTAGCTAAGGTTCAAACTCTGTCCAGCCTCAGAGCTCACCCTCAACCACAACTACATTGAACTTCCTAATCCATATGCAATCTTTGAAAGTTTCCATAAGAACCTGGGATAAAGAGCTGCTCCCAAGGAGGGACCTGCCCAGTGAGGATGAGAAAGAGATTTACTTTTCACTGAATCTTTTGAATTCTATACATATGACTTGTCCAGAAATAAACAAGCGAATGTATTTTTTTTTACTCTGCCTACTTGGATTAACTGACAAGAAGGACAATATGAATTAGTGTTTTGGATGAATTAATTTTTAAAGAAATGCGATTTTATTATTTACTTGCTCCTATATTTAATTAGTCCCTTAATTTCCTCAAGGACTTGAACAAAATGGGAAATACAACTTCATCCAGTATAGAATTCATATCATGTACAAGCACTTTCCAAAGAAACTGAAGGGGTTGATAAAATATACATACCAAAAAATAAAAAAATAAAAATAGCATTAAGCCCAACGCTATAGGCGAGGAAGAGTTAAGGTTGTTCACTTACTACAGATTATTAGCCTAGACTCCTGTCAAAGACAGAGGTTTTAGATTTTATTTCTATAAAAAGAGAAAACAAGTACATTCTAGGTAGCAGAAAGAACAAAAGCATACCTGATCTGTCTCTTAATCATGATCTACCACCTCCAACAATAACAGAGAAAAAACAGCAAAATTTTTCTGATAGGGAAAACTTCCATCATAAAATGTAAAACACACCATCATAACATATGAAAGTTATAAAAGGTCTGTGAGGTAGGACCCTCTGTCTTATATGTTTGTCATATAAGTTCAACAGCCCAAAGCAGTTTTTCTCAAATTTCAATGTGTATATGCATCTCAGGGATCCTGTTAAAATGTAGATTCTGATTCAGTAAGTCTGGGTGGAACCAGATTATACATTTCTTTTTTTGTTTTGTTTTGTTTTTTAAGATTTTATTTATTTGAGAGAGGGAGAGAGAGCTAGAGCAGGGGAAGGGGCAGAGGAAAAGGGAGAAGCAGACTCCCTACTGAGTGGGGAGCCCAACATGGGGCTCTAATCCCAGGACCCTAAGATCATGACTCAAGCCAAAGGCAGCCATTTAACCGACTGAGCCACCCAGGTGCCAAAGACTATGCATTTCTAACGAGCTCCCAAATGATGCCTAAGTAGCTGGTAGGCAGACCACATTTTAAGTAGCAAGGTGCTAAACAGTATGTGTAAGTAAATACAACTATAATCTGGTAAATTATAGAAGTAAATTGCAACTATTAAAATCTTAGCCCATACGGAAGCATTTGAAAATTTAGCAAAGAAATACACATACATTCTCTTGAAAATTGAACAGTGCGACATAAAGGGGGAAAATGTACCTGTAAATGCATTATTTTCAAATTTCGTCAATAATTCAAAGTAGATTTCAAAAGATTCAGGAAGGGATTTGGTTTCAAGAGCAGTTGAGAAGGGCTAGTAATTAGCACACCATTTTATGCATAAATGAGCAATTCTGAAGCACCTAAATTTTTTTCAACTTATTCAAAATTCATCTGATAAGCCCAATAACATGCTTAGCAACTGTAGAACTCAAGGGCTAATAACAGGGTCAATATAGTCTCTGTCCTATAGGAGGTTAGCTGCAGAGACAGTACCCCTGGCACCAGACTGGAGTGGGGGGGAGTCCCCGCTCAAGGACACAGACTAGACTCAAAGATGTGCAAGTACAGGAGGGAAACAATGAAACAAAACCACGAGGTTAAGTAATACATGGGGGTTTCAGTAATAATCTCAGAGAAGATGATGATCTTGGCTTCTCAGGAAAGGTGAAGAAAAGCAATCCAAATAAAGCAGAAAACCCGTGCATCCCAGGTCATGGAAAGAGCAGGGCTGTCTCTAGAACACACCTCCTTAGGAAGCGCTGAGACACAGCTGAATTTCTAGCATGGAGCCAGGATAGGTTTAAATTTGATCAATTTATAATTGCAACTGTTGTACGTTCCTGAGAAAGAGAGGTTACCAGATAATTCTAAGAGTGTGCACACTTAGCAAACATTATGTAAATGCCAAGTAACACAGAGAAAGACTGGTCTCAGACTCGGATGGAGAAGGGAGGGATCCTCTAAAGTCAGTATTCTCTCTGCGCTCAGTTTTATCAACTGTGTAGAGGTCAAAAAACTTCTGTGAAAAGGGCAAGACAATGAATTTTAGGCTTGGCTGTTATTGTGCAAAAGCTTAGGCAATATGCAAATGAATGAATGGGAGCATGGCCATGTTTTAATAAAACTGTATTTGACAGAACAGGCAGCAGGCAGGCTAGTTTGCCAATGTCTTTGAATTGTAAAATGGGAGTGGTAATAACTTTCCTAAAGTTAAATATTTTTGGATCAAGATCAAGAAGGGGGAGTTGATCTAACTTCTAAATGACACTGCCTATTCATTGTTCATTGACAGTATTCATTGACTATAAGCATCTATATGTATCTAGAAACATTTGCATCCTACTCATACCTCCATCCCTCCTAATTCACCAGTTGAAGTATCTCTTCCATCCCCTGCTCTGGGACCTCACTGCTTAAATATTCTCCTCTCCAGTACCTTCAACCTCCCTCTCTCCATTGCCTCTTTCCATTAGAATAGAAACAGCACAAATCTATCCTGCCCTCCACCCCAAATAATAGCCACCACTTCCTTGACCATATCCCCGTGTATCTACCACTCTATTCACAGTCAATTTCAGGAAACAGTGATCTGTTCCAGCTTTCCCCACTTCTCATCTCTTCCACTTAAGATCTCTCTGCTAATTGGATTTTGACCCCACTACTCTTCTGTAATAGTCTTTGCCAAAATCAATAGGCACTTTGCAGTTGTTAACTTACTTGACCCCTCTCTAATAATGGAAACTGCTGACATTCATCCCTTCCTTCAAACTCCCTCCCCACTTGACCTAGCAGACAACACGAGCTTCAATTGCCTGTGGCCTCTTTGCCTTCCAGACTTCTTCACAGACTACTCTTCTTCTCTCGAATGTTCCCATTCAAGTTTCTGCTTTGGACCCCTCTTTGTACATGTAATAACTTATGAAATATAGGCTTGGAATTCAAAAACTTTCATTTTAATGAAATTCATAATTCACATGGAAGTGAATTATGAAGTGAGGAAAACAGAATCCATCCCCTCCTCCTCAGACCTACTCTACCTTCCCAGACTTGCTGTCCCTCTCCGTGGAATGAACATCCACCTCGTCGCCCAAACCAGATACTTCTGTTCTCTACTTCTCTTCTCCTTCTGCCCACATTTCCAGTCGATGGTTATCTCCCATCACTTCTAATTTTCTCAGAGTGCTCACATCTTGCCTAATGAATCAATGGATGCCTCTCAATTTTACTATGACCTGCGCTCTCAGCAGTACTGAGTATACCCTCAGATGGCAACTGTCTCTTCTCTGATCTTGGAGGTCCTGCACTCCCGCCTCTTTGAGCACTTGCTCCCACTCTCCCCTGGCAACTCATTCTTTATAGCCTACTGTGTGCCTCAAGGTCCTGCCCTTGGTTTTGGTCCAACCCTATGGCTTTATTTATTTATTTATTTATTTATTTATTTATTTATTTATGGCTTTAAATCCCATCTACCTATATGCCTTCAGAACCAAATTAGAATCTTCAGCCCTACATTTATCTAAAGCATCAAAACCTTCTATCCGATTATCCACTCACATCTCTATTTGATTATCAAGAAGTACACAATAGTGGCTATAGTTTTTGACTACCTGGCATGCCTCCACACTCCCTTCATCTGTAACAGTATTCCTCTTTCTAGTGAGAAAGTCATGCCAGGTGACTGAAACCCCAGCATCCCACCACGGTCAGGGTTCAAGCCCAGCCAATTAGAACCCTGCACCTCTCCCAGAGTGCCCACTGCACGAAAAGTGCTTTGTTCAATAATCACTGCAAACACACCTACTGGCTACTTTAGAGGGCTTTAGGACCTCCATGCTAGAGCATAAACATTAGTCATTAAGTCAGTAATAGTCATTGAACATAATATTTTCCAGACGTTTCTCCAAATACAAAATAAACAACAGGAACTACAAGGTTTAATTGCTTTCCTATAAGGTCATATCTTGTTAATATCATAATGAGCTTTAAATTTTAAATGGGAGGGAAAGGAGTTTAAACATGTTTAGTGCTTAACATTTAAAATCTGACCAAATCAATACACCAATAACAAAACAGAAGAAAGAGAAATTAAGGAGTCGATCCCATTTATATTGCACCCAAAACCATAAGATACGTAGGAATAAACCTAACCAAAGAGGCATCGCTTCTCGGCCTTTTGGCTAAGATCAAGTCTAACCAAAGAGGCAAAGAATCCGTACTCAGAAAACTACAAAGTGCTCATGAAAGAAATTGAGGAAGACACCAAAAAATGGAAAAACATTCCATGCTCATGGATTGGAAGAACAAATATTGTGAAAATGTCTATTCTACCTAAAGCAATCTACACATTTAATGCAATCCCTATCAAAATACCATCAATTTATTTCAAAGAAATGGAACAAATAATCCTAAAATTTATATAGAACCAGAAAAAAACCCCGAATAGCCAGAGGAATGTTGAAAAAGAAAACCAAAGTTGGCAGCATCGCCATTCCAGACTTCAAGCTCTATTACAAAGCTATAATAATTAAGACAGTCCGGTACTGGCATAAAAACAGACACATAGATCAATGGAACAGAATAGAGAGCCCAGAAATGGACCCCCAACTCTACGGTCAACTGATCTTCGACAAGGCAGGAAAGAATATCCAGTGGAAAAAAGACAGTCTCTTCAACAAATCGTGTTGGGAAAACTGGACAGCCACATGCAGAAGAATGAAACTGGACCATTTCCTTACACCACACACAAAAATAGACTCAACATGGATCAAAGACCTCAATGTGAGACAGGACTCCATCAAAATCCTGGAGGAGAACACAGGCAGCAATCTCTTCGACCTTAGTTGCAGCAACTTCTTCCTAGAAACATCTCCCAAAGCAAGGGAAGCAAGGGCAAAAATGAACTATTGGGACTTCATCAAGAGCAAAAGCTTTTGCACAGCAAAGGAAACAGTCAACAAAACCAAAAGACAACTGACAGAATGGGAGAATATATTCGCAAATGACATATCAGATAAAGGGCTAGTATCCAAAATCTATAAC
>CM053604.1:138029820-138045215 GCA_028646535.1 Procyon lotor | reverse complement strand
TAGGATGCGGAGAAAGGGCAACCCTCCTACACTGTTGGTAGGAATGCAAGCTGGTGCAGCCACTCTGGAAAACAGTATGGAGGTTCCTCAAAAAGTTGAAAATAGAGCTACCCTATGACCAGCAATCACACTACTGGGTATTTACCCTAAAGATACAAATGTAGTGATCCGAAGGGGCACATGCACCCGAATGTTTATAGCAGCAATGTCCACAATAGCCAAACTATGGAAAGACCCTAGATGTCCATCAATAGATGAATGGTAAAGAAGATGTGGTGTATATAAATAAAATGGAATACTATGCAGCCATCAAGTGAAACGAAATCTTGCCATTTGCAACAACATGGATGGAACTGGAGGGTATTATGCTAAGCAAAATAAGTCAGTCAGAGAAAGACAAGTATCACATGATCTCTCTGATCTGAAGAATCTGAGAGGCAGGGTGGTGGGTCGATGGAGGTGGGGGAGAGAAATAAAGCAAGATGGGATGGGGAAGGAGACAAACCATAAGAGACTCCTAAACTCACAAAACAAACTAAGGGTGGCTGGGAGGTGGGGGAGTAGGGATAGGGTGGCTGGGTTATGGACATTGGGGAAGGTATGTGCTATGGTAAGTGCTGTGAAATGTGTAAGCCTAACGATTCACAGACATGTACCCTGGGGCAAATAATACATTATATGTTAATAAAAAAATTTTAAAAGTAAATAAAATAAAATCTGACCAAATCATACTAAGAAGCTAACTCTGACTATGTGGTATACTGGAAAAAAAGGTGAACCTATAGCGAAATCACAGCCATCCCACCCCTTAATGGATGAGTGACAAGGACAAGTTATTTTGTGCCAGTTTTGTGGGATCTTTACAGACTTAGATCAGATAATTTATAAAAAGTCCCCAGTACAAACTAAGTTTTGCAGAAGTATCAGCTAAAGAAAACTCAAGATCTTAAAGAAAGTATTTTTCCTGTTCCACTAAAAAAATAATTTTTAAAATAGTTTTAAAATTCATCTGATAATGGAAAAGAATTGGGAAGGAAGAAAATCTGTGACATGCATTCACTTACTTAACAAAATGAGTAAAATACATTGCGTGATAATCAAATAAATGTTAGGGCAACAATTTCTGTAGAACAATATGGCCTAATATCCCCTTTGAAAAAAACAGAGATTGGTAGAAATCATTTTCCTGGAGTTATACAAAGATTTTCTTCCTTAACAGACAACTCTGACTCTATTATGAACAGACATCAATTTTGCCAAGCCACTCCAAACTGAGACACTGATGCCACGCAAAAAAATCTAAGCTCTTTATAGCATAGCATGCCACCACCCAGAGAAGACTTCTACCCACTTTGATAGCCTTTCTGAACTGTACAAGTAGGACTTAGAGAATCTTTATGAACCATCCAAATTACTAACCTTTTGCAATCCTTTATTTAGTAGGTTCACCTCCTGTTATTCAATTAAATTCTTCTCTTTAATTAATTATTGATAAAAATATTCCACCTACCTGCTCAAGACCTTCCCCTGAGTGCTATGGAACCCAGAAATTTGAATAAAACATGCAACTCTCATTCTGGTACTGGGGAATAAGATTTAAAGAGAATAACAAAAAGTAGTAGATTTGTGATAAATGCATCACTGCCACTATGGTCATTCAGAAGTGGGGCTGCCATTTGGCATTAGAATGGAGAAATGAGGGATGTGTTCTCAGAGGAGGGATTATTTGAGTGGGACCCTGAGGTGTGGGCAGGATTGGATTGGGCAAGATGGGACAGAGGGTACATTTCACAAAGTGAGAGCAAATGATGCTTCACACAATCCCACACAATCCCTGGGATACCACTCACTTCATCTTTTTAGTTATTATGGATTTTAGTTATTATGAAAATGTTTTGACTGACAGTAATAAAGTATCTTGAGAAAAGACTACTTTGTTCTAATTTCTACATATAATAAGCAGTGTGGCCACCTCCCAGGAACTTTAAGAAAATATGACTCTCTCAAATGACATGTCCCTTGTGGATATGGAAAGGGGAAAAAAATCTCCCCTAAAATGTTGTCATCAAAATCTAGCCCTCACACAGGATCTCCCATCCAAACTCATGGTGCCTGGGTGGCCAGGAAAACCTCAAGCCAAGAATCTGTTGTAAGGTGGGCCCAGGTCTGTAGTATCCCCAAGAAATCTGGCAGTACCAAACAGAAATTCTTTAGAGGAATTCGCCTTCCATCTAGACCTCCAAAAAGCCCCATGGATAAATATTCAAAAAACTAAATTCACACTTAAAAGTCACAAATATGCAGGAGCAAGAGCTAGCAAAAACCACAAAGAGTGGATCAGAAAAGAATTCAGTATTAAATCATCAAAAACAAAATATTAAACAATCATGTTTAAAGAAATAAAAGTAGAAATAAAAATTAATAAGAAACAAGAAACTATTAAAATAATCAGATTTTTAAACTAAGTGAACAGAACTCTTATGAATAAAAGCATCTAAGATACATTACATTTAAAACACAAAGGATATGTTTGTTAGAAACTAGACTAGACTAGTTACAGATTAGAAATTGAAGAAGGCTTGTGAACTTGAAGATAAAGGTGAAGAAATTGAGAATAAAGACTAGAAAGAGAGAGATGGAAAATTTAATGAAAGGTTAAAAAGACATGAGGATGTTAAAGACGTTTAACAGATCCAGCTGGATTTCCATGAGAAAAGAAAGAGAATGTATCAGAGGCAACACATAAAGAGATAATGTCTGAGCATTTTTTAGAATTAATGAAAGACTCTAATCTAAAGACACAGAAGATCCAACAAAACCAGAACAGATTCATTAAAAGACCTCCACACTGAATATATCCTAGAGATACTACAGAACAACAAAGACAAAGAGATCTTAAAAGCAGCCAGAATGAAAAGACAGACTACCTTCAAAGGAACAAGTAACTGATTTCTCAGGAGCTACAACACATGCCAAAAATTAGGGGGAAAATACTTTCAGTGTGATAAGAGAAAATAAATGTCAATCTAGCACTAGTATGGGCTGAGAATTACATCTTAAGAACTAGGGTTCTTCTAGGAAGAACATTCTAGGAAAGAGCAAGTATGAAGTACAAAGGTCTGGAGATGGGCATGTTAGGGATGTTTGGGAAAGATGGCCAGCGTGATGAGGAAAATGTAAATGAAGAGAGGGCCAGGAGATGAGGACAGAAGGGTGCCCTGGGGCAGACTGTATGAGCCTTGAGAGGTAATTTTAATGATGAATTTCTCCACTGGTAACTTCCAGTGGAGGGTCCAATAAGCCACATTGGCTGAATCCAACATTGCTGAGTATCCAGATACTCAACCGGTTAGATGGTGTAATGCATAGAAGAGTCAGGCATCAACTTTATGATCTAATTAGCTTACGTTTAAGACTCCTCTCAAATTTGAAATCTTGTTCAGGTAGAATAATGATAGAAGAATTATGGTTAATTATTGTTCAACCAATCACACTTTATTAAGATAGGATTTAGGATCATCATTACCAAAAAAAAAAAAAAAAAGTCAAGGAGAGGAATTCCTAAATGCAAGCAAGGTCTAGGCTCCACTGGATTTTTACTAGTGGTGGCATTTAGCAAGCTTTAACTCCTTTAAGGAGATCTGGAGGCTAAAAAGTAATACATAGTATCCATCTTCTAATCTTTGTGTTGAATAGGTCCTTGAAGTATGATATATAAAAGTATTACCTGATGGCCAGTTACATTTGTCAAAGTGGCGAATAACCAGCTTCATACATGGTTTTTCTATTAACTAAGTAGTGAAATCACTTGTTCGATTCCCACTAAAAAGACAAGGTTTTCTTAAAAAATCAACTTCCATGTCTTTGTCATGTACAATTCCTGCAGGGTGGTTTTCACATTTTAATGTCCAGTGTACCTTTAGTGAAATATATATATTCTGGGCAGACTGAATAAGGTATCTCCCAGAAGAAGAGTGTGCACTGGTATTTCTTTGCCCATCATCTTAAATTCATACTAAAAAACAAAACTCTATAACTCAGTCTCACTTGGCCCATATCTTCCATTGTTTCCCATCTGTAACTCCCAACTCTAAGCAACTCCTTCTATATTCCAACTATGTCATAATCCTTTACTAGGGCTCTTCCCCCATCCTAGATGTTCTTCACACCCTCTTTGCATCAAACCAAAACATTAATTCTCATCACCAATTCAAAACTTCCACAGAGCCTTCTACAAGTATGTTGTTTCCAACAAAACTGAATGTTCCTCAGGAGGAGATGATTAGGCATATGAATCCCCCAGAACTTGTACCTCTGCACTGACACTAAAAATATTTTCATTAAAATTGCTTAGACCTTATAAACTACTATGAAAATTTTTCATCAGAATCAGATATCAGCGTAAATTTTCATTTTCTTTTTCACATAAGAGGACAGAATGCACACCCTGTTCATCTCTGCCAAGACTATTGGCTCAAGCCTGGGCAATCATTGAATCTTGCTTAATATGTTGCCTAGAACATTATCTACCCAGACCCTGACCATCAAAGCACATAACCCTACAGCAGGGCACCTGGACAGGGGAAAAAGCTGTGCTCACTGCCAACCACAACGTGGCCGGAAAACATGGCAGGAATAATCATGGCAGGAATAATCATGGCTCGCATGTGTGGAGTGCTTATCATATGCTGGACTCTGTTCTAGGTGCTTTCCAGTAGTAATTCATTTAATACTCTCACAAGCATAAAGCTGTCCTGGGCTGACAGATGGAGAAGTAAGTGATTTTCCCAGTTTCATGCTGAGATGTGGCCCAGCCTTGATTTAAACTTGGTCCACCTGATGGACTCTGGAGTTCACATTCTTAACCACAATTTCACATACACATCTATACAGGGCATACTGGACTAGCCATACATTCTACCATGGGATCAGAGAAAATGAAACTGTCTGCTCAAAAAGAGAGAGGGAAAAGGCCTGCGATGCAGTAGATGAGAGGATGCAATAAGTTTAAATATATAGTCTTGGGGCCAGACTCTTAGCTATGTGACCTCAGGCAAATTACTTAATCTCTCCAAGCCTCAATTTCCTCATCTGTAAATTGGGAATAATTATACCTTCTATCACTGCTAATGAGTATCAGAAGTAGGAATCAACCCCGTAATCTTCCCATAACACTATGGTGCCACATCCCACAGAAGATTATGATCTTTTGAAATTGTGGGGTTTACCAGTGCAACCCTACAGCCAGCTGGTTTGGAGGCAACTGTACCTCCAATTAGAATCTCCTGGTCCCATTACACCTACAAAGCCTGGGGTTCCTTGTTAATCAGTGTGCCATCACACAAGACACATTAGATAACAAAGAAAGGCCATCCTCTTCCTCACCAAAGGGCTCCATTTAGCTAAAGGAGGATGCTCAGAGCCTACCTACAGATAACCCCCTATGTCAAAGGTAAGCATTGCCAGCCTCTGGAGCACCAGTGTCTCCTCTGCTCAGAACAGCCCACTCCCTTCTACACACAACAAAGTAAGATTCTTAAATAGGGTGTGCATCCCCAAAACCTCCTAGAGCAAATTCATTCTACTGGGTTAGGACCGTTCTACCCAGGAGCTGCTATGCTCAGAGCTTCACTCCATCAGCCCTGCAAGGGCCTGGAAACCAGGCAAATGCTCTGCTCAGAGCACATGAAGATGAGTCACCAACTGGGAAGTGCCTCACGCTATCATCACCCAGCACAGCTCCTCAGAGGAATGCTGCAAAGCCTTACAAGCTATGCAGCCTCAAGCGAAGCTATTTGTAAAATGAAGGTAAAAAATAAAAATGGCAGACTGTCTAGAATCTAAGGAATGCACCAAACCAACAGTGTTTGTGTGGGGGTTCTGGTATCATGGGTTATACTTTTTGTTGAGACTTTTCCAATGTTCTGGAATATAGTACTATTATTACTATACAGATTTTTTTTTTGGTAACACAGGAGACATGCAGCCTGGGGTGGAAGAGACATAAGGATCTTCATCCTTGATCTATTTCATGATCCTCTGCATTCTGCTTCCAGAAAAATAACGGAACAGACAGCTAGAATATTGTTATGATGGGAGGATATGGTCCTCTCTTTTCAGGAACCCTACAGGTCATGTGTATCATAATGTCTAATACAAGTCCTCATGGATCTATCACTGACACAATAAAGTCATGGCTACGTCCTGTCTTTCTACCTCCTCAGTATTAAATTTACGTGTGAACAGTGTCTCCTCTAATGAAACTTAAATTTATTTTGACTAAAAAGTGCTCTTTCATCCTAACACTTCCAGATTTGGTGAAAAAGCCCACATTCCAGATCAACCATTCTCCTTCTCAGTCTTCACTACTCCAGGAGTAAGAGGTTAGATATTTTTAGCATCTCCCTTTTTTAGCATCTCCCTTCCACCCGCAACTCCTTTTCTATCATTTAAAGTTGTCCCTTCTGAACTTCCACCAGCTCCCGCTCTTTATTGAAATTCAGTAAGTAAAACAACTACAACATAAATTTACGTTCCCAACACTCCCACTGATTTAAAAAAATCAAAGTCCAGGGCGCCTAGGTGGCTCGGTCAGTTAAGCATCTGCCTTCGGCTCAGGTCATGTTCTCAGGGTTCTGGGATCAAGTCCTACATCGGCTCCCTGCTTAGCAAGGAGCCTGCTTCTCCCTCTCCCTCTGTTTCCCCCACTGCTTGTGCTCTGTCTGTCTCTCAAATAAATGAATAAAATCTTTAAAAAAATTAAAATTAAAAAAGTTAAAAATAAAAAAATAAAAAATAAATTAAAAATCAGAGTTCAATGTTAAGGTGAGATTTTGGTTAAAAAGGTTTGCGTCATCCAATAATCGCATGCAATCTAAACAGTTAACAACTGTGTGTTACTCGTCAACAGCATTTCCTCTTCCTAGGAAAGCCTCTATTATTCTATCATTTCCTCTTTCCTGATAGGAAATCTTTGAGTCCTGAGGAGAAACATAGCAGCTGGCCTCAGCACAGAAAAATAGGCTGCTGGGTGGACACTGAGGTATGTGTGGTAAACATCAGAAGGAGAGGGTATTTGTTCTTTTGCACTCCTGCAGTAACAGCGGCCAACACTGGTTCATACCCTCATTTGGCTCGGTCACTGTCAGCCACCATGAGGGACGGGCAAAAGGCAAGACCACCTGCTGTGGCACTGGCGGTATTTGCAGAGCGGCTGTCCTCTCCCCCATCCAGGAGGCCACACTGCACATCCAGCCTCTCTGAGCCTCTGGCCGGTCCCGAGACAGATGACACCTCTCACCTCCAGCTCTCCACCCCACGATGCCCCAAAGGCAGAAACCCAGGCGTTGTCTGTCTAAAGTGTCCCGCACGTCTGTAACGACAAAAAACCTCATGCCACACGTGCCTGCCAGAGAACACGAAGAAGGACACACGATGTGCTCTGCCCAGGTAGCTGTTAGGTTTCCCATCGATCATGGTCACTCCCCCTCTGCGATGCCACCAATTCCCCAGACAGCTGGGGAAAGATTTCCCTGGAACAACACCAAGCTATTTAAAGATAACCACAGTCCTGAAGATGGATTTGTCCATCTTCTGTGATTTAGGGCCAGATCGGCACTTATTCTATGTTTGTTTGTTTTTATCTCCTATGATGGTTTAAGGCCAAAATACCAGGAAAACCTTGTATTTTCTTCAAGTAATTATTTTTCTTTTAAACCTCTCCCCCAACCGAAGAAAATCTAAACACAAAACATACTGAGAATCACTCACTAGAATTAAATACTTCCCGAGCAAATCTTCAGTTTAAAACAACCAATGACCTAACACCGAATGTGGCTTTCCTCCTAGGATGGGGCTTCTGACAATGGCACAGCATTCATGCGCTCAGGAGCCGGGGACAGGCAATCCTGGAGGCTGCAAGGACGGCCTTATTGACATGCCAGGCATGTGTGGCCAGGGATGGCAGCATTTCTGTAAGCTTCGACAACTCAAACCATGGACAAAGTTACGAAGAATGATCACCAGTTGGGGACGGGGGAGGGGAGACTAGGCTAAAGTGCATATAGGATACTTAAAGAGATAGATTTATGACCTGAAACAACTTGGACAAAATACAATACTACATTTCTGTTGTGCAAAAATTTCAATTCATCAAGATGGAATCTTAAGTATGAGAACAGATAAGAGTCAGGGAGATAATCCAGCCCTCCTCCTCCTCAAAACTACAATTCTCTTCTCTCAATGTTTCACATGACCCTGAAATTGCCTTCAGACAATGAATGAGCAGACACTGGCATTTTTAAAACAATAGACAAATGTCACTTTCCATACAAGATTCAGAATGGCACTCTTCTCATAGCAAAGGCTTTTCTAATATCCAGCCAAGGGACGCCCAGCTGGAGAGAACATGGCCATGGCCAAGGCACTCTCCCATGTCCTTGGAGGGACCCATGCAATGGCTCCAGCCAGGCCCTTAGAAACAGAGCAGCTTTGTTCCCATTACCTCTTATTACTGATACACTCTCCCCAAATGTCCTCAGACTCACATTTTATGCTGAAAACATCTTTCAAAGCTGTAAATCTAGGAGTGAAATGAAGACATTACTGGTTTCACAGGGTTGCTGAATAAAGAACTGACATTTTTACTCCACTCCAAACTGTCCTGATCTTATAAAAATAAAAGACAAATTTGTTTGTAAAAGTACTCACTACTGAATTGTGTTAAATACCCTGTGGTTCCTTCAGGCTTTTAACATGGTGTTTCAAATAGCTACAAAATGTCTATTTATGCCCAGCTTGCCTCCTATGTTAATATATAGGAGCCAGAACTCAAAAGGAAAAATCAAGAAAAGGCAACTGTCTCAGAGGTACTCAAGCAATGAGTGGCCTTTTGATGGAATAAATGCTCTTATTCACAGCCCACGTCGAAATCTCCCTGAATGGTGATGATTCACCACGCCTCTTTCAAACATCTGGGATTCCACAGACCTCACCACCATCCTGGTCTACGTGCAACCCCAGGGCAGAACCACCATCCACCTAGCACAGAATTTGGTTCTGTCATCAGAACCAAGGTAGATCTGTAACCGAATTAGGCATAATCCTGTCCCCTGTTAAAGGACAAGGGTCATGCATTTTCCCTACACTTAACACATTATGTAAGGCTATGGGGTATATCTTGGATAATGGATACCTAGAAATGTATTATCCACTAGGCAAACGAGCATATTCTCTATTCTTTTAAACTTGACATTTCAACTTCCAAGAGTTAACCTCTTGGGTCTCCCCTCCAGGTCGAGGTCAAGGGCCCACATTCTCCTACCCATATTCTGAACAGTTTTCCAGATTTTTCATCTGCAGCTTCCACTTTTCTAGTCAGTTTCATCTTTTCAAATTCTATTCATGACACCTTCACATGGCAGTCCAGATGGGGGCTATTTTCATGCCTGTGGAGTCATTTCCAATTGTCCATCTAGCAGCTTAAATCCAGGGAACCCTCATGATACTTCCCTTTATTTATGTGAAACATTAAGGAGAAGGAGCGTGTTCTATGCTCTCCTAAAGCTCATGGAACCTAGATCAACATTCTGGAAGAAGAGCAACAGGATATTCCATCCATGTTCTTCCCACGGCTTCAAAGTCCAAGTTCTTGGCCTTTTGAGGTCAGACCATAAACCTAGTGCTAGGGGAATTAAAAGTTCCCGATCCATTGCCCTCACTTTATAACTCAGGGAATGGAGGCCCAGACAAAGGCAGGTCCTGTGAAGAAAACCCATCACTTCTACTTCTTTCACCCAAGTCACTTATTTCAGCATTTTCTCCTCAAAAGATGTTATTTGTATTCTACCCTAGTACCTAAAGTGTGAAGTGATTTGACTGTGACTTCGCACAACAGTTGGAGAAACAGGTCAGGACTGTCACACTCCCTCTGAACAAAGCAGGACTGGAATAAGGACTGGCAAAACCTTAAATTCAACATGGCCACAAAATGACATTAAGGAAAAGTATTTGCAACTGAAAAAGTAGTGTCTCTCCATCAAGCAAGGAGCACTTTCAAGAAGCTGAGATCATTTGCTGTTCCGTGAGAGAGAATATGGAAATCATAGGCCATAAATCGCTAGATGTTACACCACAGAAAATGGAATATAAAATTATACTATACACATATTTGCATTATAAGAGTATTAAATATTGGTAAGAATTCAAAGATTTGATAAAGCAAGTGAAAAAAAGTATTAAACTCCATGAATGATCATGAAATTTCCTTCAACTAAATATTTTAGAAGGAGATTTAATTAGAGTACAGATTATAACTTCTCTGAAAATGAAGGTAGTTAAGTTGAAAGGAAACTCTAAAAATTCAAATATTAGAAGCAGCTAGAAATGCATTAAAAAAGTAAAAACCTGAGCAGCATATATATCGCGTCCTTTAATGTCCACTGGAAGGGGGGAGATTGGCTCCAAAATGTACCACATGGTAATCTACATAATAAAAAATAGTTTTGACAAATATCTCTGTTTTTTATTCAAAACGCAAAAAAGGAAAGGCAAAAATCACACGTTATGTTGACATTTGTTTTGAAAGAATATAAAGTGAGAAAAGATTTCATATTTTCCTCCATTCGATCAATCCCTCCCTCATCCATCCAGCCACCTCAAGGATGCAGTGTGAGGACCGATGCTCCTCGGCCCATCTCTCCTCAGCTCAGACACACACACACACACACACACACACACACACTTTTACAAACATAGGCAATCATTCCACATCTGAATCTGTGATTTGCTTCCTTCCCAAATATATTTTCAAATTTAAAAGCTAAAAAAAGTAACAAGTCAAATCTCTTTTTAAAAATTAGAAAAAAATAATTCTTTTTTTATTAGTCTCGGGGGTTAGAATTTAGTGATTCATTAGTTGCATACAACACCCTGTGCTTATCACCTCATGTGCCCTTCCTAATGCCCGTCACCCAATTACCCCATCCCTCCACCCACCTCCCCTCCATCAACTCTCAGTTAAAAAAAAAGAGTTCTTAAGTAATTGATCAATTACTTTGTAACTCAAACCCAAAGATTCCTAACTGTGTATTTCTAAACTGTTAATCTATTTCAAATGAGAAAATGACATGAATCACATCAGGTTAGGAATAAATGCTTTGCTAAACTTTTGAAATAGTATGAAAGATAATTTATGAATTTCCAGTGGTTTTGGTTTGGATTCTTCCCCAAAATGTTTTTTTTAAAGCCTGTTGTAGAGAACTACAGACCCTGAAACACCTTCTGCACAAAGCAATGAACAGAAATAGCATTAAGATCAGAACGCTCACTGCACATACATGGTATCAACCATGTAGATGATATTCTGAAAATCATCACAAATTTTCTGATATTGCAGCTTCTTAGAGCTGAGACACATGGATTATATTAAAAAGCATTTTAATAATTTGCTGCATGGCTTTGAGAAAATCACTGAACCATTTACAATTTACTTTCATTTCCCCAACAATAGTTTAGGTCAATCAGCAAACTGAAGCACTTGCCCAATCCAGGCAAGTTCTATGACCGCAGTGGTAAAAACAAGCAAACAAACAAAAACCACCAGTGTTCCTAGAAACATTTTTTTTATTTTATGTACCCTCACCTAATAATTGCGTAATGAGAGGAAAATCCCCATCATAAATACCACAAAATATCAAATATCAAAGGCATATGGTTACTCTTCTACTTATCAAACCAAAGAAAAACTAGAAACCTTTTCTTTCAAAACCTGTATCTACTGCTATAGAATATCCCAAGGTCCCTTGGCGGAAAGAAAACAGAGTTTCTTATTCCAGCCTGAAGGCCTCCCCTGTGTGACCTAAATCTACCTTTCAGCTTCCTCTCTGACCTCCTCACCTGCATGTTTCCTGCAGTCTTGCCCACCAACAACCCACCATTGTCCTAGATGTCATCTCCCCAACCCTCTTCGATTACGCTACCTCCACTTGGCATCCTCTCTTTACCCCATGTCCACAATCTCCCACCCAACAAACTTCAGAAATTCTGGGCTCATCCCAATGTCCTCTACTCCATGCACGTTCCCCTGTGCCCCGATCACATGTAATCTCTCCCTCCTTGAAACCCCTAGTACTGTGCTTCTTCTCTTTTCTTGGCATTGTTTATGCACTTCCTTACAATCCTACCTCCACTAGCTCGCAGACTGTTTTCAGTGGACCTCTACAATACCCTTCAGGGCCGGCAGCACCTTATAAATAGTAGAATCTCAATAAACACTTACTAAATTGAATATTGTTACATAATATCCTGCTTCCTAAAAATCCATCTGAATTCCCTGAATAAAAATTGTACAATTTTAACAGCAAAAACTCACTGCAGCCAAGTTCTATCCTGAACAGTTCACTTTAGTTATTCACTTTTCAATTATTAATAACAAAATGTCATTAAATATATATGTGCATACATAGATAATGCCCTTGATGGCACTCGAATCACTGCCCCAGAGTCATTCTTATGCCATCTCTGAAAGGTCACAAACAACATTTATTTTATATATGGGAAACCAAGGACCAGCCAACAAGTATGTGATGTGAGCTTAGAAACCAGAACTGTTTATGTGCTGTGGAAGAAGAGGAGAAAATAGAAGCCTTTTTCTCAAGCGACTTGTCATTTACTTGCAGAAAAAAGATAACACATGAGATGAGTGAAGCATATGTGTGTATAAAGTATGTCTATGGTTCTTGTCCTAAAATAGGGTCCCCTTGGCTCCCAACAGTGGTGGCCCTGGCCTCCTTGATTAACATCCATTGCAAACATGGCTTCTCCAAAGGCCAGCTGTGAAAGTGTGAGTGAGTCACATCAGGCCGGACCTCCTCCTGGAGCGCTGCACTTGGCACACTCTGTAAGCACCATGGGAATTCAAGGGAGGACAAGGCCAGAGTCATCACAGAAGGCCAGAAAAAGACAGCAGGAATTTGAAGAAAACGAGGACCAGGAAAAATACAGACTGGGAAGGAAAAAGAAGCAAGGCATGAAGGTGGTTATGAGCATGGGGAGACACATGGGGTGAACAGGGAAGGCTCAAAAGCCAGCCTGCAGCCCAGCACAAACCCAGACCAGTGCCCACAGGCATTTTAACGTGTTCTCTACAACCAATGGCCCGATTCTGCCCTCTCCGATCACCCATCCAGCCCTCTTCCCCAGATAAACAAGCAAGGTCTCCATGAGGAATTCAGACTCAATAGTATCTTTTTTAAACTTTTTTCCCCTCTAACAAAAGAGGTAATCCATGTTTATTACAGAAAATACGGAAACATTTCCTTCAACAATTACAATATTTTTTTAGGACCTGACATGTGCCACTGTTCTTGACTTAGTTGGACACATCGGTGAACAAAATAGACAAAGAATTCCTGCACTCCTCCAACTTATATTCTAGCAGGAGAGAAAAACAACAGCAGTAATATGAACAAGTAAATTGTAGAGTATGTTAGCAGGTGGTAAGGAAAGGTGAAGAGCAGAGCAGGGTGAGGGCATGGGGAGTGCATGTGGGGCCGGGGATGGTTGCAATTTCAACATGGCAATCCAAGTGGGCCAGATTGAGAATGTAGCATCATCAAATTGAGATCATACTGGTTTATAGGCTTTTTCCTCCCCTTATGAAGTGGTATTTCACCATGCCATTAAGTATTCTTTTGCAATATGATTTTTAATGACTGCAGAAAACTCCACCTCATGAATGCACCATAGTTAATTTCATCAGTCTGCTCTACGGGGCAATTAGATTCTCTCCCTTTAAAAAAAAAATATTATAAATAATGCTTCTATTTCCTCAGCAGAAATGTAAAGAAATAGAATTACATGGCTTGAGCACAAACAATGTTAAGACTCATGGTGTACTCTAATTGTAAAGGAGACCCGTATCTTGGAAGCCATGTGCTGGGACTCCTCCCTCTCTTTCTGGCAAGGTTCCCACCACCCACACCTGAAAATCTTTTCATCAGACTCACAGAGTGCTCTGGCTTTCCCATCTCTCCGCTATGAGCTGCTCTGTGTTATTAGAAAGGAACTCTTCCCTAGATGCCCTACCTAGCACCGTGACTGGTACAGAGCAGAACATGCAATAAATATCCATTGGATTAACAAATGAACAAAAAAATGAATGAGCACTGAAAAAACACTCAGGCTTTCATAAAGCCAAGAAGATGCTAGAAAATTTTCCTCCCACTAAAGCTCCCTTGCACCAAAAGGAGTGAGTCATATCTCGGACATATTCAGCATCCTCCTAACAGTGCTGCAAAGTATTTCCCTTTATGCCTTTAGGATGCTAGAAACTGCCATATGCGCTGGACAACTACAGAATACTACTAAATATCTAAATTAAATGCTAAACAGCATACAGAGACCATGCAGAACACATTTCCATTATTTTCTCTCTTTCTAGTTACTTAAAGATGATAATTATATAATACCTAACCCTTAAAACAGAAATGAGAAGTATATCTTTCAATAGTTTACAAACCACTATTCATCCTAAATTCTAACCATAACATTATAAGCAGCAACTCTCATCAAAACAAAACACTTATACTATCGCATACAGAAGGAAGAAAAGGCCTTAAAACAATGTGCATAAAACTTGACAAACAAGAAAATACTGCACTTGAGAAAGGCAAAAACAGAAGAGCAAAACATATCAGTTATTTACCACTAAGCTGGTTCATTATGGGACCATCTACTAGCAATAACAGTTCCACTGTTAAGGAAATGGAAAACTCTGAGTTGTAAGCAGTGTGTAAGACTGTTAGAACTACATCCTCAAAATCCTCCTTTCTAACCTCCACTTTCGGAAGTCAGAAGTAAATCCGGAAAGCCATCTCAAAAGATGTCCTAATTTATAAAGTAGCCTTAAAAAGAACAAGAGGCAGATGTCCTCATATTCACCGCCAGTGAGAACACACACCCTAGGGTGACAACTGTCCTTCCTGGGAACCACATGGCCACTGCCTTAAACATGGACTCAGATGCAAAGAGCAGAAGTGACACAGATTTCAGGGTGTTTACTGGGTTTCTGGGTTCCATATTTGTGCCACATAACTACCACATCTTCACAGGCAACCTGCCTGTGCGTCAGAGGTGCTGAAAATAGAGGAGGTAAGGACTCTAGCCACAGAAAATGACCTTGAAGTTGCTCACATTCAGGGCTAAACATCTGCGTAACAGCTCGTCACTCCATCATTCATGTAAGGGGACCCAGTCTCAGCAGAACAAGAGAGCAGAGATAATGCAGCCAAAGCAGCTACACACAATGAGGTCCATCTGGTTTCCATACTGCCATGTTCCCCTCTTGTCGGCCTTCAAGATGCACTGTGTGATACAAGACTGAAAGTTCAGTACTT
>CM053604.1:138005490-138029720 GCA_028646535.1 Procyon lotor | reverse complement strand
CCAGAGTCCTGAGATCGAGCCCCACATTGGGCTTCCTACTCTGCGGGAAGCCTGCTTTTCCCACTACCATTCCCTCTGCTTGTGTTCCCTCTCTCGCTGTGTTTCTCTCTGTCAAATAAATAAAATCTTTAAAAAAAAAAAAAGAAATGAATTCATCTGCTTCTACCAGGGCACTAATGTTTTGTCCTTCAAATGTGGGCCTACTGACCTTGGAACACTACTATCATAACAATTCTACATCCTGGGTGCCTGGGTGGCTCAGTGGGTTAAAGCCTCTGCCTTTGGCTCAGGTCATAATCTCAGGGTCCTAGGATCGAGGCCCACATCAGGCTCTCTGCTCAGCAGGGAGCCTGCTTCCCCCTCTCCCTCTGCCTGCCTCTCTGCTTACTTGTGATCTCTCTCTCTGTCAAATAAATAAGTAAAATCTTTAAGAAAAAAAAATTCTGTATCCTTCTTTTTAATACAGAGTTTTTTAAAAACATTAGCAAGTAAGTCTACTGAATTCCTTTTTGTGGAGAAATACTTTGAGCTTATTGTTTATCTTTTAATTTGTTCATTCAACAAATAATTACTGAGTGCCTATCATATGCTAGGCACTGTCCTATGCACCTAAGATACAATACTGGAAAAATAAGTACAAAGAAGTTGTCATCAAAGAGCTTATGCTATGTGATGTGATGAGCACTGGGTGTTACATGCAACTGATAAAAACTACTGAACACTACATCTGAAACTAATGATGGACTATATGTTGGCTAATTGAATCTAAATTTAAAAAGGTAAATAAATAAATAAATAAATAGATGTTAGTTGAACATACACACAAAGGGCTTATGCCAAGGAAAAGAGACACAAACAACATGTCAGGTTTGATGAGTGCTATGGCTAATGCTGGCAACAGGGGACAGAGAGTTATGGGGGAAGACTCTCTGAAGAAGTGATATTTGAACAGAGATTAGAAGGTGAGTGAAAGCAGATATCTAGGAGAGTGGGATTCCAGGTGAGGAATAGCAAGTACAAAGGTCCTGAGGTGGGAGTACAATAAGAGGGTTGAAGAACAGCTAGGAACTATGTAACTGAAGCCAGATGAGTAAGGACAGCAATGGGAAAAAGCGGGAATGAAGGATGGTTAGAGGTTACCTAGGATCTTAAAAGTTACTGTGAGGACTGTAGTTGTTATACACAGTGAGATAAATAGTCGTCTGTAAGGGCAGGGGGTCGGGGGGTTGGGCAAAAGCCTAACATGCTCTGACTTCCTACAGGGTGAAGAACAGACTGGGCCCAAAGTATGGAAGCAACAAGAGCAGTTATGAGGCTCGTACAGTTCTGCAGGTAAGAGATAACGAGAACATGGAAATGGTAAGAAGCTGGATTTCAGATACAATTTGAAAAATGCTGTCAAGATTAGCTAAGGGTTTGGGTGTGCAGTATGAGCAACAGAGAGGAGCCATGGACAGCTCCAGGTATCTGGCCTGAGCAACTAAAGGATAGTGGTCCCTTGTTGGGTGGGGAAAGCTGTGAGAGGAGAAGGAGGGAGGGAGATGGAGAATACAGCCTTAGACTCATTAAGCTGAGATGTCCTGTTTGATATCCAGAAGAAGTAGAATTCAGGAGAGATGTGCAGGCAGAAGGTTTACCTGGATGTTGCCCATACAGCATTTAAAATCATCCTCCCTCTGACTGTAAATAGAAACTCTGGACAAAATACAAAAAGCAGCTACCTGGAACTATGAAAAGGAAACAAAAGTAGGCAGACTGTGGCTTTATTAATGAAAACAGATGGGCATAAAGACAGACATACAAACCAAGGGAACAGAATAAAAAACCCTGAAATAAACCCTCACATATATGGTCAAATGATTCTTGACGAGGGTGCCAATGCTAATTCAATGGGGAAATGACTGTATTTTCAACAAATTGTGTGGGGAAAACTGGATATCCACATGTAAGAGAATGATGTTGGACCCTTACCTACCACCATATACAAAAATTAGCTCAAAAATGGATCAAAGACCTAAATGTAAGACCTAAAACCCTTAGAAGAAAACATAAAGCAAATGCTTCATAACATTGGATTTGGCAATGATTTCTTGAATATGACACCAAGGCACAATCAACAAAATAAAAAAATAGTCAAATTGGACTTCATGAAAATTTTGTGTATCAAAAGACAATATAAACAGTTAAAAGGCAACCCACAAAATGGAAAAAAAATATTTTCAAATCATATATCTGATAAAGAATTAATACTTAGATTGTACAGAAAACTTCTAAAACTCAATAACAAGAAAAGCCAAACCAATTCAAAAATGAGCAAAGGATTTGAATAGATATTTCTCCAAAGAAGATGTACAAATAGAAAATGGAAATGACGGGGTGCCTGGGTGGCTCAGTGGGTTAAAGCCTCTGCCTTCAGCTCAGGTCACCATCTCAGGGTCCTGGGATCGAGCCCCGCATCGGGCTCTCTGCTCAGCAGGGAGCCTGCTTCCCCCCCCCCCACCCCGCCTGCCTCTCTGCCTACTTGTGATCTCTGTCTCTGTCAAATAAATAAATAAAATCTTTTTTTAAAAATGCATTAAAAAAAAAAAGAAAAAAAAATGGAAATGAAAAGATGCTCAACATCACCGATCTTAGGGAAAAGCAAACCCAAACTACAATGAGATACCATGTCATATCCATTACAATGGCTGCTATAAAAAAAACAAAAACAAAACAGAAAATGACAAGTGTTGGTGAGAATGTGGAGAAACTGGAACTCTGATACATTGTTGGCAAGAATGTAAAATGGTAGTGCTGCTATGGAAAACAGTGTGTCAGCTCCTCAAAAAAATTAAAAAATAGAATTACCATATGACTCGGCAATTCTACCTCTAAGTATATACCCAAGAGAATTGCAATCAGGGTCTCAAAGAGGTATTTGTAGACCCGTGTCCACAGTAGCATTATTCACAACCACTAAAATGTAGAAGCAACCCAAGCATCTGTGGACAGATAAATGGATAAGCAAAATGTGGGATGTACATACAATGAAATATTACTCAGCCTTAAGAAGGAGGAAATTCTGACCCATGCTACAACATGGATGAACCTTGAAGACTTTCTGGTAAGTGAAATAAGTCAGTCACAAAAAAGACAAATACTGTATGATTCCATTTATGTGACATATTTGAGTAGTCAAAATCATAGAGGCAGAAAGTAGAATGGTGATTTCCAGGAACCAACAGGAGGGGAGGATAGAGAGTCATTGTCTGCTGGAAACAGAATCCTGACTTTATAAGAAGAGTGAGCTATAAAGATGGATGGTGGTGATGGCAACGTTATATTATGAATGTAATTAATACACTGAAATATACACTTAAAATGGTCAAGATAGTGAATTTTATGTTATGTGTATCTTACCGCAATAAAATAAATTTTTTCAGAATAAAAAAAGCAAGCAAATTGTAGAAAGGAATCAGAAGTTGGAAAAGTGACCTTCAAAGAGTTCATTTTCCTCCCTAACCTCACCTTTCCCTCACCTTCTCCCCCAGCCCTCCTTCTTTGTCTGTCTCCCTCTCTCTTTTCTCTTGAGGTCTTGCCCAGAGGATGGGCTCTAGTCATAGAGGTCCACTATCACACAAATATCAGATAGAAACCCCATCTGTGTGGCTCCTGTGAGCCAAGAAGAACCACAGAAAGGAGACAACTAGAGAAAGGGATCCCCCAGTTCTGTGTGTGAGCCCACTCAAATCTCAGGGTCAGCCCCCGAGTTGCCCACGGGAAGGACAGACCCAAAACAGAAAGCAGAGGCTTTGGAAAACTAAACTGCATGGGAACCACTATTCAGAGAGGGTGAGCTAGAACTACCAGCCTAAACTTAATGATGCTGATTGCCTGCTTAAAAAAATAAATAAACAAACTTCTCCAGGATTCCAAAAGGACCCAGAGTTTACACAACATAATATTTGCAGTGTTCAGGACAGTGCAAAATGACTTACTGTACAAAGAACTGGAGAAATGTGACCAATTCCCAAGAGAAAAGACAATCAACAGATGCTGACCCCAATATGACCCAGATGTTAGAATTACCAAGTAAAGGCTTTAAAGTAGCCATTATAGCTATGCTCCATGAGGCAAACTCTCTTAAAATCAGTGGAAAGCTGGGCGTTCCCAGCAGAGGAACAGAAACTATAAAAAAAGAACCAATGGGATAGAGTGAAAACTAGAAAGGGGTTCAAGAGTGAATCTTTTAAAATAGAAGATATTTCTGTGTGCTGATGGTGCTGATCCAGGAGAGAGGGAAAATCAAGGAGGCAGGGAGCAAAGATCAACTTTAGAGCAATATCCTTGAGTAAGTAGGAAGGGACAGAGTCCAGTGCAAGAAGACGGGCAGGCCTTGGATAGGTATACAGATGAGAGTATGGATAGGAAGGAAATCAGAGTCTATAAGTACAGATGTGGTGGGTGGGTGTGGTTTCATCACCAAAAGGATATACTGTCTTCACAATGTCTTTACTTTATCATTGAATTGAGAAGCAAGGCCACCACCTGACATTAAGGTAGGGTCAGAAGATGCTGGAGGCTTGAGGAGAAAAGAAAAGGCATGGAAAAGTCATTTTGAAGAGTGAGTATCTGGACTAGGGAAAAAGTGCCCAGATTCAGTAAGGCTATAAGGATTCCTTCGTAGACAATGTTAAAAGTCACAGTCAACTGGAATTTTCAAATTGTCTGAAAAACATTATATCCTACTAAATGCCGCTCAGCCACCTTATAAACACTCCCACATCATTTCCTCAGGAACCAGTCCCAAATGTTAGATACCACTTAAACCTTAACGCCCAGCACCAGGGGCAAAGGGCTGGACGGGAAGTATAAAAAGGTCTCTGTATATTTGCTTTGTGACAAATACACCACATCAGGTCAGATGATGGGAATTAGTGTGGAATACTGAAACCTAGCAAGCAGACAAAGGTCAGCAGAGGGAGAGGGAAAATCCAAACTGGGAATTCTTCAAATAACCAATGACAGACCATAAAAGCTATTCCAAGAGAAGCCACAGAAAAGGACTGCTCAACTTTAGAAAGAGTTGTCTCATTTTGTCCTCATAGCTGAGCAGTTACTGATGATGTTTGCCATCAGTGCAAATCAGGCACCCAACTGAGAAAGTAAACAGGCTTAAGGAATATCCCTCTGTCCCCAGCTTATTAAGAAAAGAAGGTCCAAGACAAATAGGGCTCAGGGAAAGGTCAAGAGAAAAGCCATAACTGAAAGAACTTAGAGGCAGCTGAGAGGAAGCAAAAGTAGTTCCTGGAACCTAACAAATTAAAAATCTTAAACACATAAAAAAAAAAAAAGGAAACTCTGTAGCTCTTGACTCATGAAGGAGGGCTCTTCAGAATAAGAAATAGGTTTCCTGAATAGACAATGTCTTCAAACTAGGGGGAGGTGCCAGAAAGCACAAAGAAACCAGTTCAGGAGTGGATAGAAGAGCCTCCCAGCAGTGACAGGGCATCCCTGGTGACAGTAACAATGATGACAAGAAGAACAGAAAACGCGCCATCAACGAGCGCCAGATGACTACAGGCATAGTGCTGGTGCTTGATGTGTTTCTAGTCGTGTCATCCTGACGTCACAATCCTTGTTTTATAGGTGAGGAAACAGCCTCACAGATGTTGTGCAATTGACTCCAGAGAAAACACATTTCAAAGTTCTGTGAAACAGGAGTTATTATTCTCTGTACCAGAATCCTTAAAAGTAAGGAAATTCAAGACTGCAGCGAAGTCTCCGAAGACTCGGAAGCCATGACCCAGACGCCAGAATTATCATGGAAAGGCTTTCGAGTAGCTATTACAGCTCTGTTATAAAAATGTTACAGCTATGTTAAAAAAAAATTCCAACAATTTAACTCCACATGCAGATCACTCTCATTCTGATGTATGGACAGAGAGAGACACTTGGAGAATGTTAGTCAAATGACCCCTGTAGCTGCCTTTAAATGTTAAAAAGCTGTGATCCCTGCTGCTTCTCTTCAAACATCCTCTCACTGGAATGTGCCTATGTGCATAAAATCTAACAAGTAGCCCTCCCTGTTTTCCAAAGGCTCCTGTGCACACAGTGGAGTCCGGCAGCACCCACCATAGTTCCAGGCTGTCGGGCTCCCTGGGACAGCTCGTGAGCTATCTGCCCCCAAATGGATGCAGGTGCTCAAATGCTCTGCTAATCAAAATGGCACTCACATGTCCTGATGGTAAAAAGGAGGGGGGGGGGGGGAGAGCAGCAAGTGGGGACCAGAGGCCCAGTTCCAGACAAGGTTTTGTGTTTGGCTTTCTACAAATCACTTCACCTTCTCTGACTGCAGTTTTCTCACCTGTAAAAATGAGGGAGATGGGCTAAAATCATAGACCTTCAGAGCCGCAAGGGGCCCCACACATCAGGTTACATTTGATTCAATTCATTTACTGGTGTACACAGAGCACTTTTCAGACCCAAAATTCTAAAAATAACAGCCACCGTGACAAACTGGTTTTGTTCTGCAAGTTCACTTGTAAATCAGTTTTTTGAAACTGGGAACAAATTTCTCCATAGAAATAATGTTATTAGAGACTGTTAGGTTTCCATGTCAACCCACAAAAGCCCATTAAATTGTAAAGTACCTGAATATAGTACTACTATAATAACACCTCCGCCGGCTGGGATGCAAGGAAGTACCTCCTGCCTCCCCATCAAGACCCCAGGGACCCAGCCAAGCCACTGCCACCAAGCATGGGGATGAAAAAAATTCTCAGGAAAAAATGGAACAGAAAATGAGAATGGGAAGGAAGTAGAGAGACAGGTGTTGGGTGAGCACCCTTAAGGCAAGGTCGTAAAGACCTTACAGATCTGTAAGATCAGTGAGGGGAGACAGCAGTAGGAGAGAAGCCATCTGCCCTCCGCCCCTCCCCAGTCCTACTTCTGGCTCCTTCCATCACAGCGGACACTTGTTACCAACAACACCGAAGCCAATTATGAGGAGGACCTGGGGACTAGGGGACAGGGAAGGAGAGGGGTCTGAGAAAGGGGCAGGGGATGTCCACTGAGTCTCTATCAGCTGAGCAGTGAATCTCCACACATGCTGCCCACAATCCAGAAATAATAAGAGAGCATTTCTATGATCAGAGTTGGGCACATCCCAGGGCCATCATGCTTGGGGTACCTGATCTCACCCACCCTGGGGTTGCAAGCTCCCACCTGCTGCTCCATCCACTCTTCCTACATCCTCCCCTTGCCCTGTGAATCTCAGGTTGGGTGCAAGGCTGGGCTCATACCCTGAGCACCATGCCTATGGGACCCTACTTGTACCTACTCAAGCCACGCCACCTCCATGGGGCCAGGAGTTCACAGAGCCCCTAGGATGGGCCTCCCCAGACTCGATACCATCACAGGTCCTCGGACCTGCTTCCATACCTGCCTGGGTCCATTCTCTCCAGGGAGCCTCACTCCCCAGCTTGCACAAGGGAGGCTGTTCATAGGAGGTACAGACAGACTGAAGGCCTGAGGCCAGGAGTGTCTGTGTACCTCGGGGAGACTTTGAACTAGAAACTTAAGGAGTATGAGCATTCTACATTCGAATCTGGCTGTCCAGGTTGTTATGAAGGTCTACTTATTGAAAGAGTGGATTAGAACCTGATTTATTGCTAGGCTGCCATGTAACCTTGAAATATTTATTTAAATACACAGTCCCTGAGCCGCCACTTATACACCTGCCCCAGGCCCGACAAATGTCAGAGGTGGGGCTGTCCCTCCTATCCCTGCTTCCAGACACCAGACAATGTGCCAAGAAGGTCTAATTGGAATGTCTGCTAATGACTTGGCAAGCTAGCTTACTTCCCTTCCTCAGGTCTCTTCTTAATAAGAAATGAAATGATTCCCAACACTCCCCAAACAGGTGCCCTAAATCTCACTCTCACTGGGGGTCCTTCCCTCTGTCCCACACCCACACACACGAGATCACAAAGATGACCCCTGTCATCACCACACCCCTGGGACTTGTGGTCTTTCCGCTTCTGTTTCTCCCACAGTAGAACCCTCACTAACTCACACTGGGGTGTGAGCCCACAAATGATGTTGCTTCGGTGTGAAACAATGTTTGAAAGTCAGTCTAAACCACAGGTAAGTTGTAGATATGGCCTCAGGTTACTCATGTCCTGAGCCACGCCACAGCACAGTTGAGCAAGGCGGCTAATTCTGGACAGAGCCTGTCTGCCCACGTTTGAGGTCTGGTTCTAAGCGGTCTTTCCAGTAAGCACAGATAAAGGGTAACACAGTCCTGTTCTGCCTTCAGAAGCAGGGGGCTACAGCCAGGCGCCCCCACAAATCCAACAGCAGATCACCATCAGCAAACGCCCAAACATTTAGGAAATCTCTGTTAGCTGGGTTTATCTACGGGTAGTTCAGTTTGGTGTCCCTTATACAGTGAAAAGCAGGTAAAACACGTTCACCCTAAATACAGCATCCCTTTGAACAACCTGGGGAACCTGACTTGCCATCAGCAGCAGCACAGACCGGGTAACAGATACGCAGCTGTAAACGATCCCCGGGCCATGGTCAAGGTAAACGTCCGATTGGGACACGTGATTTGATCTGTGCTGTGCAATTTTCACGTTGTCAGACTCTCAGTGATTTATAATAAATTCCACAAGTTCTGTATGTCCTAACCTTGACTCTAATTTGCTCAGTCACAGTTATTAAAATCAGTAATCCTGCCCGCTCAGGTCACCACGCCCTGGATACCGCCCACTGCCTAGGGCTAGTCATTATAGCATTTGATGCGTCAGACATCACTCCAAATACAGTTTTCAAAAACTGGAAACAAGATGAAAAGGCCTGACAACTCAAAAATTATTCGAATTACTAAATTTGGTAAGGGGTCATGTTCCTTTCTGAAAAGTCTTTCTCAAACCAACAAAACCAGTTAGAAAAGTTATAGAAGAGGGATATAAGATCCTTCTCATAACAAAAAATAACTACCTAGACTGGAACATTCAAAGTTTGCCAAAAAGAGGGGGAAAAAGGGATAATAGAATAAATAGATATACCACATTTTGGGAAAACATAATTTAATCACATGTAGATTTCAAGTCTTTAGAAATAAATCTACAATTCATACTAATCCAAGCAAATCCCAACAAAAAAATTTTTTCAGGGCTTAGCAGAATGGTTCTAACCATTATTCTAGAATAATAACTAGATGAGAAAAGAAATTGTTTTAAAAGGAAAGCTATTGAGGGGATGGGGCAAAACCCCACCCTCACAAATATGAAAATATAGTCTAAATTCCAATGATTAAGTGAATAATGGCCCAGCAATAAAGAGGCCTATCAATACAACAGAATAGAAAATCCAGACATGGATCCAAGTATAAATAATAATTTAATAGATCATAAGACTAGTACTTCAAATCAAGGGGACAAGGTGAATTAGTTAACTGGTTAAAATTCGGGGTGGAAAATTATTAGATCCCTACTCTAAAACACTCATCAAATTAACCTGTGGATCTAACAAAGACAAAACATGAAACCATAAAATTATGAGAATGCCAGCAAATCTTTATATTCTTTTAGAATACAAATTACCTAGAGTGGGATAGGAATTCTGCCTCACTCCTGCTGGGATGACTCCAGGCCCACACCCACTCTCAGCTCAGAAAAGGGACTCCGCCCCTCCCCACACCTCTGGATCCAGCGTCTTCCCTCGCACAAGGTCTCCAATTCGGCCTGGGCAGCCAAGCAAGCGAAAGCAGCAGGGCCCTGGAGGGTGGAGTGCTCTGGGTGGCAGGAAACACCAGGTTCCGATGAGGAAGCCTTTCACGCTCGCCTAGCTGACTGGCCGCCCCAAGAGAGCTCCGCAGGAAGAAGGGAGCTTGTCTAAAGCTTCAGTGATTCATTGCTACTCCTCTTCTCATTCTAAGTAAATATTCACTTTTGTATCTAATCCTGGATTCAAAAATGTTATATTCTTTTTCTTAAAGAGAAACCCAAATGGCATAAGTGTGGGGCCCCACAAAACCCGAATTTGTCCTTGCATCGCACTCCCCGCAGCGGCACAGCACTGGCACGTTCCACACACTCCCGGTGCAGTGTGGACACTTTGGAGGAGGTGCTCGATACGTACTCACCAAAAGGCTCTGCAGGTGTAACATGTACGTGTAGAGGTACAGTGAAGGGCACAACCTTCGAAACGAGGCAGAACCCCTGCAGCTTTAGTTCCCTTTTCCGTAAAATGGGGGTTGTGAGACCTTGCATGTCAGGAAGACCTAATGAGATCAGGTGTACAAATACACTAAGAATGGAGTACCTAACACACGGTGATAAAAATTTAAAAGAAGGAAGGTCTGGAAAAATATACGTTAACATAAGGTTATTTCTGGGTGGCAAGAAAGTGAGAGTTTGGGGGTTTTTTTAAGTGTTTTTTGTCTGTATTTTCAATTTTTCCTTTACTTCTTTTTATTTGTGTTTTCTAATCTATCAGGAATAAGCACAGACAACTTGAGGGGAAGAAAAGAAAAAGAAAAGCTATTCGGGGAAGATCCTAATTTGTATTAATCAGTTCTTAAATTCGTGTTATATGGAATATATGTAAAAGGAGCTGTTTCAAAGTAACCTATGCAGTCCCAGGAGTGAGCTGCTGATGGAGGACAGACCGTCCCAAGGATCCTCCCCCATCTGCATTGCAGGGCCTGCTGGGGTCGCAGATAGAGACGTGAGACAGTGGGTCTAGCAGCCTAGTTGCCCTTGATCTTTCCCGCTCTGGGACTGAGCCTAAGCCGCGTGCCCAGGGGAGCTCCAAAGGGGACGACGGCTCATGGCACCCCACGCTGGCTGGGAACTGCTCTTCCATCTGCAACTCTTGGTTGCTGAGATTTTCTGAATCTGGCAGACATGGCACCTCAGTGCAGGAGTCACCAGGCTGACTCGGATGTATCTGAACAGCAGGAATAGGAGGCTCAGGAGTCAGGAGGTCTGGGTTAAAGTTCTGTTTCTGCTAGTTAATGGCTGTACGACCAGCCTTGGGCAAACCACTTCACTTCACTGGGACCCTCTGATCACCCATCCAACTTGGACAACAGTATCTACCTACACTCAGACCTCAAAATAATCAGTACCTACATGCTTCACTAACTGCAAAGTGTCCCACAAAGGTAGACAGCACAGTGATGACTACCTTTAGCCACCTACATCAAAGGCAAGAAGACGAGTTCCTTTCTTCTGGAAAACCAACCCTGGCTAATGGAGGAAGAGAAACATCAGTGCTCCATCTCACACTCTACCCGGGGCGGAGGGGAGGACCAAAACTAGAGGGCCAAAAAGAACACGTGAAACAAACAGCAACACGGAGGCTACCCAGGGGGTCTCCATGTCAGCCAAGCCTCTGGATAAGAGGGTGAAACCAACACCTTCCAGCTTAGGAAGGCGTTAGAAAACCAGCAAAAGCTTAGTCTCACTTTACCCACAGGAGGCACGCTCAGGAGGGAGGACGCAGTCGAGCCTCTGCCACACCCAGAACTAACCTTTTTTTCTTCCCACTACTCGCTCAAGATTCAAAGCTCCAGGGAGGACTGTCCAGCTGGCTGTTCAAAGAGGTGTGCCTGTGCCCAGCACAGCCAATGCCTGCCCCCCACCGAGACGACACACAGAAGGGGAGTCCCACAAAGGGAAATGACAGCAAGAACCAAAACAAATGTGCTGTCTAGAATTTCCTAAATGTGGAAATATGGGTCACATAAGACTCAGGCTCCTCCCACAGAAGAGTTTCTCACCAGCTCTCCCTCACCCCTCGTTTAGGACAAAAGGACATGGCTGGCCAGGGCAGGAGCATTGGGAAAGGGGGCAAGCCCAGAGAGAGAGAGCATCACCAGCACCCTCCCCAAGGGAAATGACACGGAGTGGAGTCATCATGGTGGTTGTGGGACTGGAGATGGGGCCTGGGGCTCGTCACATCTCTGTCTTCTCTGACTCCATGTCCAGCTGGGTCACAAATGTCTACCTCTCACGTGTGGCACAGAAATTTCCACCAGGGACAAAATCAAATAGAGCACAGATGCACATGCCCTAATAAACGCAGACACCAAAGACAGGTCATTACAATACCATCTCTGTTATTTAAATGTGGTTTATTATTGCAGCTTGGATATATTCATGGTCTCAGGGCCTCTGTTTCCATTAAGAACTACAAAAATGTGCACAGTGTGATATCTGTGACTTTTGCTCTACCAGAATGAAGCAGACATCAGTGACACTTCAAATCCACCAAGTTTTTCTCTAGTTGGTATCCCAAACAACAAATTCCTCAGCAACACGTTCACGCATCCATTAAAATCCATATGTTTCTTCTACTTAGCAGAAAAACTTAGGAAATAAACACACTCGCATCTCATCTCCTGTCCTCATTAGAAATTTTAGTTTAGAGAAGAGAGTAGACGCTCTAAAACAGACGCCGTCCTAGAGAAATGATACACGTGCACCCTCACAATAATCAACCATACAGGGCTGTAGGGATGTGCCAATTATTAAAAATGAAGTTAAGGCTGAAATTCTTTTCATAGAGCTGTTAATTAGCATGAATTATAAATTGAATTGTACTATTCTCCCCATGTTGTATGCCTTGGATCATTAGCACACTAATATGAATAATTCCTGCAGTGTCTTCAACCATTTCTCATGTGACAGAGAAAACGGAGCCTCTAAAGACACGCAGGTCCAGAGGCGAAATGCCGCTGTCCCGTTATTTACAGTAGTCAGTGGTTTGTACTCCTTAGAAAGACGAAGACCACAGAGAGTACTGCTATTACTGTGTCTATTACAACTGTAGATCACGAAGCAAAAAATCATTGCAATTTTTCAATTGCTGACACTTCCAGGCCAACTTCTTACATAAGTCAAAAAAATGGAAAAGTGACTGAAGCAGATACTATATGACCCATCAAGAAAAAAATCAGGTTTCTGATAAAATATAAACACCCATACTGGACTACCGGACTACAAATAGTCAGTTTCTTACATTTGCATAGTGCTCTGCAGATAATTTTTACAGTTTAAGAAGCACTTTTACAAACGTGATCAATCTCAAGACCTTACTCACGACATCCCTTCGAAGTAGGCGTTCATACAGCATAGTATAGATAGATGACCAGGTGACGCTCTGAGAGAAAATGACTCTGTGACTCAGGTCTGTATTTGGTCCCTGGGGCCCTCAGGGGGGCTTCTTGAAGCCTAGGTCTTCCTATGGGCTCGTTTGGGTGATTCAGGAAAACAGGCAGAGTTTGTTAGAGAGGTCTTTGAGGTGTGGGTGAGGAGAAGACATAAGTTCTAGTGGAGGTCACTGGGATGGCCACAGCACCCAGCAATGTGGGAGGCTGACTTTTATTTCAAATCTCCATGGTCTGTTGTGAAACAAAATGGCAGGCCAAGGGCCACACCCTGAAGTGGAAGGAAAGAGGTTACCACAGGTGGTGAACAATCCCATAAACAATGTTTTTCTATAGGTGAAATTCCTTTGTTCTATAGGAAATGTTCTATATCAAGTGTCTATTATATATGGCAGTGTGCCAGGATCTCTGCACTTAAGAAAATCTGTAAGAGAAATTAAGTCACACAGGTGAATGGGGAAAATACGACCTTATACTTTGTATTGGCTCCTTCCCTTCACCCTACAAATTCTACCATCCCTGATAAAATAGAAAAAAAGAAAAGAAAAGCTCTCTTGGCCCCTATGACCTTCATGTTATTGCCCCCATCTCTTCTTCTTTTTATCTCAGCTAAGCATTTTTTTTTTAAAGATTTTACTTATTTGACAGAGAGAAACACAGCCAGAGAGGGAATGGTAGCTGGAGAAGCAGGCCCGATGTGGGGCTCGATCCCAGGACCCTGGGATCATAACCTGAGCTGAGGGCAGACGCTGAACTACTGAGCCACCCAGGCGCCCCACAGCTAAGCATTTTTGAAAACACCATCCACACCTGCTGTCTCCACTCCATCATCCACTCCCTAATTGTTCCAGGGGCGCCGCATTCTGATTTCCATCCCCACTACTCCAACAAAACCTGGGTTCACCACAGTGCAAGCCTGAGAGCACTGTTGAGCTCGTACCTAATGGGCCCAGATGGATTCCAATCCAGCCACGAAATTATGGGTAGCAGTGTATCCTTACCCTATCAATACAGGATCAAGATCATTCATCGACAAGTCACAGTTAAATGTTTATCAGAAGCTCCTAACAGGGTGTGACAGTTCTGAAACACACTGTCAAATCTCTGGCAGTCTACCCACCCAAAAAGCACAGCCTAAGGGCCCTGCCCTCCAACCTGGCCTGACCAGTAGCACATAGCAGACGCAAGGCCATGAGCCTTCCAAGGCTATCATAAAGACATCACAGCTTTCTATCTGGTTCTCCTGGGAGGATCATTTTTAGAGCTCAGTTTCTGTGGTTCTACCATAGTTCTGTGAAGAGGAACCAAGGCCCTAGGCCCTCCGCCCCAGCTCAGCCAGTCAACAGCCAGCACCAACCCACCATCCAGGTAAGTGACAGTCTTGTTAGAGGATCTGTGGCCTCTCCCCACTCCACCCCACATTCCCCAACTGCCCCCTGCTCTTGAGCCATCCCAGCTGACGTGCACGTTGTGCATGCTTTCCATGCCCAACCCCGCCCCAAGTGCCTATCAATGGACTCAAAAAATGGCTGCTGCTGTTTTGAGCCACTGTGTTTGGGGCAGGTTTGCTATGTAGCAATAAATGACAAAGGACCACAGAAGACTCTGGCTGCTACTTAAAAATTCTACAAGAAAGACGGTGAGAATTTTCTATATATTAAACCCATTATACAAAACACAATGCTGCTTGAGAGACAACCTGAAAACTGCAGGTACAAATTTACCAGAATCTGAATAAAACTGTATTTCAAAAAAAAAAAAGGTCACGAGCAATTATTGTCTAATAGATGGCTTGATGTTGATGGGCAATTAATACAGGAATCCTTTTGGAATCGATTTCTAAAGTAACAGAAAATATAATTTTACAACCTTTCTTTCCAGGAGGCAGCATTAACTGCATTTATAGCCAACCGAAGCTGTTTTTAAATCTTTATTACCCAGATTAGTTATCTATATTGCTATAAATTCAACAAGTCCTCTAATCTTGTCCAGGTCCCAGAGCATAGAGTTCTCTACTGTGGGTCTTAACTCACTATTTCTGCAAAGGAAACATGATGGAAGCTACTGCAAGGATGATATATAGAACTACTAAATAGTAAACAGCCTGCGTTTCTCCTAACTCAGAATTTGGCTACAGTTTGCCAAAATGAAAAAACAAAAACCATATATAAAACAGCTTTTTCCTTATAAGCAAAGCCCACTTGCAATAAACTACATGAGATATTCAAATTTGGTTGATCATAAAAGAACTGTTTAAAAATACATGGCTGGAATTCACATTTGCAGTTTGCAGATGGAACAATAAAGATACTCTTAGTTAATAATTAATACGTTATTCAAATCTAGTAGGAAAGGAGGTGGTGTGTTACGCTCACTATCTCACCCTTTCTATCCTTCAGGCCCTGGGCCTTCTGTGGCCTGCTTTGTTCAATGGTGACTCAAGAAGTTAGGGAGAGTTTGCTGGGGAAGCGTCTGAGCTCACCACTCCCTGCAAGTCACTGGGGACAACCGCAGGAGTCATCAGTACAGGAGACTAAGTTTATTAAAAAGATCCTCAGTTTATGTGCAACAAAGTACCAGGCAACAGGCCACACCCTGAAGCAAGGGAAAGAGGTCTGAGCCTAGTGGCTTAATGTCCCACTCTGCAGGTGCTGAGTCCAGGTGTCCCTCCCAGCAGAGAAGGCAGCTAGTCAGGCAGAGGACCCCTCCCTGAAGGCCACCGAGTGGAGCTTCCAGGCCTTGCTGCCTCGGACAACCCAGCCAGACTCAGCTAGCAGGGGCATTTTGTAGCTCAAGGTAAAATCCACTAACCAACCAAACTGGGCCCAATTTTTCAAAAATGTAACCCACCAATTCGCTTTCACCATAGAATACATTTTAAGAAAGAAGTTCACTAGGGCTGTGAGACCAAATGACAAATTTCACAGGGGGTCAATGGCGTGGACCACTGTCTGGGCTTGCTGCCCCAAAGCTGAATATAACCCCCCTCTCTTTGTTCCACCAGCTGCAGGGAAAGCCCTAATGATGGGCAAGGCCTGCTTTGGCAGGCCTAGTGGGGACACCATAAGCTGACCCAAACGATGACCTCCCTATACTGCCTCCCAGCCCGGTGGCCTTGAACTAATTATGTGACCTCTTTAGCGTCAGTTCCTTGGCTATAGGATGGAGAAGGCAAGACCTGCCCATAACTTCGTGAAGAGCCAAGGCACCGATGCAGTGGTTCTCAAAGTGTGTCCCAGGATGAGCAGCATCAGCACCATCTGGAAACCACTGAGAAATGTGGATCCTTGGGGACCACTGTAGACCTGCCATATCAGGAATGGATGGGAAGCCATAACAAGGGGGAACCACCCTTCCTCTTCACATGCCCTGTTGGTGATTCTGACTCACACCAAAGTTTGAGCACCACACAAACTGCTTCTTAAAGCACTTTGCCCAGTGCCTGGTGTATGTTCATAGTTCAATAAGGAACAATTTACTACGGTTACAAATAGCTGACCTCATCACTTCTCGGCAATGCAGATAACACGATGTCCTACCCGCAGTGAGTTCCATGTCTGTGATGAAGACATTGGAATGGGGTCATAAGAATGATACCTGGAAGAGGAACAGAGACCAGAAGATGCCCAAACTCATCTTTGAAAAGTGGTGCCTCTGAGTCCATCTGTGACATGAAGGTCTGAAAGGATCTTTCCATACAGAACTTTTCTTTCTTTTAGTACTCGCTGCCATGACCCCTCGTCACTCATCCAGAGAGCTCTGGCCACTTAAAGAGAGGTTGGGGGATCCCTGGTCAAAGGCCAGCTGCTGAGCCTTCAGCATGACCACAGATATCAAAGAAAAAAAGCCTGCATTCTGAAAAGGCGCCCCCTCCCCCAAATCTGGCTGAGCTCGCAATGGGCCAGAGAGGGAGCACTGTCACCTCACCACGCAAGAAAGACTCTTGAGCGTGGGAAAATCAGATGAGTCTGGCACTCTGGGCCCTCTGAACCTTCATGGAAGGATTGTTCTGCTGCCCCCACAGCATCGATGAGGCTGCAGTCTCTTTTCAGCTCAAACTTGCCAGCAGTGAGTCTCCCTCCAGTGCCGCCCCAGGCTCTTGTCCACAAGTTGGTCATGTGCCTGTTTGTAATTTGATCCATTCCCTGCCCTTCCCCTGCAAACGATCTTTTCCACACTCACTTGCCAACTGGCTCCAGCAAGATTTAAATAGAAGACTGGAGGATGGGAGAGAGGAAGAAGCCAGAGTGTTTCTTTCCCTTTCCTCTCTCTACTTTGGACGGTTTCTCCAGCAGTGGTTTTGTCTTTCCCAAGGCTCCAGCTCCCACCAGATAGGCCTTCCCTCCATGGTTCCGGCTGCTTCTGGGAGCCTCCAGGGAGATCCAGCTCTTGGCCTCTGATAAAAACAACCCCCCTCTCTTTGTTCCATCAGCCTCAGGGATGATAGTGATTTCCTGCTATTGCTAATCTCTGGGTGACCTCATCGTCCCCTACTTGGCTTTCAGATCTTCCAAAGACTTTTGTACCTAAGTCCTGGCATTTAAAGGCTTCTGTTTGCCTGAATGGGCCATGATGAATGCAGCCCGTTCTCACAGTTTCAGTCTGGATCATGCCTTACCTGATGTCTCCCCAACTGACTCAGGTCCCGACCCAAGACTTTCTTTGCCACTACCTTTTCCCACGGTGAGTCCCTGTTTACTCACGTCTAGGTCTTTAGTTCTTACCTGTGTGTAACCAACCACATTTGATAGCAGCCCATGCAACAGCCCTGATGGCAGCCTCAGCCCTGATCACCTAGACCTCCCCTGCATCAGACCCCGGCCCTCATGGGGGCCAGCCAATCTCTATCAGTATTTGTTACCTGTCCCCCTTGCACTCAGTAACAAGGTTAATACACACACTGATGTTCTCAATAAATATTTACATTTAAAAATTTTCCCAGGGGCAACCATATACTACTAAGGGAGTAGGTTAATCAAGTGAAAGTAAACTTGTGACTTGAAGTAACGATTTAACTGGCCCCAAATTCGTCTGATAAGTTCACAACTCTCCACTTCCTTTTGGCTAGAAAGATACAACAGATGTACAAACTGGATTCAGAACACAGTGTTCTAGAAAATGATTATGCTTCTGGCAACTACCCACATACATGCAGTAAGTACAGTATTAGTGCCTCTAGTCACCTGATGCTTCTTGTTTGTAGAGAGATCTGACCCCATTTCGGGTCTTACATTCCAAATGAAATCACTGAATTATCCTTACTGGCAGATCTTAGAAAGCACACCTCTCATAATTAATTTTTCAGAAAGTTAAAAAGTTAAAAAAAAAAAATGGAGATAACCATATAAAAGGAAGATTGTGGAGGTGTTGATCTGGGATTTGAGCCAGGACTGGCAAACACGATGGTTTTCCCAGGGGCACAGCCACTAGACTTGTACGTATTGCATACTGTACTTTGGAAATAGTTGGTTAGTGTCCATGACGTCTTCTAGAAAGGGAAGGAGGGAAGGATAGGAGTTTCCTTAAACGTTAAGTAAACGGCTGGCAGTGACGGCTACCCTAATGCACGCTGCCGAGCCCTTGCACAGCTATTCAGCTCCTTCCCACTTTGCCCTCAAGCAAATGCAGGCAGCTGTCTTAAGGAAAAAAATCATTAATAAAACAGCAGACACAGGCACAGAATTACAGGTTATTTTCTGAAATGATCCACTGCACAAACGCAAAGATGGCTTGGCGTCTGCCAAACTGCCCAGCTCCTCCCACCTGACGAGCCTGGGGGACGGAGGCTGAGAGGCCCGCTAGCTGACCCAGAGTTCCATCTTGCTTTGAATTTAGATGCCAACGGTCTAGTATTTCAACATCACCTACCACCGCGAACAAGTGTCAAGTCCCGAGAAAATCTGTCTACAGCAGTATCGATGTCAAAGTCAGTACATTTTCAAAGTACCTTGTTATTTATTTTCCTGAAACCAGGGACTCAATTTGAAATGTCTACAGCATCAGAAATTATTTAAATCCTAACAACTTAATTTTAAAAATAAGAACTTGGACTTTTGTTATTTCTTCCCACACAAGTTTCTGGATGATTTCATCCCTGAAAAATTGCAAAAGGGAAAAAAATTCAGCTAGGAAATGTTAGCAAGTGGGTCTAGTCCAGGCCCTTGTCTTTGCTCTGCCACCACCTAGTCATATGACCGTGAGTGTATTTGCTAATCTCTCTCTTGGCCTCACTTTCTTCCTTGTAAACAATGTGGTTGGACCCATACAGGCCTAAAATATTCCTATTAAAATAACCAGACAATCGGCTCCAGAATTATAACCTAAGAAATCCAGATTTTAATTCAAGGTAAATTTGAAGTATTGGGGCACCTGGGTGGCTCAGTTGGTTAAGCAGTTGCCTTCAGCTTAGGTCATGATCCCAGGGTCCTGGGATTGAGCCCCACATCAGGCTCCCTGCTCAATGGGGAGCTGCTTCTCTCCTGCCTGCCGTTCCCCCTGCTTGTGCTTCCTCTATGTCTCTCTCTCTCTCGCCCTCCCTCTCTCTGTATGAAATAAATAAAATCTTAAAAAAAAAAAAAGAAGAAGAAGTATAAGAAAATATGAACACTGGCTCCTAGATTTCTAGAATTATTTTGGAGTCTACATTGCAGTAGGGTGCAGAGATTGTGAATATAAGAAACACAACAGTGTGAAGACAAAGGAATATGTAGGATTTAGAAGAGCTTCCAGAAGTTACAAAGGTCTCACATGATGTAATGCACGTCTTGTTTTGTTGTTGTTGTTGTTTTAATTTGGAGTCAAAGCTTTCTCCTTCAGTACAGAAGGTTTTGTAATATTTCTAAATGATCTAGCCCAACTGCATCTGAGGGAGAAAAAAAAAATCAAACATGACACTACATGAGCTTTCATCCTGTCACAAAGCCATTAGAGCTAATGAAAAACGATGGCATTGTTAAGCTTTATTTATAGTTTCTTCTTAACAAAATGAAAAATGAAGAGAAAAACACTCTGAATATAAATTTTTAAAGACTTTAAAGATCTAAGACCAGTAGCAAAAATATATATGTAGACATAAGCCTATAGTCTTTTTTTTTTTTTTAAAGTGTGGAAAAGATTCCTTTTGGCTCCTGCTGAGTTTTGCCTTTTTCCAAGGACTCATAAATAATTAGATGTCCTGCAGTCCAGGTCACTGTCATCAGGAATGTGGGGCCCTAATAATATAAAAAAGAGTCTGTAACTTACATTGTAATCAATCTGTCCTGGACACCACTGACTAACACCTCCCTGCCCCGGGATCACCCAGTGAAGCAAGATACTCTGTGTCATATTTTTTAAGTCACCAACCTCAAACCAACCAACCAACCAACGGTGTGTTACCTTAAATCAGGTCTAGGAATAGAAAAGAGAAAAAGAACATTTGTTTAGCCCTTACCGCCCAAGGCTTCGCAAGCTTTACCCCTTCTAATCAGACATTTTACATTTTTTAATTCCCCCATCATACTGTAACAATAACAGTAACACTGTTGTGTAAACAGCACTTTGCATAGGGAGCACACTTTTCTAGTAAAAGAGTAAATGTTTCAGGGTTTGTGAGCCTAGAGGCACAATTGAGGATGTCCTATAAGTACTTACATAACAAGAGATCACACACATTTCCTCAAATTTGTTGTTATTGACAAATTTGTTATTGACAAAAACTCAAACAACAATTGAATATAACATAGATCTACTGAAGAAGAACAGAATTCTTTTGGGAAGGATAACATTTCCTTTAATTGAGGTTTAGAATTAGTGTTTCCCATCATTAGATCGATTGCAAATATGCATCTATAAAAGCCATTCTTAGCTTGCGGGCAGTGCAAAAACAGGCAGCAGGCCAGATTTGCCCATAGTTGGCCAACCCCTGTTTTAAATCTTCTCTCTAATCATTCATTCAACTAATAGTCACTGTATTCCTTCAGTTCCTCTTCAAAAGAATTTTGATGAGTATGTACCACAGAGAATGGGGATACATAAATGGGTGAGTCAAGGTCCCCCACACCAGGAATCTGAGCATGACTCAAAGGCCAGGTCTGCCCCTAAGGAGCTCATTGTGTACTTGAAAGAGAGTATACTAAATGCCACAATAGAGATGTATTTGAGGCAGGTGAGGGCAGGGCAGCACGAAGAAGAAGTGGCCACCTCTGCCTAACATAGCCGGGGCTGCTCCAGGGGGAAGCAACCCAAAGTCCAGAATGAGACCACCTGCCTTCAGATCCCAGCTTCCCATTTGCCAGCTGTGTGACCCTGCATGAGACATTTAACCTCCCTGTGCTTCCATTTCCTAACTGTAAAACGAGGATGATCATAATGGTGCCTACCCTACAGGTACGACAAGAGGGTTGTTGGCAAGACCCCACAAATTCATGTAGAGTGTTTAGAGCAGTGATTGGCACACAGCAAGCACATGCAAACGTTAGCTGCATGTGGGTCTTACCGTCTGGATCAAGTTTCAAATGATGAATGGGAATTTCCTAGGAAGACAAGGTAGAGAGAGAGGCAGAAGACAGTGCATGCAATTGAATACAAACATGAAAATCAACCCTGAGTGGTTTGGTGTAGCTCAAAGGTGAAGGGCGTTGAGAGGCAGGAGATGAAGATGGCGAGAAGAGACCACAGAGGGCTTATGTGTGCCATTCACAGGAATCAGTCCTTGATCCTACAGCAAGGGGATGCACAAGTTTTTTGTCTGTTTTTTAAAGATTTTTATTTTATTTATTTATGTGACACAGAGAAACAGAGAAAGTACAAGCAGGGGAGGGTGGCAGCAGGCAGAGGGAGAGGGAAAGCAGACTGCACTGAGCGGGGAGCCCACTGGGGGACTCCATCCCAGTATCCTGAGATCATGACCTGAGCCGAAGGCAACCACCTAACTGACTGAGCCACCCAGGCGCCCAAGGGATGTGCAAGTTTTAAGCAGCTTCGAGCGCCAGCTTGTAGGATCTAGCAGCAGAGTGGAGAATGGCCAGTGGAGGAGGCAAGGATGGAGACAAAGCAATGAAATATGAGGCAAAGGGATGACAACAGCACAGAGGGATGACCATAGCTTGAACATGAAAACTGGTGATGAAGGCATGGAGGAAGGGAGGGCTTGGGAGCCATTCAGAAGCAGTTTCAGTCTTAGGGGGTCCCAAGGGAAAGGAATGAGGAGGAGTCCGGAATGACACCCAGATTTCTGGCCTTGGTATACGGTGAATGGTGGCCTTGATGCGGAATTCAGGTGGAGGAAGAGTAATCACAGGGAAGGGGTCCAGACAGAAAAGTGAACCAGATCGGTATGGGGTGGGGAGGTGAGGTTCCGGGTCCGGCCATATTCTTGCAAGGCAACTAGGCATGAAGTACCGGGGCAGGGCAGAAGTGGGATAGAAGGAAGAGCAAGAGTGATGGTCAAGAAAATCCGGAGACTGAGCCAAGGGCAGCAGGAGTGGGGGTAGGGCATCTGAGAGTGAGTGGCACCGGCACTCCTGGGAATGGGGTACCAACAAGCACCACATTGTCGGCCCAGCTGCTTCAAGGACCTTGTGGGGACTCAGTGGAGTGGAAGGCAAGGAGCTCACTTTGGGATGTGCTGACTTTAAGGAACTCAAGAGGGAGTTGTATCCAGTAGCCTGGAATTCAGAAAAGAAGGTCTGGAAATAGAGATTTGAGGGTCATCAGAAAATATATGGAGGGTCATGCCCTACCCTGGAGAGAGTAAAGAGAATTAGAAGAATACTGAGAGAGAACTATCTAAAGGGAAAGGAAAATCAAAGGGAAGTAGTGTCCCAGGAGCCAATGAGGAAGTTCAAGAATGAACTTGACCAACCAGCATGGATGGTCAAACACGGCACAGGAATCAGGGACGTTGGAGGTCCAGAGCATCTCCTGACTTGGCAATTAGAAATTCACAGTGAGAGGATCAGAGCAGTTCACAGGAAAGCCTGAACTTCAGGAGGCGAATAGTGACTGGGAAGTTACAAGGTGAAAGCACAATGTAGGCTATTAGACTCTTTCCAGAGGAAAGAAGAACACCATTTCAAAGACATATCTGAATCCCCATGTTCACTGCAGGATTACTCACAGTAGCCAAGACACAGAAATAACCCGAGCGACCAACAACAGATGAATGGATAAAGAAAACATGGTATATAATTACAATGCAATATCACTCAGCCATTAAAAAAGAAGGAAATTCTGCCATTTGTGACAACATGGATGGACTCTGAGGGCACTATGCTAAGTGAGATAAACCAAACAGAGAAAGAAGAATCCCTTATGTTCTCACTTAAGGGAATCTAAAAGATATATGGAATCTAAAAGAGCTGAACTCACAGAACCAGAGAGGAGAATGATGGTTGCTAGGGGCTAGAGGGGAAATGGAAAGACTTTGCTCAAAGGGTACAAACTCCCAGCTACACAATGAACAACTTCTGGTGATCTAATGTGCAGCATGGTGAATATAATTAACAATACTGTCTTATAGACTCAAAAGTGATTATGAAAGTAAACCTTAAATGTTATAACCACATGCATAAAAAAAGGTAATTATCTGAGGGGATGGAGGTGTTTAGCTAACATTATTGTGGTAGTTATTTTGCACATTGTACACCTTAAACTTACATGAGTTATATGTCAATAAAATCTCAATAAACTTGATCAAGTCCCAAAAGTTCAATTTTGCTTTTGCTTCCTTTGCCTTTGGAGATATGTCCTGAAAGAAGTTGCTGTGGCTGATGTCGAAGAGGTTACTGCCTATGTTCTCCTCTAGGATTTTGATAGATTCCTGCCTCACATTGAGGTCTTTTATCCATTTCGAGTTTATCTTCATGTATGGTGTAAGCGAATGGTCAAGTTTCATTCTTCTACATAGAGCTGTCCAATTTTCCCAGCACCATTTATTGAAGAGACTGTCTTTTTTCCACTGGATATTTTTTCCTGTTTTATCAAAGATTATTTGACCATAGAGTTGCGGGTCCATATCTGGGCTCTCTATTCTGTTCCACTGGTCTATGTGTCTGTTTTTGTGCCAGTACCATGCTGTCTTGGTGAT
>CM053604.1:137982535-138004990 GCA_028646535.1 Procyon lotor | reverse complement strand
CTGTCCATTTCGGTGAGGGGGGTATTAAAGTCCCCTACTATTATTGTATTGTTGTTGATGTGTTTCTTTGACTTTGTTATTAATTGGTTTGTATAATTGGCTGCTCCCATGTTAGGGGCATGGATATTTACAGTTGTTAGATCTTCTTGTTGGACAGTCCCTTTAAGTACGATATAGTGTCCTTCCTCATCTCTTATTATAGTCTTTGGCTTAAAATCTAATTTGTCTGATATAAGGATTGCCACTCCAGCTTTCTTTTGATGTCCATTAGCATGGTAAATTGTTTCCACCTCACTTTAAATCTGGAGGTGTCTTTGGGTCTAAGATGAGTTTCTTGTAGACAGCATATCAATGGGTCTTGTTTTTTTATCCGTTCTGATACTCTGTGTCTTTTGATTGGGGCATTTAGCCCATTTACATTCAGGGTCACTATTGACAGATGTAGTTTCCTACATTTTTGAGAAGCTCTTGCAGGGGATCTTAGAGGTTCCGAGGTTGAGTGTCACTTTGCTGGGGAGAACTTTCTAGGTTCCATTTCTTTTCTCTAAGATTGCAGTAGGTATCTCCACAAGTCTTTTTGATGTTGGGCATGTTTCCTGAAGGGAGTTGATTTCACGTTGAAAGCGAACTGCTCCTCTTGTCTTACATCTCATGGCCCAACATTCTTTAGAATCTCTGTTCCTCCCCACAATACCATGAGAAGCAAGGCAGGAAAGAGCTAAGTAAGGTGAGTGGGTTTTTATGGTAACCAGTCAGGGAATTAGTACAGGGATAGTGAAGGGAAGTGGTGCAGCCACGGGCTATGGATTTTTCCACTAAAAATACCCGAAAGGGCCCAGGTGAGAACATAGGACACTGAAAACAAGGCAGAGTCTACTGGATGTCCCCACACTGTGAAGGTGGTGTGAGAAAAGCCCCATCACTGAATGTTAAATCAGAAGGAAGAGAATCAAGCTTTTCAAGTGGTGGATGAGGTGCATTGCTGAGGTCTGTTTGTGTTTTACCTTCTTCAGTCACATGTGGTCCCCTAGCCTAGCCACAGAAATTATGCTAATAGTTACTGGAGAATGTCAGCTCAGACAGAAAGCAGCCCCCTTCCTCTTCATTGATGGCTGGGGAGAGAGAGCTCTTACCCGTCTGCATTCTCTCTTTATAATGGTCTGAAATGATTCACCTACAGACAGGCCAGAAGAAAAGGGAAGCAAATTCTGCAGAGTGTTGCAAGCACGCTGTAGTCGTGTACGTAAGATTATGTACATAATTCCCTCCGTCATTCCCTACAACAGCCCTTGGAAGTACTTTTTGGTACTTTTTGGTTCTTTAAATAAAGATGAGACACAGAGGTTCGGAGAGATGAAATAAATTGTCCAAGGGCTCACAGCTCAGGAACGAGGGGGCCAGAACGCAGATCTGATTGATTCCGAAGTTCTCTTCGATGCCCCCAGCCCTTCCTGCCATCTGTTGCCAGGATCCATGGCCGTGGCACCTTCACACTTGCTCCTAAATATCTTCTGTGCAAGGAGCTTGATAATGAGCTCTTGAAAAAGAAAATGAAGAGATGCCTTTGAACACTTTCTTGCTTGTTCTGTGTTGCTACAGCCACGGAACCGAGAATGCTTCCCATCACCAGTCCTGGCACAGACTGTGTGACAGGAAAGAATATGGTGGCTGATTCATTCGTTTTTTTTTTTTTTTTTTTTCTCTGAGTATATTTAGATTATACTTTTTTGATTTTTATAAATAGTTGGTTTTCACATAAGCAGTTAATAGTGTTCACTAGCAGTGTGTTTTATGTCTAAAATTTAGTGGCATTAGCTAGAACTTTATCATGGTATAAAAATTTCCTGGAGGAAATAGAATATCAACTGTGGGATAGATTGCTAACATTAGTAAAATAAATATTAATCCAAGGTTAACTGTTAGCCTAAGCTTTTTCTTAATTCAAACTCCAAGTGAAGCCTTACTTAGTCAAAAGAAAAAATACTTCATTTCAGCTCAGTTTGAAATTCTAATGTAAAAATCACCATAGCCTTGCAGAATCGCAGCATGAGTGATATTGTCTCCCTAACTTAATGACAGAATTCCAGACACCATCGCCCGGGAGGCACATGACCGTAAGCTTCCAGGTTTAGAGATCACACATTTCTCAACTGTTAGCTCTGGACGGTGATCATTTAATTTGACTCTTATGTTCTGCTGATGAGCAAAGTACAGAGGTGAGTGATCTTCTCAAAAGTCGTAAAGCTGGTGGGTGGCAGATAGGGCTTCTTATTTTGTTACCATAGATAGTGGTGCCTTTAACTGGAATGTTTTTAAGAAACACGTTAGCCAAGCCCATTAATGCCGCAGACTATTAGGTTTGGCCCAGTTTGTGCTTCTTCTGCGTCATTGAATCATAACTAAGCAACATAAACATACCCTAAAAACTGTGGGCTGAGCAGAGTGACAGTTGTCAGTGTTCAGCCTCATTGCTTTGAGCTCTCTCAAATCCAGAGGAGGAGCAGGTGGCCAACAATTTTTCCAAGCCTTTTGGAATTTTATTCCAGTTGCTCAGTTACCGCAGAGCAATCATCGATTTTTTGTTGCCAGTTTCAAACCAAATGTGGAGGCTGTGTGGCTCATCTAGTACAAGGTAGCAGGGAGGTGACGGGGGAGTTTAAATAAGCTGAAACGAAACGCCCGCAGGTGAGCGTAATCCTGAGCAAGGCTTCTAATCAAAGTAATTGGATTGATAGTGATTGATAATTTTAGTGGAAGTTGAATGTAGGTCTCTGCTATTACATTGTTCAGAATTATATTCGCTTATTATTATCAGAAAGCACTGAGACGTTTGGTAGCCTGATTAGTTTTGGGAAAAGTCACTTAGAATGGAATGAAATAATCTTACTTTTCATTTTAATGCCAGGGGCTGGTCTCATACTGTATATACTCTCTGGTTTTACATTGAGTTCAGTGCAGTCCAGAATGTTTTCTCCAAAGCATATATATATTTTTGTCCATGTCTGCCAACCATGGTCTAATCTGGCTGTTGGTCCCCGTGGTCACTAGCACTTCCAACTGAGAAGTCTTTTGAGGCATCAAAATAGGCTGTACCTATTAGAATGGCTGCCTTTCTTCTGAGTGAACTTACTAGCTTAGACTCTTCTTACTACAAAAGATAGAATATTCCACTCATATTCTATCTGGCTCAAGCAAAAAAGAGTACAGGCACAGCTGGCTTCTGAGATTCTTTGATTCAGTACCTTAGATCTCTTGGCTCTGCTCTTCATGTTGGCTTCATTTTTAGATAAGGAAGAAAGGCTACAGCATCTCTAGACTTAAGTCTAGCTGAAGAGTGAGCATACTTCTCAAACTTTTTTTTCTTTCTCATTGTATCTCCTGTTTTGTCAGATATGATATATATATATCTCTTCATAATAATATATATGTAATTTTTAATTGAAGTTCAGTTGACATAATAAGTTTCAAGTGTACAGTGTAGTGATTTCATAATTATATACATAATGAAATGCTCACCATGATAAGTGTAGTCCCCCTCTGTCACCATATAAAGTTATTGCAATAGTATTGACTATATTCCCCATGCTGTACTTTGCATCTCCATGACTTACTTATTTTATAACTGGAAGTTTGGGCCTCTTAATCCCCTTCACCTATTTCACCTGTTCCCTTCACTCCCCTTTGTAAATCACCAGTTTTTCTCTGTATTTATGAGTCTATTTCTATTTTGTTGTTGTTGTTTATTTTTTTGTTCATTTGTTTTTTAGATTCTACATATAAGTGAAATCATATGGTATTTGTCTTTCTCTGTCTGACTTAATTCACTTAGCCCAATACCCTCTAGATCCATCAGTGTGGTTGTAAATGGCAAGATCTCATTCTTTTTTATGGCTGAGTAATATTCTATGTGTGTGTGTGTAAGAGTGTATCTGTATCACATCTTTATACATTCATCTGTTGATGGACAGCTTGCTTCTGTATCTTGGTTATTATAAACAATGCTACAATAAATGTAGGGGTACACATACCTTTTTGAATTAGTGTTTTTATTTTCTTTGGATAAATACCTGGAAGTGGAATTACCCATACAAGTGGGTTGTATGGTATTTCTATTTTTAATTTCTTGAGGAACCTCCATCCTGTTTTCCTGAGGGCTGTGCCAGTTTATAATCCTACCAACAGTACAGAAGTTTCCTTTTCCTTCTCTCTCAGTCTTTCCAGCATACCCCGAGACTGACCTTCATTAGCTTTGATTGGGTCACGTGTCCATCGCTGAACCAGTCACTGTGGCCAAGGGATCACTCTCAAGGATGGATCGTTTCTTTCACATATGAGCTAGAGAAGATGTTGCTTTTAGTAGGTACTCTCAGGTATTTAAAAGAAAATGTCAGGACTTGAAGGGAAATGAGCAACAGGGGCTCTTTTCTTCAACCTGCATACTATAGTGTTGCTGATGTGCATTATAGGTTTTGAAAGGCCTAAGGATTAGTTTTTCAATAGAAGTATTGATTTTTTGCCCCAACATTTCTTCTTTTGGTTTCTTTAAACCATCTGTGAAAACTTTAATCATGTTCTTCTATTATGCTATCATTCACCAGGACAGTATCTAAACCCCTAATAAATGGGGACATGATTCCTAGCTGTGATTCCCAGTCACAGCCATGGCTTTCTTGAGGAAGGGCTAGGTGACTGGACACTTTTGATTTTGAGCCTGTTTTTCTGGCCCAGCATTTTCAGGACTCATTTGGGTAAGACAAATAACTCCCACAGAGCCTGGGCTGGTAGATTATTATCACAATGTTATTTTTAAGCTTTTGCATATGATTTCTTTTCCTGTTAATAACTAAGACAAATAATTTTCCTAGTTGTTGAAAAAATCAGAATGGATTTCTGAATCTTCTGAAATGGTGATGAACTCACCATTCCTAAGTATGTACCATAGCAGCATTCTGCCTGTTAAGAGATCAGTCTCGTTACACCATGACAATAACTCATTTTTATTGTCTGCTTTATGGGCCTTGGGTTCCTGGAAAGTGAAATTATGAGTACATATTAGCATACTGTTGATACTCAGTAGCTGGTGTATTTTCTTTATTTATTTTATCAGTTAGAGAAGCATCAGACTTCAATAAAAAGCTTTTCTTTTTATAGACTGACAGGTTTTTAAAACTGAAAACAAAAGAAGATAGGAAAGAATTTGTATGCCACGATTGATATCTTGCAGAATTCTGCCCCAAGTTAATAAAAAAGGAATTTAACTTTGGGACTTCAACAAAGAATTATTTGAACTTTTGTCCTTAGTTTCACCTGATAGCAAAGTCAGTGAGAGAGGCTTCCGTATGGTAATAATGAAGTTCTGAGTCAGGCCTATATGTACTGTTACATGTACAGATATGTATGTATTATATATCTGCCATTATCAACCTCCCCTGCCCCAATCCTGGGTGCTTCTAAGACTTTCTCTTTATATTTGGATCTCAGCAGGTTTACTGGGAGGGGCTTTGGCATGTTTGCTTTGTATTTCCCTTAATTGTGGTTTGTGCAGCTTCTTGGATCTGTAGCTTGATATCTTGAATTCATTTTGGCCTCCTGGTGACGGTCACTGTGGCTGCTGCTTCTTTCTCCCATTTTCTTCTTTTGGGAATCCAGCCTCACATGCATTAGTGCTCTCATCTGTGCTTCATGTGCCACTTCAGCTCTGTTCTGTGTTTTCAGTTCTTTCTTTCCCTCTCTGCTTCTGTTTGGATCTATTCTACTGACATCTCTTTCACTTTAGAAAAGCCCTCTTGTGCTATGTCTCACCATGTATTGAATTATTAATTTTGATTATTATTATATCGATTATATATAAATTCTAGGCGTCTGATAAAATTCTCTACCTTTAATCTATTTTCTTGAACATAGTAATTGTAATTCTATTAAAATTCCTTTTTGATAAGTACAATATGTAGATCACCTGTGGGTCCATATATTATCTGGATTTTCCCTTAGTTTTTGGTCATCTATTCTTGTTTTCTGTCATGCTTTGTAATTGCTTATAAAGTACCTGACATCATATGTGAAAAATTATGGTGTCTCTGGGTACTGTTATCTTCCTCCAGAGAAGATTACATTTTTTTCTGGTGTATAGTAGAATAAGGCTGTTCCTCTAGATACAGTCAACAATGAAGATGACTGGGGAGGGGTTTTAGGCTTTTCTGTTTCTGTGTACCTGACTCCTAAGGCATAGCCCATCAAAGGTCTTACCTGAAAGCCGGGGCTCCTGGTCCATGTCAGACCCCAAACTTCAAGTCCCAAGCAGAGTAGGATCGACAAAAACGTCTTCACTTTTTAGCCTCTTGGCAATGGCTTTCTGCTTGTTTTCTCCTCCTTTTACAACTCCTATATTTACAACTCCTATATTCACCAAGTGCCTGAGTGCAAAGTCTGAGCAGCATATTTGGTTCATCTTCCTGAGGTTCGCTTCTCTCTGGGATATTGTCTGCTCAAGTCCTGGCTGCAGTGGTGGTCTGAACCCCGCGTTGTGTCTCTTCAACCCAGGGAGACTGCTCTAGGCTATGGGCTGTGTATGTCTGCCTGCCTTTTCTTCCCCTCTCCTTTTCCTTCCTCTCTGCCTCTCCCTCCTTCTTTTCCTTCTTCTTCTCTCCTTCCCTCTTCTTCATTTTTAGTCCAGCTTTTGTAGTTGCTCTCAGTGGGGGACTTGGTGTAATATTGCCCTTACATTTTGGAATTATTTTATAATCCAAGTGTTTTCATGAATGCGATATATATGAAAGTATTGTTTATTCAGAACAAGGTTTTACTTCAAGCAAAGAGAGTATGCAGATATTTTAACTGTTTTGAGGTAAAAAAATTTCTGCTGATTGCCAAAAGTGGGGGTTAGGGGTAGAATGAAGTGGGTGAAGGGAGTCAAAAGGTGCAAAATTTCAGTTATAAAACAAGTCATGGCCATATGATGTACAAAATGGAGACTATGAATAATAATATCTTACTGAATATTTGAAAGCCACTAAGAGAGTAGACATTAAAAGTTTTCATCACAAGGGAAAAGTTTGTAAGTATGTATGCTGACAGATGTTAAATAAACCTACTGCAGTTATCATTTCATAATATGTATAAATATTGAATCATTTTATTATACATCTGAAACTAATATAATATTATGTCAGTTATATATCAATAAAAATGTGGGAAGGAAAGTAGCTTTAGGATTTAATAAAAAGAGGAAAATATATATGGGGCACCTGGGTGGCTCAGTGGGTTAAAGCCTCTGCCTTCGGCTCAGGTCATGATCTCGGGGTCCTGGGATTGAGCCCCGCTCAGCAGGGAGCCTGCTTCCCCCCCTCTCTCTGCCTGCCTCTCTGCCTACTTGTGATCTCTCTCTCTCTCTCTGTCAAATAAATAAATAAATAAATAAAATCTTAAAAAAAAAAAAGAGGAAAATATATATAGGATCTTGGTGAAAATGACTTTCATCAAAGTCATTGAGATCATATTGTTAGCAAAATAGATACAACTGACCCTCTAGCAAAATAGGTTTGAACTGTGCAGGTCCACTTAAATGTGGATTTTTCTCAACAAATGTACTGGAAATTTTTTTTTAAACAGAATTGAAATAATTTGAAAAAACTTGCTGACAAACTGTGTAGCCTAGAAGTACCAAAAAAATTAAGAAAAAGTTAGGTATTACTGAAAGAATAAGAACATAATACCCATAAAGTACAAAAAAGATGTTATTTGGGGCACCTGGTTTGCTCAGTCGTTAAGTGTCTGCCTTCGGCTCAGGTCATGATCCCAAGGTCCTGGGATCGAGCCCTGCATCGGGCTCCCCGCTCTGCGGGAAGCCTGCTTCTCCCGCTACCACTCCCTCTGCTTGTGTTCCCTCTCTCGCTGTGTTTCTGTCTGTCAAATAAATAAAATCTTTAAAAAAAAAATGAAAAAAAAAAGATGTTATTTGACTGTATTCTTTGTAAGGCTTCTGGTCAACTGTAGGGTATTAGTAATTGTGTTCTGGGGGGGAGTGAAAAGTTATAGGCAGATTTTTAACCATGTGTGTGGGGGGAGGGTTGGTATCTCTAACCTCCACATTGTTCAAGGGTGAACTGTAGATACAGAGTGGAAGAAGTCACTTATGAACATAGATACAAAAATCCTAGACAAAATATTAGCAAACTGAATCCTTTAAAGGTTTTTTTAAAAAATTACAACTTAGCTGGAATTCCTCATTCTAGGAATTTAAGGATGGTTTAACATAAAATCTTTTTTGTAATTTACTCACATTCACAATTGAATCTGAAAACCTCATGTTTATCTCAGCTGATACAGAAAAGTATATAATAAAATTCAACTTTCATTCATGAAAAGCTTCTTAACAATAATGGAGCATTTCTAATCTGATAAGGTATAGCTAACAAAAATGTTCAGCAAATATCATATTTAACTGTGACATTTAAGCAAAATTTCCATTAAATGCAAAACATTTAATTACTTAAAAATAAAAAATAAAACAGTCCCACTGCATCAAAACACTAAAATACTTCGGAATACATTTAATCAAGGAAGTGAAAAATCTATACACCAAAAACTACAAGGCTTTAATGAGAGAAATTGAAGAATACACAAACAAATGGAAAGATACTTCATGCTCATTGATGAAAGAATTGATATTGTTAAAATGTCCATATTACCCAAAACTACCTATAGATTCAGTGTAATCCCTATCAAGATTCCAATGGCATTTTTTACAGAAATAGAAAAAAACAGTCCTAAACTTTGTATGGAGCCACAAAAGATCTCAATTAGACAAAGCAATCTTGAGAAGGAAGAACAAAGCTGGAGGCATCACACTGATTTCAAACTATATTACAAAATGATAGTAAATAAAACAATATGGCATTGGTGTAAAATACACATACCAATGGAACAGAATTGAGAACCCAGAAATAAACCCTCACGTATATTGACAACTAATATTTCTCAAGGGAGTCAAGAGCATTCAGTGGAGAAAAGATGGTCTTCTTCAATAAATTGTACTAGGAATGTTGGATGTTAATGTGTAAAAGAATGAAACTAGACCCCTATATTACACCTTTCACAAAAATTAACTCAAAATGGGTTAAAGACTTAAATATAAGACCTGAAACTGTAAAGCTCCTAGAAGAAAATATAGCGGAAAACTCTCCTTGATATTTGTCTTGGCAGTGATTTTTTTTTAGATGTGATTCCTAAACAACAAGTAACAAAAGTAGAAACAAACAAGTAGGACTACATTAAACTAAAAAAACTTCTGCACAGCAAAATAAATGCCCAACCAAAATGAAAAGGCAACCGATGGGATGAGAGAAAATATTGCAAACCAAATGTCTGATAAGGGGTAAATAACCAAAGTACATAAGGAACTCCTACAGCTCAATAGCAAAACCCCCCAAATAATCCAATTTAAAAATGGGCAAAGTACTTGAATAGATATTTTTCCGAAGAAAGTATTAAGATGGGCAACAGGTATGGGGAAAGATGCTCAACATCACTAATCATCAGGGAAATGCAAACCCAAACGAAAAATACATATCATCTCACACTTATGAAAAGGACAGTGGTGCTGGTGAGGATGTGGAGAAAAGGAAGCCCTAGTAGACTCTTGGTGGGAGTGTTAATCAGTACGGCCACTATGGAAAATATTATAGAGTTTCCTTGAAAAATTAAGTATAGAACTACCACATGATCCAGTAACTCCACTTCTGGATATATATCCAAAGGAAATGAAATCACTATCTTGAAGTGATATCTGCACCCCCCACATTTACTGCAGCATTATTTAAAAAGGCTAAGACATAGAAACAACCTAAGTGTCCATCCATGAATGAGTAGATAAAGATGTGTGTGTGTATCGTGTGTGTGTGTGTGTGTGTGTGTGTGTGTGTGTGTGTGTAATGGAATATTATTCAACCATTAAAAAGAAGGAAATGTTACCATTTGTGACCACTTGGATAACCTCGAGGGCATTATATTAAATAGCATAAGTCACACAGAGAAAGACAAACACTGTATGGTCTCACTTATATGTGGAATATAAAAGAACAAAACTCACGGAAACTCACGGAAACAGAGAACACTGGTGGTTGCCAGAGGTGGGGGTTGGGTGCAATGGGTGAGAGTGGTCACACGGTACAGATGTCCACTTCTGGGGATGTGATGTACAGTATGGTGGCAGCATTTTAAAGTTTTGAGAGAGTAGATCTAAAAATTCTCATCACACACAAAAAATTGCAGCTACGTGAGGTGATGAGTATGTTAACTTAATGTGCTAATCATTTCACAGTGTATACATTTATCAAATCATTATGTTGTACACCTTAAACTCATACAGTATTATAACCAATTATATCTCAATAAAGCTGGAAAAACATAAAAACATAACTATTTTTAGGTTAAAGTGATGATATGCACTATTTATGTTCATTAGCTTTTTCTTTATTCATTATTAAATATGCTAGAAACTGAATATATTGCTGTGAACTAATTAAGTGTAATTCCTGCTCTTGGGGATCTTATAGTCTAGTGGCAGAGATGGGTATTTATGTGTCTCTTCACCTCTATCTGCAGCTATATATAATTACAAACTAAGTTTTACAGAGGAAAAATAAACATAATTATTAAAGAATAGAAGAGTAAATTTAGAGGAAAGTTTGTAGAGAATGTTCCCCTTTGGAAGTGTCAATGGGAACCTGCGTACTAAAAAGTAATTAAATTAGTAATTAATTAAGTAATTAAAGTAAAGATGAAGAGAAGGGGAAGAGCTTTCTAGAGGAAACAGCGTGAGAACCAAGAACATGGTTCATTGGAAAAAACGAGAAATTGCTGAACTGAAGAACTGAGAAAGTGTGGCTTTCAGGAGGATAGAGGGTGTGTGGGAGCCAAGAACAGTGACATGAGATGAACTTGGAGCTGAGCCTTTTAGGCCATGTGAAGGAGTTTGGGATTTTTCTTGAATGCAGTCGGAAGCCACTCCAGGGTTTTGAGGAGACAGTGTTTCTTGGTTTAAAATGCTCACTCTGGCTGCTCTGTGGATGGTTGATTAGGAGCAGGGAGGGTGAAAGCAGGGGCATGAGGCAGGAATCTGTTGCAGGGTCCAATCAAGGACATAGTGGGTTGGCCTACAGTTAGGACAGAGGTGGAGCAAGTAGACAGACATAAGATATATTTTGGAATTAGCATGAACAGAGGAGGGGCTCCTGGATGGCTCAGTTAAGTTTCTGACTCTCAGGTCATGCTCTCAGGGTTGTGAGATGGAGCACCATGTCGGGCTCTATGCTGGGCTTGGAACCTGCTTCAGATTCTCTCTCCCCACCTCCTCCCCCTGGCTCTTGCATGCTATCAAAAAAAGAATGAACAGAAGGGAGTGAGCAAGAACTGGCTTCAGTGGTAATACCCTGTTTCCTGGCATGAACATCTGAATGGTGGTAGGCACCATTTACTGATAGGAGGACATAACAGGACGAGGGATTTGGCAGGGGCATCAGGAAGTCAGCTTTGCATGTATTAAACCAATAACACATCTGAGTGCAGAGGTATGTAGGAAGTTGCAAAAATATGCCTGAAACCCAGAAAGTTTTAGGCAGGTTTAGGTTTAGGCAGAAGATAAAAACAACCATGAGAGTAGATAGGCTTGCCTAGGACAAGAAAAACAAGAGTCAGTCTTTGGGAACTTCCTCATGGAACTATAAGGTAGACTAGTTGGCGCTGGCAGAGTGAGGAAAAGAACAGCCAGCAGGTGGGGGGTTTCCAGGAGAGGCTCGGGGGTGGAAGCCAAGAGGAAGTGTTCTGGAAGGAAGGAGGGAATGATGGGCAGGATAGACACTGTCACAATTCAAGTGAGATGAGGACTCAAAAGTGTCCTTGGGATTTGGCAATCGGGGCTTTGGAAAGGAAATTAGAGGCGATTTCAGGAAGAACGGTTTATTTTATTATTTTTTACTGATGTGTAATTGACATAAACATTCTATTAGTTTCAGGCATACATCATAATGATTCGGTGTTCGTATGTATTGTGAACTAATCACCACGGTAAGTCTAGTTAACATCCGTTACCACATATAAGTTACAGATTGTTTCTCTTGTGATGTAAACTTTTAAGGTTTACTCTCAGCAACTTTCAAATACAGAGTACAGATTTATGAACTGTAGTCACTGTGTGGTCCATGACATCCTCATGACTGATTTACTTTATAACTGGAAGTTTGTACCTTCTGACCCCCTTCACTTGTTTCCACTGATGGATGGATGGATAAAGAAAACATGAAACACTCTCTTTCTTTCTCTCTCCCACTCACTCTCTCAGTGGAATATTATTCAGCCATAACAAAAGAGTGAGATCTTGCCATTTGCAAAATATATAGACCCTGAGGGTGTTAGGCTGAGTGAAATAGGTCAGACAGAGAAAGACAGATACTGTATGACACCTCTTCTATGCAAAATTGAAGAAAAACCCAAACCAAAAATTGAATTCATAGATGTAGAAAATAGATATAGATTGGTGGTTACCAGAGGCAAGAGGTGGAGGGTGAGCAACATAAAAAAAATATCAGTCTGAGCGGAGAGGGAGGCGGGAGTGAGACAGAGGGGCCCAGAGATGAGAAAATGGAGACAGTCAGGGCTGACACTGTTTGGGAAACATGGCTGGCAGGGCCGAGAGGGTGGCGTCTGTCAGTCCTGAGTCAGCATCTCTCTCTCTCTCTCTCTCTCTCTCTCTCTCACACACACACACACACACACACACACACAGACAAATGTGAATCCATAGATAATACAGAGATGGTAGGGTCTACGGTCCTAGAGAATGGAATCTCTTCATTTTGCTTGTGTCTTAGAGTACAGATGAAGCTACCCACAAATACAGTGACTTAAATAAAAGTTAATTTTTTTTTTCACGTAAAATGCAGATGTTGATGCTTCACCCAAAATGCAAGAGAGGCTAGGAAAACAAATGTCTCCTGACTTGGGCGGTAGCATCATAGATTCCTAAGTGCAGGGAGGGTGTCCACAAAGTCCCAAAGCATGACACACGTCCAGTGCGATTATCCAAATGTTTTTTCAGCTGGCAGCATGCTCAGCTGGTTAACCAAGTAGGACTGGGCTTTTGAGAGAGTTATTGTTAGAAATGATGATAAATTCTTATTCTGAACGTCAGGGGCAAAGTGGCTAGCGAGGGTGCTGGAGTCTTAGGGCAGTATGGGCAGCCTGCACGCACCTACTGCCTCCGGGACAGCGCGTGCACCCCCCCACCCCGATCTGGAAAGACTGTGGCTGATCTGGAACCTGCCCTAGCCCCAGGGCTAAGGGAAAGCCCAGGAGGGCTGTGGTGTAATTTTCTCTACCGCCCCATTCAGTGCAAGCGCACCTACACGTTCTAGTTATCGTGCATGCCAGCTAGCTCTTCATTTTACTTTGGGGTTAGCTGTAGCAGAGGGCTGGACTCCTAGGATGCCAGTTGGTTTGTTCAGTCATTGGCTGAGAATGTGTCAGGATTTGGGTGTCATCTTGAGACACCTCTCTCATTTGCTAGTTATAGACTCAAAGTGTTTGTATCAGCATTGGCTTCATTTTCTTCTTCTTTTTTAAACAAACAAGTGGGGAGGAGGACCAGAGAAAGGGAGAAGCAGACTCTCTGCTGAGCAGGGAGCCTGATGTGGGGCTCGATCCTAGGACCCTGAGATCATGACCTGCGCTTAACTGACTGAACCACCCAGGCACCCCCGGCTTCATTTTCTTACTCAAGCAGAGTAAGTACCCTGCTTACTCTGGCAGAGCCTGTACCCTGCTTCGTTCCTTGTGATTTCAAAGCCAGTGCAAGTTTGTCTCACTCGCCTTGTATTTTCATTGCATGGTCACCTGATACCTAGCAGAAGCAGCAGGGGGGGGGAGGTGACCACTGAGATCTTTGTGTGCTACTTGCCCTAGCCCCAACAGTAGGGCTAGTATCCTGTAGAGAACAGAAGTCTAAGTGTTCCAGTTTCAGGACAGTCTGTATTCTATTTCTTGGTGTGAGAAGGGCCCTAGTTTGGCCAGCTTTTACCAGTGGCCACTAAGAGGAGACCTGGGATCGAGAAGCAGGTGGGCTTCTGCATACAGTCCTTATGAATAAAAGATGCTCCTTCTCTCTCTTTCCCAAAGGAGATCAGAGAGGCTAATGGGATTTGAAGGTTGCCATGCTTCTGAGCCGAGGTGAAGGAGGGGGGCAGGAGGATTGCTCGTACAATTCTTGAGGTCCATGAGAAGCAAAGACTATTTGTGGATTCCTTATTGGATGCCTGCTGAGTTGTAGGACTTGCTGACCTGTCCGGTGGTGAGCATTGGTGGAGAGGGTATGGTGGTATAACCAGTTGTAGAGGAAACAAGACGATTTCCTTGTTTCCAAATTCATGGTTTCTGCGAAATATACAAACAGGATCTCACTCCCAAGCAGGCCAATATTGGCCCTGGCTCACACAGGGAACCCTAGCTTGGGTCACCAGAAGGGGTAAAAAGGCTCTCATATCAATGCAGGGTGGCATGATGCTGCCAGCTAGGAGTCAGCTGGAAGATGCAATTAGATCTGACAACAGACCACCAACTCCCAGAGTTCCTGCTCAGGATGGAGACCCCTGCCAGCAAGGCTGGTTTGGGTCTCCGCCTGTCCATCTGTATCAGCAGCGACTGGGGTCAGTCATTAAAAGAGTAGGGTACCAGCAAAGAAAGCAACAACGAATGACAGAGGAGAAGCCTCCTCTAAACTTTTACCTGCTCTGTCCTCAGGGGAGTGATGGCAGGCAGGAGGGAGGGAGTGTGGGGGGAAGAGAGCACCCCCTTCCTTTCATCTGCCATCCATCTCTTTCTTTCGGAGCCACTGGAACCAGCAACTTGGCCTGCTCTGCAGGGAGGAGAGGACCCCAGAATGGGTGAGGTCGAAGTATTGCATGGACTTTAATCTTTTTATTATGAAATATTTTCAAATATATGCAAATGTAGAATGTTATGGACTCTCATGATTTCACCAAACCCCAATGAGTATCAGTATTTTGCCAGTCTTGTTTCATGTGTCCTTTCCTGACTTTTATTTTATTAAAAACATTTTTTTTGGGGGCGCCTGGGTGGCTCAGTTGTTAAGTGTCTGCCTTCAGCTCAGGTCATGATCCCAGAGTCCTGGGATCGAGCCCCGCATCGGGCTCCTTGCTCAGCAGGAAGCCTGCTTCTCCTGCTACCATTCCCTCTGCTTGTGTTCCCTCTCTCGCTGTGTTTCTCTCTGTCAAATAAATAAAAAACCTTTAAAAACAAACAAACAAACAAACAAAAACCATTTTTTTTTGTCAGACTGTTTTAAAGCAAATCCTAGCCGTTGGGTCCTATCACATTTGGGGTGTATTTCTAACAGATAAAGACTTTTTTCCTCCCCGTGAAACCATTGTGCCAGTATTGATTCCTAACAAAATTAATATTAATTCCTTACTATCATACAGCATCTAGTCCACATTCAGATTTCCCCAGTTGTTCCAGAGGTATCTTTTCACAATTGTTTTTCAAATTTGTATATAAGCAAGGCCTGCATTTTGCATTTGGGCATTTGGTGTTTTGTGAGTCTCTTTTATTATGTTCCTCCATTTCACTTTCTTCCCTCTCATGACACTGATTTGTTACAGAAGCAGGTTCATTTGTCCTGTAGGAAGTTTCACCCTCTTGACTTATTACTTCCTAATGGTGACAAGTAACTTGTTTCTCTATCCCTGGTATTTTTTTTTTCTATCCCTGGTATTATCTATAAGCCAGTAGGTAGATTTAGAAACTTGATTAGGTTCAGATGAATGATTTTTAGACAAGAATACTTCACAGGTGGCGTTAAATATGCTGCACTACTTACTTTAATAACTCAGAGTGACCACATGTGTTGTGATGGACTGAGAATAAAAGTCACTCACTTCCCAGGGGGAGAAAGGGTACACAGTGCACAGCTGGTGATAGCAGTTCCTGGATAAAATAAAACAACTGTTTTATTGCTCAATCAGTTGAGCGTCTTTGACCACTCCAATTATAGAGGCAAGTTGTAATGGAACTTTAAAATTGCCTTTTCCACTAGGGATCCAAATTCAATAGACATATGAGTTGGCAGAAGAGGCAATTTTGAAAACCAGCCCCACAGCTCCAAACGGGTCAAAGCAAACTAAGGAGAGGAGAGAGGGTTGTGGACACAGCCGGCTATCTTCCCCAGCCCTGGGCTGGGCAGCTGGAGGGCACCTTGGTGGGCCCCTCCAACCCCTGGAGGGCTGGTTGGTGGCTTTGGGCTTTGCCTTGTACTTTGCCTTCATTTGTTGAGCCAAGAGAGGTTAAATGATTATTATTTGTTCACCAGAGGTAAACCAAACATGGGAGAACAGCATGTCTTCTTGGATTCTGTCAGATAAATTGGGCTGGGCAGAGGGCCCCTCGGAGCAGGAGGCTGGATACAGATGCCAGATCCTATGGAGTTGATGGCACTGAGACAAGTTCTCCCAGGTCAAGGGAGAGAGGTTTCCAGCAATGAGAATCTCCCAAGAACCCACTAAACAATCCATACTGGAAGAATGAGCAGGCTCAGGAATTGATGCCAACTCCTGATGAAACAGTTTAGTACAAACTTTCTTATTCCTTTTTCTTCTTCCTTCCTTGTATCCAAGCACCTGAGGGGATCAGCAGCTGTGAAGAAGAGAGCCTGATCCACATCCCTCTTCAAGACTATGTCCTGAAAGCAGCCTAGCCTTGGAAATGGGGATAGACTCTAAATCAGATTTGGAGTATTGATTATTAAAAGGAATTGGGTATATATATACCACATCTTCTTTATCCATTCATCTGTTGATGGACATCTAGGGTCTTTCCATAGTTTGGCTATTGTGGACATTGCTGCTATAAACATTCAGGTGCACGTGCCCGTTCAGATCACATTTGTATCTTTAGGGTAAATACCCAGTAGTGCGATTGCTGGATCGTAGGGTAGCTCTATTTTCAACTTTTTGAGGAACCTCCATACTGTTCTCCAGAGTGGCTGTACCAGCTTGCATTCCCACCAACAGTGTAGGAGGGTTCCCCTTTCTCCGCATCCTTGCCAACATCTGTCATTTCCTGTCTTGTTAATTTTGGCCATTCTGACTGGTGTGAATACTATGCAGCCATCAAGAGAAATGAAATCTGGCCATTTGCAATGACGTGGATGGAACTGGAGGGTATTATGCTAAGCGAAATAAGTCAGTCAGAGAAAGACAAGTATCACATGATCTCCCTGATATGAAGAATTTGAGAGGCAAGGCGGGAGTTTGGGGGGGTGGGGGAGAAAAATGAAACAGGAAGGGATGGGGAGGGAGACAAACCATAAAAGACTCCTAGACTCATGAAACGAACTAAGGGTGGCCGGGGGGTGGGGTGTGGGTGGGTAGGGATAGGGTGGCTGGGTTGTGGACATTGGGGAGGGTATGTGCTGTTAAGTGCTGTGAAATGTGTAAGCCCGACGATTCACAGACATGTACCCTGGTGCAAATAATACATTATATGTTAATAAAAATTAAAAAAAAAAAAAGGGATTGGGAAAGGGGCACCAGGGTGGCTCAGTTGGTAGAGCACCTGACTCTTGATTTCAGCTCAGGTCATGATCTCAGGGTTGTGAGATCGAGCTCTGACTCAGTCTCCGCACTGGGTGTGGAGCCGGCTTAAGATTCTCTCTCTTCCTCTTCCTCTGCCCTTTCCTACTTCCTTAAAAAAAAAAAAAATGTAAAGAGGGATTGGGAAGTCTAATTTCTGAATTAAGATAGTTTTATGACTCAGTGACTCTCAGTGACCTAGGAGTGAACAGAAAGGATCTGGCCCTTGTCCAGATTTTCATCTGGAGCAAGGGAAGGCCACCTCCTACTGACTGATTTTTAAAAGGGCAGAGGGAGTTTTGTTTTGATCCCATTCTATAGTTGTGCTTCTTCAACGTACTAGCTGCTCAGGCAGTCAACGTTTGACTGAAGGAGTGGGTAAGGGCTAATTTGCTGGGTCTGGCTAGGTGAAAAGAGGATGGGCCAAATGGACTTCGTCTTTTTCATGTCTTGAAATCAAAGTAAAACCTCAGAACACTGACACAGTAGGAGTGTATCCTGTTCCACGACCTGCTGGTGGGAGGTGCAAACCTGCTTTTTGTTCATTTCATCCTGTGTCCTCTATGTATTCCTCATTTAAGATCATTTCCACAGGCTCTAACACATACAATTTTGACTTTCAATCCCTTGAATTGTCTTCTTGCTTTCTAAGTATGATTTTTAGGACAATGGCAGTTTTCTAAAGAATAAGTACTCTACTGTATCTCATTTCTCATTTCAAGTTGCTTATCTTAACCTGGGCAGAACAAAACATAGTGTCATTTGTCATTTATGCATGTCCGTGAAAAACTCTAGTGTGGAATTGTCATAAGTGGCCTCAAATAATAAAATGTTAAATTGTGTAAACATTTAAGAGTCTTTATGAAATTGTTTTTAGCACTTGCTACCCAGTTTCCTTCCTTTATTAGGAAGTGTGTCTTGTAACTTTGACAATTTGAGATTATCTGCCTAAAAGGTAAAATTATTTATTTGTAGTTGGATTACAATATATTATTTCAATAGGTCACATTAATTTTATTAGATAACTAAAACAAACACAACTATAGAAAGGGATAAAAACAAAACTCCCTCTGCCCTTTTAAAAATCAGTCAGTAGGAGGTGGCCTTCCCTTGCTCCAGATAAAATTAATGTGACCTGTTGAAATAATATATTGTATTTGTTGAATTAAAACTTGTTCTTTGTGAGTGATATGTATGCATAAGTGATTCTTTTGCTGACAAAAAAAGCCTTTGTCCTTTTGATGTTTGGGTCCTAATCAGTAGTAAGTCTCTTTCCCAGAAGGGATCCTTGAATCTTCTTTTTTAATTTTTCTTTTTCTTTCTTGACTTCCTGTGTTAACCTGTTCTGAAGTGATTTTTTTCTCTCAGAATCAGTGGTAAGCCTAAAATGCTTCTCTTCTTTCACTGCATCATATATATGAAGAATGACAAGAAAGGAGAAAATTAATGGCATGAATTTTAAGTTTTTATCTCTTTCATCAGGGAAGGTAAAATTTTATAGATAGGTAAACATTTAGGTCTTCTGGGAAATGGCTCTACAATTCAGTGATGGTGGGGAGATGCAGCTCTAAAATTAAAAAAGCATGTGAAAATATGATTATTATTTTAAGGGGAAGTATTTCTATTCTTGTTGCTGCTGTTTTTCCAGTTGACAGGCAGATTTTACTATTTCAATGTGAAGAAAATACTTGATGGTAGATGATTTTATCTAGCCATTTAAAATACGAAATTACGATGTGACATATGATGATAACTGTGTTCCCATTCAGGTGGGAAGTTAACTAAAGGGAAAAAATAATGTAATGACCTATTTGTTGGTGAAAATAAGGCAAGCAGTTTTAATCTAAATATTTTGAAATGAATCCATTTTATCCAGGCCCCACAGAAAACTTATAGTATTTTTATCCAAGATATTCAGATATCTTGTAAATTAGCTTTTCAGGCCTCCATTGTCTGGTAGCAAAAAGAGCAAAGGTTCTATTCCTAGTTTGCTGATGGACTGTAGGTTTGCTTTAAAGTGCTCTAAAAAGTCAGTGGCTAAAATAGCTGAAGCCATTTTCCATGGGCTTTCATTGTGAAAGCTTAAAGGTAATGCCTTTCTCTGTGGCTTTTCAATAGGATTTTTTCAAATAGTGCTAATTTTCATCTGGCGTTGCTTAAAGAAAAACACCTTCCTGTTTTAATCATTAACTTAAAATATGCTTATTACTTTTTTGCATATATATTGAATTTTACTCATGGGGCCAGTATTAAAATTTAGGGGAACATTGGAAGTATTTTCTATCTAGGAAAGATAGGGCTTAATCAACAATTGGAAGCATGGTTTGGTGAGAAACCCAACCAGTCCTACAAAATAAGAACAGTCCTTGTAGTAGATTAGCCACAGGAGTCCGTGAAGAAAGATGGCAGCTGACAGTGACTTCTCCTGGTTATGATTTCTGACTGCTCTCAGTAGTCTTTTGTACTTGAGCCGTGTAGACAGACACCAGACTTATGTCAGTAATACTTCTCAAATGCTTCTCATGCTAGACTTCCATGACTCCCTGAATAACAGATCTTTAGCAAGGGACTGGCTCATATAAAACAGAGTGTTTAGCAGATGAGGGTCTTACACATGTCACATGTAGAGCTTCAAGAATCAGAGACATCTCTGTACATGTCTCATTAAATTACTGGAACCCTCAGGGATAGTGTGAGCCTTAAACACTGCCATGAAGTTGGAAGTACTACTCATTTCTGTGCCTGTCCTCATTACCTCTTGCTCTCTGTTTCTGTCTAGATTTTGATTAGGGCTCCTTTTAGATGTTAATGGCATCTAACAGCAAACTGTTGAGACAGTTAAAACAGCTTATGTATCTGTGTAGGGGAGATTAGTGCTGTTCCTTATTTGATTGGCCGGTGTCTTTTAAGTGTTCAGACATTCAAATTATAGCCAACAGCAATGATATGCTTAAAGAAAATGGGCTTCCCTTAATTAAAATGATTAAAACAAACACTAAACATTGGAAAACAGTCAACTTTTTTTTCTTCTTTACCTTTTTAATAAGGTATAATTTATATAAACACATACAAGGTACCCAAATCTTAAGTGTAGAGCTCAGCAAAGTTTTACATATGAATACAGCTGTGTAATCACTTCCCAAATCAAGATTTAGAACACATCTAGCCCCCCAAAAGGCTTCCTATCTGCCCCTCTTTCACAATTAATACCTCCTCCCCCCAAAATAACCACTATTCGGACCTCAAATCTAATCCAACATCTTGGATGAGTTTTGCTTGATTTTGAACTTCACATAAATGGCATTATAAGATGTTGTGTCTGTGAGATTGTTTATATGTTGCTGTGTATAGCAGTGGTTTGGTCTTTTTTTGTTGTTGGGTTACATTCTATTGTATGACTATACTACAATTTATCGATTCCACTGTTGACGGACAATTTTGTGTTTTCTAATTTTTGGCTATTACGAACAAAGCCTCCCTATGAATAAATATCCTTGTATATGTTTTCTGGTGGATATCTGTTCTTGAATTACTGGGTCATAGAGCAGACTTATGTTTATCTTTAGAATACACTAATCAAGAGTTTTCCAAATTGGTTATGTCAATTGAGACTCCCACCAGCAGTGTACACCAGTTCCAGTTGCTTCATGTCTTTGCCAATACTTGGTATTGTCAGCAACAACTTTAAATTAAAAAAAAAAATGTTAGCTCTAATTTAAAAATATAATTTTTATATCCCCCAGAACTCAGGTACTTGCTTTTAAATGAATTTTTAATACACCAAGTGATACTACAGAGTGCCTGCTGGGTTCAAAGTGCTTTATTGTGCTCTGGGGTCTGTAAGAGAATTAAACATAACTCCCGCTTTTATGGGTTTACCATAGCCCACTAGGGTGCTATAGAGAATAGGCCATCAGCTGTGCAAGTCCGAATATGATAAAATGCCATCATCAATAGTCTCTTCAACACGTCTTGATAGCAGAACTGTGTCCTCAGCTAAATTTTCAGATGCATTTGCTTTTTCTAGTGTCTTCTCACTTTTCCTATAGCACTGCAATGTCATTAGTTCTGTACTTTCCAGGATGCCTCACCATGCCCGCCCATCTGGCTAATGGTAGCGCCATGTACTCTGGATCTGTCTCCCTCAAAGTACTGTGCCTTCCCCCTCTCTATTGTCAGAACTGATTCCCCCAAATCTCACTTGTCAGTCAGGGAAATTAAGTTTGGTGTTAAAATTGGATAGTGGCACCTTTATGTTACCTCCTCTAAGAAGTGTTTTCCTTTTGAACAGGATTCTAGGTGACATAGTGTCTTAGCTCAAAGGAATTAACCATTGATGCTTGGACTTCTGATGTTTTCAGGCTAATAGAAAATTTTGAGAAGTGTACTTGATAAATTTCACATTAAGGGAAGCTGTCCATTCCATCTACATTTAAAGGTGGCTCTAACAAGGGAATGACTAAAAAATAATGCAGAAATTCTAAATAATTCCCATGCAAGGATGAATTGACCCTGGTATATATCCATTGATTTGGACCACTTATTCTAAATGGATTGGCTGAGTAAAATCTCAGATGTGTTGAAGTTTTATAAATATCCAGAAAATGCCACCTTAGATCTTACATTCTAACAACTTTTCTATATATTCATTATAACATTAAAGGACTTAATGTCTTTTTGTTTTTCACAGTTACAGTACTTAGTGTAGAAATTCAAATGTCTTTTCAATGTTTGATTAGGACATGGGATAATGACAAGAATTCCAGTCTACCGCCAGAACCTACATTGCACTCTCTGATCAGAATTCTCATATGAC
>CM053604.1:137958452-137982035 GCA_028646535.1 Procyon lotor | reverse complement strand
TCTTACATTCTAACAACTTTTCTATATATTCATTATAACATTAAAGGACTTAATGTCTTTTTGTTTTTCACAGTTACAGTACTTAGTGTAGAAATTCAAATGTCTTTTCAATGTTTGATTAGGACATGGGATAATGACAAGAATTCCAGTCTACCGCCAGAACCTACATTGCACTCTCTGATCAGAATTCTCATATGACATATCAAGATAGCTCTAGATTTCAAAAAGCATTATTTGGGGGTGCCTGGGTGGCTCAGTCAGTTAAGTGTCCTACTCTTGATTTCAGCTCAGGTTGATCTCAAGGTCATGAGATCAAGCCCTGCAGAGCCTGCTTAAGATTCTTTCTCTCTCTCTCTCCTGTCTTCCCTGCTCCAACCCTGCTTGCGTGCATGCTCTCCTGTCTCAAAAAAACAAAAACCAACCCCCCCCAAAAAACCCCTAAAAGCACTGGTTGGATGAGAAGATATGGTGATAATTGTATTCAGTTTATTTTTCTTTCATTTGTTGAGACTAAAACCTATCCATACACCTGAGTTATTTTTTAGAAAACAAGTCTTGTGTAATTTTCCTAGTTACTGGTTTTATACATCTTTTAAAAATCCATTTCTAGGGGCACCTGGGTGGTTCAGTGGGTTAAAGCCTCTGTCTTTGGCTTGGGTCATGATCTCAGGGTCCTGGGATTGAGCCCCGTGTCGGGCTCTCTGCTTGCAGGGAGCCTGCTTCCCCCACTCCCTGCCTGTCTCTCTGCCTACTTGTGATCTCTCTCTCTCTCTGTCAAAAAAATAAATAAAATCTTAAAAAAAAATCCGTTTCTAGGTACTTTTGTATTTTAAGTAATATAGTCAATGTTATCTTTTTTTTTTTAAATATTTTCTAACTGTGCTGGTATATTGAAATATAATTGATTTTTCCGTATTGAATTTTGTATCTAGCAACCTCGTTGAGCGTTCCTAATTTATTGTTATATTTTATCTGTTTTCTTCTGGACTTTTTAGAGATATACTCACACATCAGTAAATAATGGCAATCTTATTTCTTCTTTGCCATTCCTTATAATGTTTCTTTTTTTCTTTCTTTCCTTTGTTTTTTTTTGGTGCTACTGTACAGGCTTGGATCTTGATTACAGTGTTGAAGGAAGTGTTCATGGGCATTCTTATCTTATTTCTGATCCCAAAGGGAAAACTTTTAACATTTCACTAGGATGCCTGTGGTAGGGATTTTATAAATATCAAGGTTAAGGAGGTTGCCTCCTTTTCCGGGTGTTAAAAGTTTTTGTCCTGATGGACACACTTTCTCTTTGTCTGTCACACTGTTTCTTTAATGGGAAGATGGCAGTACTGACTCATGCTCACTGAGACATGATCTTTTAGATTGTTTGATATTAGCTGGGATGGGTTCCAGGCAGATCCTTTCACTCCTTGTCTTGGCTGATTGATGCTGGAAGAATTGATGTTTACCATTCCCTAAGGTTTCCTTTTTGTGCTGGTGGAAATCTGGTTCTGAGCAAGGAAGGACTGGCTTCTTATCATCATAGTACATCTTGGGTTTTTGTTTGTAATATTTTTCCTACATCAAGCCAAGGCTTGAGACTGTTGAGTTGCAACAGTCTGTCATCCAACCCCATATTTCACATTAGCCTTAAAGGTGACCAGATGTTTGTATGTCATGAGAGAAAACTCAGTTCCTGGAAGGACAGAGGATGGGTGAATTGAAAATGTCATTCTCACTCTTCTGTGGGCAGCACATTGCTGTGCAGAGGGCTCTGAGCCAGAATGGAGATACCTGAGATCCAACTGACTCTCATGCCAAAGGCCTCACCCTTGCAAGCCTTTGTGTTCCCTTTATTAGAAGGAGGGTTGGCAGTAACTATTCTTCAAAGGGCTATTTTTGCTCTAAGACTATAAATCTTTGAATGGTAGTCCATTATCATCCTTTTTCCACATTATCCCTACAAGAATCCCTGTAAGAATTTTCATCTTACCTTTTCAGATGGGAAATTATCTTACAGAAACAGCAGGTTGAGTAGCTTTAAATTGTAATGAGAATGGAGAACTATGATGTAGATCTGTCTTGCAAAACTGAAATTGATTATATATATATATATATATATTTTTTAAAGATTTTATTTATTTGACAGAGAGAAACACAGCGAGAGAGGGAGCACAAGCAGAGGGAATGGTAGCGGGAGAAGCAGGCTTCCCGCGGAGCAGGGAGCCCGATGCGGGGCTCGATCCCAGACCCCTGGGATCTGACCTGGGCCGAAGGCAGACGCTTAACGACTGAGCCACCCAGGCGCCCCTGAAATTGATTATATTTTAACTATATTTATTTAAAATGTAGATTTTAAAGAAATGTATTTACCTTGAAACAAAAACTTGTTTTTGATAGAATTCAAATTTCTCGAGCATGCTCTCATAATGTTTAGCACATATTAATTATCAGTTAAGTGCATATTGGTTTCCTGTGGCTGTTGTAACAAATGACCACGAACTAGGAGACTTAAAACTGTAGAAATTTATTCTCTCACAGTTCTGGAGTCCAGAAGTCTAAAATCAAGATGTCAGCAGGGTTATGCTCCCTCTGAAAGAGAATCCTAGAGAAGGTTCCAGGCAGAATCCATTTCTTGCCTCTTGTAGCTTCTAGAAGTTCTGGGCATTCATTGGCTTTTGCCCACGTCACTCCAGGCTTTGCCTCCTTGATCACATTTCCTTTTCCTCTTTTGTGTCTGCATGTGCTCTGCCTCTCTCTTAAAGGATACATGGGATTGCATTTAGGGCCCACCCAGATAATCCAGGATAAGCTCTTCCTTGGGAGATCATTAACTTCTCATCTTTTGCCACAGAAGGTAATATTCACTCTCTGGGCATGTAAGGTAGTGTTCACAGATCCTGGGGATTAGAATGTGGATGCATCTTTTTGGAGAACATCATTCAGCTCATTAAAAAGTAGAAGTCCTTTTTTGATCATGGTTATTTTCTCCCTATAACTAGAAATGGGCACCTAAAGACTAGATCAGCCTTGTATTTCTTTAGCGCGTGAATGGAGGTGCCTCTATTCTTAGTATCCAAAAAGTGGAGCTACAGAAAATAATATTTGACTATCTGTAATTTATCCTTTGGAGTTCCCATTTATTTTCAGTGAAACTGATTGTTAGAGAATCTTAGTTTAAAAGATATCTCTAACAACCTGATTATATGCATGAATGTCATAAATATAGATTAAAAGATTGAATTTAAAATTTTACATGATGTTGAAGAATGTAGTGGTCATAGTCTGGCAAGAAAGCAGTAATGCTATGTTACCTAGACAGGTGATGGTTTATATCAGAGGAGAATGAAAGGATGCTTTATTTTAAATTTCATCATTCTGAGAGTCAGCTAGACTGGTCATCTTGTTGTATGATGTTTACCAATTTTAGAACTGTTCTGGAAGTTGGATTTTAGTCTTTAGAGCAACTTTAATTTTATTCTCTCTATATAGGATAAGGAAAGGATATTTACAGTAAGGATGGCCATGACCTTTCAAGTTGAGCCAAATTTGTAATGTAATGGTTATTTTTAGTTCCTGAAATGGAATGGATTCATTGAGGTCCTTCTGCGTGCAAAGTGCAGCTCAGTATGATAGATGGAGGTGACCTGCTTATGTTCCCTCACTTATCACTTTTTTATCCCACAAGCATTTACTGGATGCCTGCTGTGTGCCAGGCATTGTTCTAGGAGCTTGGGAATCTGTGATGAACAACACAGATAAGGATTTTACTTTCATGGAGTTTCTGTTCCAATGGGGAGAATAGATAATAAACAAGAGAGATGCTGGAGAATATGAGTGCCAAGCAGACACTTAAAATAAGATATGCTACATAAAGACCAATGGTTTCTTTTGATGGGGTGATCCGAGAAAGCTTCTTTAAGAAATTGATATTTAAGATGAATTTGGATAGGTGAAGGAGTGAACATCACAGGGTGGGCTAGATAAGGTGCAGAAACGCACAGGGGAGTAGAAACACCTCTTGCAAAAAAGGCCCCCAGGAAAGAATGAGTTCAGTATCTTTGAGGAACAAAAGAACAAAGCACAGTGGGTGAGGGTTCTGTGGGAGGGAGATGAGGTTGGAAGGAGTTAGGGTCAGTCACCTAGTTATGTGGTTCTTAGCCCCAGGCCTCATGTTCAAAATGTCTGCAGGAACTCAAAAACTTACCTGGATCTCACCACAGCCAAATTAAATTGGAGTCTCTTTTGTTCCTGTTGTTTTTTTTTCATTTTGTTCCCAAGGGGATTGTAATCTATTATGCAGCCAACACAGTACTTCAGGCTTTTGAAAGGTAAGGAATTTTATCTTAAAATCAATGGAATATCAGTGGAATCCTTTAACAAAGGCAACCGTAGGCTCCTCAGCTATTATGTTTTTAAAAGTTCTCCTTGCTTCTTTTGAGACAAAGGCGTTAGAAGCGGGGGGTCCTCAGGAGGGTGTCCTGACCCCCAATTTCCCATCTGGAAAGGTAAGCACTTCTCCTGGAGAGAAGTGCTCAGCTGGGCCACACCCCGGCCATGACTGGGTCGTGGAGGGATTGCGAAAGGCCAGGAGAGAAAGCAAGCGTCACACAGGATTCCTAGCATTTTGGTCTGAGCAAACAGGTGGATGGTTCTTTATACTGAAGACATGGCTCCATGTACTGAGATGGGGAAGCCCAAACTTGGGGAGGAAAATCAAGAGTTTGGCAGCATATGTGCTAAGTGAAATAAATGCCTCAGGTGAAGTTTCAGTGTAGGCTTGTGGGAGCGTGGGACACAGAAGGGTCCCATCAGGACGGGAAGTTCTCAGCAGAAGCGCTATTCCTGGAAGGAGCAGGTGTAGGGTGAGTAGAGCTGCAGAGACACAACTTCTAGGCTTCTGATGTGGCTGTGGTGTGCAGCCCTGGCAGGAGGGTGGGGAGGACAGTGCGGTCGGAGTCCTGAGCGTGGGGAACAGTGTGGCCATGGAAGAGGCTGAGAAGGTAGGTTGGGCAGAATGGCTCAAGTCTCCAGGAGTCACTAGGGGAGTCAGGGAATATGAGTGAGGTGTACAGGGTTCTGAGCAGACTTGTGTGGTTAGGAGGCTTGGTCCAGTGGCCCTAAAGTTTGGATTAAAGGAACGAGTGGAGGGGTAGGGAGAGCACTTAGGAGGCTGCTGTGCTGGGTCATGGTAGAGCCCACAAATGGGGATCTGATGCAGGGCAGTGGCTGGGGGAATGGCAGAAAGCAGACAGATTTAAGGGAGAGGCTGGTGGTGACTGGCCTGGGCACTTGGAGGGTGGTGCTTGGGGAGGCTGGGCTTTCAGAGAGCCAGACAGAGGTGACTCCTGGTCATCTGTGACTTACTGGTTGCCTCTGTATGCTGCAGATGATTTTGTTCTTGTGCTTCTAGGTCATTACTGTTCTGTGGAAAAGGGAAATTCAAAATATTTTGTGTGTGTGTGTGAGCCTAAATAATTGCTATGAAGGGAACAAGGAAACCTAATTAGAGAACATTCTTCAGATGACCATGAATGACCTTTTCACAGTTGCAGATCGAATGAGCCGTGTTAGAGGCCAAGCTCCACTGGGGTCCCAGCGTCAGATTGGGCTGTGGGAGGACCGCAGTGCTCAGGGAGTGTCCACAGCCATGCTTCTCCTGACAGCTCTGGTTTGTCAGGTGAGACTTCAACGCAGGCCTGGGACCAGCTCCAGCAAGAGGGGCAAGAGGGGCTCAGGAGGGAAGAGGCCTTGGAGTAGAGGATGAGGGGAGGGTGAAGATACTCTAGGGATTGGGAATGAGAAATGTGGAAATTAGGGTCCTTGTGCTGGAGGAGCAACCCCTCCTCACCCTACTGGGCTCAGACCTTCAGTTCCCTTCCCCCTTGGCCCCTGCTGGTTTCTCTTCCTGTAGCCATCTGGCGCCTGCATGGGCCTTCCTCATCCTGTTGGCTCACCAGAAGCAGAAGTGAGCTCTTTTTGCTCATGACCTTGTGATAGTTTCTATTAACAAGGTAAAAGGGGTCGGGTCCTTCTCTTTTGTGCTCCCTGCCCCCTCCCCCACTCTTCTGTTAGCCGTTGTAAAGAAAGGGGAGGTTTGCACATATACCTGGATCATTAGACCCCAGCACAATGGAGTGAAATGAACTTCAGCAGCCCTTGGACCGGAAATCTTTCCTGGGCTCTGTGATACAGTGGAGGGAGCCCAGTGGGGCTGACAAGAGGGACTAATAGATGTTTTCCATAGTGGCTATACCAATTTACATTCCCATTAACAGTGCACGAGGGTTCCCCTTTGTCCACTAACACTTGTTATTTTTTGTTTTTTTAATTTCGCCATTCTGACGGGTGTGAGGTGATATCTCATTGTGATTTTGATTTGCACTTCCCTGATGGTTAATGATGCTGAGCATTTCTTCCTATGCTTGTTAACTTAATTATTTGTGTCTTCTTTGGAAAAATGTCTGTTCAAGTCTTTTGACCTTTGTAAAATTGTATTGTTTGGGTGTTTGTTTTTGTTTTCTGTTTTTTGTTACTGAGTTGTAAGAGTCCTCTTTATAATTTGGATATTAGTCCCACATCAGTATATGATTTGCAAGTATTTTCTCCCATTCAATAGGTTGCCTTTTCATTTTATTTATGGTTTTTTTTGCTGTTCAGAAGCTTTTAGTATAATATAGTCCCACCTAATTTATTTTTGCTTTTGCTTTTAATGTCAGATTTAAAAAATCATTGCCAAGAACTATGTCTGGAAGCTTACCACCTATGTTTTCTTCTAGGAATTTTATGGTTTTAGGTCTTGCATTCAAGTTTTTAATCCATTTTGAGTTAATGTTTATGTATGGTTTAAGGTAGGGATCCAGTTTCATTCTTTCACATGTGGCTGTCCAGTTTTCCCAACACCATTTGTTGAAGAGGCTGTCCTTTCTCCACTCTGTGTTCTTGGCTTCTTTTCATAAATTAATTGACCGTATGTGTGTGGGTGTATTTCTGAGCTCTCTATTCTATTCCATTAATCTCTGTGTCTGCCTTTTATGCCAATATCATACTCTTCTGATTACTCTAGGTTTGTAATGTAGTTTGAAATTAAGGAATGAGGATATTTTCTATATTAAATTCTATATTTAATGTATTTCCTATATTAAATTTAATAAATAAATTTAATATATTTTCTGTATTAAATCATATTCTATATTAAACTTAGCCTTTCATATTTGGCTCTGAAATTCATCTGAAATTAATTTATGTGTGTGATATGAGATAAAAATCAAAATTAATTTCTTAGGTATGAATATATAGTCATCCTAGCTTCATTTATTGAAAAGACTATTGTTTCTACCTCTGTGAGGCATCACATATCCTTCTGAGTGTGAGTCAGTTTCTGAGCATTCTAGTATATTCTTTTGGTCTATTCTATGCCTATACCACACTAGTCTAATTTTTTTAAAAATGTTCTGATATCTGACAGGGCATTCTAGTTCTTTGAGAGAGTCGTGACTTGTCTGAGCCCTTTACGTTTCCATGTAAAGTTTTAGACACAAGTTAGTCAAGTTTCATAGCCCTCAAAGTTTCATAGTCCCCAAATAAAGTTTGGGATTTCATTTGGTAAGATTGCATTGATTCTATGAATTAAATTTGGAGATGACAGGTACCTTTACACTATGAGTCTTTCTCTAAGTCTTTTTAAATGTCTTAATGAAGTCTTAATAATTTTTTCCACAGATCCTCAGAAGTCTTACATATCTTTTGTTAGATTTATTGTTAGGCACCTCATATTTTTTATATTACTGCAAATATTATCTTTTTAAGCTGCTATATAGAAATGTACTTGGTTTTTTTCTACATAGGTAATTGATTTTCTGCATCAGAGTCTCCTATTCTAACAGCTTGTCTATAAATACCTTTGGATAGTCTACAAACATAATCATGTCATTTGCGAATAATGATATCTTTGTTTCTTCCTTTCCAATCCTTGTACTGTTTATTTATTTATGCCTACCATCCTGGCTAGGTCTCCAGTTTTCTGTTGAGTAGAAGTGCTAAAGGTGAGCTTCCTTGTCTTCTAATATCAAAGGGAAATTCTCTGCATTTAGTATGATGTTTCCCATAGGATTTTTTTGGTGGGGGCAGTAGATAATCTAATAAAGGGAAAGAAGTCATCTTCCATTCCTGCTTTCCTTGGGGTTTGAAATCATGAATATTGAATGTTATTAAATATATTTTCTGCATTTATTGAGATGATTATGTGATTTTTCTGTTTAGACTGTTAATGTAAGAAATTAAGTTCTCGATTTCAGCGTGCTAAACCAAACAATATTTTATATATTTTATATATTATATATTATTTTATATTATGGATTCAGTTTGCTAAAATTTTGAGTGGAGTTTTTGTGTCTGTGCTCATGAAAGAGGTTAGTTTGTGATTTTCCTTTATCTTACTATCTTTATTGTTAAAATATGGAATTGAAATATTTAATTTCATTATGAAGTTCCTTGAGGAATAAAAATTAAGTTTTTTTGACCTGAAAGGCAGAATTGCATTGAAATAGCTATTTAGTCATGCATGTTTTCAAGGAATATCAAATATTTGGAAACTGATTTCTTCTGGAAAATTTCAAATCATGTACAGAATGTTCTGATTTGGCGAATAGTGAGAAAATTCCTTTATGTAAATTATTTCATGGAAAAAAGAGTTCCAAATGTCTTGACAAGAATGTTGGTGACATGTGTGTAATGTCCTCATCCTTTGATAAAACAATTTTTAGATAATTAGATTTTAAAATTTGTTCATTATTCCATTTCAATCTCTAAATGAAATGTCAGTATAGAAAGAATTTTTCTTATCTTGGATAACCATGACACTGATAATTTGAGAATTGAATCAATAATTGAGTAGTGAATTTGCTAAAAATAGTTTTCATTTTTGGAAGTTAAAGGCAAGTGTTGCAAGTTAAATAAAACCTATGTAAAAGCCACATGATGATATAATTTGATTCATGTTAATTAACTTTCTAAATCTTATGTATTCCTTTTTCTGCATTAGCATTTCCTTTTTTCAAGAGTATTCAGAAACCACCTGGAAATCCTGATGATATGATTTGCTTAGCTACAGGGACGTTGGATCCCTAATTATAAAAAAATAAATTTATGGGGTCCCTGGTGGCTCAGTTAGTTAAGTGTCTGCCTTTGGCTCAGGTCATGATCCCAGGGTCCTGGGATCAAATCCTGCCTTGGGCTCCCTGCTCAGTGAGGAGTCTGCTTCTCCTCCTTCTTCTGCCTCTCCCCCAGCTCATGCTCGTTGTCTCTCAAATAAATAAACAAAATCTTTAAAAACAAAACAAAACAAAACAAAACCCAAATTTCTGAGAGTGGTGGAAAGGGAAAGAAGTCAAGTAATCAGCCTCAGGGCAGAGTTCTTACCTCACAGGAGTGGGCTATATAGTTAAGTACATACATATATATGTATATTTTAATAGTTAGACACCTGAGCTATTAATGTCATTTATAGCAAACATGACACGATATATGTCATGAAATGATAGTTTTCCATTTGTGGTGGTGATTAGCTAAGAGTTTAGAATGTGAGGAGACATTAGCAACCATGAAATATAATTTCCTTGTCCCAGAGATGAGACCAGTGACTTGCCTAAGATCAGAAAGTCATTTATGTTTTTTTTTTTTTAAAGATTTTATTTATTTACTTGATGGAGAGAGAGATCACAAGCAGGCAGAGAGGCAGGCAGAGAGAAAGAAGGAAAAGCAGGCTCCCCGCTGAGCAGAGAGCCTGACGCAGGGCTCCATCTCACGACCCCGGGATCATGACCTGAGCCGAAGGCAGAGGCTTTAACCCACTGAGCCACCCAGGGGCCCCAGAAAGTCATTTATAATTAGAATTGGGACCATATTTTTTTTATTCATTCCTTTATTAAACACAAATTTAGTGAGAACCTGGTGTGTGTGAGATACTATTCTACATACGGGGGATATTGTGGTGAACAATTGCAGTCCTTCCCTCATGGCGTTTGTATTCCAAAATAGGGAACTGGCAAATAACAAAGAGCTATGTAAAAAAAATGACAGACATTGAGGATGGGCAGGAAGAAAAATAAAGCAAGGAAAGGAAATAGAGATGACAGGGAATGCTGTTAGGGTGGGACAGTTAAGAAAAGCCTTACTGAGGGAATGACCTTTGAGCAAAACCTGAATGAAATGAGAGAGTAAGCCCCATGGATATCTTGCAGAAGAATGTTCAAGAAAAAGAGAACAGAAATCTCACCTGTTTGCTGTGTTCCCAGAACAGCAAGGAGGTCAGTGTGGCCAAAGCAGGTAAGAAGGGGAGAGTGGTGGGCCGGGAGGTGCAGGATGAGCTCGGTGCCAGATCATGGCTGGGCACCATGTGAGGACTCTGGGATTTATTCTAAGCAGGAAGATGGAGAACTGTGAGCAGAGCAAGAACACGGTCTGCCTTCAGTTTTGAAAGGTGCATTCTGGCGGCTGTAGGATAGTCTCTTGAAGAGAGAGAGAAATGGAAGTAGGACGGTGATGAGGGGCTCCTGCAGTTTTATAGTGAGAGACCAAGGAGGCAAGGGATTCTGATGAGTGAGACAGGCAGGTTGATGGCTCCCTGATATATTTTAAAGGTAGAGCCACAAAATTGGTAGAAGTTATAAGGGCAATCCAGGCACCTCAGCAATTTTGCATGTTCCCTTTCACTGGCCTAGAGCATATTAGAATGCTTTTCCAGGATTTAATTTTGCTTTTCTTTTCTGAAGGATGTTCAAGGCACAGTTTTAAGACATGGTTTGCTGGGCAGATGATGGTTTTCATCTGTCATAGTATAAGGTTTGTTTATGGCGCACCTGCCCACAGGTGTCACTAACATTGTATCTGATTTACTTTAAATGTCTGCACCTGGTTCAATTTTCATTTACATCTGGAAACTTTGTAGTGTTTTACTTTTATCTCTGCATTGACCTAAAAATTGCTAAGTCTCTTTGAGGTTAGCTTTGCCCAAAATAGATGCTGCATTGATAGGACTATTGTAGCTCCACATGTTGGCACTAAAGAAATTACCCTGGAAAAAAAAGGGAATCTGTGAGTTTGTGCCTGCTTGCAGCAGAGAGGAGCTTGCATACAGAACAGTCTCAATAATGCAGATTTCCGATTGTGCCAACTCGTTAAATGGACTAGAGGACAACACTGTCTCGGAGCAGTCTCCCTCACTATGGTGCAGTGACACAGAATCCTGACTCTGAATTGATGCCAAAGGCAGATCCATTGGATTTCGTGAATACTGATCGTTGCCCTCTCCTCCCCCTCCCCCCTTCTGGGATGAAAGGAACACATGTTAAATCAGGGTTTCATTCACTAATAAAATATTCCTTTTCATGTAGTTTGTTAATTCAGGATGTTGCTCATGCTTATTATCACAACTTTCAGTGTTTTTGTTGTTCTTATCTTGGAGGGAAAAGTACACCACAGAATACTGATTCCAGATGGCTGTTTTTAAAATGGGACTTCAGAGGCAAAATGAAGCTGAGCGTTTAACTTCTTCAATTTCTGTGACTCTCCCCCACTGCTAAATTACCAAGGGGAGGAAGGGCTTGGGTGCGTTTCCCTTTGTTGCATTAGTTTATACATCAGGTTGACTGTTTCCCACAAAACGGGCATATATTTTTAGGCAGAGCCCATAGATGTTCATTTTGTAAGGAAATATGAGTGAAGATGGATCATCCTAATGCCCCCGGAGCCCAGCCACCTGAACTGTGCTAAGCGAGTTCTGAAGTGCATAGTTAGGCGTGCTAAAGAGCGTCTTGACTTCACAGATGCTTCTGAATGCTCACAGATGTTTCCAGTTGAGCCAATGAGGAGGTCTTGTTTTAGTTCCTTATTAGGTATGTGGGAATTATGCTTTGGTCTAGTGGATAGACTTAAATTACTTAGGTCAGGGCGTATGTATGGGCAGCATATGAAATCTCGAGAAGTGTGGGGGCTAGGCTCTAGAAGGTGGACCTCTCTCTTTCATCTGAGAGTTTGTCCCTTGGTCTTCAGACTCCACCCCTTTAGCTTCCATACCACCAACCACACCCAGTTCTCTTTGGCAGGCTCCCCTCCATTGAACAGAAATGTTCTCTAGGGTTTCATCCTTGACTCACCCCTGACTCCCACCACATATTCTTCCCACTCACAACTTTGGCTTTAACTAACCAGACAAGTTGGCCGTCAAACTGTTGCCTCCAGTCCAGGCCGCTCCCTTAAGCTATTGATCTGCACACCCAAGTCTAGTTAGTCAGTTCTTCCTGCCCCAGGCGCGGGAAGCAAGTTCCCCACCAGACCCTCCCTTTCGTTCCATGGCCCATTCTGTCCCCAGTGCTCTCTTGGCCCCACCATCTGTCCTCCAGTCACACACAGCCTTCCTTGCAACAGCAGATCAATGACCACGTAAGTCTGTTTGATAATGAAGTTTCATTTTAAATTTTTTATCAAAGTAACTCATTAAAAAGTCAAGTTAGTTTAGAAGGCCTTAGAATAAGAAGCAATCATTCCCTTGCCTCCCTCCTCCCCACCCCCATTCCTCCTTGCCAGAGGGAACTGTAACTGCCTCTTCTGGTCATTATCGTCATAGATTTAAGTTCTTTGCTTACACAATCATCCCCTCACTTACCAATTTTGGATAGCAGCTACTGGTTCCAGTCATCTTTTTCCATCCCCCCCAGCTTTAGCCAACATAGTTGGATGTTTTATTTCCCCTATTTAAGTAATCGAAGTAATATAGTTACACTTTTGTATCTTGCTTCATCATCTTTAAATGGAATCACTTGGTCCTGGACTTATAGAGTGACTTAGCACACCTCTCCCCTTCCCTTTAGCTCTTCTCCCTGCTTCTCCCCATCTTCTTCTGTCATGTGCATTGACTTTCCAGTTATCAAAATTGATGCCACTTGTTTGACAAATTGATAAATGTATTTTCCCTCTGAGTTTCAAGACATTGCTCCATTTTAGTATCTAGCATTGCTAAGTCTGGTATCAATCTAATTGTCTTTCCTTTGCAAGAATTTAGGATAGTCTCTTTCTCTTTGGTGTTCTGAAATTGCCCCATCTTGTATTCAAGTGTGTGCTTTTCAAAAATTTCATTTATTTTCCGTTACTCCTTACTAATTTTCTCCCACTTGCTCTGTTCACTTTTTCTAGGACTCCTTTTAGATGATGGACAAGTGGACAAACTAGAAATTACTTTTCAGATGCCTTTATTTTCTTATTTTTCTGTATTCTGGAAGGTTTTCTCTGCTTTATCTTCCAGCCTCATATTGATTTTTTTTTTAAACGTGTTGTATGTGCATTCTTTTCTGTGATTGTTTTTTCCATAACATCCTGTACTTATTTTATGGATGCAGTATTTTCTCAGCTCTCTGAGAAGAATAATTACATTTTAAAAACTTCTTTTTAAAGGTACAGAGATTTCCCATAGACCCTCCATCCTGTATAGACATAGTTGTTTCCATTATCAACATCCCTATCAGAGTGGTACATTTGCTACAACTGATGAAACTACACTGATGCCTTATTACTACCCAAAGTCCACTCTGAGCATTCTATATTCTATGAGTTTTGATAAATGTGTAATTATTTGTATGCATCTTTATAGTATCGTACAGAGTATTTTTTCATACAGAGTCTTTTCACTGCCCATAAATCCTGTGTCCAACCTGTTTATACCTCAGCATTCATCCCCCAATTAGTGTTCTTTTAATTATCTCTATAATTTTTCCTTTTACTAAAATGTCATATAGTTGGGATCATACTACGGTATGTAGTCTTTTTGAATTGGCTTTTTTTTTGCTTTGTAATGTGTATTTAAGTTTCCTCCATGTCTTTGACTTGATACCACATTTTTTTCAGTGTGAATAATATTCCATTGTGTGGGTGTTTGTGTATCTATACCCTTACTAAAGAAAATCTTGATTGCTTTGAGGTTTTGGCAGTTATATATAAACCATTTGTATCTATCCATATGTAGTCTTTTATGTGGACATAAGTTTTCGGCTCTTTTGATTAATACCAGAATACACAGTGACTAAGGTAAGAGTGTATTTAGTTTTGTAAGAACCTGTCAAACTGTCTTCCAAAGCAGCTGTACCATTTTGCCTTCCCTCCAGCATTGAATGAGAGGTCCTGTTCCTCACCAGCATTTGGTGTTTTCAGTGTTTGGGATTATGGCTATTTTTTCCACATGTGTAGTAGTATCTTGTTTTATTTTGCATTTTTCTGATGACATATAAATAAGACCATTTCTTTATATGCTTATTTGCCAACTGTGTATCTTTTCTGGCAAGGTGTCTGTTAAAGTCTTTGGCCCATTTTTTAATCAGTTTTTGGTTTTCTTGTAGAGTTTTAAAAGTTCTTTGTATTTGGATACAGTCCTTTTTTAACTGTGTCTTTTGCAAATATTTTTTCCCAGTCTATGGCTTGTCTTCTCAGTTTCTTGACATTGTCTTTAGCAGAGCAGAAGTTTTTAAACTTTAATGAAGTCCGGCTCATCAATTATTTCTTTTATGGGTTGTGCCCTTGGTATTGTATCTAAAAAGTCATAGCCAAACCCAAGGTTGTCATGTTTTTCTCCTATGTTATCTTTAGGAGTTTTATAATTTTGCATTTTGCATGTAGGTCTGTGATCCTTTTTGAGTTAATTTTTGTGAAGGGTGTGTCTAGCTTCATCTTTTGCATGTGGATTACCAATTGTTCTGGCATCATTGGTTGAGAAGACTAATTACTTCATTGCATTGCCTTTACTCCTTTGTTAAAGATCAGTTGACCATATTTATGTGAACCTATTCTTGGGCTCTCTATTCTGTTTCATTGGTCTAGTTCTTTATTCTTTCACCAATACCATGCTGTCTTGATTACTGTAGTACTGTAGCTTTATACTAAGTCTTAAAGTCAGGTAATGTCAGTCTTCCAGCTTTGTTTTTTTCCTTCAGTATCACTTTGGCTATTTTGGGTCTTTCGCATCTCTCTATAAACTTAGAATCAGTTTGTCAGTATCCACAAAGTAATTTGCAGGGAATTTTATTGGAATTGCAGTAAGTCTAGAATCAAGTTGGGAAGAATTGACATCTTGACAATATCGAGTCTTCCTATCCATGAATATGATACATGTTTCCATTTATTTAATTCTTCGATTTCAATCATCAGAGTTTTGTAGGTTTCCTCACATAGATCTTTTACATATTTTGCTAGATTTATACCTAAGTGTTTCATGTGTTGGAGTGCTCATGCAAGTGGTATTGTGTTTTGAATATCAAATTCCACTTGTTTGTTGCCCTTCTATCTTGTGACTTTGCTATAATTGCTTGAATTCAAGGAGTCTCAGATGAGAAGGAGGTACTTGACATCTCACTGTAACACCCCTGCAGTGGATTTGGCATTGCATTATTCCATTTTGGATTCTTTCTCAGTAACTTTTTGTTTTTAGTAGTGTTTTTTTTTTTTAAACTTATAAAAAAGGCATCCAGGCACATCTGGAAGGATATACACCAAATTGTTAACATTAGTTACTTCATCTGTGTGGGATAAGGAGCCAGAGTATCTGCTTTATGTATTCTCTGTTTGTTTTCCTAAGCTATTAAAATTTTGAAATAAAACCTAGTAAAAAGAAGTACATAACAACGTAAACACACAAATAGAAGAATTATTTAAAGCAAATATCTATGTAACTACTGTCCAGATCAAGAAACAGGATACTGGGGTACCTGGGTGGCTCAGACGTTGAGCGTCTGCCTTGGGCTCGGGTCATCAGGCTCCCTGCTCACCTGCTTGTGTTCCCTCTCTCACTGTCTCTCTTTCTGTCAAATAAATAAATAAAATCTTAAAAAAAAAAAAAAAAGAAACAGGATACTGCCAGTCCTGTGGAAGCTCTCCTGCAACCCTTCCCATTCCCAGTGTCCCCACTCACCTCAGTGTGACCCCTATCCAGCTTTGCAGGTTATTGCTTTCTTGGATTTATTGATAGTTTCATCTCCTAAGTATGGAGTCCTAATGACTTCTTAAAACTTAATTTATATAGAATCATAATACAGAATCATATTTAAATGGAGTTATTTGTTTGTGTCTGGCTTTTTTTGCTTAACTTCATTTTTGTGACATTCAGTCCCATGATTACATGTAGTATAGTACATTCATTTTCATTGCTGCAAAATATTCCATTATATGAATAGATGATCATTTATTTGGCTGGTCTACTATTCATGAACATTTGAATTGTTTCCAGTTTTACACTATTATAAAGAATGCAGCTAAAAACATTCTTATACAGATATCCTGATAAATATGTACTCATATTTCTGCTAAGTGAGAGGAGTGAAATTGATGGTCATAGAGCATGTATATCTTCCAACTTTATTAGATACTATCAAAACAGTTTCCTAAAGGAGTTAGACCAATTTATGTAACATATTGCCAGGTAAAAAAAAACTGTTATTCTGGTGAGTATAGAGTGGCATCTTACTATAGTTTTTATTTACATTTTGCTAATGACTAATGAAGTTAAACTCATTTTTACATGTCACTTTGCCCTTGGGATTCCTTCTGTGTTTTGGGGTTTTTTCTTTGTCATTTGTTAGGAGTTTTTTAAAAGTGAATTTTGGATTCAGGGCATCTGGGTGCCTCAGTTGGTTGAGAAACTGACTCTTGATTTGAAGTCAGATCATGATCTCAGGATCCTGGGAACTGAGTCTCACAACAGGCTCCCTGCTCGGCAGGGAATCTGCTTGAGGATTCTCTCTCCCTCTGCTCCTCCCCCCATTCTCTCTCAAATAAATAAAATTCTTTTTTTTAAAGTATGTTTTGGATTCAAATTATCTGTCACTTACATGTGTTACAAACACATATCTTCTACCATGCTGTGACTTGCCTTTTTTTTTTTTTTTTACTTCTTTTAGGGTATCTTTTAATAAATAGATTAAAAAAATTTATTGTGGTGGTCCAATTGCTCAGTATTTTTGGTTGGTGCTTTTTCTGCCTTATTTAAAAAATCTTTTCCTAATCGGTGGTTAAGAAGGTATTCTCTTGCTCTTTTTTCCTAAATGGTTTGTTTTGTCTCACATATTTAGATCTTTAGAGTACCTGGAATTGATTCTTGTATATGGTATAAGGTCAGGCTCAAATTTCTATCCTAAAAACTAATAGCCATCAACCTATAGTTCTTTAGTAATGACAACAACAACAACATAAAAATGAAGCACACAATGGAGGCAGGACCTCATGTGGTTGAGCCTCCACCATATTCTCATGATGTGTCTTTCAGCCGTCCTAAGTACATCCTCCTCTGCCTCTGTTCTTTCTAGTGGCCCTTTACTAGCTGCTGTCCTGTGCTTGGTCAGTGCATTCTCAAAGGTGAATAGGAAAGGGAAAGTACTTTACTTTTTGATCTGATAAGCATTCTGTCTAGCTGTAGTTTGACTTTTTTTTTTTTTTTAAGATTTTATTTATTTATTTGCCAGAGAGAGAGAGATCACAAGCAGGTAGAAAGGCAGGCAGAGGGGGGGGGGGGAAGCAGGCTCCCTGCTGAGCAGAGAGCCTAATGTGGGGCTCAATCCCAGAGCCTTGAGACCATGGCCTGAGCCGAAGGCAGAGGCTTTAACCCACTGAGCCACCCAGGCGCCCCTGTAGTTTGACTTTATTCTCATGTCTTTTTATAAGACGAAACTAATGCTTTTTAAAAGTGCAACTTATTGTAAAACAAAATCTAAAACTTCAGGGATACTGTTTGTCTCAGTATTGAGGTGCTACGCATATTTTGAATGTAGTCATACTTTTAATGTAAAGAGAGTCCCTCTTTATTTTCACTTAAAAACTATTGGAACTTGCAAGTGCAAATCTTGAAGTGAACTGAACTTGCTTTAGAAATAATCTTTCTTATTCCCAGAAGAATGTTTCTATTAGGAAAAAAAGAAGTTTGGCGTAGAAGTGATTATTTTCTGCATACAGGTCTACTGGAAAGAAAAGAAGCATACAGCTGGAAGGAATTTAAGATGTCATCTAGTGCAGGATTTTTACCTCTAAGAAGTGTACTGTTCTCACTTTTAATATAATTCCAGAAAAGAAAATTCCACACCCTCTCCTAGTAATATTTAATATACCTGACTGTCAGTGAATTTTCCTTATGCTATGTCGTAAGTCCATTTTCTTATTCTGTTTCAAATGGAAACAGAACTTGGGCCAACAATCTTGTGTCTATAACAGTCCTGAATCTATTGATTCCTGAACTCCCTGCCAGCCTTCTTTTCATGATATAGTCAAATATTTTGTTTAGGTCTTTCTTTAAGTCAGTTTCCAAGACCTCTAGTTACTGCTCTTTATCCCATCTGAATTTTCTCCATGTCATCTATAAGTTAGGATTTAGACTCAAAAATTGAAACTAATACTTTTGCCAAGGTATGACCAAATGCTGGTCTCTTAAACAAGTCTTCTAACCTGGATTTTTGTGTGTGTGGTGAAAAGATTTTTTGCAGTTTGAACACAGTTGTTTATCTCTGCTTCCTGAGACTACCCAATGTGATAGGTAACAAATAAAAAAAAGTATAAATCCATATGGACAGATAAAATGGGCAATAAGTCTTGGTGGATGATATCAACAACTTTTTGGAAGATGGAAAGCAATGGATAAATGGGAATTGAATTAGCAGAGGAGAGAAAACTGAAAGCCAAGTGCCCACAGAGCTGGAAGGCAGCCTGAAGAGGTTGATTTGTGGTTAGGACCAGAAACGTGGAACCACACTTGTAACCACAAGCTATGCCAGAAGACAGTATGAAGGGGGAGCCGAAAAACTAGTGTTGGGTGGAAAGCCCAAATAAGGCATAGTTAGACCCCTTCTGCCCCAGCCACCTGGGAAATAGACCCTGGTGGATATATTTTCTAGGGAATTAAGATAAGAGAAGCTTTGGGCTTGGAAATAGCAGGTACAGATGAGAATATGGCTAAGACTCCTTAGAGAAAACAAGGATATTATGTAAACTTCCACCTATAGAAAGGTGTTATCTCCTTTCTGGGCACCCAAAACAGACAACCAGGCTCATAGGTCTCCATTCCTGGATTAGAGTATTAGAGGTTTTTTTGCTGGGAACCTGACCAATTGAAGAGAAAAGACTTTTGAAGGCCTTCCATAAAATGACTCAATCATATCACATAAGTTCAGCTTTTGAAGTCTCACAGTGGACACTCAAGGGCTGCCAGATATTTGAGGACCATCTATAACATGAACAAATGGAACCAAAACAAATAATCAGGAAAAGAGGCTCAGAGGGAACAGAGAGAACAAATAATTATAATTTATATTTTCGGAAAGCTTAGAGGATTCATGAACGAGGGCTTGGAGATTAAAATATGATAATAGAAATTAAAATTCAGTGAAAAGTTGGAATGTTGATGACACTGCCCAGAAAATACAATGAAGAGACAGAGATGGAAAATGTAAGAGAGTAAAGGAAAAAATAAGAGGCTTCGTTTAGGAAGTCCAAAATCTGACTAGTAAGAGTTTTAGAAAAAAAAAATAGAGAAAATGCAGGAGGAAAATTTACAGAAGAATATTATGGAATGCTTTACCAAAGTTTAAGGACATAGATTTCCATATGGAAAGGGTACATTAAGTGCCTAGCACAATGAGTGAAAAAAGACCAATTTCAAGACACGTCTGATAAAGTCTATGAATTAAAAATTTTTTTTCCTAACAGTTTTCACAGAGAAGAAAGTAGGTCATATACAAAGAGGCTCAGGAAGCAGGCTAGTATGACTTCTCAATTGTAGTAGTGGAACCTAGAATAAAGAGAGCTGTACTTTCCAAATCTGAAGGAAAATAATCTCCAATCTGGAATCTTGTACCTGGCCAAATTGTCAACCAAATGCAAGGGTAGAATAAGACTATTTTCAGACAGCTCCACAAAGTCTCAAAAATTGGTATATCATGTGTATTTTCTTGGATAGTTCTTAGGGGAGATGTTCTACTGAGATGAGAGAAGAAGCCAAAAATTTTGCAGGAACTAGGGGAGAGTGAAGGAAGTTCCCTGATGGGAGGTAAAGAGAAATTCCAGGGTGACATCTGGATATCACTGGTTAGACCTGGAGGAGACCTTTTCTAGATTGGATAGGAGGATGGAGAGATCAGGAGATATGGGAACAAACAACAAGTAGGAAAGATCATGTAATGTGTTTATCTGTGATGAAATAAGTTTTCTAGTTCTGTCCTAGAGTTAGATATAATTAAAAAAAATAAACGAACAATTGAAAAATTGAGGCATTTACACCAGGAAAAAAGGTTGTAGAAGAAATGAAATATAAAAAAATAGTAGTATGCTATTGGGCTCAGTTATGAACAATGTTTAAACAGATGTACTAATGTAATGCAAATACTGAGTATTTTTGTTACCAAAAATTGTGATATAGTTAAATTGAGAGGATTTTGGTGAGGGGACAGAGGAAGTGTGCCTGAGCTAAGAGAGCTAAATCTTCATCTTCTAAAGCAGGAAGCCAGTAGACATTAAAAGTGGGTAAGAAATAGCAGCTGAAGAATATTAGTTTAAAATAAGAAGGTAAATACTGAAAGAAACAGCCAGAAGAGTTGAAAGTGATTACCTTTGGTCACTGGGACTCAAGAGTGGAAGGATAGTGAGGCAAAGGACTGCTATTTTAAATTGCCAGCCTTATAGCACCGTTTGATTTTTAATGCACCATTTGATTTTACATGCACAATTATGTGCATGTATTATTTTGATAAAAGTAAAATAAATACATGACCTAAATGTATGCAGGTATGAATTTTAATGTATCTCACAAAATATTATTAAAAATGAATATTTGAGAAAAACAGCAATAAATTTTTGGAATATATTGAAAAGTTAACATTTTTTAGTTATGAATCGTGAGTTCAGAATCATAGTAGATTTGATATTTGACATTGGAATTTGTGAAATAGTAGATTTATTATTCACACATGTGGTATCTGATTTATTCTTTAATATTTATTAAGCATTAGAAAAAAAAAGTGCCAGAATCATTGGAATTCAAATTTGCTTTCCTAGAGGAAAAATCCAGTCTCAACAAAATGGGCAAGTTGGCTCTTCTAATTTTAAATGATTAGTGTTGATTATGGTTTGCTTGAAATATACTCCAGATGATTATTTATTTGAAACATTTAATACTTAGTCCTATGATGGTCTACTTCCAGCTTTGGACACTTCCAGGCTTTCAGCCTCACAGAGTTAGTGTGAGCGATGTGTTCTATCAGACATAGGAATTTCTTACCATCGTGCTTGGAATGTCGTAGCTGCTTTCCCGTCTTCCCCCTCCATCACCATGATCACTCTGGGAACACAGCCCAGTCCCTTGGGGTCAGGCAGCTGCTATCTTGTCCTGCTTCCTCTTTATGTAAGTTTTGCTCTTTTCTTCATTTCTCAGTATTACTTACTAGTTAAAATTTATTGTATGTATTCATGATCAATCTCTCTTTTCCCTAGGCGTTTTAAAACTATTACTTTTTTTTCATAATTATTTTTCTTGATATAAGTCAAAGTCCCTAAAGTATATTATACTGTATTCTACTAAATACCTAACTGAATTTCTGATTCCAAATTACCAGACTGAGACCATAAATAAGGAATAAGAGATTTTACTTGTGCCCCTCATTTGGGTACAAGTTACAGTAAACCTCAAAAACCCCAGCAGGTGATGAGCAGACTTTCAGCCAAAACGGTGCTTTTTATTTTATTTTTATTATTCATTTCTTTGGCATCATGGAATCTTCACCTTTTTGGCTAATATATATGCATATACATATACATATACATATACATATACATATACATATACATATACATATATAACTGAGCCAGTTAGACTCAGGATATCTTTTTGTATCTGTTATATTATATTCCTGGGTGTAAAAATACCAGGAGAGTCTACTTTGAGGCCCTAGTGAGCTCTCAGAAGATGTTTTTAGAAAATCACTGTCAGGTGTTTCTAGGGAAGAGGCTTCTGGTGATTCAGCTACTGTCTGCTCCCTCTGGGAAGAGCATCTTACCGGTTCATTGGCTTAGTGATGCCACAAGAACATCCCGTGCCCTGGACTTTAGTGTGACACTGATCCAGGGACCTCAGTTACAATGGCAGGATCTCAGCTTGGTCCATTCAGAGTTCTTTGCAAAGAACTAACGGTGTGTTTTTTAGTTTTCTTTTGAGTTTGGATAGAGATAGAGACAACTTAGAAGATATTATTTCTTTAGCAATTTAGCAGGACTATATAAATAATTGCATGATAAACAAGGAATAGGTGACCAATTAAGCAGAGAGAAACTTGGAAGCTTTGGCCAGTCCCTTTCAGTAGCCTGATTCTGGTTGTGTGTAATTACCTGCACCAGCCATTTGGGATCAATTTGTTAAATACAAAATTGTCTCTGGGAGCCCTAGGCCAAATGAAATTGGGAATTTGTCACATTGGAAGGGCCCTTTTTTTCTTTTTTGAAAAATAGCTTTCTGAGCTATAAGCGAACATGCCATACAAAGAAACTATTTGAAGTATACAGTTGAATTGTTTTGGTATATTACAGTATTAACTTTTTAAAAATTATGGAAATATATAAAACAAACTATTATTTAAACTGGTTTGAAAACTTTTTAATTAAGAAAATTTAATTAAAAGTTAAAAAAAAATCAATATACAGGGACGCCTGGGTGGCTCAGTGGGTTAAAGCCTCTGCCTTCGGCTCACGTCATGATCCCGGGGTCCTGGGATCGATCCCCACATCGGGCTCTCTGCTCAGCAGGGAGCCTGCTTCCCCCTCTCCCTCTGCCTGCTTTTGATCTCTCTCTCTCAGTCAGATAAATAAATAAATAAAATCTTTCAAGAAAATCAATATACATAATATCAATTTGCCATCTTAACCATTTTAAAATATACAGTTGTTCACTTAAATTCATCATTAAGTGTATTCACATTGTCGTGGAATCCCCACATCCGTACACAGAAATCTCCTGATTTTGCAAAACCCATTAAACAGTGACCCCCATTCTTGCCTCCTTCCAGCTCCTGGCAACCACCATCTTACTTTCAGTCTGTGAATTTGACTCTAAGTGACTTATTTAAGTGGAGGCATACAGGATATTTGTCTTTTTATGTCTGGCTTATTTCACTTGGCATGTCTTCGGAGTTCATCTGTGGTATAGCATATGTCAGAATTTCCTTCCTTTTTAAGACTGAATAATATTCTGTTGTATGGAATACATTTTGTTTATCCATTCACCTGTCGCTGGACATTTGAGTTGTTTCTCACTTTTGACTATTGTGAACGATGCTACTGTTAACATCGATGAGTATCTGTTCATGTCCTGAAAGGCAAATTTCTGACCTGTTCTTTAAGGTTACTATAATACAATATGAGCTAACAAAAGAATTTCACTTATATTCTGGAATAATTTATGTTGCTGTGCATTGTCAGACAGTCTTTCAAGAATGTAAATGGTTCATGGACCAAGACAAGATGGCGGAGGTGTAGGAGGCATGGAGAGCACTGGGATCCAGAAAGAGGCTGAAAACCACTCTAAAAGCC
>CM053604.1:137899458-137957952 GCA_028646535.1 Procyon lotor | reverse complement strand
CTAGTTTTTATTTATTGCATTCCTTTCCAGTAACTCTGTATCAGGAGTACTTATCCTCCACTTCAGATGTTCCCAAGAATGATTGGGTGGGATGAAGGAACAGTGTTCATGAAAGTACCGACCTGGGAGAATTTATGTTGCTGGGCACTACCAGAGGATATTCCCAGGGCTTATTTCTAAATGATTTGGTGGCATGTTTGGTTATAAATTCTAGTTGGCTTTATGACCTTTATGGCTTTATGATCTTAATGATACTCTCCTTATTTGAGTGAAGAGTGATGTGGCATAGTTGTTCTCACAGTTCGGTTGAGGTTCATGTTCACAAATTGCTGAACATTCAACAGAGGTCAAGGCAGAGCTATTGTTAGAAAGGATAACATTCTAAAAATTTGTGCGTGGTCAGTAGCTCCCCAAAAAATTGATTATTGTAGCAGAAATAAGATGGACATGTGAGCATTTCATTTCCATTTTTGGGCGTGGAAAAAAGAAAACCCTAATATTGAAACACAACCCGCAGGTATACGTTAGAGCTATGTTTAACTAATTTATCAAAATATATATTTTGATATATATAAATATATATAAACTATTTATAATATAGTTATATTAAATAATTTAAATAAGTATTTAAATATATTTAATATATTAATATTACTGAATAACGAAAGTGGGTAAAATCCTGAAAAGTGAGTATTATACTCTACTGAGTTTATCAACATACATATATTTGTGTAATTGAATTAAATATTTGAAACATATTGAGCCTTTCCTGGTTTCCTTGTAAATTTTTTTTTTCCATTGTATTAACTGAAAAGTACTAGAATGATTTGATCGGATACTATGGCAACTATATGTCCTGAATTTTTCTGGGATATTTAAATTTCAAACTAGCATCTCCCTAACTATACTTCCGATTCATATACTGTGTGTCTTGCTTACTCACTTTTTTGTGTTTTGTTGTGTTATTATAGAAAAATGGGGTTGCCATATCTATTCCTTTCCAACTCATCTCAGAATCTTCTACTCTTGGCTGCCTGGAGAATTTGGAGCGGAAAAGTGTATTATTGTAGTTTAGTCTGATAATTTGACTCATTTACATCTTAAAAAATGTTTTCTCTATTATTTTACTACCTTACCTATTTATTTATTTATTTATTTTTAATTTTTAATTTTCTTTCTACCTTACCTCTTAATACACTCATTTCATTCATCCGGAAACATTTATGGAATGTCTATTATGTTGGAAGCCCTGTACTAGACATTGAAGGAGAGTAACAAGGCAAAGCTTTTGCTATCAGCACACTTGCCATCCACTAACTCAATTGGCACAATCAATGATGGCATTTTATACTTTCTCAGCATGAGTTGTTATCAAAGAAAAAAAAGAGGGCGCGCCTGCTTCTCCCTCTGCCTGCCTCTCTGCCTACTTACTTTCTCTGTCAAATAAATAAATAAAATCTTAAAAAAAAAAAAAAAAGAAAAAAGTCATAAACAGAGAACTGCTTTTCCAGGTTAAGTCCGTGAGACAATTCTCACAATCTCATTTTCTGTAAGTCTTATCTGTGAATTTAAATCTTCAATTAAATGTTAATTTTTCTATAAATTTTTTTTGAGATTTCATTCATTTCATCTCTGATCAACAAAGAGGATATCCCACATCCTGCTAAGCCAGAGGATATATCAAATATGGTGGCCATTGAACTACTGTGAACAGGTCTTCCTGAACAGGGGAGACTTGGTCTTTGGTCAGTCAAGTCCCACAATATGACCTTAACTGTTACATTGGAAAACAGTGTATTTTTAGCGTCAGGGCTAAAAATGTGGGAGTGGCCTTGCTGTGCTTCATTCCTATCCCCTGGGAATCCCTGTGCTGTTGTGGCTCCATTCTCATCCTGGGAACTGAGTTATTGAAAATAGGAAGCATCTGGAAGAATGGGCGGGCTCCTCTCATGGTTCCCTCCACTTGTCTTTGAAAGCTTCTCTTTTCGGAAGGATTGAGGCCTGAAGTCCTTTTTACAAATCATAATCTATTTCTTTGCTGTCTTCTCAGTGGGCTTTTCTTATTTCTTAGATATATAGCCTCCATTTGGAGGATGAGGTTGTGTGTCCCTATCTATCCAGCAGTATAGATCAGACCTATCCTATAGTCAGTCAAAATTCTGTGCCGGATATGTTTGCCCTTTTAGCTGCTTTTAACTTTTATCAATCTACCCTTGGCATTCTCCCAACATAGCTACATGGCCATATTCCATATTTCTCTAGAAATGTGATGAAATATTTGGATAAGCTAGTTTCCTCTAGCATCTGTAACATCTGAGTGGTTAAAAAAAGAAACTCATTCAAGCAGGTGCATGTTTGTTTGTGGTTAGCTTTGGTGTAGTTTTATGTATTTCAAAAAGTAGGAAAAAAACCCCAGAGTTTTCTTCTTTCTTCTTTCAGAGCTATCAGGAAGCCCTATAGTTTTTTTTCCCCCCTTCACTACTGGAGAAAAAATTTTCTCCAAATTTGTAGTATTACTATTTTAAACATCTGAGTTTTTATGTTTATTATGTTCAGTATTTCAGTAATAAAAGCTATTTAGTAATAATTTGTTCCCAATATCTCTTCAGTTATTTTTAAGAAGTAGTGGAGATGAATCCTAGTAAATTATATTTTTCTTAAAATTGAATTAGAGAATAAAATCTTAGTCTTCCTGGTGGGAACACATATCTCAGCTGTCTGCCTTGCTTTATTTTGTTGCTCCTGGCAAGGAGCAGATTTATTATTTGGGTTCTGTCTAAATCTATAATTTGACAGCCATGTCCTTGTGGTCACCAAAATATTCTTTTTCCATAAACTAAATAGCTGCAAACAACCTGTAAAAAGTTATAGTCATGTCTCTGTGGTAGAAAACCCATTACATTAGCAGCATCGGGTTATAATGTAGGCTGCATTTAATGATGGAAATCTACTTTTTCCCTTGGAAAAATTAGCAAACAAAAAAATTTACCCAGTAAAAGCTGATGTTTTGAGCCTTGTTTTGGGGGTCCCCAAGATCATCCACACATTTGGAGATTCACTGGAAGGACTCACAGGATCAGCAGATAGCCCCACTTTGGCTGAGATGGAGTCCAGTGACACAGCCAGATATAAAGGGGAAAGACACAAGTGTAGTCTGGAGGAATCCATACGCACTCTTCCCGTGCTCTCTCCATGAAGGGTCACATGGGTGCACGGACCCTTCCTAGTATTGCAAAATGCCGCCATTTATTTGCACTGTTTCTGCCCAGAGAAGCCCAATTGAGACTCAAGAGTTTAGGTTTTTGTTTTGTTTTGTTTTGTTTTTTGAGGGGAGGAATGATCAGGTAGACATTGTCTGCCTAGCAACACCTACTAAAATTCCAGGTTTTCAGAAAGAAAGCAGATTTTCACCACAAATCACATGGTTTGTACAAACAGCCCGGGCACAGCAGTTGTTATCAACCTTATCAGTTAGGGAACTCTTCATGTCAATGTAGAGAACTTTTGGTGAGCCAAATTCTTGGCCAAGGGCATCCTTGCAAATTGGCCTTTCAAAGGACAGCAGCCTCTGGCCTGCTGTATTAATGCTTCCTACCTAGCCTACATTTTGATTTGTAAACAGTTTGCAAAAATACATCGAGCTTTAAGTGATAGATACTGATGGAGGAAGGCAGTGTGATTTTTTCCCTCTGAACTGTCGTCAAGATCAGATTTTGCATTTGATAAAGGCATCCGAAGCCAAAGATGAGAAAATGCTTCTCTGTGTGATACACTTCTAGTTTTAGAAACCCAACGAGCCTAATATTTTATAAAATTACAATTTGGTTGTAATATGGGTTACATTTTGCATATTCATGTCATGTCACTGCTTCTGAATTTTTTGGATTTGGGCATCATGCAGTTGAAATTGGTTTTATTGCCAGTAGCTTAGCCTAGACCATGCTCTCTGCTTATTGCTGAATGATCCCACCTGTGGGGGATATTCTTGGAGTAGCTCTTACCTGTCTGATATTTCATGGTTGGAAGTATGAACATGAAATTGGATTCATCAGGAGACAGTATTGGAATCTAGGGAATCATTACTTTTATAAAATTAACCCAACAGTTTTGGAGCCATATAGGGAATGAGAACAATTTAGAAATTTTGTTTTCTTCTTTTGTTTTGTTGAATAGCAACTATTCTTAAAAATCAAATGAATTAAGAGGTTTTAGTTGGGTAAATAAATAAAAATGATGGGAAGGTGAAGTAGCAGCTAGCACAAGTGGATGCCTCTGCATTCATGAGACATGAGTGTGTTTTCCTCCTCCGCACAGATTCTCACAACTCCCCCACTATGGGGAGAATTCATCACCAGTCCTTGTCTCTGTAACTCCAGTAGGATTTCACAAGGTGTCATTCAGAGCATGAGGAGGTTGAAGAAGGGGAGTGTAGCACCTCCTCCTTCCTTGTGGAGGAAAGGGGAAAATAGGCTGAAGGAGGGGTGGTGCAGCACCTCACCCTTCCTTTTGGAGGAAAGGGGAAATTAGGTTGGGAGATCTGGGATCCTGGGACTGTCACAGGGACCATGCCATTGAGCCAGCTATTGAAAATATTCAAGGATCTCTTTGCCATCTTTAATCTTCTGTGAAATGAATATTCTTCTCTTCTTGGTTTGACTTAAGTGACACAGCTCTCCTTTTATTGACAGTGTTTTCTCTATAGGGAATTTAAATGGTTTTCCTTTGGGCTTATCTAGTAGGCTTCAGTGAACAGTAACACTGAGTGTGTGGTGGGGGGGTTGCACGCGCGCGCACTCTCGTGTGTGGTCTCATTCACACACGTGTTCTTGTGCTTTCTCTCTCTTTCTTGAGAACTTGGAATAAAATTCTTGTCAAAACCAAGTGGCTCACAGAAGGGAACATTCAGAAAACACATCCTTGTCATTTAAATACTCCTTTCCTTCCATCAAAAACCAGACAATCTCTTTGGATAGGAAATATTTTCCATAATAATATCTGCCCATGCCAGTTTCCTCTTCTTTTGTATAAGCACGTCTTTTCTCCATTTCAGTATTTTCTGATAACTGAAGACCTTTACTGTCAAATGCTATGAGATTCAAGTGAGAACTGCCAAAAGCATTATTTGACAGGAGCCTGAGGGGACTTCATTTAAAAGTGGCCCTCCATGCTTCCATCCAGCCCAGACAGTCATTTTAAGGAATAGAAATATGAAAACATTCAAGAGTTATATTTATTTTCTATTATGAACATACATTTTTATTTAAATATTGAAAATCTATAGGAGCCAAATTAACAACAGCAAAAATTCTTTATTACTCTACTACCCAGAGAAAATATGTGTGGCCTCGCCAATGTACTGATGCATGGCATAACTTACAGTGGGGGCAACAATGAATGAGACAGAGTTCTTTAGTGACCTACATTCTGGGGACAGGGTGGAGGTGTGAGAGTTGGGGCAATAGGCAATTGCTGCACAGTGTGAGGGGTAGTCCCACAAAGCTTCCTGAAAATTGGCATGGAAGCTGATGAAGAATGCCTAGGGACTATTCTGGCAGAGGTGGGGAAAGACACATTGGGAACAGGTTGACAGACAAAGGGAACAGGTTGAACAGAGCTCTCCAGGTGAGGGGAAAGGGTGACACATTGAAAAATCTGCAACATAAATCAGTATGGCTGAAGCACAGAATCCAGGAAGTGAGGGCTGAGAATTGAGTCAGGAGAGGCTTGTGGAGGGAGACCAGATCACAAAAAAACTTGGCCCACCATTTCATAAAGTTTGAAAATGTTCATTTCTGTGTTTTTTCCCTTTCAGCTTCATAGTTATATGTAATGGTCTCTCCTTACTTGTAATCACAGTGCAAAGCATTTATTCACTAATGGATTCATAAGGATTTACTATAGGCCAGAAGCTTTGAACTCAAATTTCGTCATTTTTGTATCTGCACAGTGAGCCAGTGTGGGGGAACCCCGGGAGCAAGGGGAGAGGGTTAGAAGACCTACCTTACCATTTTGTCAGCCTTTCCAGCAACCATTTTAAGCATCTATACAGTAATCCAACAGATGGAAGGACCGTAATTAACCCGATAGGACATGATTTTTTGGTTGCGTATTTAGGTTGTTAGACTATTTTGGTAGCAAGAACAAACTGCCAAATATCATGTGAGGCTGGTATAGTGGTTTTTTTTTAAATTTTAATTTATTTATATATATTTTTAAGCCCCGATGTGGGGCTTGAACTCATGACCCTGAGATCAAGACCTGAGTTGAGATCAAGAATCTGACACTTAACCGACTGAGCCACCCAGGCGCCCCCAAGCTGGGATAGTTTAAAGAAACACATGAGGGAGGCACAAATCTCACGGGAACCAGAAATGTCCATTTCTCAGGATCTCTGACGATTGTAGAGATGTGGCCTTATTACCTGTTTAGCACCCGGAATTTGTGATCTTTAATCTAGTGTTTTGTGCCTCTGCTACTCCTTCTGTGTCTCTCTATCCCTGTGTCACTTCCACCAACCAGTTGACAAATTCACTGTTTCTTTATTCAAGAGGGAAGAGGCTGATGCACCCAGCTACTTACCAACACTCTTGACACACTTTCTTTCAAGGCTATGTCATAGATATCTCTTCTTTTCTTCTCTGCCCTTCAAGACCATCTCACAGGCCATCTGTGTTCACCAGCCCAAGACTATGCCCTCAGTAGGGAATGTGGGAGGGGAATCACATTATAGAGTGGGTTGGAGCAATCACAGTCACTAGCTAACATTTCCAATATCAGTCATTTCAGCTTCTTTCTTAAGGAAAAATACTTCTGCTACACATCATTGTGCATGGTTCAGGTATGGCTAGTGCAGGACTACCACCTCCTTTAATCTGGATAACATATTTCTCAGGACAGTCTTGGTTCCATTACATCCCTTGACATTTTGTAAGAGGACGTTTTTCTACTTAATAGTCCTCCTGATTTTCATGATTTATGGAAGCCTTGATCTAAATTTTCTTTCTTCCTTCCAGTCAAAAAGTACTTATTCAGTGCCTTCTAAATGCCAGGCCCTGTTTTAAGCACTAAGATTACAACAGAGAATAAGACACTGAATATCCCTATTCTAATGGATTTAACTTCCTTGCAGGTAAAGAAGAAAATTAATAATGAGATCATTCCAGATAGTTTCTTCTAGGAAGAAAGTGAAACAGATGTCTGAGAGACTGGCTGGGGGTCAAGTACTACTTTCTGGTGTATTCCCAGCACAAGGTCTTTAAAGAGAAATGTCTTAGCTGAGACCTGACAGATACGAGCCAGAAGGGGTAGAGGTCTTAGGAAGAGCATTCCAGGTAGAGACAATAAATGCGTACAAGCCTGGGGGCAAGAATGAGGTTGGTGGGTCCATAGAAGAGATGGTGAGTCAGTGCAGGGGCATCATGGGAGCAAGGGGAAAGGGTAGAGACCTACTTTACTACTTTATAACCCCTACCCGAGTGTATGCAGAGAGTATTATACAAACCCTGCCATTTCCACTAATCTTCTCACGGTTACCTCTAACTTGCCCTGCCCAAAGCACAATTTGTTGGTTTTCCTCTTAGCCTGTACCTCTTCCAAGTCTCCTTCAGCTCAGGAAACTAAACCACCCAATGGTTCATGTTACCCTAACACCTTCTTCTCACTTCTCCCTCTAAATTGCCCAACCTTTCAATCCTACATCCAACAGAAAGTTCAAGTTCATTCACTTCTTCCCATGTCCATTACCCTCATCCTCATTCAGACCACTGTAATCTTTCACCTAGATCAATGCCTTGACTTCCTGGCTGATTTCCCATCATGGGAGGATGTCTTTCCCATTTTCTATTAGATTTGTGTTTTTTACTGGTGAGTTTTGAGAGTTCTTTATATATTCTAGATGCTAGTTCTTTGTTGGATATGTTGTTTATAAATATTCCCCCAGTCTGTAGCTTATCTTTCTGTCCTCTTAATGTCTTTTACAGAGCAAAAGTTTAATTTTGATGAAGTCCAATTTATTAATTTTTCTTCTTATGCTTTTGATGTCAAGTCAAAGAACCATGTCTAGTTTTAGATCTCAAAGATTTTCTCCTATATTTTTTCTAAAAGTTTTCTAGTTTAACATCTTACATTTAAATCTGTGATCCATTTTTGAGTTAATTTTTTTGTAGAAGGTGTCACACTTAGGTTGAGATTCTTTTTGGAAGAGAAGGTGGCTATTGCTGTTCAATTGCTCCAGCATCATTTGTTGAAAAGCTTTTTCACTGAATGACTTTTGCAGTTTTATGAAAAATCATTTGGGCATGTCAATTGGATCTATTTCAGGTTCACTATTCATTAGTCTGTGTGTCTGTGCCTCTGCCAGTAACTCACAGTCTTGATTACTCTAGCTATATAATAATTCTTGAAATGGGTAGACTGACTCCATCCATTTTATTATTTTTCAAATTGTTTTAGCTACTCTAGTTCCTTTGTCTTTTCATATGAATTTTAGAACAATCTACACTATATGCATAAAACAACTTTATTGACATTTTTGTAGGCATTGCATTAAATCTGTATATCAATTGGAGGAGAATTTATTAATTTCCTATGTTGAGTCTTCCAATCCATGAATATGTTTTCCAACCCATGAATCCATTTACAGTTGACCCTTGAACAATGCACTGGTTAGGGGCACCAATCCCCTGCACAGTCAAAAATTTGACTATGACTTTTGGCTCCCCCAAAACTTTACAAATAGCCTACCGTTCACTGGAAGTCTTAATAACATAAACAGTCTGTTCACACAGATTTTAATTTTTATTTAAAAATTTTTTTTCATACAGATTTTATATATTATGTGTATATATCCTGATTTCTTACAATAAAGGAAGTTAGAAAAAAGAGAATGTCATTAAGAAAATCATAAGGAAGAGAAAATACATTTACAATACTGTATTGTAATTATTGGAAAAAATCCTCATGTAAGTGGACCTGCATAGTTCAAACCTGTGTTGTTCAAGGATCAGTTGTATTTAGAGAATTGAATTCTTTTATTAGCATTTTGTAGTTTTCAGCATGCAGGTCATGCTTTGTTAGATTTATACCTAAGTATTTCAGCTTTTTGAGTGATTGTAAATGCTTTCATATTTTTAATTTCAGTGTCCACATGTTCACTGATAGTATGTGGATACAATTTGGTTTTGTATTTTCTACATAGATAATCATGTCATCTGCAAATATGGGCAGTTTTATTTCTTCATTTCCAATATATATTCCTTTTTTTTTCATTTTCTTGACTATTACACGAGCTAGAACTTTCATTACTAGATCAAATAAAAGTTGTGAAAATGGACATCCTTGCTTTATCTCCAGTTCAGTGTTTCATCATTCAGTATGATGTTAGTTGTAGGTTTTTTTGTAGGTACTCTTTATCAAGTTGAGGTAGTTCTCTGTATTCTTTATTCCCCCCCCAAGATTTTATTTATTTATTTGAGAGAGAGAGAGAGAGAAAGGGAGAGAGCAAGTGAGCAAGAACAAGGGGAAGGAGAAGCAGAGTCCCTGCAGAGCAGGGAGTCAGACGCAGGCTGGATCCCGGGATGCTGGGATCACGAGCTGAGCTGAAGCAGATGCGTAACCGACTGAGCCACCCAGGTGTCCCGAAGTTCCCCGTACTCTTAGTTTCCTGAGAGGTTTTTTGTGTTTGTTTGTTTCTTTCCTGAGAGTTTTTTTTTATCATGAATGGCTGTTGAATTTAGTCAAATGTTTTTTCGCATCAATTGATAAGACCATGTGATTTTCCTCCAATAGCCTGTTAATATGATGTATTACATTAGATGAGATACATGAGTTCAACTTGCCGTCCCACAATTGGACTCCTGTTTAGTTTTTCAATTTCCAGAAATTGAATTGGAACATTATGTTTACCTCAGTCATAAGATACAAAGTCTTATTTTGTAGTTGTTGATATGGGTTTATTGTTTAAATGACTAGAAATATTTAAAATATTATTGTTGTTATTAATGGACATTTAATTGAACTAGTGATTCTGAGAACATTTATTTTTTCGAACCTTCTAATTAGGGGAATTCAGTTGATGAATTATCCATTACAATGGGGTCTGCTTTAGAGAGTAATCGACCTTTAACCCATTTTTGTTGCTTTTGTTGGAATAGAAGTTCTTTATCTCAGACCATCGGTTCTGGAAATAGTTTAGAGAACTTGGATGATGGAGCCTTCTTTGAGGTGCTAGCAGAATAATCTTAAATTTTTCTTTGTAGGCATTTAGAGAACTGGAGAGCTTCACCAATAATTTCATAAAATTAAACATGGGAGAGACTATTTCCTTTATCATTGATTGTATGATGTAGTCTACTTATAAATAACAGGCACAGGCTGATGACTTGGAAATAGGTTTAAATGTTAAATATATTAGAAACTGATCTCTTTATATATTCCTTTCCTTACCACAGATGCCTTGATACTTGCTATCCTTCTTTCTAAACACTCTCTGGTCTTCCCTGCTAACTCTGCTCACTTGCTTTAACCTGGCAACATCTTTTGGCCATGTCAGCCACCACCTATATTTTGGCAGCTTTCTGGGACTTGACGTTTCTTTTCCGGGGAAATATTGTGAAGTGCAATTGATAGACACAAAATCTATTGTTACAATCACCACAGCTGTTTGGATTACAAACTTCCGACTTGAAGAGGAAAAATTACTGCACCTGAAAGATTAGTTCTAATAAACTGCCTGTTACTGTTACCTGATTTCTTCCAGGCATTTTTTTATAACCCTTTAAACTGTCGTTTTCTGTGCATTTTAGATATGTGAGAGTGAGTTTAGGTCACTTGGGGCTTTTCCATTTGTGATTCAATTTTCTATTTCTTCTGCCTTTTAGTTCTGCCAAGAAATAGTTTTTGGTGGATTTCATTTAGTCTTTGGCCCCTGGCTTAATGGCTTCTGCAGGGTCTTGATGGGTGTGTTTTCCACTAACATACCACCGTCTGTGGCAGTGTGAGGGATCGGCATTGGGTTGCTCTGGAATTTGCTTCTTTATTATATAACTACTGTTATGCAGCTGAGTATTATATACAGCCATGAACTTGCTAATATCCGGTGTGATTTTTTTCGCCCAAATTTATTCTGTTTTTCACACATCACTGAAAAGGGTATGTTTTCATTATTATACTTGGTCCAGATTTAGACCTTTGAAAGGAGGAGGACCAAATGCTGGATCTGAGCACCTCAGAACTATGGGTTTGGTCAAGGGGGAGGGAGAGGGGAGACTTGCCAGAAAATTTTGGGGCCTGTATTTTGGTGAATACTGAAGATTCTCTCTCTCCTCTCCTCATGGTTTTGAGAACATGGTTTTGTTCTTTTTAAGAAGTTCCATTTAAGCTTTGTTTTTCATATATCTAATTTTTTCTTCCCCAATTAGATTGCATATTCCTTGAAGAGAAGATCTTTAAAAATTTCTTCTCTACTCCCACAGCAAGGAGCTTTATGAATATATTGTAGTTGCTCAACAAATGGGAACTGAATGTCATCCCGTACCCTCGATGCCAGTGAGGTACAAAATGTGCAGGATCCGATCCTTGCTCTCAGATGGCTTCCCGTCTGTTAGAAAGATGTGAAGCACATAAAAATATATGATCTGAGACGTGGTACGGGTCAGGAGAAAGATGAAATCAAAGTGCCTGAAGACTAAGCAAGACAGAATATATAGCAGTCAAGCAGAGCTTCCTGAAGATTCTGGCATTTGAGGTAAGTTTTGGAGAAGGAGTAGGATTTGAAAAGGGGTATTATTTTAAAAGTAGGGAAGGAAAAAGATGACCCTTTTAGATAAAATTGCAGCATGAGCAAAGCTGTGGCGCTAGGAGATGACCAAGTTCAGTGGATAGCTTGTTGCTACTTCAGTGGCAGAAGAGAGAAGGCGGGGCATGTGTGCCCACCGTCCTGGCTGAGGGGGTTCTGAGTCCAGGTGCGGGAGCTGACCCCTAACTCTCCACGCCACCTCTGCTAAGTGGTTAACTGGCCTGGATATGTGCAGCCTTGGAGATGGGGAGCTCACCACCTCTTGAGGTACCAGCTGTCATCTGAGCGTTCTTACTGTGGGGCACTGGCCGGAACACTGGCAGGTGGGAAGAAGTCCCCATGAGAGGGACCTGGAAGGTCAACCTGAACAGTGTCCAGGCATTTCCTTTTTTTAATCCTTTCATGATTAAGCTGTGAGTTTAGTAGATTTAATGGCAGCTGCATGGGAGAATGTGCAGTGGGAAACTTTTTTGTGGTGATCAGAACCTAAAGTGGCGAGACTTTTAAGGGAATAGAAAAGGGAGGACATACCCAAAAGGCTTTTGTAGCATGGACAATGGTTTTGAAAATACTAAACTAACCTGTTCTTGTTCCCAGGAATCCCTAATTGCTCCTCATTGCGAGCTGTCTTTCAGTGGCAACCGGGATCTTTATTATTTCTGGAGAAGGGTGGATACTGCCTGGAGGAAGCAGCCATGCTTGGGCTTCCAGGATCAAAATGAGAGTTTGTTTTAAGAACCAGAGTTAGACAATCTGAAAGCAAGCATTTTTGATTTCCAGAAGCAAGGCTTGGTTGAGAGAGGGAAGGAGGGAAAAAGCACAGTAACAGGAAAGGATCTGTGCTTCCCCAGGAGCCAGCACTGACAGCTAAAGCATAGAATTTCTAGTTGACCGTGGTGTTGATGCAGGATGTGGCATCAGGACTGTTTTCTAGAGAATGGAAAAAAAGAACTCAGGCAGCAGGCAGAAGTAGAGGAATTCTGAGGGGATAGGCTCTTCCTCTCCAGTCCAGGAGCCTGTGTATCCAGGGGGGAGGGAAGGCGCAGGAGAGAGAAACCTTGGGGCACCATCTGCTGGAAAGGGATTGAGCTCTGTACTAGGCAGTGCCTGATGCAGAAACACCAGAACCTGACCAAAAAGAATCACTGGATTGCAGTGAGCCCACCAGAACCGGAAAGGACAGGTAGCCTGCTCCTCGCAGACTTGGGGCATGGAAGTGAACTTAAATTCAGTGGCAGAAAATAAAATTCTCTTCTTCCGAAGAAGTCATAGTTGACATAAAATTTCACCTTGGCTACACTCTGAAGTGGTGAGGTTTCCTGCCAACTGCCGAGAGGTGGGTCAGGTTTGACCACCATTTCACACTTGAGAAACTTAGTGAAGGTCCGTGATTTGCTGGGGTTATTTAGTTGGCGTGCGGTGCTAGGAGGGGAATGTGAAGCTGCCACTGAATCATAACTTTTGACTGAGAACAGAAGGACGTCAGAAATTATCTGGTCCAACCCTACAATTCTCCCAGATAAGGATCTTAAATAAATGGAGTGATCCACTCGAAGCTGTGTGTCTGGGTCGGGCTGGGCAGTGTTTCTGGAGTTTCTTCACTAGTCCAGCAGACATCTGATCAGCCTGGAAAAACTAATATCTATTCCATTTGACCTCCATTTCCTGTCTTCATTATGTGTTGGTAGGAGTGGACATTCTAACAGGCTGATTAAGGAATTAATTATTTTGCATTCATCTGGAAAGTTTGTGCTTTGGGGATTTAAGTTTTTTCATCACTAAAATAAGGATGAAAGATATCTGATCCCTGAGTAGCACATCAAGAGGATTTAGAAAATAACCCCGTCTGTCCCAAGTTTCTGGCTTTGTGGACTGTTACAGGTTTTTCATTTCATTTAGTAGAGGAAATGGTGGCTCTACCAAGTCACTGCTGGTGGGGTTCTTCGAACCCAGGGCAGAGCCAAAGTTCCAGGTGTGAACTGGAGCCCGGCTGGCGTCAGTGGCGTGAAGTGCGTTGCTATGGAGAGTAGCCGAGAAGAGGGCCACAGCCTCCGTCAGCTGTGCGGGACGCTGTAGCCCCTCGGACGCTGGATTGCTGTGAAGTGTTTGTGTAACAGAACTGCTCCCCTCACTCCCTTGGTGGGACTCTTACTTTCCCTGATCCCTTTCTCAACACCTTTGAGTGAGATGTAAAGTCCTGCAAACTTCATGGACAGTTGCCTTTTTCTGCTTCACTAGTGGTTCCACAATTTCTCAGAAGGAATTTAGTATCTAAATTACAGTAAATTTTGATACATTGCCATTGTGATTTGTAAGTGTAGAGACCGAACAAATCAATGCAAAGGCTATTACTTGTCTATGTTAATGAAGGAGAGAGTTGCAGAGAGTGTGAACTTGTACATGTATCTTTGGGGGTCCGGTGCATCGGTACCATTTCCCCTTGCCATCCTTTCATTCACTTCTATTCTTTATACTTACATAGTCTGTAATGGGGAAGGGGGTTCGTGGTGATGGTCAGTTAAGTGCTAATCAGGGCCCAAATTGTAAAGTCAAGAGAAGCAGAGGGCAACAGGGTCCTCTTCCCGATTCAGCCCCACCACTTGCTATGTGTCTTGAGCTGAGACCCAGAGGCCTCATCACTCACTCCGATGTCATGGGGTTCTCCCTGTCATACACCTTTCCAGCTATCGCTTGCCTTCTCACGCTTCTCCTGTGCAACTGAATTTCTTGAAAAAGTTTTCTGTAGTCATTGTCTCAATTTCCTTCCTACTCTTTAATCCACTCTCCTATGTCATTCGTACCCATCAGTCCACCAGACGAATTTTCCGCTGAGTTACCAGTGATCTGTGTGTGGTTCAGCTCAGTGGCGTTTCTTTCAGTTTTCAGTTTACCTGATTTTTCAGCAACATCTGGCATTGTTGATATTGTGTCCTTCTTAAAAGAATATTGTTAAAATTTTCAGACTGAAACATTTTATTAAGAGTATGACAACCCCATAAACTCCCCACCAAGTTTAAGAAATAAAATTTTAGCAACATTAACACTTACTTCCTTAGAGAGCTTCTGAAGGCTCTGTACCCCTGCCCAGTCACGTTCAGCTTCTCTACTCCTACAGGGTAATTGCTCTTCTGACGTTGGTGTTTGTGGGGTCTTTGGGTCTCAATATATTTATCTTGCTCATCTGAGTTCTGTCAATATCCTCCAGCCAAGGACCATCAGGAACACAGTATGTGGACACACTGGGTTTATTACTTGTTGGAGGAAGTGAGAACACAACCATGGAGACTCCTGGGGGTCTTAGTGAAAGGGTGGAAGAGAGAACCTATTCTGTGGATTTGGGTTTTAGTTGGATGATTTGCAAGAGAGTCTGAGGAAGGGGAAATTCGCTTCAGAATAGACGCTGTCAGAGAGCAGGGGTAATTCTCTGATTAGGTATCTCAATAAATCTTATCTATTGGGAGACTAGAATAAACTGGTAACTGGTAAAGAAGGAGGCGTCAATCATTTTGGCTGAGAAAGGGATGTTAGATGTTTTGTGGATGACACATTGACTTTGTTTTTATCTGTGGTGGGACAAAATGATGAAGTGGACTTGTTTTGTTTCTCTCGTCGTGGTCTCAGGGTAACCTTGTCTGAGGCTGGTATTCTCTGAGATGGTTTATGTCTAGTAGGTGAAAACATGGCCTTGCTGGGTATGTTGGGCAGCTTCTGATCGTCAGGGGATTGCTTTCTTTTTTTCTTTCTCAGTTCTGAACAAGTCGAGAAGCTGAAATCAGGCAGACGAAGACCAAAGTATCAGCTTGATTTTAAGGTTAATTCGGAGAACACAGTTGGGGCATGTGGCGAGAACAGGCTTCCTGATGTTGGGCCCAGGCCAGCAGACGTCCCTGCTCAGTCGTGGGTGCTGCCGGCAGTGTTGGCCGGCCTGCACGGGGCCTCAGTCTCCCAGTGCGTCACAGTATGGAGTCGGAGGCCATTCAGACTCAGAGTTTCTATGGACTCAGAACCAGAAATGCTTCTTGCTCTAGACTTTCTCGAAGTTGTCTCATCCACTCTCGGGGTTCGAGGACCAGTTTTTTCCTCTGATGACCCCAATCTGTATCTGCAGGTTAGATCGCCTCTCTAATAGGCTTGCTCATTCTCCATTTCTACCTGGCTGTTTCACAGTCCTGAAACTTAACATGACCCAGGCCAAATTCGTAATCTCCCCCCTAAATTCAGTGTCCCAATGTCCCCACAGCCTGACCCTACCGCTTTACCCCACATTCCAGCCACCTGATCCACCTGCACTCTATATGCTCCATATTGCCTCACACCTCTGAGCTCTGCCATCTAGTTATTTCTGCCCAGAGTGCTCTTCCATTCTTTGTCTGCCTTGCTACAGTCTTCCTTCAAGGCCGACCTGAGATGTCATCTCCTGCGTTTGTGGAACCCTCTAGGTTGGACTGAATGCTCCTGCTCTATCTCTTCTTACCTCTATAGAGCAACTAGCTCATTGATTTATCTGTTCGTGTGTCTGCCTCTTTCACTATACCTTAAACTCCTTGAGGCCAGGAACTCTGTCTTACTCATCTTTGTGTCTTGAGATACATCTGTATCTATACATTACATCTGTACTTTGATTCTATGTCTATGTATCTAAGGATATATGGTTAGATACCTATCTACCTGTATTGATAGATGGAGCTAATGTGTCTAGAGCTGATAATGTCTAATACCTTGAACTAGACTTGGTTCAGTAAATGTTTGTTAAGCTACTTGTTGTCGAAAGACTTTGTTAGTATTTTGTCTAGCCCTGGAATGACTAGAGCTTTGGTAATTTTAGTATCGAAAAGAGTAGGCCAAGAATTTTTTCATCTGTTATGTTTTACTTTACTCAAGATATATTTCAAAAAGTCATATTTAGATTGAAGTTTGTAAAGTACACAACATTTTCTTATTAAATTACATGATCTTTTCAGCAAATTGTTTAATTTTATTTTCAATTGACTGTGTCATAGGCTAGGACTCCCAATAGTTTAAGTAATATTATTGTCAGTCAAGTAACCATTTTTCATTTTATCTCTAATTTTTGTCTGTAAATCATAAATTTATAGTTTTAAAGTTAAAGGCCTTTGCAAAATGGCTATCCTATCCTTTTGTGTAGGGGATGCAAATGTCTGGGATGAAAACCCCTCAGTCCCATTTCCTTTCCCCAGGGCCCTGGGATTTCAGGGGACTGGTAGGTGGGAGGTGGTATTTGATGTCAGTTGGCTTTTGTGGGCCCTGCCAGGAACTCCTCAGGGGGCAGCAGAGAGGAGATGCCTCTGTTCTCCCCCAGTTGGCGCTGACAAGCTTCTCAGGTTGTGGACCTGTGGCTCTGGGTGTTCCTGTGACTCAGCTACCCTGTCAGGGCTGGCTGCCCTATTCCCTGTTGGCAACTTCCTTCTGAAGGAAGGCTTTTACTATGGCTTTGGTGGTCTCAGCTAATCTTTTAAAGCTAGACCACACACTGAGCAGTCTCTGCCAGCTGTCCGTCCTCTCTCTGAGGTGAGGGAAGGCTGAGTGGGGTTGTCCAGGCAGGGGTCTGCAGGGAAGGCTGCTCAGAACACACCTGGTACCAGGTAAGAGATGAGCGCTGTGTGTAGGGGACTCTGCTGGGGGAGGGCAGGAGGAGCAAGGAGCTGGGGGAGAGAGGCAGGTGCCAATGATCTGAGAACAGACTTGATTGAATTGCAATTCCTACGTAAACGAGGATTTATTTTTCCGGTTATCACCTCCTAATTTGGTTTTCTCAGGCGGTATTCCTTTGAAATGTCTGCGAGTTCTTAGCGCCAGTCATAATGAAGATAAAAGCGGTAATGATACCACCCATTGTGAGTATTTATGTTTGTCCTCCGCAAAGCAGTTTCACATTTGTTTAAAGAAAATTGACATTATTTTTCATCACCTTTGCAACGAGGATTGTGTGCCCTGGAAGAAGACTTCGGCCCCGGCAAGTAAATTTGACAAAAAACACAAAGTTTCCTTACTGAGGGGCGTGCCTGCTTTTCCGAATGGGAAAGTTTATCAGTTTGTGTTTTGTGCTGTTTGTGGCTTTCTGGGGCCACATCTCAGGGCTGGCATACCGCCTTTCACGTGTCTGCAGTGGAGACCGTGTCCTTGTTTCCTCTTCGGTTTCTTTTGTCTGATTTTTAAACTGAGGGTGTAGAATGTGTGACAAAGGTACCCTTCGCTGTATTCTGTTTTCACTTACACCTATGGTGTCATGGAGCCAGCAGGTTGGAAATAAACACCTGCCAGGCATCAGCAAGCAACTTGGTTAGCCCACAGTAGCCGAGGAAAGTACTCCAAAATCTTATCTCATTATAGGCTTTTAATAGAGATAAAGCAATATTTTCATTAAAAGCTGAACCCTCCTTAGACTCACTGTTCCACAGAATAATTGCATTTATATTAATCTTGAGACCCATTAGTTTGGTGTCAAGAAAACAATTCCAAATCTTATTTCTAGATAGAAGGAGCTATATAAAAATAAATAAGGATGGTGACAGGGCCCATTGCATTTCTTTTTCACCTTGCCCTGGGGCATATGAAAAAGAATTGAACACTAAGAAACACTCAGATCAAAAAATCATACCAAAAACATCAGATCAAAAAAATATTAGAGAAGTACTAGACAACATTAATAAAATGGTGAATATTTAGAGTTTGCAATTTCCCCCCCTCTTCTAAATTAAGACAGTATGCATCCTTAGTAGTGGTATTGGAGTGAGAGTAGAAAAACCTTAATTAGGGGCACCTAGGTGGGTCAGTTGGTCAGGCATCTGACTCTTGATCTCAGGATGTGAGTTCAAGACCCATATTAGGCTCCATTTTTAGCCTACTTAAAAAGAAAAGAACAACCTTAATTAAATCTGTTTTCTATTTTATATCTATAATCATTTATAGTTTCTTCCCAGTATCCCCATTTCTACCCAATAAATAATACTCACCTTGCAAAGTTCATCTGAAAGTTCTCTGGCCCTTCCAACCAGAGCAGTCTGTCTCTGCTCTGAACTACAGCAACATTTTGTTTCTATTACAGTCCCCTAGTACCTCAGTTATTCTTATACCTGTCCCTCCCAGGGGACCATTACCTTTGTGAGGACAATTGACCCTCTTCTTTATCTCCTACCATGGTTGACATGGTCCCTTTCACACAGTAAACATTCTGTACATATTGATGAGTGAGTGGATAAAATTCATATTAATTGAAACATCAGTGCAGAATTTCAGAAAACTTATTTTCTGTGTTCACGACATAATGGAGTGTTTGCTTCCTACAAGAGTCCCAGACCCCTTTGCAGTAAAGCAGCGAGAGTGTGGAATGAGCGTGTGGACTTCTGGACTTCAGGGCGCAGCTTATTTTCCACTGTCTTAGCCTGGGATGAAACTGTGTGTGTTTTGCTCCTTTGACATTATGTAGCACAGTTGTAGAAATTGTAGCAATTGTTGCAGATTTTTGGAAGTCATCAAAAGGAAAATATTCCAATTTATCTTTTAGGAAGAGGCTTTTTATGCCTGTTGCCCGTCTTGGGCAGCTTTGAACCAAGAGCTGTTCTGTATCAGGATAATGAAGTACAGTCAAAAGAGGGAATCTGGGAACTCTTCTCACCACAGACACGAAGTGGTGAAGCCTTATTTTGGGAAGCAGCTTCTATTGTTATTTGAAGTTTTCTTTTGAACCCCAGGAATATCTCTAGTACCAGCAGGTGAAATCAGAACACTAGTGCATGTCCCATATCCTTTGGAGCACTGGAGAATTGCATTTCAAAAGGATCCTAGGAAGTTCTGAGATTTCTCCCAAACAGAACCTGCCAGGCTTCTGGCAGTGACTCTGACAGCTGAGTTGTGCCCAGAGTCCGTGTGATGGGTCGGTTCTCTGGCCAGAGAAGTTTGCCTGCGGCTTGTGCTCTCATGTCTGTAGCTCTCAGCTGTTGTCCTGAGGCCTAGACAACGTTGAAGAACTCAAGGAGACCACCCCTGTGCCCTTCCACTCCTCCCAGAGATGGAGCTAAACCTGTCAATGCGATTGCCTTTTAAAACTCCCCTAGCAGCCTGGTGAGCTCTCTACCACTTGGTGTAAATGGCAGTTTGGGGAGAACTTTCCAGATGCATTACAAATTTATTTTTCTTTTCCTTTTCTTCCTTTTTTAAACTGTGCTTTAGGCGGATGATAGGGATGTGAGAGAGTTACTTTGACTGGAAATTCTTGGAGTGTAGTTCAGAGGCAAGAGACCTGGAGTCTGGAGCCCTGGGTCCTAGTTCCACCTGCTTCACAACAACACTGCAAATTTGTATAAACATTAGCTATTCTTCCTTGGTTGATTTTTCTGAGCCGTGAAATGACGTCTGTGCCAGGCTGGTATGTGGGGATTTGGGCCTTATTTTGGCTCCCACGGGTTACGTGTGAGCTTTGTGCCGGGTGCTATGCCCAGCGCTTCAACATGCACCGTCTCCTTACTCTCAGAAGGACCTGAGGCCCTCTCTGTGCTGCCGTGTTTGGGAAACAAAGGCCGAGAGAAGCCAAATAACTGTAGGACTTGACTAGTCTGCACCCTAGAACCTGTCCTCTCAGCCACTGAGCTGTACTGATAGGCTAGCAGGGGATATAAGGTAGAGCTTCAGAGTCAAAACAAATAGAAGTGTGAAGTCTCATCGAGGCATAGGAATTGGCAAAGCAGGCACTTGCCTGTGCAGATAATTCGAAGAATGCAGGCAGAGGCCTCCTAACAGAGGCCCCCCCCGCCCCCGCACCTGACATTCCACAGCCTGTGCCATGCCCACAGGTCTAAAACCTAGCTTGTCTTTCTGCTAAATCTTCTCTTGTGTGTGCTGGTTTCTTCAATGGTAGCCCTATCTGTGAGTCACACAAGCTAAGCCCTAGGCCTCGTTCTTGGTGGACACTTTTTTTTCTCCCTCTCATCTGGTTGATGTCCACGTCCTGGAGATGGTACCCAAGGAAAACTTCTTGAATCACCCTCCCCCTTATAGTCAGCGCTGCTGCTTCCGCATGCCTTCGTTGGAACTCCGAGGTGGTGGGCTGGCTTCTGACCTGGCCTCTCCAGTGCTGGTCTTCCCTCTCCAGCCCGTCTCAGCACTGCCCATTTGCTAGAACTCAGTTCTGGTCGTGTGACTCTCTTATCTAAAAACTTTTTTTGTGGCTGGCTAATCTTCACTTGTAGAATAAAGTTTACCTCCCCTGTCATGATATAAGGGCTAGTTGTACTCTGTGCGGGCTCCTATTGTAAAATACCATAGACTAATGGCATAACTAACAAATGTTGATTTCTCACAGTTCAGAAGCCAGAAGTGTGAGATCAGGGTGTCAGCGTGGTTCTGGTGAGAGCTCTCTTCTACACTGGGCTCCTTGCTATAAAACTTTTCCCAGCTCCTCTCCTGCCCCCTGACAGTCCAGCACTGTGCCTAGTGAATTCCCATGTCAGCCTTCTCTCTGCTTTTCCTGGTAACCATGAACACTCCATTAAGCATGTGGCAAGCTCTAGAGAAGCCTTGTAGCTTAGTGATCAAGGGCACAGACAATGGAGACACCCTGCCTGGGTGAGAAACCCAACCCAGTTCTGTTGTTTCATTGCCAGATGACTCAGGCACATGACTAACCTCTGCTTGGATGTCCTTATCTGCAAAATGGGTATGATATGAATAGAACCTGCATCATAGGAGATATCAGAGAAGCTGGAGGAAGATGCAGATAGAGTGGGATCATAGATAGAAAGGCCAAAGTTTACAGAAAAAGCATGGACTATGTTAACAGTGACACAGAGATCGTGTTTGTAGAATGTTACATAGTATTTAGCTGTAAGACAAACTTGGATTAAGTAAATACTCTGTGCTATTTAGCTTATGTAGAAGTAGGACAGGGTCTCTTGTGGATAAATTTTTTGATAGGAGCAATGTCATGAAATATTTTCAGCCAGTACCATAATAGTCAGTTAATCCCCTTGTAGAGTTGACGACAAGATAGGCTCGGCACGGGGTGTGGGGAGTGGCAGCTGAAGAAGGGGTAGGGGAGGCCGGAAGAGGGGCTCCCAGGCACAGTGGGCTGGAACAGAATCTACCTGCAGCCAGTGCAAGGGCTTATTTTTGTAAAATAATAACACATCTTGCATTTGTGTAATATTGGACATCTTCCTGTTAATTTTTTCTCTATTATTGGTTCTATTTCCAGATCGAGATAGATGGCACAAAGAGAGAAGGCTTTGCTGATCTCGCTTCGTGGGGTTTCTAAAATAATTCTGCACAATCCGTGCTTTCTCTACTGTTATATAATAACCACTAGCTACAAGAAAGCCCCTCATTTGTGTGCTGCTGTCTTCCTTGTAGGTGGTGAGGGAAGACGAGAACTGAAGAGGGGTAGGCTGTTTATTTCATCTTGACTACAAGTAGCAGTTATCTTCTTAACCCTTCTTACCCCAAATGCACCAGCAAAACATGTCAGGTGACTCATGAGAGTGACCGTCAGCACTGTTTCGATTCAGGATGTTTCCAGCGGTTGTTCCTTCAGGCGTCTGACGGGGGTGGAGAGCCGGCACTGCCTCCACGAGACGGGAGGCAGCCCGAACTCAGGCATCGTGCTGATTGATGCCCAGGACCGGGGAGGAGGGGCAAGAATGCCCTGGGAGAAGGCAGCACACACCGGTCATGAGAAGACTACACATGCCAGAGAGAACAGGCTCCTTGGTCATCGCTCTTCAGCCATTGCTCTTTGCACTCAAGCACGGAGTCCCACCTGGGGGAACCCAAGATGGAGAGGGGACACAGCGCTGTCTGTGTTCCTCCAACTCTTAACGTCAGGTCAGAGTGCCATTATGCACTTTGAGAAACTGGTATCTATGGACCTCTTCTCTTTAGAGGCCTCTTTTGTTCTGTTTCTAGGGCCTTCCCTGCTGTTTGCGTTCTCAGCTTCCAGCTCTTTCTCTGTGGCCCTCCTGGTGGGCATTGCCTCCCCTTGCTAGTTTTTTCTAATTCTACGTGTTGCGTAGCTCCGTCTATGCCCCGCAGCATCAGGCTGATGGAAGCAGGTGACTGTGGTGGTGTTTGGGGATGTGGAGGCCCACTAGCCGCGTGGGTCTCTGGCCTCCCTGAATCCCAGTTTCTTCATCTCAGAGAATAGGGATCTACGACTCACGTGCGGTTTAGGTGAGACAGCAGGTAATGCCTGAGGCCTAGTGATTCTCCGGGGGTCCTCAGTGGCGCCTCCTCTCCCCTCCCAGGGCTGCCTGAACAGATGACCCAGGTGAGCACTTTTATCTTACTCTGGGAGCTCTGTGTCTAGAAACGTCGTAAAGCCATTGGGTGGTACACGGCAGAGGCATTTGGTAATAATTTTTAAATTTAATTTATTTGAGAGAGAGAGAGAGTCCATGAGTGAGGGGAGGGATAGAGGGGGAAGGGGAGAGAGAATCTTAAGCAGGTTCCATCCTCAGTGTGGAACTCCATGCGGGGCTTGATCCCATGATCCTGAGATCATGACCTGAGCCGAAACCAAGGATCGGGCTCTTAACCGACTGCGCCACCCAGGTTCCCGGCAAACCTCACTTCTCATCCTCCTCTTCGTTCTCCTGTCTGCTACTAAGGGGCATGGATCGTGTTAGCAGAAAGGAGAGAAGTCCGGTTTCCCTCACTGTGCTACACTCGCTATGACTGACGTGGGGCCCATCTCACTGTGGAGCCACCTTGGCCTTCATGGCCCGGTGTGAAGTGACTCACACTTCTGACCTCACCTCAGAGCTGATGCTTATCACTCAGCGACTCTGCCTGGCATCTGCTCAGGGCTCTGTGCTTATTACCTGGCCAGAAGGTACTTGGCTGTGAGCATTGCTCACTCTTAGTAAGTCCCCTCCTTGTAAATTAACAGCGTGCGTTTCCCTGACAGCTGTGCTGTGTGACCTTGGGAATGAATGTGGTCTCCTTAGGTCGGGGTGGGGAGGGGGTGCCTCTGCCTGAATCTCCACGGACGCCGGGGCTGACTTTGGCCTGCACGTGAGGGGGTTAGTTGATACATGGTGAGTGGGCATCTCTTTTGTCATGCTTTGGAGGAAAGAAGTGAGAAATCAGTGTTTGGCAGGAAAGAATTCCATAGTGATGCCAGCCAGCATCTTAACCATGTGAGAGATGTTCCCTTTTTCTCCTTTCAAAGAACAACATCTCTCAGTTGATTAAAACTTCGGCTTTCTAGGGTGCTTTTTAGTGGAGCTGTCTTCAAGCTGCTATGTGGGCATACGCTTTTGGCGTCTGTCCAGAAGCACTTGGGTGTTGCCGATGTCTTCTTGCCTGGCCAGCCCGTGGGGCCGGGGCAGTGCTCTCACCGACCAAGGCCAGGACCAGTGTTGTTTCTAGGGGTAGTATGAGTTTGCAGAGCTGGTAAGCTATGTGGAAATGCAAACCACAGCTAAATGGGGAGGCAAAAATTATATAGAGAGGAACAGTGCTTTACTGCTGCAGCCAAAGGCCTGGACACGCTCATAAATAGGAAGGTTCATTATGAGTTCAGAAGCAAGAAAGATTGGACACGATGGGGAAAGTGAGGAACAGGTTTCAGCAAGCAGACCAGGATTATTAAGGGTTCTGAACAGGGTAGCCAGGAGGTAAGAGCAGGGTTTTAGCATTGGGCGAAGCTGGATTTGAAACCGGGCTTGGCCACTTGCCAGCTGTGCACCTTGGGCTAATGACTTCACTGCTCTAAGCCTGGGTTTCCTTATCTTTAATGGGGGATAATAGGACTTAGCTCATAAGATTGTTTTGAGGATTAAATAAGATAATGTTTATAAAGTGCTTAGTGTGATGTCTGGCCCCAAATGAATGCTCAGTAAGTGGTTGTAATTATGAGCAGTGAAGGGTGTTGGAAGCCTGGTTTCCTGGGGTTCTCATTTTCTGGGGCCGGGCGGCTCCACCAGCCTCAGAGAGCCCCACATGGACTGAGGGGAAGACGGAGACCAGGAAGGTCTGTCTGCGGTGTTTTGGCAGCTGACTCAGCCCTGCATATATGGGCAGATACCTTCCTGCTGGGAAAAGGTTCTTTACTAGACTTAGTCTCCCAAGTGATGCCTTCTTGTGCTAGGACCCTTCTCTCTTTTCACTCTGTAGGCTCCGTGGCTGCCCACTGTGCTGACTGACCCCCTAGGACCCTTGAAACAAGGTTGGAGGCAGTGAGGTAGGGTGAGGGTGTGGGGAGAATAGTAAATATATGCATATTCAGGAAGCCCCCCCCCCATCAATTCTTCCCTTTGAAGTTTTGCCAGCAAATTAAAAACAAAAATCAAGACAATAGAGAAGAGCAAAAATGGTTTAGACCTGTTTCCTGACTTTTTGGTGTGTGTGGTTCTGATTAATCTCTGTACCTTCACTTTCTGACCAGCAGACCCCAATTTTCTCTATGATATTTCTTTTTCCCTGCTTCGAAGTAGGAAAAGGGAATCAGAATGATTCTTTCAGGAGACAAATGTGGAGTTGAGGGGATGGAAGGGTACCTCTCACCTATAGAGTTTTCAGCTGACAGCTAATCAGTCCCGTTCTTTGGGCCAGTCCGAGCTGGTTGTTGGAGAACCTGCTCTCAGAGCCAAGTCATGGGGGGGCCTCACAGGATGGATGGGCTGAGAGTCTGAGTGCTCTAGGAAGTCAGGGGAGTGCGTTCCTGGCATTGGTCTGGGTACGAGGCCTGACGGCAGGCGTTGGACACCCCAGGATGGGATCATTGTGGTCCAGAGGCGGGAAAGTCACTCTGAGAAGGGGACAGCAAGGCAGGCAGCCTGGGCTGTGAAATTCACTGTTGACTGGGGGCCATGGAAACAAAGCATGATCAGGAGGACAGTAACCCTCTGAAGCAAGGTCCCTGGGGGTGCCCAGGAAGGTTCATCAGGGTGAGAAAACAAAACCAAACAAATGTTCTATCGCATTATTTTAAGAGTGCTCTTTTGTGAATACATAATACAACAATACTCTAAAACGTGTATGTAACTTATGAATGAGTAAATTTACATACTTCTCCATCATCTATAGTCAAAAGTTATTTATCACCTGGAGTTTGCTATCATGTCTCATAAGTTTGGAGATGGCTGATCATAAGGGCCAAGGTCAGAGGAAGAAAGCCACAGAACTGCTGGTGTGACCGAGGCCACAGCCCGCATAGACCCCTCTCTGTGTGAGGGCAGAGTGGCAGGTCCAGGCCAGGTAGCTGGTGTTGGGGCACGATGGGGTCAGGGAGGAGTGCTTCAGCCTCCTCATGGCCAGTTCGACACCACTCTGGGCACTGGACTGTCGACATCGCTTGGAAGCCCCGTCCCCATCTGGGACTCGGCTGCAGCCCCTCTTCATTTTTAGGTGGTGATACTGATCCTCTTCTTTCTTGCTTTAGCTCTTCACTTGCTATCAGGGACATAGCTGAGGGTAAAGCATTTGGCACTAGAGTCGATGCTGCCTAAAGACTCATGGGGACAAAGAAACCCGTGTTCCAGACAGCGCTGTGACACTTGGGAAACCCAGCTCAAATGCTTGCAGGTGGATGTGGCTTAGGGAGATTTTGAGCCCTTGAGCTCCTTTTCAGGCCATTTTCCCTTCTTTGCAGCTGTCTCAACCCTGTATGAACTGTGCACAAGGGGCCAATGATTGTGGATTCAACAAAGCAGTTGCAGGAGTTGATTGTATATACTCATTTCCTTTAATAAGAGAAGGCAGATGCAAAATACTTAGGAAAGTCTGTAAACAGAATGCACAGAGTAGGCACTTCAGGGTTTTTCAGCACTCATAGTGGCTTTTAGCTGTTTTCTGTTGAATTTTGCAGAATTGGGCTCCACTTCTGCCTATGTTATGGGCCACTCACCCCAGATCCCCAGGACAGTGTGGGAGGTGAACACACGGTGGGACGGAAGCCCATGGGAGACGATGCTGAGGGTCAGATTGGAGCTGGCTACCATACTCTGCATGGAGAGTCAGTCCCAGGTGGAAGGAATTCTAAAGGGAGCCATGGATTTGAGTAAAGTTTGGAGTGTTACCTACATTTATGTCACATACACATTTTCGAGAGCATTTGGCAGCTCTTTGAATGAGAATCCTTGCATGATGCCTTTTCCACACACGTCCAGGATGATATATTTATCCAAGAGATAGAACCTCCATTTATGTTCTATTAGTACAGCTAATCCCTGGACTGAAGGTTAGCTCGAGGCCTGGCCGTCAAAGAGCTGACCGTGTGGGCCAGGGTGGAACAGACTTGCATGACCGCACTGGGGCTTTGGTCTACCACTTCCTGGCCCAGGAGACACTGCTTGTTCTTTTCCCTCATCAACCTTCTTGCCGGTGCCTGCACACAGGGTGGAGATGTCTTGTAGAATTTGCGGCCACTCCTTGAGTGGTTTCCTTTATCACTCACAAGGCCTGTTGTTGTGGTGTGTAGAGCTGCCTGACCTAGTCTCGCCATGAAGCCACTGTCCCTTCAGCCCGCTGCCGACCCTGACAGTGCTGCGTCTATGGGGCTTGTCCTGGAATCCTCAGCGATTTATGAGCATCTTGTGGCCGTTAATAGACACATCTTGGCGGGCTCTCTGTCATGGTACACAGCTCTCGTGACCAGAATGTTCGCTGGGATCCATAGAGCAAAGTGCCTACACCCCTCCCTCTTACTTCTCAGAATAGGTACTTCTGTCCTAATCATAGAACTTCTAACTTCCACTGTCCCCATTTGGGATAAAACGTTGGACCAGACTTAGGCTTGTCTTGGTTTTACCCTCTAAGATGTTCCACTCTAAGATGAAATGATGCCCATAGCCATTTGTCTATCTTACTGTAACAAATATTGATTCCCACCATTTATTTAAAGCTTTTGTCATTTTAAAATGACATATGATATTTATATGTCTCAACACCCCTGTGTTCCACATACATTTGGCAAGCATTAGCACTTTATATCTATTTTAATGGTGTTTGCCTTTAGGGGGCTTATGTCATAGTCATTGGAGATGGCCTAAGCACTCTATAAGCTTATAAATGTGCTGATACTGGAGTTTGTGCTTGGTTCCTCTATTCTTGTAACTTCGTACAGGAGTGCACTCAACATAGTGGGTACTTAATAACTATTTGTTTTAAGTGTGAGAATGGTATCCTAGATGGAGTAGACTATGATTCTGACCCACTGTTGGGTCCCTGCTGGGCCATTTGGAAATCTGAGTGGTGTTCTGGATGCTTCCCAGGCCCACTAGGATGCCAGAGCTGTCTGACAACTTACACCTAGCGTCTGAGAAACCCATCCATGGCTGGACCCCTTCTTTGGCAGAGGCCCACTGTGTCTTTCAGATTCTCTGCTTTACATGTTCAGAAAGTGCTATAGATTCCTTAACCCCCTATCTAGATACCTAAGGGAAAATGTTCTTAGGGTTATTCTGGCCCCTGGATGCCAGTCAGTACTGAGAATGTTTTTCCATTCTGAGATTTTGGAGAATAACCTTGCTTTACGTGGGCTCAGACCTGGGTGGGTACTAGAAAGTACTGCTCTTCAGCATTGTCTTGCCTTTATAGACTATGAAGAAGCCTTTACCCTGTGGTTTTGTTGCTCAGAGATTGCAAGAATGGCAGCAGGACCATTGTGCTTGGATAGTCCCTCCACACTAATCAGTCAATCCAGTGTTTAGGACAAGATGTGTCACGTACTCACTCCAAGTACTCCAAGTACCTTGGGAGCTGGCCAGGAACAGGAAAGTACTGAGGAAAGCAATTAGTAAGGATGGACATTTAGAAACGAAAGTGGCAAGAGGGGCTCCTGGTTGGCTCCGTTGGTAGAGCATGTGACTCTTGATGTTGGGGTGTGAGTTCGAGCCCCATGTTGGGTGTAGAGATTACTTAAGAAAATAAAATCTTAAAAGAAATTTAAAAAATTAAATTATAAGTGGCAAAAATCTGATGAACAAGGATTTTCTGTAATTAAAAAAAAAAAGGAATATGCATCTCTCTTCTCCCAAAGGTTTTAAATTGGTTACTGACAGGCCTCCAGCTTGCTCTCCACTCCTCCCCATTTCCCAACCACCCCAAAAGACTGAACTAATCTAAAATCTGGGTGCCTTTTCTAAGTTTTTTTTAAAATAGTAGCACTATGCTGCTGTGAGCACATAAAGCTGTATTTTCACTGTCACCTCTAACTTGTAATGGTCCTTGGTAATTACATGGTGCTTTCCTTCTGTAAGCCTGTAAACACATGATAAATGTTAACTCTTACTTCTCCCAGCACCTCTGTAGATAGAGGGGGAGATTGTACGGTGTCTGTTAGCCCCGTGTTTGGTCTGGTTACATCTTATTGACGTGTTCTTTCCTGTATGTGGAAGAGCTGGTCAAGTAACAGGTGCTCTTAAGAATGATGTTCTGTGCTGCCAAATGGAAACCCTAAAGTCTCCATAGAAGCAAGAAGCCAAAGGACAGGCCCCCTGACTTTAAGAAGCAGATATTCATAGCCTCTACAATTTAGCGAGTTGTTACTATTTTGATTACAGATGAGATTGCTGGAACTGTCAGAAAACATTCTGTCTGTTAAAGAATGTATCTGCTCCTGACATGTGAAAGGAGAAATCCATCACTGCCCCTTTGGCCGTAATTTTTATGACTTTTTCTTAGTTCTTGTAAAGAGTCATTTCTTCCTAAAATCTATTTCTTTTCTCCTTTTACATCCCGAAGATGGAATATCAAGTAACTTTGAAATTTATACTAGTGAATTGCAAAAGCCGGACGTACGTTGAAGAGACTTACGGAACAGAACAAAGTAATTACTGTACAGTTTTAAATTTATTTAGCCATCCATAGCATTCATATATTGCTTCATTAAACAACATGATTTCAATTTATTATGCAAATGTAACAATTATTCCATTAAAAAATCTGTTAGAAAGGTTGCGCCCTTTGTTTCTGTGGCACAATAAGTAACTTTGAATGTTCCATTTTTGTGTTTTGATTTGCTTATTTTGTCTTTAACGACAACCCATTTAAAGTAAAAGTCTTTAAAATGGTAGAATAATGTGATAACATGTTTTCACTGGTAATTTAATACTTGGATATAATGAGTTCATCTGAGAGATTTCATTAAAAACAGCAAGGTACCTGAATACCAAAGCTGAGATGTTTTTAATCACAGAATTATAGTAATTATACAAATCCCAAGATTTTCATCAGACAGAACGGTCTTCCAGAGCTAAACATGCACTTTAAACTTAGCACTAATAACTATGTGTTGTTCTAAATTATAGCAGAGAGACTCCTTGGGCTAAGGGGAATATTGGAATTGAATTTTTAAAGAAAATTGAGAAATAAACTATTTTGGTAATGGTATCTGTAAGAGGCTCGTCACCAGGGTAATGAAAGAGGATGTGTGCATTAGACATAGCAGGTGGATTATCAGATAAAGTCAATGAGCCCATTATTGTCGAATATATTTTTAGCATAGAGAGAATGCTAGAAGGAGCACCTCTTTCTTTTCACAGGGGTCCTGAAGTTGCTAATTGACAGGAGTCCTTCTTCCAGTCAGTAAATGGGACAGACCACCAGTAAGCGAGATGATTATTTTTTTTTAAGATTTTATTTATTTATTTGACAGAGAGGAGAGAGTTCACAAGTAGGCAGAGACGCAGGCAGAAATAGAGGGGGAAGCAGGCTCCCCACCAAGCAGAGAGCCCGATGCGGGGCTTGATCCCAGGACCCTGAGATCATGACCTGAGCTGAAGGCAGAGGCTTTAACCCACTGAGCCAGCCAGGTGCCCTGTGAGATGATTATTGACCCAGAATCTGGATTTTCTGGGTTGGATGAAGACTCTGGAAAGAATAATTTCATTATTGTGGGAATTATTTAAAATGTCAAATTTTTGTAAAATGATCAGGACATGGTACCCTCAGGGAGCTTGCTTTTGAGAGAAGTTATATAAAAAAGATGCACCTAGGAAGGTTTTACAAAAAATCTCCCTAGGCAAGAAATTTTGTTAGCTCTGTTTTCCATTTATCATTATTTCTTTCTGTTTTCTGGCTCAGAAGGGAAGGGGGAGACAAGGAAAAGGGGTTGAGTGGGAAGGGAGACCACTGAAGGGTTGTGCTCTGAGGTGTCTGTGATAGGTGGGGGAGGAAGGAGGGGAGCCTGGGGCAAACGAGGGAGGCAGGTTAGGTTGGATTCTCCTGCGTTACAAGGGGTTTGGAGTTGAGGTGCAGAGCACATGTTTGAATGAAAGGCTCTGCGATCTGTCCAGGTATTCCTGATGATCAGGACACAGAATTCCTTCTAGAGGCTGGAGCAGAGACATACCTTGAGTCGCGACAGGACAAGTATCTCTGGTCTCTGGTCTCCCAACCCCATCCCTTTCTGTGGTAAACTCATCATCCCAGGTCTGCAAGCAGAGTTGGAGTTAGTTGCTCCAACTGTCTCTGGACTCCGTCGTATCATGTTATCATCCACATGTATTATTTGCATATTTGAAGCTCCAGGGGCTTCCCCTCCACCTCATGAGAAAGTCTGAAGGCCATTTTGCGTGAGCTCTCTGCCCTTGGTGAGTGCACACAGGTGAATGCAGGTGGGCCTCACCTTTTGCATCCCTCATTGCTGAGTGGGCCTGGCTGGAGAAGTCCCTGCCTGCAGCTTCAGCGTCGTTAAAGTTTTGCTTCTTCCCTTCTAACCATCAAAATAATACGTGCCATTGTGGAAAGTTTATAAGATAGGGAAAAATGTAGAGAAGCCGGAACATCACCATCAACGCTTTCAGAGGAAATTCGCATTTTGTCATATATCCTTCGATACTTTTTCCTGCATCCTTTTGTTTTCTACGTGCCCAGCTCTGCACATGCATATTGGTGGCCTGATTTGGAAACAGGTAACAGTATTTAATCCCCTGTCATTGCATTTTCTGTAAGCCTCACCAGACGCCTATTGAATATTGCTTGCCACGGTGAAGGTAAAGGTGGTACTGTCTTGATTAAGTGTCATTGCGTGTGGTCTCTTCCCAGGTCCCTTGCTGTGGTCTGCTGCACACCTGGAAGGCTATGATGGGAATGAATGTGAACGCCTGGAGGTTTCACTGGACTGGTTGCTTCTGCCTAGAAGATCATCCCTTCCAAGTAGGAAAACTGCTCCCTGCGGTGGTCGGCTTCAAGGGACCAGACCCACTGTAAAGAGAAATGGATGAAAGCAGCCTGGGGGCCCCCAGACACGTGCTCCCCGCAGTCTAGTCCAGGGAAGCCCTTCCGCGGGGCCCTGGCGTTCTGGAATGTCGCCGGCTGTGGACGCATGGCTGATTGCTGAGTGACGATGCTTCGCCGGGGGCTGCTGGCGTGGATCTCTCGCGTCGTGGTTTTGCTCGTGCTCCTGTGCTGTGCCGTCTCCGTGCTCTACATGCTGGCCTGCACTCCGAAGGGGGACGAGGAGCAGCTGGGGCTGCCCCGGGCCAACAGCCCCACGGGGAAGGAAGGGTACCAGGCGGCCCTGCAGGAGTGGGAGGAGCAGCACCGCAACTACATCAGCAGTCTCAAGAGGCAGATCGCGCAGCTCAAGGAGGAGCTGCAGGAGAGGAGCGAGCGGCTCAGGAACGCGCCGTCTCACCCCAGCGACGCCGCGGGCCTGGGACTGGAGCAGGGGCCCCCCGAGAAAACCCAGGCGGACCTGCTGGCCTTCCTGCGCTCGCAGGTGGACAAGGCGGAGGTGCACGCCGGTGTCAAGCTGGCCACAGAGTACGCCGCCGTGCCTTTCGACAGTTTCACGCTGCAGAAGGTGTACCAGCTGGAGACCGGCCTGACTCGGCACCCGGAGGAGAAACCCGTGAGGAAGGACAAGCGGGATGAGCTGGTGGAAGCTGTCGAGTCAGCCTTGGAGACCCTGAACAGCCCTGCGGAGGGCAGCCCGAATCAGCGCCCCTACTCCGCGTCGGATTTCATAGAAGGTTGGCGAGTGTGGGAACGGGGGTGGAGGGTGGAAGGAAGGGCACCTGGGTCCAGGCACCCAGGCAGGTCACAGCCGCAGCAGGCTGGCAGCTGGCTGTGGGCAAGGCGGGTAGAAAGTGTTATGGGAGTGACAGCAAGGGTATACAGCACGGAGCTTTATTTCTCAGAAATATCTGTTGTACTTACTTTCTCACGAAAATCACACGTATTGAGGGAACAGGTTCATTGCTCCCTGGCAGGAGAAGGCAGAAATTCTTGCTTTCATTAAAAAATAAAAAAAATATGGTAAAGCAAAACATAAAAAAACATTGAAACTCCAATTGAGGTTGATAATCAGTTTTAATGGATCTCTTCCCTGGGCCCTTCTCCTAGGGACTGGGCCTGGTTATGGGGCCCATGAACACTGGACTGATTGCAAACATGTGGTCTGCAGCACTCATCCTTTTGCCAGGCACTGTTTGAGGAATTTATACTTACTGATTTCCCTTTTTCTCCTTAATGTCCCTGTTAGGTCATTTACTAACCTGAACCTCAGTTTCCTCATCCTCCTAAGTTTGCTCAGTTAGTAAGTGACAGAGCCAGGATTTGAACCTGGGAAGTCTGATTCCGAAGTCCACATCCTTAACCACTAGGTTATATTGTGCAGACTACCAGAGGGCCTGAACACTAGTGAGATGAATGGCTCAGCTTTTTTCATGGGCACAGAACAACCTACTATTAGTTTGCGTTTGTGTCTAATTTTAGAAGAAAGCAGCCTTGTCTCATTTCTTGGAAGATTCATTAGTATCTTCTTACTGGCTTCTCCCTTGTTACTGGGGCAAAAATCAGCAACTAATTTGGGAGTGGAAATAACTTTTGAGGACAGCCTGCTCTTCCCCCTCTTTCTGGAGAGAATCTGCTTCAACTTCCCAGACGTGTGGCTGCACCCTTGTCACCCTCCTCCCAACTTTGGTTATATAACCGCCCTCTCATGAGCCTGCAGGGATGATGGACTCTCTAGTCCTATCCAAAAGCCTCTTGCTGCCCTTTATGCCTCTTCTCTTTGGACACTTCCCCATCTTATGATTTTTTTCCACTTTATGTGTCAACCATACCTCGTGCAATTTTGGTAGAGAATTATTTTTCATATGCCTTGAGCCAGGTAAAGAAATCTTTTACAAGATGAAGCTTTTGGTTGTTGAGATTTTTTTGTTGTTGTTGTTCCTCATTTATATGAGGTATTAAAAGTTCCCAAGACATTTGGCAGCTCTCAAGTATAAGCTCATGGTTAGCACTCAGGAAGACTTCGAAATCTCATGACGTTGCCGTATCCCATTTTATCGTGCTTCGGAGTTTCTGAAACCTTTCCACATAGAGTATCTTAATAGCTGACCCACGGGGAAAGCCATTAAGCATCTTTAAAAAACAAATCCTGAGGGACGCCTGGGTGGCTCAGTTGGTTAAGCAGCTGCCTTCGGCTCAGGTCATGATCCCTGGGTCTTGGGATTGAGCCCCACATCGGGCTCCTTGCTCGGCAGGGAGCCTGCTTTTCCCTCTGCCTCTGCCTACCTCTCTGCCTACCTGTGCTCTCTCTGACAAATAAATAAAATCTTTAAAAAAAATCTTTCTAAAAATAAAAAAAGGAATCCTGGTTGCCGCTTGCCCTGGATATGCTACGGGAACTGCCCCCACACATAGCAATTTCAAAAGAACTTGATTACGAATCAATGCCTGCAATTTGGAATGTTTGCCCTTGTGATTTTTTTCATCTGCATTCATATTTGAATCCTCCATCTGCTTTCCTGTGTAGTGTGTCTTACTACACAAGGCCTGTTGTTCTTGCTTAGCAGGGATACAGGCCTTTGGTGCCTGCATCTCTTTGCTCGGAGATGTGGCTAGCTTTCTGCCAGAGACGCTGTTCTCCTAGCCACCCAGGGCTGCTTCTGTGTGTGGCCCGCAGCCTCTGGTGGAAGGCAGGCCCAGCCACACACGTCTTCCAGCCTGGGCGAACGTCTAGTCCGCTGTTTTCTTGGGATGACAACTGATTTGCTGAACCTGCAACGAGTATGGGGATTCTTTGTGTTTCAAGAAATAATAATAAACGCACATGGAATGCTTCCAGATGATAATAGTTCTGCAAAGCTTAAAGCTGACTGTGAAGCAAGTGGTGTGATGACATGAGCACAGGGAGCTGTGTGACTTCGACCAAGACCCTGAAGCCCCGTTGAGACTCAGTTTCCTCATCTGTCCTAAGAGACTTGACTTAATGTCTTCCAAGGCCCTACCCACTCCCCAAACCTCTGCAAAACGCAAAGCACGACTTCAACTTCTTGTCTTCTTAGCTTTGCCAAGCAGCTGTCCCTGAAGAGTACACTGCCTCTTGCTCTGCTGGATGACCAAGACATGCCACCAACCCTTTGGGATCTTCCTCTATAAAAGGAGGAATTCAGGTAGATTATCAGGTGTGGACTGACTTCGGCCACTTCCTTGGGTGGCATAAAGCTTGCAGAAGGAGAACACCACATCGATGATGATCTATTATCTATAATAGATAACTGATGTAATTAATACATCAGTATTATACAGTATAATTATACAGTATATTATACATTATACAGTATAATAATAACTGATGTAATTATTTTCTGTCTCTAAAACAGAGGGAACAGCAAGAGCCTCCCTCTTCCCCTCCCTCGATGTTTTGTTGGCATCAATTTTTGCGTTGGCTTCTTACATAAGAGCATGATTTTTTTTTTTTTTTTTACAACTATCTGGGAAAAGAAGTTAAAGTAGAAAAATGGGATCAAATCCTGTGCCGTAGGATGCCCAAATGTTTATCTCTGCAAGTGAACAGAAAATCTTGGTGTTTGTGGTTTAGCTCTTCCTTTAGTATTTATCTCTCAGTGGCATAACTTCTGGCTTTGGTTTCCTATTTTTCAGTAGACTCTTGGACATAAATTTGACACAGTTCCATGAAACATATTCGCCTTCCAAATCATTCCTCTTTCACAACCCAAGCATCTGAGAATATGAATTTGCGTGAGGCACTTGTTTCTCCTGTCCCTATGGGGTTGCTTCTCTGCCGCCCTCCTCCAGTTTCTGCACCTTACCTGTGGCCAGAGTGGGTCAGAAGCTAAAAGAGTTGGTTTGGGGGTGGGGGTGGACCCAAGCCACGATTCCACAGGAAAGTGAAGGTCTTGAGGGCACCCTGAGATGCATTTCAAGCCAGGGGCACAGAAATCATTATAAGAACTTCGTAGCTCTTCTGCCATAAATCCTGACCTTCTATGCTCACTGACCAGCACCTCATGCTTTCTGGGAAAGAAAACTAAGGCAAGGAGTGAAGACCGAGTTTTAGACTTCCATTGTTTGTGTCTCACTATAACCTCTAAGGGGTGTCCTGTGACCCCTTTGCTAAAGCTTTTTTGGACAAGTCGAATCCATTTCCAGGTCCTAGGTACTTAGAGAGCAAGGGACTTAGGGCGGTAAGGACAGGAAGCGGGCTCTTTCCTTAGCACGCATTTTGGTGATATGATTCTTTGCTGGCAACTTTGTGACTGGGGGTTGAAAAGAGAAGGTAGGCATTCAGATGCATTTCTGGCCATTTCTGGGGATCTTGGTGCAGAAATAGGGGAGAGCTGGGGTGGGAGGGGGATTCTGCACAGTGGCTGGGTCTAACCTGTTTCAGGGTATGGGAGAGGGGCTGGCAGGCAGGACAGCAGAAAGACTTCATGTCCTGAATTGGGCCTTGGTTCTCAGCCAGCATGTCCAGGGCAGTGAGGTCATTAGAGCTCAAGACTGCGTCTCACCTCACTGTGCGCTGGAGTAACCTGTTGACTCCCTTCTACGTTCTGAGTAGACCTGCAGATTATTGGGTTCCTCTGTCACTCACCCTGCCCCTTCTATCCCACTTCCTACCTCAGATCTCCACCTTTGTTTGCTGATACTTTAAGGTCCTTTAAGGAGGGAGAAATGTTTTTTATTCTGAAATCAGAGATAAAAGGCTTAAGTGCACATAAATGGTTTGAGGCTACACTTTGAAGAGGGAATTCTTCCTGCGGTGATGGAGGGAGAGAAGGTGGCCTAGCCTGGGATTCTGCTGTTGGGTGGGAGTTCAACCCTCCACCAGGGCAAGTGGGAGAGCCCCACGCTAGAGTAAATGCTCTGCCATCGCAGAATATTTTGAAATTCTTAGTAATTTTGAAACGGGACCTTACACTTTCATTTTGCACAGAGCCCTACAAATTAGGTAGCAAGTCCCACCTCCAAGGCTGAGAGGACAGGAGGGAAAGGTGAAGGGGGAGGGAGGCGGAATGAGGGGGTGAGCTGTGCAGTTGGGCGCCTTTGCTGAGGGTCAGCTCAGTCGACCTTCGGTGTGCTAAGACAGATGGAACCTGTGTTTGACGTATATCCTGTGGGTACAGGATGTTTTGCCACAGCACCGCAGAAGCTGGCAAGTCTGACTTTTTGGTATATTTTCATTGTGCTCGTGCAAAGCAGTTTTGTTCCCAGGGGATTTTTTTTTTTTTAAATTGAGGTTGTCACTCTTCTCCTGCCTTGTTTCCTGTTAAGAACAGGCTACAAGAGCACTTGTGAAAGTGGAGGCTGTCTAGGATGGACGACCTTGGCCTTAGGGGGAGCAGGGAGCAAAGGCTAGGTGAAGAAAGGGTCTGAGTAGGAGCCTCATGCAAAGTGGAAGTATGTGAGCAGTGGTGGGGAAGGGGAGACCCAGGCAAGGAGCCCTTTCACGGGAATGTGTGGCCGTGGCTGTTGCTCAGACGTCACCCTGCTCAGCCCCTTCAGGAAGGAAGCAGTGTTTGCAGAAAGGATCTGTAGGTTTTTTGTTTGTTTTGTTTTGTTTTTTACCAGACCCCTACTTTATCCCCTGTTAGAGTCACAGGTGAGGTCTTACACCAAGGCATAATCAACGTGCATGGATAGGACCCCTGTTACTTGTGTAGGATGCCCCCAGCTGTTTTGGGGGTTGGGAAAGGAGGCTAGTGCCAGGTCTCAGGCTTGAAGGACCTAATTATGTACATGGGAAGGCACAACTCTGGGTGATTGAAGGTTCAGTGGGGGGTATTCTTTGTGCTGTGGGCTTCAGAATTGGTGGCTGAGTGCAAGCCAGATGGTCAGGGAAGATGTCAGAGGAGGCTGGACCTGAGCTGGTCTCTAAAGCTGAGAAGAGGTTACCGGAGAGGAAATGAGGCAGCAAGAAAAGGGTACCAGAAAGCTGACTCTGACTCCAGAATAGGATTGGGGTGTAGGCTTAGCGTGGAGACCAGCCTGGTCAACATGCAGGATCTGAGAGTCACTAGGAGTGGACTTCACAAGGGCTCTGAGGGCTGAGCCCAGGAGTTTAGCTCAAAAGGGATCATCTGGATCTGGAGTTAGAAGGTCCGTTCCTCTCAGAGGCAGTGAGTTCAACTCTTGGATCTCAGAGAGCCCTCCTCGTCCTTCTGCTTGCAGTGGTTCCCAAGTGCTCAAACAATTCAGTACCTTGGAGGTCCTTGTGGTCAGAGATGGGGACTGCCATGGCTTCTCCCAGCTGTTCCTCCATCTGTGCGCTAGGCACTGTTTCTGACAGTTCACACACACGGGTATATTTAATCCCCTCTTCCACCAGGCAGGTAGACATGCTCATTATCTCTGTCTCACATCAAGAGCACCCTCTGGTGGGTGTACAGGCCAAGAATCCAGCGCTTTGGATCTTGGCTCCCCACTGTGCCGCATCTCACCGCTGATGGTCTCTGACCCAATGCACACCCCCTCTAGCCCCAGGACAACGTGGGAAAATCTTTTAAAAACCCGTCCAGAGGTGTGCAGATACCCTTGGGGGGAGGTCCTACACTAGTGAGTTGTACAAGATTAGGAAGAAGTTTTAACAGGAGAAGAAGGAAAAACATGAGCTGTTGGGGGAGACAAGCAGACGGAGACATAGGAAGAAGCTGCCAAAGACAAATCCATCACCCAACTGAGGGCAGAACTGACAGCGTCTAGGAGCCTTTAGCACAAAAAGCTTTATTTAAACTGCTCAGACGTGCATTTCTTCTCAGAATCATTACAGCTTTATGGAAAGGGGTTTGAGAGAGGAGTGAATATTGAACTCAAAACAGCTAGTTGAAAGCTGTTGAGGAACTGTATTGGCTTGCTTGTCTGTTCGTTAAAAGACAGGGTTTACTTTTTTTTTCTTGATTATTTATTTGAGAGAGAGAGAGAGTGAGTGAACAGGGGGAGGTGCAGGGGGGAAGGACAGAGCCTGACACGGGGCTTGATCCTGGGTCCCAAGATCGTGACCTGAGCTAAAACCTGAGATCGGGCTCTTAACAGTCTGAGCCTCTTAGGTACCTCTTACCTTTTTATTCTTGTCTCCAAAACATACGGCCTTACCTAGGTGATCCTGGAGGACTCCACAATCTGATCCCAGCTTATCTTTTCAACGTCACTTCCTCCTGCTCCCTCCTGCCCCCGCATCCTTATTCTCTTGCACCTGCCAGGACACACGTTCCCTGTGCCTGCTCCTTCACTAGAAAGACATGGGCTCCAAGCTCTCTGCCCAGTGTCCCCATCCCGTAAGATGTTCTTCTCTGAAACCTGTTCTCATTCTTCCAGCTGAAGTTCCTGCTCGTCTGCCCAGCATGGCGTACTGCATCGAGCCTTCTCCGTCCAGTTTTATAGCTCTTCCTTTAGACTCACCCCATCTTTTCTGGCAACTTTAACAACAATTGCAGCTGGCAGAGCATTCCCGTTAGGGAGCCAGCTGCAGGAGCCTAAAAGTCTAACTCCACTGAGGCCCAAGCCCACCCCCTCCCCGCATGCACAGTGGAGGGTGGGGAGGTGGACCTGGTCTCCTGAGTCTCTTTTCCCCCCTTGTGTGCAGTGAACCCCTGGAGGTCTGGAACCACACCCCATTCAGCTTTCAGCTCCCACCTAGTTGTAGACACTGCACAATTGTGTATCAGATAAATCACGTTAAACCTTTGTAATACATGTTTATTTAAAATCCTAGGTATGCAGGGCGCCTGGGTGGCTCAGTTGGTTAAGCATCTGCCTTCTGCTTGGGGCATGATCCCAGAGTCCTGGGATTGAGTTCCCTGTCCTGCTTCCTGCTCTGCAGGGAGTCTGCTTCTCCCTGTGCCCCTCCTCCTACTTGTTATCTCAATCTCTCTCTCCCCTCTCTTTCAAATAAATAAATAAATAAATAAATAAAATCTTAAAAAAAAATGAAATCCTCACCTTACAAATCTGCTCTGCTCTTAAAGTTCCATTGTAAATTAGGTGTTTGGATTAGAGGATATTTTCCATAGAAGTAATACTGTAAATATTACTTGGGTTCCTCGGACAGACCACAAATCTGATTTAAACTACAAATTCAAGCAAACTGGTGCTTGCTAGAGGGGAGGTTGGTGTGTGTGTGTGTGAGGGGGCGGTGGTGGAGAAATGAGTAAAGGGGGTTGTGAGGTACAGGCTTCCAATTATGGAATGCATAAGTCATGGGGATGAAAGGTGCAGCTTAGGGAATATAGTCAATAGTATTTTTTTTTTTTTAAGATTTTATTTATTTATTTGACAGAGAGAGACGTAGCGAGAGAGGGAACATGAGAGAGGGATAGGGAGAAGCAGGCTTTCTACTGAGCAGAGAGCCTGATGCAGGGCTGCATCCCAGGATCATGACTTGAGCCGAAGGTAGACACTTAATGACTGAGCCACCCAGGCACCCCAGTCAATGGTCTTTTAATAGCATTGTATGGTGACAGATGGTAGTTACACTTGTGAGCAGAGCATAATGTGTAGACTTGTTGAATTACTATGTTGTAGACCTGAAAGTAACATAACATTTCTTGTCCATTATACTTCAATAAAAAAGGGACGCTACCTTCCCCCACTTATTTATTTATTTAAAAAATTTTTTAAAAAGAATAACTTTATTTTTATTTTTAAAATTTGTTATACACTTAGTTTCTTTTTTTAATTTCAACTTTATTGAAGTGTAATTGATATATAAAATTGTAAGGTATTTAAAAGGTACATTATAGTGATTTAATATACATATACATTGTGAAAGGATCCCCACCACCTAGTTTATTAACTCATCCATCACTTCATTTTTTATCTATCTATCTATCTATAAACAAAAAGCTAAATAAACAAACTCCAAACTCAAGAATACAAATGCTAGAGATGAGAGATAAGTGAATGTGGAGAGTACTTTAGAAAGTTATTTTCATTTTCTAATCTAGGCATTACAAGTACATTCTCAATGTAGTACCTAACAATAAAGCCATTTCAAAACCTTTTTATTTTGAAATATTTTAGAAGTACTGAAGAGTTGCAAAAATAGCACAGAGTTCCTGTATATACCCTTTCCCCAGCTTCCCCTGAGGTCAACATTTTATATGACTGTGGTACAATTATCGAAATGAGGAAGATAACATTGGTACAGAACTATTAGCTAAATTATTCCTAGGTTTTGTTTTGTTTTTTGTCTTTGTATCTCCCTACTTGGTGTTCTCTGAGTTTCTTAGATCTGTGGTTTGGTGCCTGTCATTCATTCTGGGAAATTCTGAGCCAGTAGTTCCTTTTTTTTTTTTTTTAAAGATTTTATTTATTTGACAGAGAGAAACACAGAGAGAGAGGGAACACAAGCAGAGGGAATGGTAGCGGGAGAAGCAGGCTTCCTGCAGAGCAGAGAGCCCGATGCGGGGCTCGATCCCAGGACCCTGGGATCATGACCTGAGCCGAAGGCAGACGCCCAACGACTGAGCCACCCAGGCGCCCAGAGCCAGTAGTTCTTCAAATGTTTCTTCTTTCCATTCCTTCCCTCTTCTTCTGGAATTCCAGTGATGTGTATGTCACACTGCTTGACGATGTCTCACCCCTCTTGGATGTTCTGTTTCTTCGTTTGTTTTCACTTTTTTACTCTTTGTGTTTCAGTTTGGGCAACTTTTAGTAACCCACTTCCAGTTCACCGATTCTTCCCTCAGCAGAGACAGGGTTACTCATGAGCCCACCATCCAGGACATTCTTTGTTTCTGTTACTGTGGTTTTTAATTTCTACATTTCCATTTGATTCTTACAGCTCCCATCTCCCTGCTGAAATTACATGATTGCCCATATTTTCCAATTTTTCTGCTAGAGCCTTTAACATATTGATCATAGCTATTTTAAATTCCTTGTCAGATGATTCCAGCATCTCTGTCCTATCTGGGTCTGGTTCTGATGATCACTTTGTGTCTTGGATTTTTTCCTGCCTCATAATTTTTGTTGAAAGCCAGACATCTTGCGTAGCTAGTAGAAACTGAGTTGGTGTTTATCCCTGGAGGTGGCACACTTCTCCTTCTCCTAGGTCTCTCTCTGTGTGTGTGTGTGTGTGTGTGTGTGTGTGTGTGTGTGTGTGTGTGTGTGTGTGTGTGTTGGAGGGGAGTCATCTAGTCAGCAGTAGGGCTGGGTTGGAGGTTTATTGTTGCTATGGTTACCCTCAGAGCACCACAGCCTTCAAATTCCTCTTGTGATACCTTGTGTTTAGAGTGGGGGTTTTTTGTCTGAGCATCCTCTGCCCAGCCCTGCAATTTAGGTCTTCCCTTCTCACCTCAGAGAAGGTCTTCTGGTACTTCTCTCCTGTCCCTCCCAGAAGTTCTGTTACTTGTTATTCAGGCTTGTTGGCTTCACCCTGCAGGAGGGTGGGGAAGTTCCTGGTGTTCTGGCTGCATCTCAGTCTTACACAGGCCCCGGGTTACTAGGTCTCGGGGAGTTCTGACCCTCCTCCAGCAATAAGGCTTTTTTACTTCTCCCTTCCCCTAGTTGAAGGGAGTTTCACCAATTCCTTGATGGTGAGAATGTTCTTCACCTAAGCTTTTTGTTCCAGGGAGAGGAAGCAGGAGAGGCTGGAAAAGGAGGAATTTCTTACCCCCTCCCACATGGCTGCTGTCCTGTCCCCTGGCCTGCACCACATAGATATTTTCTTTTTCTTTTTTAAAATTTAAGTATAATTGACATACAATAACCTATTACTTTCAGGTGCACAAACATTACAAAATGATTCCCCCTCTGTCACCATACAAGTTATTATAATATTATTGACTGTGTTCTCTATGCTGTGTGTTACATCTCTGTGATTTATTTATTTTATAACTGGAAGTTTAAACCCCTTCATCCCCTTCATCTATTTTGCCCTCCTCTCGGCTCTGGGAGCCAACAGTTTGTTTCCTATGTCAGTGAATATTTCTGTTTTGTTTGTTTATTTGTCTTGTTTTCTTGGGCTCCACATGTAACTGAAATTGCATGGTATTTATCTTTCTTTCTCTGTCTGACATTTCACTTAGCATCATACTCTCTGGGTCCATCTGTATTGTCAAAAACAGCAAGATTGCATTATTTCCATATATCTATCTATTTATATGCCACATTTTCTTTATCCAGTAATCTACTGATAGACACTTAGGTTGCTTCCATATCTTGGCTCTTGTAAATAATGCTGCTGTGCACATGGGGGTGTATGTACCTTTTTGATTGGTGGTTTCATTTTCTCCAGAAGAATTGCTGGATTGAATGATAGTTCTGTTTTTAATTTTTTGAGGTGTCTCCATACTGTTTTCCATAGTGGCTGCACTCATTTATGTTCTTACCAGCAGAGTACAAAGGTTCCCTTTTCTCCTCATCCTCACCAACACTTATTTTTGTTTTTTTGATAATCGCCAGTCTGACAGATGTGAGGCAATATCTCATTTTGGTTTTCATTTGCATTTCCCTGATGATGGGTGCTACTGAAAATCTTTTCACGTGCCTGGTGGCCATCTGTATGTCTTTATTTTATTTTATTAATTATTATGTCTTCTTTGGAAAAATATCTGTCAGGTTCTCGGCCTATTGTTTAAACACTATTTTTGTTTTTTGATATAAAGTTGTGTGAATTATTTATATTTATATATTTTGCATATTACTTCTTATTGGATGTATGATTTGAAAATATCCTCTCCTGTTCAGGAGGTTGCTTTTTCATTTTGTTGATGGTTTCCTTCACTGTGCAAAATCTTTTTAGTATGATATCATCACATTTGTTTATTTTAGCTTTTGTTGTCCTTACCTGAGAAGACCGGTCCAAAAAAAATATTCCTTAAGACTAATGTCAAAGAGTTTAGTGCCTATGTTTTCTTCAAGGAGTTTCATGGTTTCAGATTTTACATTCAAGTCTTTAATCTATTTTGAATTTATTTTTGTACAGGGTGTAATATAATGGTCCAGTTTCATTCTTTTGCATGTAGATGTCCAGTTTTCCCAACACCATTTCTTGAAGAGACTGTCTTTTCCACATTGTATATTCTTGCCTCATTTGTCATAGATTAATTGACCATATAAGTGTGGGTTTATTTCTGGCTTCTCTGTTCTGTTCCATTGATCTATGTGTCTGTTTTTGTGCCAGTACCATATTATTTGGATTACTATAAATTTGCAGTATAGTTTGTAGTCAGGAAGTGTGATACTTCCACCTTTGTTCTTCTTTCTTGAGAAGTCTTATTTGAAGTCTTTCGTGGTTCCATACAGATTTTAGGATTATTTGTTCTAGTTCTGTGAAAAATGTCATTGGTATTTTGATGGAGATTGCATTGAATTGGTGGATTTCTTTGGGTAGTATGGACATTTTAACAACATTAATTCTTCCAATCTATTAATATGGAATATATTTCTATTATAAATAGTCAATATTTTCTAGTTTTCAAAGTACAGGTTTTTCACCTCCCTGATTAAATTTATTCCTAAGTATTTTGTTCTTTTTGATGCCATTATCAATGAGATTCTTTTCTTAATTTCTCTTTCTGAAAGCTCCCTATTAGTGTCTAGAAATGCAACTGATTTATGTATGTTAATTTTATATATGTATGTTAACTTTATAACTTGTGACTTTACTGAATCCACTTATTAGTTCTAATAGTATTTTTGGTGTCATCTTTAGAGTTTTCTGTATGAACAATCTTGTCACTTGCAAATATTGACAATTTTACTTCTTCCTTTACAATTTGGATGCCTTTCTTTTTCTTTCTTTTTTTTCCTTTTATGCCCTTTTAAAAATTTTTCTTGCCTAATTGCTATGGCTAAGACTTCTAATGTGATGTTGAAAAGAAGTGGTGAGAGTGGTTTTCTTTGTCTTGTTTCTGGTCTTTGAGGAAAGCTTTCTATTTTTTACCATTAAGTATGATGTTAGCTGTGGGTTTGTCATATATGGTCTTTATTATGTTGAGGTATGTTCCTTATTTTTCATAAGTGGATGTTGAATTTTGTCAGGTGTTTTTTGTTTTTTTGTTTTTGCATCTGTTGCAATGGTCATATGATTTTTTTTTTAAAGATTTTATTTATTTGACAGAGAGAAACACAGCGAGAGAGGGAACACAAGCAGAGGGAATGGTAGCGGGAGAAGCAGGTTCCCTGCTGTGCAGAGAGCCTGATGTGGGGCTCGATCCCAGGACCCTGGGATCATGACCTGAGCCGAAGGCAGACGCTTAATGACTGAGCCACCCAGGCGCCCCTGGTCATATGATTTTTATCCTTCATTTTCTCAATGTGGTATATCATGTTGACTGATTTGCAGATACTGAAACTTCCTTGGACTAAATACCAAATACCACCTGACCATAGTGTATGATCCTTTTAATGTATTATTGAATTTGCTAATATTTTGTTGAAGATTTTTGCATCTATGTTCATCAGGGATATTGGCTGTAATTTTATTTTTTAAAAATGATGTTCTTCTTTGGTTTGGGAATCAGAGTATTGCTGGCCTCCCAAAATGAGTTTGGAAGTATTCTTTCCTCTTCCGTTTTTTGGAATAATTTGAGATGGATAGGTACTAATTCTTCTTTATATGTTTGGTAGAATCCATTTGTGAAGCCATCTGGTCCTGGACTTGTGTTTTTGGTGAGTTTTTAAATTACTGATTCAGTTTCATTACTTGTAACTGGTCTGTATAGATTTTCTATTTCTTTGTGATTCAGTCTTGGAAGGTTGTGTATTTCTAGGAATTTATCCATTTTTTTCTAGTTTTTTCAATTTGTTAGCATATTTCAATTTGTTGGTAGTAGTCTCTCATGATCCTTTGTATTTCTGTGGTGTCAATTTTAACCTTGTCTTTCATTTCTGACTTTATTTGGGCCCTCTATCTTTTTATCTTTATGAGTCTGGCTAGATGTTTATTAATATTGTTACAAATAACCAGCTTTTAGTTTCATTGACATTTTCTAATGCTTTTTAGACTATTTCACTTATTTCCACTCTGGTATTTATTATATCTTCCTTCTACTGACTTTGGGCTTCATATGAACATTTTAAGGCTTTCTGATTTTTTTTTTTTTGAGTACTTAATATTAAGTTCCTGGTGAAAGAGCCTGCAAGAGAGTACAGAGTTCTCTGCTTTTTTAAACCCCAGGGGCTTTCTTTTTTTGCCAGCCTGCTCTTGGCCTCAATCATTCTGTTAATTACTTCTTACCAGTGTCCAATTGCATATATCCCAATAAATGAGTGCTCAGGTCTCTTTTCTAAGTGTGGACTCGTGTTTCTCCTTAGATTTTAGCCCAGCTCTTTGTTTTGTGAACTTTGCTCTCCACTAAGTCAGAAGAGTCTTGCATTTGAAATCAGTCAGCTCTTCTTTCATTATAAGTGATGCTTCTTCAAGCTTATTATATCCTGGAGTGGAAACAGAAATGTGAACCACTTCTTAAAATAATAATTTAAAACCTATTGATTATTTTGTCTACTTCTGTTTCTCTGTTAATCAATAATCTCTTCTCAAATCTAGTTTCAACCATGATACACAATCCAACAGTTTAAAAGAACTTAATTATATTGATTTTACCCCGAGTGAGGATGCTGTGGTAACATCCCAAGTCTGGAAGTCCATTATTAGAATATTTACTTTGAATGAAAATCTCAAATTCCATGACCTCTTTTCTGTGACCAACAATCAAAGGAATGGCATTGTTAATTAGAATCCTATCTTGTACTATAACTCCATTCTTTATTTGAATTTTAATATCGAGTGTTGAACACGGGTTTTTTCTTAACTGTTGTATCATCTTATGAAGTAAAATTATTCTTATTGTGACAATTTATAATTTACAAATACACTTCCCCAAATTGGTGGTGTTGAGCCATCCCTAATCTTCTTCATTGCCAAAATTTGGGGTTATTACTTTCCCTCTATGTCTTCCTTTCTCCTTCTATGATCCCTATTATCTTCATGCCAGTGTTGATATCAGTCGTAAGTCAACCAGATTGGAGGAATTAAAAGGGTAGTTAAGGGAAAGGAAAAGTTATTATCTTGTTCCCACCTCAAATACTTACCTTTTTGCTGCATTTCCCCTCCCCCCTGCAGGCCTGGAGACACTTAGGTGGCTCAAGTGTCGACACCAGTCCTCATCACCACCTCACACAAACCCTCAGTTAGGAAATAAGCCAAGACTTTAAAACCCCAGAAGGCTATTCATTACTTCTGAATCCTGTCATGATCCTTTCTCTGGGGCCTTAATCCCAGGCAGTCACCTTTGCTTCCTTCTTTCCCTGCACTTGTCCTCCTGATCTGGAGCTTGTGCCCTGACCCAGCATCACCAGTGACTTAGAGTTCCCTCATCTCCAGTCCCCCACCTGTCCTATTCAAAATGTCGTCCCAACTTTTGAAGCTCTAGATGTGAATGGAATTCACAGTTATGTGCTTGACTTAATTTATATAGCACGATGAATGCTATACCAATGCTATACCACAGGCACATAATGGATTAAAGAGGTTTTTGTGAGCTGGTATGAGGACTTCACCACAATAGATCATATTGTTTCGGTGCCTTCTGAGTGACTTACAAATATACACTTTGAACATAAACTGTTTGTAAATAGAGGACTACCCCCTGTATTTCCTTTCCATTGTGAATGTTGCTGCCAGTGACAGCCAGTGTTTTGCCTGCACTGCAAGTCAGAGTCTATCTGATTTAGCCAAGAAAAGGGAGCATATGGATGGTAGTGATGAGACTCTTTTGACTATGAGCAAGAGATGTGGTCTGTGAAGTGTCTTTCCCTTCTCCATCTGTTTCCATTGAGGTTGCTGATCAAAAGTCAATATCCACAGAGAGATATGGTCTTGTTCTTCTTCAGTGTGAAAGGTCTGCTAAAAGCCTTCTGCCCAGATGACTTTACTCTCATTGTAGGACCTGTCGGTGCTGAGGTGGGAAAGAGATAAACACCAAGAAAAATGGCTTCATTGTGGAAATGCTTGCCTAAATCCTACTGACGCTCCTTCTGCCCTCAGCCTCCTGAGGACACAGATGAAAGGAAGGAATAGACCTTTCCAACCTTGGAGGGTCCCACTGAGTTTACTAATGGGTATGGAAAATGCAATTCTGAGAGATGGCCTCAACTAAAGGTTTTTGTAGGGAAGATACTGATGGTAGAGAACAGAGCCAAGAAGAAATTAAATTGCAAGAGGAGGCAATTAGGTTAAGCACTACTTAAAACTTCATAGCTTGTTAAATGTAGGAACAGATGGGTAATGGGAGACAGTGGATTTATGCTTTGAGATTTTTAAAGACTTGGCTATTCAGTGGTCTTTTCATTCATTGGTTATGCCCTACACATGAGATGTTGTCAGTGCCATGGATATAGAAAGTTACACACAGAGTCCCTGCCGCCTCAAAAGCCCCAGGGTCCAGTGCAAGGGATACCCATGTACACAGATGACAGCAGAGTCACTCCTTAAACAAGTGATGCAGGGGAGAGGAAATCAGCTATAGGCTAGTATGGTCAGAAGGCATCAAAGGAAAGGCTATCCTTAAACAGGGTTTTGAAAGATAAGTAAGAATCAGTTCAGGCCTAGGGTGTGTATGTGCTGTAGGGAGGAAAGAATTTTAGGCAGCAGGAGTAACATGGACAAAACACAGACGCGAGTAAAGGTTGGTGGATTCAGGGAATAAGATAATGCTGGAGAGTAAAGCAGAAGTATGATAGGACTGGGTGGAAGGAGAAGTTGTGGTGAGAAGACAACCTTGAAGAGGTAGGCAGGGCCACAGTTATCAAGGCTTTTCTACACTGAGGGTTTATAGTTTACCCTAAAGGGCATATGGCACTATTGGCTTTTAAATTGTGTGTACAGTGCTCGCTTTGGCAGCACATATATTAAATTGTGTGTACATTTATTTTTTGGCTGGGTTGTGATAGCAGGGTGGAGGGTATATTTGAATGGGTTAAGAGTAGAGGCAGGCTTGGAAAATAGTTTGGTAGTTCCTTAAAATGTTAAACATAGAGTTACTATAAATCCAACAATTCTACTCCTAGTTATAGACCCAAGAGAAATGAGAACTTACATTCACACAAAAAGTTGTCCACAAATGTTCATAGTAGCCAAATGGTAGAACCAATCCAAATGTCCATCAGTGAATGAATTGATAAACAAAAGAGGGTTATGCATATGACAGAAAGTATTCTCCACAGAATGAGATGAAGTCCTGATAGACACTACAACATGGATGTCCCTTGAAAACATATTAAGTGAAAGAATCCAGATGCAAAATATGACATATTGTATAATCCTATTTATGTGAAATGTCCAGAGCAGGTAAATCTATGGAGATAGAAAGTAGATTATTGGTTGCCTAGAACTCCGGGTCTGTGGGGATGAAGAATGCATTCTAAGAGGTACAGAGTTTCTTTTTTAAGGAGATGAAATGCTCTAAAATTAGATTGTGTGGTGGTTGCACAACTCTGTGAATATAGTAAAAAAGTTGACTTGGATACTTTAAATGGTGCATTGTTTGGCATGTGAACTATATTTCAATAAAGCCACTTATAGGTAAATAAAAATAAATATAACACTTTCTGTGTCCTAAAAAAAAAAGCAAAGGCTGGTTGACTAATGAGAACACTCTAAAATTAACTGAGAGGATGACGGTTCCTGGACTGAGGCTAATGCAGGGGGATAGGAGGGTGGGAGGAATGCTCAGGATGCCCAGGAGAAGGCAATTCTTTAGGCTTAACCATAGTATCATGGGCTTTTCCATAGACCTTTCTTAAGAGTGTTTGATAAATAAGCTACTATGAATGTATTTATTTTTACCAGGGCTTTTTCAAAAAAAGATTTAAGGCAGCTAAAGTATTTATTGATGTCAAATCTCTTTCTTATGTATATCAGAGCTAAATTATATGTTTCTTATATAAGACACAAATATGGGCGGACACTGGGCAGGGGAGGTGGGCCAGAGTCTGATAGCAGGAAGACCCAAATCTTAGTTTAACTTATAAAAAGTTCATTCAACAGGGAGAAATATGAAAAACCTCTGTCAACTGATTGTCTTAAAAATGAATTTCCAATTTGTCAGCAGTCTTCCAAACATGTTGTCATTGGTTTGAGGCTAAACATTCAAGCATCCTAAGTGAAAGCACGTAAGCCATCGCTGGGAGCAGGGAGGCCCCAGAGCCGGGTTGGCAGGGCCGAAGGGCTATAAATTGGTATAGAGTAAAACAGCTGCGCCTCCAGCTGGTGTTGAAGTGGAAGACGCCATTATTGTGAGAGCCTTTAGGGCAAAACCAAGTCAGACAGGGGCCTCAGGCCTGACATAAGCAAGGTTTGGCCCTAGTGGGCGGGCTGGCCCAAGCAGGGGACGTGGCACAAGATTGAAGGGGCTGGACACAGAGAAGTTTGGGCTTCCACTGCACGCCAAGAAACAGGCCAGAGATGCAGGCCGAGTCAGGAGATCAGGTGCAGTGTGCTGGAACCTGATGAGGCTAGTGAGTTTACCACCCTGGGATGATTATTCAGCAAACATTTATTGAATGTCTACTGCATGTCAGACATAGCTCCAGGGTATGTTGATTGATCTCAGGATGAGGGCTGTGTGCTTCTCTGAAAAGGAGCCTTCATGGTTCTCATGTAGATAATATTCTGTTACTTATCCTATACACTTCCAGACACTTTCTAAGGGATTCTCACTATTTACCGATGTTCCTGTAAGACTATAATTTTAGTACATTATTTTCAAGTTCATGGCTGACCCTCCTTGAATTATGAATATGTTTATGGTCAATAAGTAAATAGAATTTATTAATAGTACAGAGTGTTCTTTGGCCTTCCATGTTTAATGAAATCATTAATCTCTGTAGCCTCTACCCACAAACTAAATTGCACTGGAATTCATGAAAAATAGCACTCTGTGACCTCATATAAAGTGTATGGATATAAAAGTATGTCTTAGTACCCTTCAATTATGTACCAAATTTATGCAGAATCAGTCTTGCCACTTGCAGATTATTGGACAATAGAGACATACATGAAATGCTAAGAGCGAAGTCTAAAAAGACCTTATTTTATTAAAGATACACATGAACATGACACAAGTTCTTGCTTAAACTTAAGTCTAGATGAACATCATGAAAGAAAAATGGGCAAAAGATATGAACAGACCACAAAGGAAGAGATACAATGTCTGCTATACCCCTGAAAAAGTGAGATATAGATAAAAATGAAAATAAAAGTAGCATGTCAAATTGCCATAATTTTAAAAATGACAGTATGTGGCAGTGGTGAGGGTGGGGTAAAATGAACATTTATAGAGTAATGATGCCATAAATTGGTATAACCATTCCGTAAGGTGATTTGTACAAGACCCTGTAAATGTTCATACCTCTCCCCGGTATTTTCATTTCTGAAAAGTTATTCTCTGAAATGTCCCTGAATATAATATACATATATATATACATATATATATATATATATATATATGTATATATACATATATATATATACACACACACACACACATATATATATATATATATATATATATATATGTATATATAAAATCAGGCTCCCTGCTCAGTGGGGAGTCTGCTTCTCCCTCTCCCTGCTGCTCCCCCTGCTCGTGTTCTCTCTCTCTTTTTCTCTCTCTCTCAAATAAGATCTTTTAAAAATGAGAGGATAAAAATACTATATCAAAGCATTTATGGTTTTGTGCCTAAGTGATATAATGATAGGTGATGCTGTGTTTTCCAGACATTCTACTTTGAACATCTGTTAGTCTTACACTTGGCAAAAAGATGTACCAATGCTTGAATCATGTTGACATCATTAAAAAAGAAAATAGTATTTGACCTCCTAAAAGTGATAAAATCTGGTGGTTGAAACAGACACAGAATTCAGGGCGGTGTTACTAGTGTACTTCCTGCTTCCTTCGTCCGACTAGAGAATGAAAAAGAGAAAAGAAAAATTGTAGGTCACTTTCTCAGTCTTGAACAGTCTTTACCCTAAACACCAAGACTGGAGGAAGTAGCCACCCTGCAGGGGTGAGAGTTGTTTTTAGGAAAGGTGACTATCAGCCTCTTGGAGGACATTTGAACACAGCTTCTTTGTGCCCTTGGTTCCATTTCTGCCTTCTTCATAATCGATCCCAGGTACCCACCGCTGGAAGGAACAGCTCAGCAGAAAGCTCCCTGTGGGTGCAGATGTGCCCCCATCAGTTAGCTCTGACGGGTGGTGGCTCCGGGTTGTCATGGTCCCCGGACAGGTTTGGCAGAACCTGCTTCCCACTGCCACGGCCAGCTGCTCCGGTGCTGTCTGCCGAGTCCCTGTCCTCATCTCTCTAACTTCTTTTTAAACCTCTTAGTGCTCCTGTGGGCAGAATGGGAATTTTAAATGGCAAAAGGAGAGAGAACAAAACACCTCTTCCTTCTATTCCAAAAAGACCCTACTGTCAATGGCGCCTTTTTTTTTTTTTTTTTTATGCCTGTCTCTTCCTTTTCCCTTCTTTCCCAAAAATATGTTTCGCAGGCGGTTTGTGAAAACTGGTGTGAGCTGCGGCAGCCTCCCGTCCGTGGCCTTCCATCTGTAGCTCAGTCTGTGTTACGTGCCGTATATTTAGAATGCCTAAATTAGTAGAGCTGCATGTGCTATTTCAAGAGGAGCTGGAAAGTCAGATGGAAGAGCAAGGCTATTGATCAGGAACAGCTTCAGAACGGGGTTGGCTCTTATCCTCGAATCCCAGAAGTTAGAGATATTTTGGGGACATCGAGACAACAGATGGTCTGTGAAGGCAGCTGGCCCATGTGGGAATGAATCCACAGAGGCAACTGGTCATTTTCTGAGCTTGGAGCAGAATTCCACTTCTGTTTGTGCCATTCAAGTCATGGACAGAGGCTTTGGTTAGAATTCGTAGGCTCTGGATATGTGTGTAAATGAATCATCACAAATGGATAGATGGCAGCTCAGCCTGGCTTCCCAAGTAGAAGATTCCTAGTAAAGAGATGGAAAGAGTTTTTGTTTTGTTTTGTTTTTAAAGTTGGAGATACTCAACTGGGTTTAATAGGGTTAGGGAAAGATGTCATTGTCAAGGGAGCCAGCAAAAATACAAGACAGGACATTTGATGGTGCAGACCCCACACACTCTTCTTTCATAGCAATCATTTCCCGTGATTGCAAAGTTTTCTGGGTCCCCCCACTAGATTGAGATGAGGGACCATTTCTCATATCACTTTGTAGCCCTAACACTAAACAGTGTGCCTGGTACATACATGCTAAATGTTTGTTGAATGAATACATGAATTCACAGACTCTGTAGGGACAAGAGCACAGGTAGAGAGATGGATCTTGCCCAGGAGGAAAGAGAATGATTCCTTTGAGACTTACAGAAAGAAGAGCTCTGCAGAGTGATGAGTAAATTTTTGTTGACTTGATTTTTCCTTGGGGAGAGATACTAGGAATTTAAGGTCTAAACATACAAAAATAACCCCTGTCTAGTCAATAAGTGCTTGACAGTGATAATTTGATATGATACTTTTATTCCTCCATATCTCTGTGTTTCGATTTGAGTCTTTAAGGTAGAAAGCTAACTTAATTGAGCATTTGCCATTCCTAGTTTAGTAATATCCTATTCCCTCTCACTTGGTCCATCTTCCTTTTCTTCCAAGGACACCATCATCCTACTGCAATTCACACCATGCTCTGTCGTTCACCTGTCTTAGGTGACCTGACTTTTCCATCTCTCATCTCTGTACTGTACCTGCAGGAGATACACCTCCAGCCCTTCACACGGAGGCCATTGTTTCTTCCTGGCCACACACAATCATAACTGCTTACAATTATTTTTCAACAATCTCAGCTCTGTAATATGAGAACCCTCCAGTTTTGCTATGACGTGTGGGCAGGTAAAAGGTTCTCAACCCAATTCCATTGTGTCATTTGGGGGTTTCCCACACATCCAACAAGTAGTTCTCTGACACCAGCTGGGTCTCCTACAGTTATGCTCAATTCTGGCACTCTCTGCCTACAGGTAGCATCAGCTCTCACAAGGTAAGGGCTCAGTCCCGCAAGACTGCCCTCCCCACCACTTCAGGATGTCGGGCACAAGCTGAGATTGTCCTCTGTGCCTCTCACTGACCAGCTATAGAATTGAGAACCTGTCCTTGGTCTGATTAATTTGCTAGAGTATACAGAACTCAGAAAAACACTGTACTCACTAGATTATGGGCTTATTTTGAAAGGATAGGATAAAGTATATGGATGAAAATCCAGATAGAAGAGATGCACAGGGCGAGGTATGTGGGAAGGAGGGTGGAGCTTCCTTGCCCTCTCTGAGCACGCCACTTTCCCTCCATCTCTCAACCCAGAAGCTCCCTGAACCCGCATACTCTGGGAATTGTTATGGAGGCCTCTTTGCATAGACACAGTCAATCACTAATACCATTTTCAGCCTTTCTCTCTTCTCAAGAGAATGCAGGCAGGTTGAAAATTCTTTTTTTTCTCCCCCCCCAAAATGTTTATTTTATTTTTTCAGTGTTACAACATTTATTGTTCATGCACCACACCCAGTGCTCCATGCAATACGTGCCCTCCTCAATATCCACCACGAGGCTCACCCAACCCCCCACCCCCCCCCTCCAAAACCCTCAGTTTCTTGCTCAGAGTCCACAGTCTCTCATGGTTCATCTCCCCCTCTGGTTTCCCCCCAAAGAAGCAGATGCATTACAAAGAAGGGCCACATGTACCCCAATGTTCATAGCAGCAATGGCCACAATTACCAAACTGTGGAAAGAACCAAGATGCCCTTCAACAGATGAATGGATAAAGAAGATATGGTACATATACACAATGGAATATTATGCCTCCATTAGAAAGGACGAATATCCAACTTTTGTATCAACATGGATGGAACTGGAAAAGATTATGCGGAGTGAAATAAGTCAAGCAGAGAGAGCCAGTTACCTTATGGTCTCACTTATGTGCTGAGCATAAAGAAAAACATGGAGGGCATTGTGAGAAGGAAGGGAAAGGTGAATGGCAGGTTGAAAATTCTAAGCTTCTAATCATGGCTTGGTCTTCCGGTGACCAGCCCTCATCCAGGAGCCCGTCCAGAGTCACCTCATTAAAACAAAGACTCTCCTATCACCTATGAATTTAGAAGGCTTTCAGGAGCCCTGGATCAGGAACAGGGATAAAGACCAAGACCAATTAGTAAGACAAAAGACACTCCCAGTGCTCTTCTCACTTAGGGAACCATAAGGACCTCAGGGGCTCTGTGCCAGGAACCAGGGACAGAGACCAATACATAGATTTTCTGTTATCTAACCATTTATTGGACAATCCCATCCCACCTTCTTTAAGCTTGGTTTCAGAGGCAGGCTGCCTGATTTAAATCTCAGCTGAAGCATTTAATCGTGTCATGTAGACAGGGTGCTTACCCCCTCTCCTCCTCAGTTTCTCTCATCTGTAAAATGGACATTATTAATACCTCCAGGGGTTTTTGCAAGGAATATATGGACTAACACACATAATACACTGCTTTTAGAGCAGTGCCTGACATAGTAAATTTTCATAATTATGACTTCTCTTTTTGTTATTTCTTGGTAGGCCTGCAGAAAGCATTTTTATAGCCCCAGAAATTTTTTAGACTCTTTCCCTGGCTCCTCATATCCTTTTGAATTGTAGTTGATTTTCTCTAAGACACCATTGAGACAGCAGTGGGTTCATTTTCCTTTCTTGACTCATCTCCAAAGTATCATTTAATATAAACACAATTTAAAGTTTCACAGTGAAGACATTTTGAGCAGTTCTCTTCACAAAGCTAGAATTCTGATCTAACCCAGTATCTGGTTATCAGTGGTCATATCTGAGACGTCTGTAGGATGTTAATCATAGTTTCTGTTCACAGTATCTGTTGAAGTGAGAGACTGTCTCTTGGGAAGTGTATGATAGGGAGAATTTTGGATCTAGGATGAATATCAATGTTTGCTCACATTTATTTCAGCATATCTTGAAATGTGAGTTTTCTTCTTTCTCATTTCTTTCTCTGAACTGCTGTGTTCCAGTCTAAAACCCGAAGCCTGCTTTGGCTAGAAAGCTCAGTGATTTCATGGTCCCTCCAGTGTTTTCCTAATTAGAATCCTATTAGGGGACGGATGGCATGGGATGGAAGTCACAGTTGGTGTGTAAAGAGGCTTTCTGTGTGGAGAGCTGCTGGGAGTGCAGGCATGTATCCCTTAGCCGAAGCTGCAGACACACTTGTTCGGGCTATGGCTTCTTGCCGGTTAGGGTGTGTGAACAGCTGAGTCTTTCAAAGCCTGACCATTTTTCTTGTCTGGTTTTCACCCATTGTTTTTATTGACTTTTCATTTATCATGTTAATTGCTATTAGATTCTAGTTTCTCTGGCCCAGGGCTTATTTGTTTTGCCCTCTGCACCCAATGCTAAGACTCCGCCATGGTCTTGACACATGAGGGCCTCTTCTTTGACTGTGGGCTATCCTTTTTGGATCTGGAACCAGCCTGACTAAGCCAGAACAGCAGAAATCAAAGAAACTTGTCCTTTTATTTCCAGATACCATAGCTACTGTTGGGAGGTGAAATGGTCCTCTCTTCTGGGTGTTGGTTAGAGTGAAATCATTTGTCTTTTTAAAGCAATACTGTGTTTTAGGATATAGTTTTTTCATAGTGCTTTTCAAATATTAACATGATAAATGAGTCTCTGGGGCAGAACATGAGTAAATGTTAAAGCATAAGCTTTCAGGAATAAAATTTAAGCTCTTTAGAGTTGTCAGCCTGAGAATGAATTGAGGTAATTCTTCAGAAGGAGAGCATCACATGAAAGTGTGAGTTGACATCTGAATGTAGGTTAACTTTCTTCCCCAAATATAACAGTTAAAGGTGTACTCTTTGCCTTGGCTTCCTAAGAGGATGTGTAGTAGGTCCTGAGACCCATTCACACAGGCATTAACTAGTAGAAAGTCTTTTTAGTTTCCATTTATTTAACAACCACGTGGAGCATCCACCATGTGTCAGGCATGCCCCCGGCATTGGAGATCTGGAAGTGAGCACCAGACAAAAAGCCAGGCTCATGGAGTTTATGTTCCAGTTAGGGAAGAGACTAAACATAATCCTACATAAGCAAATTATATAGTAAGGCATTTATATGGGAAAATTGAAGGAGTTTAAGGACAGCGGGGGCTGCTGGGGAGAATTCTACCATCTTTTTTTTTTTTAAGATTTTATTTATTTATTTGACACAGAGAGAGAGAGATCACAAGCAGGCAGAGAGGCAGGCAGAGAGAGAGGGGGAAGCAGGCTCCCTGCTGAGCAGAGAGCCCGACGTGGGGCTAGATCCCAGGACCCTGAGATCAGGGCCTGAGCTGAAGGCAGAGGCTTTAACCCACTGAGCCACCCAGGCACCCCAAGAATTCTGCCATCTTAAATAAGATAAACTAACCCTTGTTGAGAAGGCGACACCTGAATAGAAACCTGCAGAAGGTGAGGGAGCAAGGCATTCATGCATCTGGAGGAAGAGAATTCCAGAGGGAAGCAGCAGCTGGTGCACTGGCTCTGGGAAGTCCCCTGCCCGTGTGCCAGAGGAACACATGAGAGCCATGTATGCTGGGCAGAGCGGATAAGGGGGAGGAGGGGAGGAGGTGCAGTTGAGGGTGGGGGCGGGGCTGCACCATGTAGGCCATTTACCCTCAGTGAAATGGCAAGACCCTGGCTAGTTTTTTATTTTTTTATTAATATATAATGTATTACTTGTTTCAGGGGTACATGTCTGTCATTCATCAGTCTTACACAATTCACAGCACTCACCATAGCACATACCGTCCCCCAAGTCCATCCCCTAGCCACTTCATCCCTCCCATCCTCCTCCCCTCCAGCAACCCTCAGTCTGTTTCCTGAGATTAAGAGTCTTGTATGATTTCTCTCCCTCTCTGGTTTCGTCTTGTTTCATTTTTCCCTCCCTTCCCCTATGATCCTCTGTCTTGTTTCTCAAATTCCTCATATCAGAGAGATCATGTGATAATTGTCTTTCTCTGACTGACTTATTTCGCTTAGCATAATACCCTTCAGTTCCATCCATATCATTGCAAATGGCAAGATTTCGTTTCTCTTGATGGCTACATAGTAGTCCATTGTATATATATATACCACCTCTTCTTTATCCATTCATCTGTTGATGGCCATTTAGGCTCTTTCCATAGTTTGGCTATTGTGGACACTGAGGCTATAAACATTGAGACCCTGGCTAGTTTTAAGCAGAAGGTCACACGATCTGACTTAAGTTTTAAAGGGATTATTTTGATTTCCCCCATCCCCTCTTCCCTTCCTTCTCACAATGCCCTCCATGTTTTTTTTATGCTCAGCACATGAGACTATAAGATAATTGACTCTCTCTGCTTGACTTATTTCACTCTGCATAATCTCTTCCAGTCCCGTCCATGTTGATACAAAGTTGGATATTCGTCCTTTCTAATGGAGGCATAATTCCATGGAGCACTGGGTGTGGTGCATGAACA
>CM053604.1:137866716-137898958 GCA_028646535.1 Procyon lotor | reverse complement strand
CGAGATAAGTCAGTCAGAGAAAGAAAAGTATCACATGATCTCTCTGACATGAAGAATTTGAGAGGCAAGGCGGGGGTTTGGGGGGGTGGGGGAGAGAAATGAAACAGGAAGGGATGGGGAGGGAGACAAACCATAAGAGACTCCTAGACTCAAGAAACGAACTAAGGGTGGCTTGGGGGGGGGTTGGGGGGATGGGTAGGGATAGGGTGGCTGGGTTGTGGACATTGGGGAGGGTATGTGCTGTTAAGTGCCATGAAATGTGTGAGCCCGACGATTCACAGACATGTACCCTGGGGCAAATAATACATTATATGTTAATAAAAATAAAAACAAAACAATCCAAAAAAAACCCCAAAAATCTATGTTGGTGGCAAACAGGAAGTCCTCCAGAGCTTGACTCACAAGGCCATCATGATTTGGCACCTGCCTGACTCTTGAGCTTCCTGTCTTGCCATGTTCTTCACTGGGCCCCGCTCTCAGGCTTACTGAACTTGATTGCTTTTCTGAATGGACCATATCCTTCCCCCATACTGCTGCACACGATTGTATTGCTGGTTGCGCTGCCCGCAGAGTCCTCGTGCACCCCATACCAAGTCCGCCCCCACCACAGCCCCCTCTTCCACGTTGCTCAGATACCTGCCTCTCTGGGCAGGTGTCCCCGAGTCCCCCCAGTAGATATTGGGGTCTCTCACCAGCACCCTTGGCCCTAACCACAGTGCTACAGCTACTTATGACTGTTTCTGTGCTTTTGGGGGGCAGATGTTTTATTCATCTTTATGTAGTCTGGTCTATTACCAATAATGGCAGGTCCTTTTTGAGGGATTGTTGAGTGAATGAGTGACTGGATTAATGGATTAACAGAAGCATATCCCGTTATTCACTATTGTCTTAGCTTAACTTACTGTCCTTGTGGCCCTGGAATGTTTGCAGGAAATGATCCATTATGCAGATTTCGCTTAAAATATTGCCAAGATTTGGGCCATAGCTCTAAACTTTGTATTATGAAGTAGATGTTCATAGACCAAAAAAAGGGGGGGGGGGATTAGGGTTTAAAATTATATTTTTTATGCTGATTCTCCAGGTTAGTGTGGGGATCGGGTTCTCTTCCTTTTTGTGACCAGCCTAGAAGCATCAGAGATAAGGATCCATCCTTATTATAGGATGTGTTTAGTGAACATTTGGTTATAGATCTTTTCCCATTAGAGACTCCATTGACTGGGACCATCATTATTGATTACAATGGCTAAGTCTTCATTTTTATTCTCTAACTTTTGTCCTGGTTTGGGGTACAACAGTGGTTCCCAAAAGCTAGTCCTCATGGTGTAGGGCCCAAGAATCTGTCTTTTCTAAAGCTTACCAGCTTCTACTGGCACGGATGACTATAAGTCAATTAATGTCTATTATGGTAGAAAATTGTGACCTATATTCTAGGTCCTCTGATTCTTTTCTTGCTCTTCAGCTTGGTATGGTTTATACATAGATCAGAAGTTCCACAGAAATATACATATTTAACTCCAGATGGCCAGTGATTTGCTCTTCTAGCCTATTTGTAAAGCCAAGATGAATTTTTACCACTAATTAGATGAGTTAGTCCAATAAAATAATTGCTTATGTAAGATCCAACTAATGATTTTCCTTGAAGCACAAAGCAGTTGTTGTTGATGTTTTGAACATAGACTGTGATTCAATTTTAAGAGGTAAGAACCCTGTGTCATTAACTATCTTGTTTAAAGTGGCACAAAGTGAGCAGTGAAGCCAGAGTTAGGCCGAGAGTCTCTGGGGTAGATCTTGGCCAGGCTGGAAGCTGTCAACAAAGCCAGGAGACTGGGCATGTTTGGCAGAAGGAGGGAGGCTGTTCTGATTATGTCAGTGTTGGGGCGAGGGTGCAGGTGTGATATGGTGCATGGTTTTGTTAACCAGTAAGGTTATGAGGGGATGGTATAGTCAGACAAAAGGTCATGATATCTGATAAAGGGCTATATAGGATCAATGGTTTGAAAATTCCAGCTGAGACTATGCATTAGAAATGGAATTCTCAAGCAACAGCTAAAAAAAAAAAATTCTACTGTGATATTGCTCAAAATCTCCTGGACTTCAATATTATATATGCTAATTTGCATATTACTGGGCTTTTCCCTAGAGTATTCAAGAATCCTTATATCTCTGGATGATGACTTTTAAAAATGAGTGTCTGGATTTAGCTTCCAAACATACCAGATGCCAGTGTAGTGCAGCAAGAGGAAGGCCTGTCCCAGAGCCCCAACCTCTCTGACCAAGAGCAGGAATTCATTAAATGGCTAATGCAGCAAAATAGGATGACATAATAATTGTATTAGCAATAATAGTTTTTAGGGTTATTGCTATTGCTGACATCACTGAGGACTTCCCATGTACCAGGCATGTACTAATTTATTTAATCTTTACAACAGCCCTATGAAGAAGTAACTATTATTATCAATCCCATTTCTTAAAGATGAGGAAATTGGTGTCCATGAATGAATTGATAATATATTAATTTCAATGATGAATTTTAAGACTGACTTTCCTGATATACTTTGGAAAGTTAATGATTAGCTTTCTGAAGTGATCTCTGTTGATGTTTTTCTATCCTTGAAAGTCAATCTTGAGAAGAAAGGAAGAGCAGAGAAGAAAGAATTACAAACATCCTTTTGGTGGTCAAGTTACCTGTAAAGAGATTTTCCATGACAGGCTCTGAAATGCAGTTGAACATGTTCCTCATTTAACTTCTGTGAGGACCTCAGTTCACCTGTCTGTAAAAGGAAATGGGTTGACCTCGCTGGAAGCCTGTTTTAGGCCTAACAGGAAGGTTCTGGGTGTGGCTTGAGAAAGAGACACCTGCAGTATGCCCTCTGTTTTGGAAGTATGTTGCTTATGTCGTTTTGCACAGACAAGCTTGGCAGTTGGCCAGAAACAACACCATGGTCACACAATCCCTGCCCTTTGACCTTGTAGCTCCTGCCCCTTGCTGCTCCCTGGATCTGAAGTGGTCTGCTTTCCACAGCATCCTGAATGTACACAGTGTGTTGAGAGGAAGTTCCCTGACAGTGGCTGCTCTGACCAGCCCCCCTCGGGCGTTTGTCCTGGAATCCCTGCACAGCTCCCCACTGTCTCCGTGACCCACTGCTGCGTGAAGCCCCTTAAACTCCCTTTACCCCAGGCAGGCGTCCAGACTGTCATTTTTCACCATTGGTTTCTTAAAGTTATGGAAAGAGATGGATCTACCACGTCTTCATGAGCCCACAGTCCTTGAAGAATAAGAGCTCAGGGCGAACACGAGGTGTGTGTGGTCTCACCCGTGCAAGGGCACGGAGGGAGCCGAAGTGCCCAGGCTGGTTTCCAGGGCTGTGTGGGCCTTGTCCTGTCCTGCAGGAGCGCTACTTCTTCATTAAACTTACATATCATCAGAAATCCATTTCCCCCCAGGACTTCTGTTATTACTTCTGACGTCTCTCTGTTGTTTGTTTGCACTCTGACCCATTCTGTGTCCTTTGACCTGCCTCTCAGGCTTGACACCTCCCTCTCCAGCCTGGACCCCATCGTGTATTCCTTCAGCCACTTGCTTCCCAGCACCCTGACTTCCTTGCCCTGCAGAGCCTGGTCCTAGATCAGTCACTCTCCATCTTTTCCCCTCCTTCGCCTGCTCTTCATGCTGCTGGAGGAAGGCCACTGAAGGTCCATACAAGCTGATATCTGTACAAATTTGTGATCTCCAGCCCAGCTGCGTTCCCTGCCCCCCTCCCCCCAGCCCCCCTTGCAAAGACTGTATCCACCCTTAATCCCCTTGTCCTCAGCCTGACCTTCCTCCCACTTCACCGAGAAGTCCAAGATACTAGTTCTCGTGAGTTCCTTTGGCCCCTTGCCCTGAACCTGCACCCCCAGCACCCTCGCTCTCCTACTTCTGCCCTGTTTGGAGAATAAGTGACGCTGCTCTGTCCAAAACCATGTCTTTTCTGGGTCATGGCTCCCACCCACCTCTCACTTTGTCATTCCATCTGTTCATCCTCATTGCCTGGTTCTGTCTCTTCCTTCCTCTTGACTTATGAGAGGTTGTTTCTTTTTCCTATTTTAAAAAATATTTATTTATCTATCTATCTATCTATCTATCTATCTATCTATCTATCTATCTATCTATCTATCTATCTATCTATCTATGAGAGAGGGAGGGACCATGAGCAGGAGGGAGAGAATCTCGAGCAGACTCTGCGCTGACACTGAGCCCGACATGGGGCTTGATTTCATGACCTTGAGATCATGACCTGAGTTGAAACCAAGAGTCATACACTTAACCAGCTGTGCCACCCAGGAGCCCCTTTCCTATTTTTAAAAAATATTTTATTAATTTATTTGAGAGAGACAGAGATAGCAAGAGAGAGCATGAGTGGAAAGGAGGGGGAGAAGCAGGCTTCCTGCTGAGCAGGACCCTGGGATCATGATCTGAGCTGAAGGCAGATGCCTAACCAAATGAGCCACCCAGGCGCCCCCCCATTTTTTTTTTTTTTTAAGAAACACTATAAACTCTAAGTTCCTCTGGCTGCTACTCTGTTGCATTCATTCCCTTTTTTTTTTTTAAAGATTTTATTTACTTATTTGACGGAGAGAGAGAGAGATCACAAGTAGGCAGAGAGGCAGGCAGAGAGAGAGGGGGAAGCAGGCTCCCCACCGGGCAGAGAGCCCGATGCGGGGCTCGATCCCAGGACCCTGAGATCAGGACCTGAGCCGAAGGCAGAGGCTTTAACCCACTGAGCCACCCAGGCACCCCAGTCATTCCCTTCTAACCAAGCACCTTCCTTCCTACCCTCCTGCCTTTCCTCTGTGCAAGGTTGTGCACTAGGGTTGCAGAAACAGATCTGGTTTTCATGGAGCTTACTTCTGGTGATGAGAACAGTACTGAATAGGCGGGTAAGTAGACACATTCACATAGTGTGCGATGTAAACACCCAGACAAACGGGTAACGGGAAAGCGGTGACAGAGTGATGGGGCCGGTGAAGGTGGGGAGTGAGACCAGAGAAGTCCTCTTTGAGGAGGTGGCATTAGGCCAAGACTCACCGGCAAGAAGGATCCAGCCATGTCCGGACCTTGGGGGAAGCATCCCAGGCAGAGGGGAGAGAAAAGGCAAAGGTCCTGAGGCAGCAGCAGTCACTGGACAACTTCAAGGAAATGAAAGGAAAATACCCAGTGCTGCCGCTTCAGCTCTCATCACGCTTCACATCTGGCCTATGGGCCTGACACTTCTCTGAAACCCTCACTGGTCAGGCCACCAGTGAGCTCCCACTTGCCCTCCTGACGCTTGCCCATCTTAATGGCACAGCCAGCACGGCTGTCGTCCCTTGCGGGCTCTCGCGGGCTGTTCCTGCCTTCTGGGTCCTGCTCTCATTGCTCTGGGCCTCTCAGCCTCCTCTGCTAACGTGGGCCTCTCAGCGTCCTCTGACACATGGCTCCTGCAGGGGCAGGACACCCCAGGCCTGCATCCTGGGCTCCCTCTTCTCTGCTCACAGACTTCCTGGCTGCCCTGACCCTCTGCATGCTGGGGACACATACCTCTGTGTCAAAAGGAGGCCCATCTGAGTGTCGTCCTCATAGGGCTCGGGAAATCAGCACATCCAATACTTCGCTCAAAACCCTTTTCTCTGAAACCCCCAGATTATTTCTTGGGGTCCATAGTTTCTCATGGCTCATCTTCCTCTCTAATTCCCTTCCTTTGGGTTTCCCTCCCTTCTCCTGTGGTCCTCCATGCTATTGTTTATGTTCCACATACGAGCAAGACCCTATAATAATTGTCTTTCTCTGCTTGACTTACTGTGTTGAGGAGGGCACGTGCTGTGATAAGCCCTGCGTGTTAGACTTCACTAATGAATCATTGAACCCTGCGTCAACGACTAATTATGTACTATACCGTGGCTAACTGAACATAACAAAAAATAAAATAAAGCAATGTGGGTATGAAAAAACATTGAAATTGCTTGGGACGTGAGCTGTCAAAGTTCCTCAGGCATTTTTTAAAAAGAAGAATAAGTCTTGGATCCATTCTATAAGATAAGGAGACCTAAAATAAATAATAATAGTTAAAAAAAACAACAACCAAAAAACCCTTTTCTCACCTATAACTAGAGTCACACTTCGTTTCTCCCTCTTTGCCACCTGCTGTCCCATTTCCTAACCACGTTTTCTTGAGTTCTTTCTGCTTCTCGCTCTCTCCACAGGTGCTGTCACATTTTAGGCCTTTGTCCTTTCTTGCTGAATCATCGTGGTTCTCTCCTCATGGCCGTCAGATCTCAGTCCCTGTAGTCCCTCCACACTCCTGCCGCTCTGAGGTGGTGGCACTGATGTGGTCTCTGGCTCCCCTGTGAACCATCCACTGCACTCCCCTGAGCTCTGGGTCAGCGTCTGCTCCTGTGAGGATGATCTAGTGGGCCAGCATGGTGGGCCTTGCCTAACCCTCCAGCTCGTCTCCCATCTCTGTCCCCAACCTCGCTTTGGCACCCCCAGCTTCCCTGAATTGCCTCAAGTTTGCCAAACACAACACAGTGGTCTGTCTTCCTTCCTTCCTTCCTTCCTTCCTTCCTTCCTTCCTTCCTTCCTTCCTTCCTTCCTTCCTTCCTTCCGCCTGCCTCCCTCCCTCCCTCCCTCCCTCCCTCCCTCCCTCCCTCCCTTCCTTCCTTCCTTCCTTCCTTCCTTCCTTCCTTCCTTCCTTCCTTCCTTTTCCAGTATCTTAGCTTATGCTGCTATCTTTCCATAGCATGGCCTCTCTGATTCTGCAGTCTTGGCAATCATCCACTCAGTGTTCAGTTCTGGTGAAATACCTTCGATCAAACCGTTCATGCCCTCCTCTAGGTAGAAGACTCCCTCCTTTCTGTTTCGTCACAGCTCAGGCAGACTCTCTTAGGGGCTTATCATGTCTTTATGCGTGTGTTGCCTACCTTTCTCTCTGAGAATACAGTGGTTTTATTATGTTTATTTTTATATTTCTAATATAAAACACAGTCTACAGTAAATAATACCCATAAGAAAAGTCAGGATGAGAGTAACCGTGTCACGTGACTATGAAGCGTGTCAGGCTGGTGGGTCCCTGGTGAGGATCCCAGCCCCCTGTTGTGCTACAATCACAACATGCCTTTGCTTCGTCTTTATTGTCAAGTACGTCAGAGCCTTCCTGAAGTAATAGGCGGGTTGTAGTTTTGTGTGTGCGGGGCGGGGGGGTGGGGAATGCCCCTGAAAAGAAAGTCAGCTGTTAGTAGTAGTGATGAAGTAAGGACAAGCTCTAAGTAAAGAGAAAGTCTTAGAAATTTCTGATAGAGGGGCACCTGGGTGGCTCAGTTGATTAAGCAGCTGCCTTCAGTTCAGGTCATGATCCCAGGGTCCTGGGATTGAGTCCCACATCAGGATCCTTGCTCAGCAGGGAGCCTGCTTCTCCCTCTGCCTCTGCCTGCCTCTTTGCCTGCTTGTGCTCTCTCTCTCCCTCTCTCTGACAAATAAATAAAATCTTTAAAAAAAAAAGAAATTTCTGATAGATTAAGGTGATGAAGTTGTCTGCATGGCTTCGTAACAAGAACAGATACGCACAAAATGCAATAAATAGAAGTAAGAAAAGGCAATTCTTGAATTGTTTCGGTAAGGACACCGGTCAGGGCAACTATTTCTTATCAAACAAAAGAAATGTTGGGTAAAGGTTGAAAACAGTGATAAACTTGCACCCAGACAGGCCCAGAAGCTGCTAGAGGCCGATTCACCATGATGAGAGGGAAGCAAGGTATGTACAGACATTTCTCTACCCCGGCAGTTGAGGAAAAGCCTGAGAATGGTTACTTTTTACTGTTTTTTGTGAGGAGAATTACTTCCATGTAGTACCTGAACATCTGAAGATTCATGTCAGTCTCAGGAGCACCTCTTTCCCAAATGTCAAATGTCTACTGTTTTCACTGAGAAAACAGAGCTGACAACAGATGGCACTGTAAGAATGTCTCATTTATCTCACAAGGTCTGGGAAAGAGATATTCCTTCTGAGCAGGATTTTCTAACCGAAAACCACTGAAGCACCAAAATAGTTAAAAATACTATTGGGAGTAACATCTTTCTCAGGGGTTTTTCTGTTTCTCTTCTTGAACAGAGTAAGGAGGCTGTGCTCTTAACACTGATGTCTTCAGAGGCGATTTACACGGGTGGAGTGTTTTTATAGTCAATGTCTCAGACATTTAAGTTAAAAGCAAACCGTGTTCTGCCTTTCCTGCTGTCAGAAGGCCACTGTGTACCTCTGCCAGCACTTCTGCCTGTTCTAGAGTTCTCTTTTCCCATATACTCTTTTCTTTTTGTGGTTAGAAATTTTTTTTTTTTCATGAAAATCCCCTCTTAAAATTTACTACTTTGAATGCATTGTAGACTCTGTATTTAGGGGATTGTTATTTGATAACTGTGACAATTGTGAGTCCTCGTAAAAGAAAAGTTCTAGGGGTGGATGTGAAGGTTATCCATGGGTAAATGAGCCAAACTGGTTTTTATGAAAGACTTTCTGTTGTTTATTTTGACTTCTGTTTTTTATGCTTCTGTCTCTTTGCCCTGCTCTGAGCTGTTCGTGTTATGTATGAAAAGTGACCTCTAGGGAGTAAACGCAGGGTATGTTCCAGTCAGTCGTTCAAGAGTCTGGTGAACACAGGCAGCTCCCAACTGCCCTGCGACTCAGCGTGTTCACGACAAGGCTGGACTAGATGATCTCCAAAGCCCATAGAGGCTGAAAAGATAGTTCAGCAAAGAAAAGTTTAAAATCTCTGAAGACCAGAGTGTCTGGAGGATTGTACGGCCAAGTTTGGGTTTTGAACGTCTTGGGAATCTTCCCAGAGGAGGAGGAGGTCAGCTTTAAGAAGGGACAAAAGGTAGGTTGGTGGGGAAGTGTGTCTTGAGAAAGTCCAAGGCCTCTTCAGAGGAGACCAGTTATTGTGGTAAAGTATACATAACATAAAATTTACCATTTTAACTATTTTTTTAAGTGTACAGTTCAGCGACATTAAGCCTGTTCACAGTGTTGTGTAACCATCACACTACCCATTTCTAGAACTTTTTAATCATGTTGGACTGAGACTCTGCCCATTAAATACCAACTCCCCATCCCCTGCTCCTCCGACCGCAGGTAACCACGTCCGAGGTCAGCAGTCTGCTTTCTGTCTCTAGGAATGTGACTAGTCTAGACACCTCACGTAAGTGCAACCACACAGAATTTGTCCTTTTGTGTCTGGCTTATTTCACGTGGCACACACCTTTGAGATTCATTCCTGTTGTGGCAAGTGTCAGAATTTCCTTCCTTTTTAAGGCTGAGTGATAGTCCATTGTATGCTTCTACCGTGTTCCATCCATTTATCTTTCATTGGAGGTTTGGCTGTTGCCATCTTTTGGTATTATAAACAATGCAGGTGTGAACATGTGTGTACAAGTATCTGATCGAGTCTCTGTTTTCATTCCTTTTGGGTACATACCCAGAAGTGGAATTGCTAGATCATGTGATAACTCTATGGTTGACTTTTTGAAGAATTACCAAACTGTTTTCCATAGGGGCCATATCATTTTACACTCCCGCCATCGTTGCCGGAAGGTTCCAGTTTCTCCAAGAGGAAGAGTAGTTATATATGCGCATTATGAACCAGCTTGCCTGGAGCCCATCTTTCTCATGAGGCAGGGGCAAGACCTATAATTAGATAATAGACTGAGGCCATAGTATGGAGTGTCTTGAAGGCCTGGCCCTGGTATTGGTACTTTATTCTCAAGACTCTAAGGAGCTGGTGAGGGAAAAGCAGGATTAGAATGGCGCTGTAGGAAGGTGAAGGGCCAAAGGATATCCTTTGCAGGATGAATTGGGCCCTGGAAGTGGGACATAGGTTGGCAGAGAATTGTAATTATCCTGCTGAGGGGCCAGACCTAGGCTCCATGTGGGAAGGCAGGGATGATAGTGGAGACATTTCTGGGATCAGCAGGCAGCATTGGCCACAACCTATGGACATTCATATTGAGTGAGGGTAAGTAAGAGTGTGAGGGTAAGGAGTGGTACCTCCTTGACATTTGGCATCTTGATATCTAAGGTCCTACGTGGATGACAGAATGTAGAGAGAGGTCTGTGTCTGGTTAGTTCCTTGCCTGGTGAAGGAACAGACATTTTGTAGCAGACTGTGGAGCCATATCCTGGCTGCCTGGGGGTGTCCCCACCTAGTGGGTCATCCTACATATGGCCTGGCCCCGTTGAGTAATCATAAGATGAGTGCCAGGATTCTTGCTCAGGAAGCAGAAACACCAAAGTCAAAGTAAACTTAGTGTCGATGGAGAGAAAGAGGGCAGTTAGGGTATCTAACCCCAAATCTAAGCTAGTTCCAAAGTTTTTATTTTGATCTTTAATTTACATAATGCCTAAAAATGATGTTATCCTGTGCAAAGCTGGTTTGCTTTGCATTTGCTGGTGTGCATGCCAGCTCGTTGCCTGAAAGTCCGTTTCTGTCTCAGAAGGCTTCTGCCTGCCCCCTTTCTCTCAGGCTCTTTGTGTTTCCACCACTGAAGATTTCCAGGAGGCACAGGGATCCGGGGAGCTGTCGTCCTTTGTGTTACAAGCAGACCAAGAGTGCCAATGTGCAGGTGTGGGAAGGCGTGCCTGCGGGTGTGGTGGGTGGATGGCTGGATGTGGGTTTCAGAGGACACTGGTTGCAGGAGAGTTTTAAATAACTTATTTGAAATGGAATTAAGAGATCTAAATCAGATTTATAAGACATAATTAACTTAATTAGGTAGAGTATGGGGAAATATGCTAAAAAGTTGATGCAATAACTATTTCGAGGCATGGGATGTGGAAGACAGTGAGAAAGCAGCCGAAATTGTGGTGTGTAAGCTCGGCCTCCACAGGGAGCAGTGCCATGCCTGGGGACCATGGCCACGGCTGCCGCCTGTTGAGGCACAGACCACAGAGGCAGCTCCTCTGATGTGCTTGCGAGGATCATCATGATAAGAATTCTCACATTCCCTGGGTTCTCTCTAAGTAGATGCCCATCTCTTCAAATGGGTTCACGTATCTTTCTACCTGTATTTTCAAATCTGTAGATTCAGATTTTTAAAAGTTAATGATTCTTAGAAAATGACTCAGCTAATAAAACAATCTCTGGCCCACGTACGTTTTTATCTGCACATGAAACTGTCAGCAGCCTTTCCCACGTTGACTGCTGTGTGGAGAAGGTTCGCTTGCTGACACCAGACACTAGGAGCTTGACGAGGCCCAGCCACCGGCCCCTGGCAGGCCGCTCTCAGCTGTGTGGCCTGTTAGCAGAAGCAACTCCTTCCTCCCTTGCCCAGCCTTATTTAGACCCTGGAAGTTGGTGATGTCCCCAGCTGCTGCAGACAGCGTGAGAGGTGGCCGGGAGCCTGTTTCCTCAGTGAGTACTAATTGCCCGAAAGAATCAACAGACTTCGAAGGGAACCACTTCACATTTTCAAAGAAGTCTTTTGAGCTTCCTAAGATGTGAACCTTCTTCTTTCTTCTATGAATGGCCCCTGTAGGGACTGTGAATTCTGTTCCAACATGAGCTCAGCAAAACCTCTCTCAGCTTCCGTGACTCTGAGGGCTGTTACCCCAGGGATCAAGAGAGGCTTCGGAAGAGACCTCAGGCCTTGTCACTGTGAGCTCAGGGCCTTAAATCACTGTGCTGGCTGCCCGCGGATTGCGCAGTTCAATTCTCGAGCCAGGCCCTTGGGACAGCTGTGAGAAATGAGACTGCCTTGCGAATCCGCAGTACCAGACTCCTCTCTGGGGCTCCGGAAGGAGATCCAAATGTTGAAAAGGATCAAAGAGGTGGTAAAGCAGGCTGTGAGCATCAAAAGCTCCTGTATGGAGGAGAGCAGAGCAGAGAGCCTGGCGGTGTTTGTGAAGACCTGTAGTGCCCACAAAAGCAGAGGGAGTGAGGAGGAGAGGGGGGTGTGTCAGGGGCCTTGAGAACTGTACCTCCCGTGGGCGGGCACTTCCCTGGAGACGCACTTTTGAAGCTACTCCAAGACTGGGAGGTGCGTGCCAGCTAACGTCGGGATCAGGAGGAGGGAAGAGAGCTGCAGTAGAAAACATGGCAAGTCAGAAGTAAAAGATGAAGGAGCTTGTCTAGAAATTTGTTGGATTCTTCCAGGAGTTTTTTCTGACTGTAGAAAAAAACACCCACAATACCAGTAAGGTCGGGGAGGCAGTGGAACCTAAGCACTGGGAATCGTTGGCTTATTTGATGGAAAAATTCTGTTGGGTTGGGCCCTCCGGAGGCTCATCCTGAGAGTTGGCGGGTCACAACTTGAACATGACAGGCATAACTACGGCATTTAAGTACCGGCGACATGTGGTAGAGTACGGTTTGGGGGCCTTAAATAGATATCCCAGGTAGTCTGGCTCCGGAGCACTGAGCTGGGCTGCTTCTTAGAGGTAGGAAAGGCAATATGGAATCAAAGAAGACGTGCACCTGCCGCTGGGTGTTTTATGTGTTGTGTGCCTTAACACTTCCAGAAGCTTCCAGAGGTGCCCTAGTTGGATCGCTATGGTCAGTCCTTCTGAAACCGCTGTAAGAGATCATTTTAACATTCTTTTACAATTAAATAAGTACAGTAACTATAGAATTTATCTAATCGTATTGCAGAAAGAGTGGATAATAGCAAAAAAGAAAAACCCACACAGTCCCACTCCACATCACAGCCAACTTTATTTTGGCATGTTTCCTTACCGTTCTTTTTTAAATGTCTCTGTATGGTATAAACACAGTTTTGTATCCAACATTACAGGCTTCTTTCTGTGTTTATAAGAAGTCTTCAAAACTATGATTTTTAAATTGGTGGTATTTTGATTTCTTTGAGGATTTTAATATGGGAGCATTTGGGGTTTTCTAATACTTATTACATGTACAGATTTAAACTTAATGTTTTAAAAAGCATTTTGTGCTAGATCTCAGCTACAAGAAAAAAAATATTCAGCAGCCACAGTTAATTTTTAACACTCTCTTTGTGTCTCCGTTGACAGGGATCTACCGCACAGAGAAGGATAAAGGCACTCTGTATGAGCTCACATTCAAAGGGGAGCAGAAGCACGAATTCAGACGACTCGTCTTGTTTCGACCGTTTGGCCCCATCATGAAAGTAAAACAAGAAAAGCTCAACATGGCCAACGCACTCATCAACGTTATCGTGCCACTGGCGAAGCGGGTGGACAAGTTCCGGCAGTTCATGCAGAATTTCAGGTTTGTTTGTTTGTACATGTTTACCTTCCTCTGTGGGGTGTGCGTTAAAATGCTGATATCATTTCCCGTCATCTCCTTCATTTCCCTGGCCAAGTACAAAGGCCCCTTTCTCTTCTTGTTCAACTGTTTCCTTTATGTCAGGTTTACCGTTTGTATTTGCCTTTCCCTAAAGCAATTAGAAAACTGCCAGACAAGCAGGTTTACCTTCAGAAGGAAATTCTGAGGGGCGGCTTTTCATCAGGACCTGCAGAGATGGCCTAATGCCTGCTGTGTCCAGGTCTAGTTTGAGTCCAGGCTCTCAGGTCTGGGATGGCACGGGCCGTGCTGTCTCATCAGAGGAGTGACGCTTCTCCCAGACTCTGGAAGGCCAGGGCCCCTGCAGCCCGTGGGCTTGACTGGAGGGTGTGTGCCCTCAGCTGCAGGAGGCCTTTGCTGGCTGTCCTGCTCCTGCAGCCGCTGGGATGGAGAGAATCAGAATCCATTTCTAATTCTAACCTACATCTCCTCAGAGATTGAATTTAGAATTATACCAAGAAGTTTCCAAGCACTCACTTTTGTAGCTACTCAAGAAGACTAAGTAGGGATTGCTTTTTGGCGGCAGCAATATAGTTTTTACATATGAGTCTTGAAGCTCTTTATTGTGGAGTGTTGGTTCTTGTAAGCTGTCAAGGCTAACATTCATATACTGGTTCACCTTTGTTAGCTAATTTACCTAGCCAGCTTATTGAAAAGATGAAAATTTTAAGTGTCTAATTATAAATCTTGGAAGATCAAACTTATTTTTATTTTTAAAATTTTTTTAAAGATTTTATTTATGTGAGAAAGAGAGTGAGCATGAACGGAGGGAGGGGCAGAGGGAGATGGAGAAGAGGAAGCAGACCTCCCACTGAGCAGGGAGCCCGATTCGGGGCTCGATCCCAGGACCCTGAGATCATGACCTGAGCTGAAGGCAGAGGCTTAACTGACTAAGCCACCCAGGAGCCCCTCAAACTTATTTTTATTTTTATTCATTTATTTATTTTCTTAGAGTGGAGGAGGGGCAGAGGGAGAGGGTGAGAGAATCTTAAGCAGGCTCCTCACAACCCTGAGATCATTCAAGAGTCAGACCTTTAATCGATGGAGCTACCCAGATGCTCCTCAAACTTACTTTTAATCTTTTTTCATTAAATTCACATTCCTGAAAGCCAATAATCCTCAGTATAAGGGTGTGGTTGATACTTCTCTCAAAATTCTAGATAATGAATGCAGTCTTTTAAAAATTTTTACATTTGAAGGCTAACCCTTATCTAAATAAGGTTTAAGGTCAGATTCCAATAGTCTTAGAAAAGGCCTTTGGAGGTGACCTGGTCGAATCCTCCCTTAGTTCAGAATTCCTCCAGAACATTCCCGCTCGCCATTCGGTTCTCTGTGCAACGTGTGTGGGTGTGCGTGTGTGCGTGTGTACGTGTGTATGTGTGTGTGTTGTGTGTGCGCACGCACACACGCACACACATGCACACGTGCACACGCCAGGTAAATGACTACCTCCTTTCCTGGGCAGGCTGCTCTGAGTTAAGAAGCTCCTGGTAGGAAGCTTGCCATTCTTTGGACCTGCCATCCGCCTCCCTGTGATTTCTACTCAGTGGGTCTAGTTCTAGCCTCTGAGGAAATGGTTGACCATATCCATTTCCTCTTAGACATCAGAGCCTTTCAGATCTTTCAAGACAGCTGTCACAAGGCCCATTGTCTTTCTTTTCAAGGTTCAGGAATTGGGCCTTCATTAGTACTGCCACGCAGAGGGGGGTGGGCTGAACTTGTCGTCTGTTCCCAATTTGTAGAGACCCTGGGGGCCCCATCCCCTGAGCGTCGGCCGGGTCCTCTGGGTCCAGTAGTGAAGTGAACGTGGAGCTTTGCTTCTGACAGCCTTCCTTTGGTGTTTCTGTGCCTCCTGCCTTCTCTTTGGGATGTCAGAGGGCTGCTGGTTGAGTCATCATGATTTCCCGAGAAGGACTAAACCTGTGGTTCGTGCTAGACATTAAGTCAAATCATTGCTTCCAGTGGCTGGTGTGCCCATTTCTAGGATTAGTTGGTGGTAAATTTCTCTGGTTGGGAAGCTGCCCAGTGCGTGCCAAATGAAGGGCCCCGAGATTTGCACCAGCTGGTCACGAAAGCCCTTCCTGGAGCTTGCTGGGCTTGGTGAGGCAGCTCATGCTAAAGCTGCCTCTGCTCGGTTCTCTGTGTAGGAGTCTGGGCCCAGAGCCGCAGGATTCCCTCGGTTATAGAGGACTGGCTCCAGCCTTCATGTAGCAAGGATTGACAGTATTTAATAGTGGGACTGAAATTGGAAGGGAACTATTGTTGAAAAAGGCAAAATGACTAGCTTGCCAGTCTCCAGAATTGAGGTGGTGAAATGAGATGTAACTCTAGTTAATATTTTAAAAACAAACAAAATGCCTGCTGTAGCACAGAGCCAGGAGCAGGTGGGTGGGAAGGCTTACGACTTGGGTAGGATGTCTGGGAGTCCTGCATGTACCAGACACTTGACCAGACACTGGGGCAAGGAGATGAGTTCAGAGGCGGTGCCTACATTCATGCGGACTAGAAGCCACTTGAATGGAGCTGGGGGCTGCAGCAGAAATAGAGACAAGGGGCAGCGGGTTTGAGACAAGCTTCCCGGGGCAGAGCAAGCTGAGTAGGGGGTTTGCTCTGTCCTCTAGGGGTTTCTGAATGTGTTGGGTCTCTGAAAAAAATGAGATAAGGAAGGCTATGAGAGTATTTGATTCTGTGTCAGAACTTAGTATAGGTGACATTTCGAATTTGCCAGCAGAGAATGGATTGTTCAGTGTATATGCCTTTTGGACAACTAATCAAACATAGCAGAAAATATTTAATTCTTATTGCAGACCAAAACTCCAGAGTAAACACTGGTCAATTAAATATTTAAATAGAATTAATACAAACATTAAAATATTGGAAAAAGTATAAGGAGCTGTTTATTAAATATTTAACGTCTCTGTGAAATCCCTTCTATCATAAGATTTGCAGATATTAACTCTGGCTGGAACTGAAGATGGCATTATGAGTGACTTTTGTTTTCTTCCCTTGAATTCTGTTTTGTAAATTTTTGTGTAGTTACTCTATGTTTTATGTTTTGTTTAAAAATTCAACAAAAGATTTTTTTGGCTGTTATAATTTAAACACGGATTTTTAGTTTGTAAAAATGATAGATAGCTATTATAAGATATTTAAATAATATAGAACACAAGGAATGAATTATTTAAAAATCCACTCTGGGCCCTGCCTCCCCAAATTAACCATTTTTAATATTAATTGAACTCTATTGTAGGTACTTTTCTTTGCATGTATGCAGATAGAAGAATAACTTGCTAGCTAGAAATAATTGAATACAGTATGAGATGTACTATATATTCTGTTTTTAATGAAAGAATTTGCCTGACTCAATTTATAGAAGCGAATCTGAAGTATAAATTCAGAATCTGAGGTATAATCTGAAGAAATTGCTGATCTTTTAAGAAAATGTTTCTCTGCTGTAAGAAGTATTATTAGTTCTGAGGAGATCCCTCTAAAATTATTTTTTTTTTTTTGAGAGAGAGAGAGAGAGAGGGAGAGAGAGAAAGAGAGAGCCATCTGTTATTGTTACCTTGTTGGGGGTGGCAGCCTTCGTGTTCTGTTTTGTAGCCACAGAGCCTGCATGGAAGTGGACTTCGTGGCCCCTCAGCAGCCCTCTGACAACAGAGGCTGCGGTCCCAAGGTCTTGGTTGGCTAGATTTCATGGGAGAGAAATATTTTCAAGAAGTGTCGTAAGTGCTGAGAGCGGAATGTCTGCCTATGGTCATTTTAGGTTAAGGATAACTTGGTTAGGCTTCAAATTCTTGGGATACACTTTCTTTCCTCGGGAGTTTATAGACATTCTTCTGGCATCTGATGATCTCACAGAGAAATGTTGGGACAACTTTATTTCATCTCTGCTGAGAATGACTTACTTTTGCCTGGGTGCTTGAAGAATTCCTTCTTGAATCTTGAATCATAATAGCTTTATCAGGATACATCTCATCGTGGTGTCTTGTTCTCCTTCAGATTTTCCTATACTTAATTGAGTTTTTTTTTTTTTGTTTTGTGGATCCTTTCATGTCAGGAAATTTTTTTGGTGTTTTAATTCTGTATTAGCTTCTATCTCTTGATGCCTCAGTCTCTTAGCTGCTTTCACATAAGGCTTTTCCTCGAGGTGAGCAACTTGATTCTCAGATGCATCTGTTCTATTTCCCACTATGTTTAATTTATTACTTTTGTGTGTTTGGGCTTATTTCCTCAGCACAGAATGTGCCTTTTAATCTGTTGTTTTTATCATTTCTTCCTTGAACTTTTTTTTAACTGAATTCACATTTTTATTTAAGAAAGTGTGAAACGTGTAAGAAGATATTTTCTTCTGTTTGAATTGTATTTTCTTTCAGACTAGGTTTTTCATTTACTTTTAGAATGCTATTGCTTTCTTGTTTCTCTCATTTTTTTCTTCCTTTAATTTTGATACTGTTCTTGAAACATGGTTGCTGGGAGGTGGCCCTTCCGCTTCCTTCTACCTGGCACACAGAGGGCCAGCCAGACTATTTGCTCTGGCTGCATAGGGGTGGTTCTCCTTAGCTACCCCCCATCTTGCTGGAGAACTATTTGTGTCCCACTCCTGGCTTTATTCCGAGGGCAGGGTATTTATTGTTCTATTCACTTTATTTGTAGCCTCCCAGAACAGGAGGAGGAGAGAAACTCAGTGGAGGCTTTGCATGGCCGTCATTGGAGGTTCCCAGGTCCCGTCGCTCTTCTGTGTCCTGGGGTGGCTGCGAGCTGTGCTAGGCTCACTCTGTCTAGCGGTGGATGGGTCTTCGTCCTCAGCGGAGGATGATTTGGCTCTCAGGATGGGCCCTCAGGAAAGGGCTGAGGCCTGGAACATCAGCCCCCTGAGTTTCCTTCTCATACCCACCTGTTGTCTTCAGCAGCTCTTTCCACCTCCACAAAGCAGAAAGAGGAAAGAAGATAAGGTTTGGGCCCTTGTTTAATGATTGGCTGTGTGTGTGTGTGTGTGTGTGTGTGTGTGTGTGTGTGTGTTGTGGAGGGTATCTGACTATCAGCATCTCCCATCCCTTCTTTTTCTGGTCTTAAGAAGGATCGTGACTATGGTCATCTTTTTTCCTTTGCTTTCTGCCCACTCCACCTTTTTTGCAAGAGCTAGTTCACAGAATGTATTGAAGATAGTCCTACTGTCCTTCTCTACTTTCCATGCGAGGTGGAAAGACTGTGTGCCACTGTGGCTTTTCCTTCACAGAGATCCTGAATTGGGATTTGGGCCCTGTCCCTCCCTGGACCAGCCATTCCCCTTGGTCACCCTCTCCCTGCTGGGCTGCTGCTCCAGCTCTTCTGAAGGGAGTGGCTGGAGCCAGGAGCCACAGGACAGGAACATTGAATCTTCTGTTTCTTCCACTGTCTTTCATGTGAAAATTACATCCCATTCCTTGGTTATTGATTAGTAGCAAGACTTGCCATTTGCCACTATTTTTGGTACAGGGTTTGTGATGATCAGTGTGAGATTAATGTATTTAAAACATTATCTTTCCATGGCATGTCTTTCAAAATGTAGACTCCCTTTGTTCTGACACCATTTGAATGAGGAATCTTATACAATTAGCTTTATATATCTGGCTTTGGTATTTTCTATAAAATCAAAGTATTGGTCCAGGGGCGCCTGGGTGACTCAATGAGTTAAAGCCTCTGCCTTCAGCTCAGGTCATGATCTCAGGGTCCTGGGATTGAGCCCCACATCGGGCTCTCTGCTCACGGGGAGCCTGCTTCCTTCTCTCTCTGACTGCCTGTCTCCCTAATTGTGATCTCTCTCTCTGTCTCAAATAAATAAATAAAATCTTTAAAAAAAAAAAAAACCAAAAAATAACAAAGTACTGGTCCAGATGGGTCCCCTTGTAGCTCTGACATTGGTTATTACCAGTAGATTTAGGGTTTTGTTTCGTTTCTCACTTCAGCATCAGTTTGCTAACTATTCACCTAGAAAAGAGCCAGATGGCTAAGAAATATAACAAAGATGCCTTCTTAGACATTTCTTAGAAGAAATAGATGTAGAACCGAAAATTCCCCCAGAGAGAATGGCCCCTAGGAAAGACTGGGTCTGAGAAATCAGCTTACTTGGAGTGAAGGCCAGGTAGTGGGTGCAATCAGCTAGGAACCAAAGACCAAGTTTGCATGTTGCAGAACCATGTCAGTGGTGGGACTTCGGGACAAAATTGATTCCTGGATGCATGGAGTATATGGACTAAGATATTTATTCTCATTATTATTTTATTGTCATTATTATTTGAGTCCTGTCAATTAATCCTAAAAATTATTTGTGTTTACAAAAAATAGCAATTTAATAAGACCGTTTTTATAAAGGTCATTAACAAAGACTGATTAACAATGTGGGATGGAGGATAGGTATGCCTGGAACCCAGGACTAAGGGAAGGAGTTGCAGATTGTCAAAAATGCCAGCTCTGAACTTTGTCAGACAAAGGGACAAGGGGAAACTAAGGCTGATTTACTTCAGCCCTCAGTAGTTATTGAAAAGAAGGCTGTGATTTGTTGGGGGTGAAAAGCTTTCTTCTAGCACTGGACCCTAAAGGCCTTTATTGAAGAGGCAGTAAGCATTAAATGAGAGTATTCCTAGGATTTACAAGAAATTACAACACTAAAGCTTCAGTATTGTCATCTCTGTGAGTAAGAATGCAGCTGGGAGAAGCAACGTAGACCACTCTGATCTGGCTACTGGGGGCTGCTTTGTGGTGCCATTGTTGTTCCTGAGATGAGATGGCTTTTTACTGTGGCTGGTTCTCTGTTGCTGTCATCATAGTCCCGGCCTGTGGGGGATCTTCACAGGCTCCAGGTGCTGTTTCCACTCCTTATGTATGCCTCACATGACTCCCTTGGGGTCTGGGAGACTCCATCATTAAGGACCCCTACCTATGGCCAGAATAGAGGGGGTGCATCCAGGAGAACTTGCTTCACATCTAGTTCTGTTTTTATGTTTCCCCTTTGCTCAACAGCGTATTAACTTAAACCTACCTCTTCCTGCTCTTCTTCTTCTTCTTCTTTTTTTTTCAGTCACCTGATTTGCCTTTGAAACTATTCTCATACTTGCTTCGTGGCTCTTTAGTTTCCCTTGGCTTCTGGATTTTGGTCTCAAGCTCATCAGTTATTTCAAGGCGTAGTTTGTGGTAGCAGGAAGAAACTCATAATAAGCTATAGATTGTCTTTGTATCCTTATCTCTGAGCCTCTCCCAGAAAAAAAAAAAGATTTTTATGCAAGTGATTTTTTAATGATTTCTAAAAATCTTTCCCAGTTCATTTCAAGTTTGCTTGATTTTTATTTTGACTACTTCCAGCTGGTCTGAGAACCCTTTTTCATGTTGCTATGATTCTCCTCAGACTTTGGTAGTTAATTTTGTTTTAATGTTCTTTCTTTCCCTCTTCTGACTCTTCTCTCATCCCTCTCAAAGCATTTATGATATTTTCAGGCAGTACCAGGGACATGTTTTACTTAAATTTTCTTTAGTGATATTTTAATCCCTTTTCTGCCTAGAACTGTGAAGATGTTTCTGGAGATTTCTGGATCTTTAAAAAACAATGAGCATAGACTTTCCAGACCAAAATGAGTCTTGAGGGTAGGGCTAGCTAAGCTGGTGTAATTTAGAGTGTAACAGGAAGGCCTCAGGTCATCATAACATTGCGGATTGTGATTGGTATAACCCCCTGATCTTCTTTGTTTTTTAGAAGGAAAACTAATATAGTTTCCATTACGGTATCATCCTCCCTCCCACTCCCTCTGCCTCTCCTGCGGGCCCTTTCTCTATTTATACACCAGTGTTGCACCCAGGAACATTTTAGGGTTCATATGTTTGAGAAACATTAATTTACATCATTCACCTTATTTGGAGAAAAGTTTCAATTTTGGCACCTAATAGAAGTTGTTTCTTACTTCATTTGAGCCACAGAATATGTGAAAACATCTACCCAAGAATAGAAAAAGGTCAGTTGGAAATGATTCTAATTTGCTCTTCTGAAATGGGCAACCAGGAGAGTGGGTCCTAATTGCTTGGTTGAGACTCACAAAGCAGGCTCATTTTTCTTTAATTAATTTATTTTATTTTATTTTTTCAGTGTTCCAAGATTCATTGTTCATGTAACACACCCAGTGCTCCATGCAATACGTGCCCTCCTCAACACCCACCACCAGGCTCACCCAACCCCCCACCCCCGCCCCTCCAAAACCCTCAGTTTGTTGCTCAGAGTCCGCAGTCTTTCCTGGCTCAACTTCCCCTCTGATTCCCCCCAATTCATCCTTCCTTTCCTTTCCCAATGTCCTCTATGTTTTTCCTTATGTGCCACACACAAGTGAAACCATATGATAACTGACTTTCTCTGTTTGACTTATTTCACTCAGCATAATCTCCTCCAGTCCCGTCCATGTTGCTACAAAAGTTGGGTATTCAACCTTTCTGATGGAGGCATAATATTCCATTGTATATATGGACCATATCTTCTTTATCCATTCGTCTGTTTTCTTTAACACTACTCAAAAAACGGAATCCAGGAATTGTATATTAATGTAGCTTAGGGCGAGGAGAGGGGAGAAGACCCACCAAACCAAAAAAAGAATATTATTTTTTTAAAGCCAGATTTCAGGAGGCCTCAGTCACTGTCTCTTCCCTGTTCAGGGTAGTACCTAGTCCTTTTTTTCCAATGCTTTTTGGCTAAGCCGTTTCTTCCTATTGGCTGTGCAGATCCCTAATGAGCTGTTATATATTTATTATCTCATTTGCATAATTAAATTATGCAATTTAAGGACATAATTAAAGGTAATTTTTATACCTGATATATTTGAGTAGAAAATCGACTTAGAAAATAATAGTGATATAATTTCCTTTCAGCTATACTTCCTGACCCAAGAAAACACTTTCTCTGCTCCTCTCCACCTGCGTAGAGCCTGTTCGGACTCAGCTTAAACATTCCCTCTTCCTTGAGACCCCTTCTCCATCCCCCAAAAGTCTCTTGGCTTCTTACACCTCCCAACCATTGCTGCAGATAGTTCATCCTGCCTCATGCTCATTACCATCCTTCCTTCTGATACTCAGTGAGGTCGCTGAAGCAGGTAGAGTGACCAGTTGTACTGGTTTGCTTGGGACTGAGGCATTTGCCAGGACATCAGTGCTAACGCCTGGGGAATCCCAGGCACACTGGGTGGTCGGTCCCCCTACAAGGCCCCATAAAAGAGTACGTTTATCTTATTCCAATGAGAATGGTGCATTGCACCACAAAGTTACTGAGTAAATATTTCTGAATCCCTGTTTCCATAGGCCACTTAGCCTGAGGTCTAAAAACAACTATCCCTAATTATATAAAAACTCAATTTTCCTTCTCTCTTTCTGTCACCTTCTGTGGTAAGATGTCTAACCTCTCGTGCCCTCCCAGGCTTTCTGGATTCCCTCAGGGATGTTTTGCATATGCTCAGATACAAGTTCAGCTTCCGTGGACTGCTTGGGTGTTGGCTGTCTGATGCCAGTGCACAGCTTCTGACAACAGCCAAATTGTTGGCATTTGTTAATGCCACAGAGGCTGCTGGTGCAGCCACCACTGTGCCAACACTGCCACATTAATTCCCCAGAAGTCCTGGCTGGAGCTCCCAACACCCCCTCATAATCGTATTTTCTGTAAAGAGAACCTTTCAGCATTTCCTACAGCTCCATCTCTCTCTAGGACTTACCCGGGAGTCCATAGAAACCAGCTGGAGGCAGGACAAACCTGGGGACACACACAGTTTTCACAGCCGTGCACTCCTCTGGCAGCTCCAGTGTTCTACTGAAACTGCTTCTTCCTTACGAGAGTGGTTTTGACCAGGGGGGCTATTTTGCACCCTCTACCCAGGCACATTTGGTAAAATCTGGAGATGCTTTTGGTTGTCACAACTGAGGTGGGGACTTGGGGGTGCTCCTGATGCCCAGGATGCTGCTAGACATCCTACAATGCAAGGACAGCTTCTTCCACAAGACGGAATTGTCTGATCCAAAATGTCGATTGCGTGAGGTTGAGGAACGCTACTTTAGGATGTATTATTTTCTCCCTAGGAGTACAGCACTTCCTCCAAATAGACCTTGGGTTCCCCTGTTCCCCTTTCTACCAGATTGCACAGTTATGTCTGACTGGTCCCAGCAGGAATGCAAGTGGAACAGTCCTTCCCATGGCCAGCTTACATTTGGAGTTTGTCGTGGCTTCTTCCATCCTCCTTCTGGCCACACAAACCCATTCTGCTTTGTGGCAGAGTCCTGGACGGGTAAGACAAGATATTTGCCAAGCTGTGCGATTGCAAAAGGACATCCTTCATCCTGCTCAGGTACCTGAGCTACAAAACACCAGGCTGGTCCTTAGGAAAGCTGGATTGCATGCCTGGCTGCCTCCACAGCTTGGGCAGGTCACTGGAACTCCTTTCCTTGTCTCTGTACTGAGAATGGAAATGATGGTCAGGTAGTTCTGCCCACAGTGCGTCATTCAGATGAGTAACAGCATTCAAAGACCATGCATGATGTGCTTTCAGCCTCTTGAGAAATAAAAATATAGCTGTAAAAGTGACTGTGATACATGTTTTCTGACTGAAAATATATCTTAATTAGTCCCTGTACTCTGTGGCACAATATCCTCAGGGAGAGGGAACTATTGTTTTCCAGAAAAAAATGTCTTAAAAAGACAAGATCTTTGTGGGCCACCCTTTTGTTTTGTTGATGGTTTTCTTTGCTGCGTAAAAGCTTTTTATTTTGGGGGCAGCCCCAATAGTTTCGTTTTGCTTTTATTTCCCTTACCTCAGGAGACATATCTAGAAAAATGTTTCCATGGCCGGTGTCAGAGAAATTACCACCTATGTTTTCTTCTAGGAGTTTTATTGTTTCAGGTCTCACATTTAGGTCTTTCATCCATTTTGAGTTTACTTTATTTTTTTTAATTAATTTTCTTTTTTATTAACATATAATGTATTATTTGCCCCAGGGTACATGTCTGTGAATCGTCAGGCTTACACATTTCACAGCACTTACCATAGCACATACCCTCCCCAATGTCCACAACCCAGCCACCCTATCCCTACCCTTCTACTCCCCAGACACCCTTAGTTTGTTTCGTGAATTTAGGAGTCTCTTAATCAATTGTTTTGTCTCCTTCCCCATCCCATCATGTTTTATTTCTCTCCCCCACCTGCCCTACCTCTCAAATTCTTCAAATCAGAGAGATCATGTGATACTTATCTTTTTCTGACTGACTTATTTCTCTTAGCATAATACCCTCTAGTTCCATCCATGTCATTGCAAATGGCCAGATTTCGTTTCTCTTGATGGCTGCATAGTATTCCGTTACATATATATACACCACATCTTCTTTATCCATTCATTTTGAGTTTATTTTTATGTATGGTTTAGGAAAGTGGTCCAGTTTCATTCATCTGCATTTGGATGTCCGGTTTTCCCAGCACCATTTGTTGAAGAGACTCTTTTTCTTCCGTTGGATATTCTTTCCTGCATTATCAAAGATTAATTGACCATGTAGTTGTGGGTTCATTTCTGGGCTCTATTCTGTTCCATTGATCTATGTGTCTGTTTTTGTGCTAGGACCGCACATTTCTGATTACTATAGCTTTGTAGTATATCTTGAAATCTGGGATTGTTATACCTCCAGTTTTGTTCTTCTTTCTTGAGATTGCTTTGGCTGTTTGTGGTTCCATCCATATTTTAATATCATTTGTTCTAGTGCTGTGGGAAAGTCTGCTGGTGTTTTGATAGGGATTGCATTAAATATATAGATTACTTTGGGTAGTATGGATATTTTAAGAATACTGGTTCTTCCAATTGATGAGCATAGAATATTTCCATTTGTTTGTGTCATGTTCAGTTTATTCCATCATTGTTTTATAGTTTGGGAAGTACAGTTCTTTCACTATCTTGGTTAAGTTTATTCCTCGGTATTTATTATTTATTAATTATTATTTATTATTTTGGGTACAATTGTAAATGGGATTATTAATTTCTCTTTCTGCTACTTCTTAATATTAGTGTATAGAAACACAACAGATTCCTGTATATTAACTTTGTATGCATTGACTTTACTGGATTCATTTCTTAGAAGATATTTGCCAAGAACTTATGCAACTCAACATCAAAAAACAGCAACAAATAATCTGACCAAAAAAATGGGCAGAGGACCTGAATAGACATTTTTTCCAAAGAAGACATCCAAATGGCCAACAGACACATGAAAAGATGCTCAGCATCACTCATCATTAGGGAAATGCAAATCAAAAGCTCAATGAGGTAATCACCTTATACCTGTCAGAATGGCTAGAATAAAAAACACAAGAAACAATAAGTACTGGTAAGGGTATGGAGAAAAGGAATCCTTGTGCACTGTTGGTGGGAATGCAAACTGTGGAAACAGTATGGAGGTTCCTCCAAAAGTCAAAACTAGAGTTAACCACGTGACACAGTAATTCCACTTCAATAATTCAAAAAGATATATGCACCCCTATGTTTATTGTGGCATTATTTATGATAGCCAAATTATTGGGTGAGTAGATAAAGAAGATGTGGTGCATATACAATGTAATATCACTCAGCCATTAAAAAAGAATGGGATCTTGCCATTTGCAACAACATGGGTGGACCTAGAGGGGATAATGATAAGTGAAATAAGTCAGAGAAAGACAAATACCATATGATTTCACTCAGATGTGGAAGAAACAAAACAAATGAACAAAGAAAAATGAGACAAGCAAAAGAACCCCAGCGGACTCTTTTAAATACAGAGAACAAACTGGTGGTCGCCAGAGAGGAGGTTGAGGGATGGGGGGAAATAGGTGAAGGGGATTAAGAGTACATTTATTGGGGCACCTGGGTGGCTCAGTCGGTTAAGTGTCTGCCTTCAGCTCAGGTCATGATCCCAGAGTCCCAAGATCAAGGCCCATGTCAGGCTCCCTGCTCAGCAGAGAGCCTGCTTCTCCCTCTACCTCTCACCCCACTCATGCTCGAGCCTTCTCTCTTTCCTGTCTCTCTCTCAAATAGATAAATATAATCTTTTAAAAAGAAAAGTATACTTATCATAATGAGCACTGAGTATTGTACAGAATTGTTGAATCACTATATTGTACACTTGAAATTAATACAACACTGTATGCTAATTATACTTCAACTGAAAAAAGAAGAAGAAAAAAAGACAAGGTCTTTGTGAAGACAAAACAATTCTGAGGCTTCTAGATCGAGACAGAAGAATGACCATGTAGGATTGTGGAGCTAATGTAATACGTAATGTAATACATCCATGTGAAATGAAGAGCTTCCCTGAAGGGTTCTTAGGAAGTTGGGGTGCCCTGAGTTTCATTCCATGCACTTCGGTGCAGCCCTGTTACAGAGAGGCGCTCTCGGGAGCACCTAAGTTAGCTTGAAGGATCCAGGCACAAATGATCACACCCAAACACAGACATCTCCATGTGCATAGCCACTCACATACACACTTTTCTCCCACACACATTGTTCCAGGGCATGGAGTCTGATAAGACTTGTTTGGAAAATTATAAAAATTACAAGATCAATCGACAGATTGGTGGTAGTGTTTCCATAGTTCTTGTGCTCATTCCCTCGTGGAGCGTTTGTTTATTGCGTCATAGGCAGTTTTAGTTATGTATAGTGGACTGAGAACTTCTCAAGGGCAGAACTGTTGATGTCCCGGAGAGAGCATCTGGCACATAGTATGTTGCTTGTGTGGTTATTGTGTGTTGAGGAAAGGAAGGAAGAAATGAGTACGAGGAGTGGAACCGTGGGGGAGCAGCACCCCAGAACTGAGTCTGTTTTGCCTTTTTGGGAAGCCTCAGCTGGTGAATGAAGAGTGAAGGTCCAAGGGATCTCCATTTTAGTCCTTGAAAACAGAAAGTGCTTCAGATGGATTTTAAAATGCCAGCAAAGATGTTACTAGAAACACAAGAATGCTTTTTATCCAGGCTCAGCAGGTGACCTTCTCCTGATTCTGGGCTACATTTTTTCCAACTACATGCAATTTTAAAGCACCATTTTCGGGTAGTTGGCACTATGTGTGCGCTTTTATCCTACCCTGGCAAAGGAAGTCAAAACATTGTCTGGCAGGTTTGCAAAAGAGCTCTTTTGCGGACAGAGAATGTTGTTGACAGTAGGTGATGGTTCCGTCTGAGGGACTTGGTCTGTGAGGGAGCTCTCGGCTTGAAGCACGTTGTCCCACACTGGGCTTCTGTTCCTGGTCTCTTGTCTGTGTCTAAGCGCTATGCCATCAGACGGGGTTTCAGAGGCAGCTCTTACCTTTCTTCCATGGGGGAGAAACAGATTCTCAGAACCAAGCCAGGATGAGTCCCGCATGCCTCTAGCCTCAGGTCCATATCATCTTCCCCGATAGTTCTTCCATCTGGAATTCTCTTCTTCCTCCTCTTTCTCTCCCCTTTCCATCCTTCAGGCCCTGGCCATTCCAGCTGATAGGATTTGCTGTGCTTTCTGAATTCTGTGTACTTGTTATCTGTGCCACAAGGTGTCATGATTTTATTTGAGCTCATTTTCTTTCCCAAGTTTTTTGAGCACAGGAAACATATCTCCTACATCTTTGGATTTCTCTCAAAACCCCCAGCTAGGCAGTCACTCCATTTGGCTGGCATTATAAAAAGCATTGAATAAATGGGCCTCTGCAGTTAGAGCTCAGGGACTTGTGGACAGCTGTGGTATGTTGTTTGGGAGGTTAAGGAAAGTAGCGAATGGAGAGACAAAAGGAATAAAAAAAAGGAAAGAGATGCAAAATTTCAAAATATCACAAAATATCATCCCACCAATAGACTCTTTCGTTAACTTGCTTCCAGGAAACTCCTGTTTAAACTGTGCACACACACATATGTACATGCACCTATATTTACATACATACACACAGACGTCATATGCACATATCTATACAGAGTTTACGCACATATTACGTGTGTATATACGGTAAACCCTCAGCAGAATATCTTACCAGATTAGCTTAGGTGTTACCATTAGAGAACACGACATGGACAAATAAATCAACTTTGGTGTAGAAAGCGGGTCTGGCCCAGTCTGGAGCTGGAGGCCTGACCCCTAGAGGACTATCGGGGCCCCAGAGTGTGAGGTCCCAGGTGCCTGGGATAATCAGTCATGGAGAGGAAAAAATGGGGAAGCCGTGAAGGTGATTGTGTCTGCGTGGGAAGGGCGAGACAGCCTAACTGGGCTTCTGTCTTGTCATCCCCTACCGGTGTTAAGAAGGGGAGGGAGCCCTACATGAAAGAATGTCTTTTTGCCTTTGTTCATTCAGTCTTTAGGACTGTTTGTGTTTGGCACACACAGGAAAAGTCAGACAACACGGATTCTACAACACAGATTCCCACCCTCTCTGGACTTTAGCTTCTGTAAAATGTAATTTATGTCTTCTGTCCTTCATAGACTCCTTCTAGCAAAGAGGGGGAAGGACCCAGTGCCCTTCCCATGACACTAGGTAGCCCCATGGGCTAAGCCTGTGGTAGATTGGACCTGTGGCCTTGTGCTTCTAAGTTTTCATTCACTAGATCTGCATGTTTACATTTCATTGTTTTCTTGGGAAGATAAATACAAATGTAGGTAATTGTGATGGCCAACGGGAAATGTCCTGGTGTCCCATCTCTGCATTTTTGGCAGGTCACTCAGTTTACTTCAAGAACCTTTGGAACTGGGGCACCTGGGTGGCTCAGTTGGTTAAGCATTTGCCTTTGGCTCAGGTCATGATCTCCGGGAACTGGGATCGAGCCCTGCATCAGGCTCCCTACTCAGTGGGGAGTCTGCCTCTCACTCTCATTCTGCTCCTCCTCCCGCTCATGCTCTCTCTGAAAGAAAGGAAGGAAGGAAGGAAGGAAGGAAGGTAGGAAGGAAGGAAGGAAGGAAGGAAGAAAGAAAGAGAACCTTTTGTACTTTACAAAATAGATATTTGTTTGGACCTTGCCAGCTACTGTGAAAACAGACCAGACATACGTGTGTTTTGTTTTCTAGGGAGATGTGCATCCAACAGGATGGGAGAATTCATCTCACCGTTGTTTACTTTGGGAAGGAAGAAATGAATGAGGTCAAAGGAATACTTGAAAATACTTCCAAGTAAGTATGACATGGAGCCATAATAAGGAGTCATAGTGACTAACCTCAGGAGTCTACATCTGAGGCTAGAACTTCTGCTTCAGTTTTATTTTCCTTAACACTCTGGGTCAGCTGGGAGATGGACTGGTCACTGGCTGTGCTGGGGGAATTGTGCATCCCCCTTCCCTGGGAGAGCACCCCAGCTGACACTGGTCCTCACTATGCAGGGTGTTGGCTTTGTCAGTGGTGAGCTGAAGTGCCCTGAGTAGCAGTGGGGTGGGGGTGGGGGGGGGGACAGGCTTCCTTGGGCTCCTGTGTGACTGGGCATTGTCTCAGTGCTGCCGATATGGGGACTTGGCGTCACAGAGTGGGAATTAGGGACCATGCGTGTGTGCACTGAGCTCCAGCCGAGTGAGGTCCATCGTGGGGTTTCCTTCACTTAATGAAAGGTCTAACCCTTTTGACTTGCAATCATTATGTGTTTTGAAAGATTAGGGAGAAGCCAGAAGTGATAGCTAGGACGAGATCCTGGGTGAAAGCTACTCAGTTTGATCAGTAATGATTTAACCAAAAACCTTAGACTTCGGGTTGTATATCTAGACATATACATATGCGTATAGGTCAGTTGCTGGGGGAAAGCAGCACAGATGGGTTTTCTCCCCTCCCCAGATAAATAAACAAGTATTGATGTAATAAGTATCTGTCACATTTTCTACTAGTGAGGAAGCTGGAACAGTGCCCCCACACCGTGTTCTGGTTTTCCAGGGAGGTTTGTGGGGTTCCGCTTGAATAATCGGGTAGGTAGTCTCTCCATAAGTGAAGCTTAGAGGGGCCCACAGTACTCAGTGGCAGAAATAACCTCACAAGGTCCATATGATCTAAATATAAACAGAGTCCCCTGTTTGCGTATCTGGTAAATGGTAATAGGATGAGCGTCAAAGGATAAGATTACAGGATTGAGTGTACCTTTTGTGTTTTTGTTCACACTTTGTTACTAATTTGGTATTAATGGGCACAAATCAGAATGCTTGTTCTAATTACTCAAATGTTCTAAAGACCAGTGCACTGGTCTTGTGTCTGTAAAAAAAAAAAAAAAGTTGGATAGGCAGGCAGGCAGCCTCATTTGTTTACATATTATTTATGTCTGCTTTTGTGCTGGAACAGAGTTGAGTAGCTGTGACCAAAACTGTGTGACTTGCACAGCCTGAGCTCTCTACTGTCTGGTCCTTTACAGAAAAAGTTTGCTGACCTCTGTTCTAAAGCAATACAGAATTCAGAGTTTGAAACTAGTAACAGCTTAAAAGCTAGACCCTGGTCGAAGGGAGGTCAAAGAGACTAGAATGACTGGATGGCCTAAATGTCAGTGAAATAGAAACCTCTCAACTCCAATGCTCTGTGAGATCCTTGTCGTCTCTGCTTAGGCATGAGGTGCAGGCATTATTAGAACTCCCATCCTCTGCCCAGTGGATAGGTTTCAGCATCTCTGGAAGTAACCATTCCTGGGCATGGATCGTTTTTTTTTTTTTTAAGCTTCCTAGCTGGTTATGACCTGCAGTCAGGATTGAGAGTCATTGTCTGAAAAAATGGCGGTCCCTGCTGGGGATGGCCCGTGAGAGGCCTCAGGTGCAGCCGGCTGCCCTATCCTGAGGCGTTTTTCAGTAGCTATCCAGGAGACTCTGTAGGGTAGTCAGGACTGAGAAATTCAGTCCTCCTGGTCTGGTACCTTCTGAGCACTTTAAAGGACATTTGCTGATAGATACATATAACCAAATTGACATGAGTCTGATGGATAAGTGGAAGGCCAGTTTCAATGTCGTTATGGGAAATATCCATTTTAGTGACTGGAAGGCTTAAAGACTCTTATTATCAAGGCATTCTTCTCTGTATCAAATGATCTGGCAAACTGAATCAAGCAGAAGGTTGCTTGGTGAGCAAAGAATGAAAGAATCCAAACAAGAGAAGTAGAATTATTTCAGTGTCAGGGATGGTTTACTTAAAATTTTGGAAAATTTCCAGAGATCAATGTACCCACACCTGAGAACTTCGTGCCCAGGACTGAGCCAATCAGTGCTTTAAAACAGCACTAGAGAAATTTTGGCGACACGAATTGGAACCTCATTTTCCTGTGTCGATGCTCTCCTTCTGCTAACTGGTAATATCTGCAGTGTTGAGGTCTCTGATGCCTTGGGGGTGTCCTCCCCCCTCCCTGTGTTGCTCTGACCTGACCACCTCCTGCAGGAATGCCCTGCCCTCTGCAGCCAAGCCTGAGCTGACCCAACACTGCAGCACTGCCACTCCACCTTCCAGATCAGGCTTCCTAGTCACCTACTGCCCTAGGCTTCTACCCAGACTGGCTCTGACTTGTAACCTCGCCTCGATGACTTCCTGTCTCCAACCACACTGGGAGGGCGTGGTCTGCCCCTTCTTCCTCGCTCCCATTATTGTCTTCTACTTGGTGTTCTCTCCGTCCTCCTTTCTGTGTACTCAGACCGCCACCCTTCCGTACCCTACCTCCCCATCTGAGTGCCCACCTCTGGAGCTCTTCCTGACCTCCAGTCCTCTCTCTGAACTCAGACTGTACTGCCTGCTTGTATCTCTTCTGCTTGGCACTTGGTGTATGATTCGGCTATTCCTAACTAGGTTATAAGCTGCTTAATAAGTAGTACCATATCACATGGCTCTTTATAACTCCAGCTTAGTGCCTTACTCAGAAAACGTCCAATGCTTGCTCATCAAGAGAAGGATAGGGACACCTGAGTGGTGCAGTCAGTTAAGCATCCAACTCTTGGTTTTGGCTCAAGTCATG
>CM053604.1:137828512-137866216 GCA_028646535.1 Procyon lotor | reverse complement strand
CTTCTCGCTCTCTTTAAAATAAATAAAATCTTTTTCTTTTTTTAAGATTTATTTATTTACTTGACAGAGAGAGAGAGATCACAAGCCGGCAGAGAGGCAGGCAGAGAAAGAGGGGGAAGCAGGCTCCCCGCTGAGCAGAGAGCCTAATGTGGGGCTCGATTCCAGGACCCTGAGATGATGACCTGAGCCGAAGGCAGAGGCTTTAACCCACTGAGCCACCCAGGTGCCCCTAAAATAAATAAAATCTTTTTAAAAAAGAGGAGGATAATGCCACATACACGGTATATTTATGTTCCTAGTAATCCCTATGAACACTTATATAATAAGCCCTATTTAAATGTCATTTTTTATCCATATTTTAAGGTGGTAAAACTTTTGTTCAAACACATCTTATATTTGAATAATAATAATAACTGTGAATTATCTTATTTAATATTCACAGCAACCTTATGAGATAGATGCCGTTGTTAGCCCCATTCATAGACGAAGAAACTGAGGCTTAGAGAGGTTGTTACTCAGGCTGCCATTGCTACCACATGGGAGAGGTCAGATCTGAGCCTCAGCTGTTAACTTGAGATCCTCCAGGTCTTCACATGGCACCACATTTTCTCTTCAGGGTACTCCCTTACTCCCTTCTGAAACTCATTATTGTCAGTTGAAAGTAATAAGATTTGAAATCAGCCTGAATGATATTTATTTTATTAGAATAACAGCATTGTGATTAAACTGTTCTAAATGCAGCTAAATGTATATATGTTAAGAATAGCTTTTTAAAATCTGGTTTGGCTCATGTGCGGTGTTTTCCTCTATGTCTCTAGATTTATGCTTACTCAGTTGAGCTTTACATTTTAGTTGATGGCTATAGATTAGTGCTTTGGAAATGTCAATTTGTGATTCATTGGAGGGTTGTGTAATAGCTTTAGTGGGTTATGTCTAGTGTTTTTAAAACAGTGAAATAGGATAGGATAGAAGATATCAGAGTGCATCACCAGTAGTAAGGGTAAACATTGTTTTGTAAGACTTCAGTGTGTGTGTGTGTGTGTGTGTCTACTATGTCATGATGTATAATCCTTTGTATGGGCAGCAGTCAAAATATTTAGAAACCACTGCCATGGATAACAGTACATATCAGTTCTCAGTATCTGATTCTTATTCCATAGTTTTCCATAATAAGCTGTAGTTAATCTCAGATTAAAGCCTCGCCTGGTGATTCTCAAATAAATATGTGCTTGGGAATAACCTGGGGTACTTTTTAAAAAATATTTTATTTATTTGAGACAGAGAGAGCAAGAGAGAGAGCACAAGTGGGAAGGAAGGGGAGAAACAGACTCCTCACTGAGGAGGGAGCCTGATGTGGAACTCGATCCCAGGACCCTGAGATCATGACCTGACCCAAAGGCAGATGCTTAACTGACTGAGCCACCCAGGTGCTCCCTGTGGTGCTTTTTAAAATGCAGATTCCTGGTATCCAGCTCCAGAAATTCTGAGTCAGTAGCCCTGAGTTGAAGAAGCTTGGTCACCGGCACCTAGAATGAGTCCCACATGTGATGGTGGTGTGTGGCCCACAGTGAGAAATGCTGGCCTAGGTAGACATTTGCTTGGAGCTATGTATTAGGAAATTTTTAAAAATTGTAACAGGTAGGCAGATTGGCATGAGTTAACACTTACTACATTGCAACTTCATCTTTGTCCAATCATAAGGACACAAAGGCTTCTTTCAGAGGTATTATCTCTGAGATCAAAGTACTAGAGATGAGACACTGCCCTGCCATTGTCAGTGTGTGACCTAAGAGAGGGGTTTTTCTGTATGTCTTGTCAGAGACCTACCTTGCTTGGGTGTGTCATCATCTCTTGCCTCTTTGAAAGGATTTCTTTTTTTTTTTTAAGATTGTATTTATTTATTTGAGAGAGACAGAGAGAGAGCATAAGCAGGGGGAGGGGCAGAGGGAAAGAGAGAAGCAAACTCACCACTGAGCAGGAAGCCCAATGCAGGGCTTGATCCCAGAACCCTGGGATCATGACCTGAGCCAAAGGCAGACACTTAACCAGCTGAGCTACCCAGGCGCCCCTGAAGGGATTTGTTTGACATGTACCCTCAGGAAGATTTTATCAGAATATCACAGAAGAAAATTGGGGAGGAAGGTTTTATTCTGGTTTGTTTTATTTCGATTTGTTTCTTAAGTTTGAGCAGAATTGTCGCTTTGTTTTAATTTTTTTTCTTAGACAATTTTTAGATACTATCTCATTCACTGAAATTGAAAAAGCAACACAGCAAATCCCTCCCAAGGAAGTAAGAAATCTTGGGCCCTGGGAGGCACCTCACAAATTAAAGCAGCATCTCAGGCCTGTGGCCATCTCACCTGGCATTTGCTAGAGGGGCTAAGTATGATTCTGCTTGGTGGAGATTCCACTCTTTGTGGAGATGTGCCTATAGTCTGTATTCTAAATTGTTCTTTGGAGAATTGGAACATAGCATGTAGATTATAGTATTGTAATAATGTTACATTTCCTGAGTGTGATTATTATATGTTACATAGAAGAGTGCCCTGGTTCTTGGGAGATACTTCCCTTCAAGAGTAAAGTTGTCATGATGTGTGCAGCTAACTCTCAAATAGGTCAAAGCAAGCAAGCAGGCAGGCAGAACATTAACACCTGCTAAATCTAAGTGAAAGATATATGGATACTTATACTATTCTTACATTTCTGAAGGTTTCAAATTTTTCCAGATAAAAATATTGGGAAAATATATTATGAAAAAAAATTAAATGATATTGTGTATACAATGGAATATAATTCAACAGTTAAAGGTGATGTCAGCAAAAATGGTAAAATAAAGACTTATGCAAATGCTAAAGCAAATTGCTTAAATTTGCTTAAAGCAAATTGCTAAAAACGGTCAGAATCAACTTTTTAAGAACTCTGGAAATTAAACAAAACTTGCAATAATCTAAAAAATGCTTATCCAAGAAAAATGACTGAATTTTTGCTCAGCCTTAACCTGCCTCATTCCCACCTTCTCCTTAGCTCTTCTGTAGCCTTGAAATCCAATAGCCCACAGGCATGGCAAGAGCCACAGCCTGGCAGCCTGGCAGCCACCGGGGGCCACCATAGGGCAGGAGTTCCTCTAAAGTGTCATTCCCAGAGAAATGTCATGATTTGATCTGTCTGGGGTTTTCTGGAAGACTTCACTCAGAAGGTTGTTTTTATTTAACTGACTCAGAGCTCTCTCAGTGGAAAAAGCCTTTCCTCCAAAAACAATTATAGGAAGTCTGTAACTTTGTGGCTGCCTGAAGTGGTAGATAAGAGTTAGCAAACAATAGACTAACCAAAATGCTTAAAAAGCGAGGCTGAGGAGCGAGATCTCCATTGGGGTTTTGAAAAGCTCAAATACACTCCTGGGGATCTAGAAGGACGTGCTCACATCTAGGGCTATGCTCACATCTAGGGCTATGCTCATCCTAAGGAAAAATGTGAGCAGTCCCTAACTTTTCACCTCTGGCTGACCTCGAGGCTTTGTGCAAGAAGTAGGTTAGTCTAAGGTAAGTGGTCAACTCCCTGGTTGAGTGTTGATGGCAGGCCCCAACATGTACACAGAAATCCCTTGGCAAAGATTTGGAGACTTATTGGTTCTAGACATTTAAATCTCTGTCTAATCGTTAGCTTACCACCAAGTTGTCACACTCAACAAAGAATACAGATTTTGCAGGATTAGTTCAAGAAAGCCACTAAAGCAAATAACAACAAAAAAGATCAACAACGATAAACCTGGGGGGTGGGGGTTGATTCTCATTTCCAGGATTGCCACATAAAATAAAAAAAAAGTGATATAACAAAAGAAAAAAATAAAATGTTATGTTTTAAACAAAAAGTTATGAGATATACAGAGAAACAGAAAGTATGCCCCATGCACAGGAAAAAAAAATCAGTCATTAGAAATTGTCCCTGACAGGTGCGCCTGGGCAGCTGAGTCAGTTAAGTTATGAGCCTGGAGTCATGGGATTGAGCCCTGCATTGGGCTTCCTGCTCAGTGGGGAGTCTGCTTCTCCCCGCACTCTGCTTATCTTCCTGCTCATGCTCTCTCTTTTGTTTACTCTCTCTCAAATAAGTAAATAAAATCTTTTAAAAAAATTGTCCCTGGGGAAGCCCTGATGTTGGACTTACTAGACAAAGACTTTAAATCAGCTGTCTGATTTAAACATACAAACATACAAATATGTTTGTAGAATTAAAAGAAACCATGTTTAAAAAACTAATGAAAAGTATGAGAACCAAGTCTTGTGAAATAGAACCATGTCTTACCAAATAGAAACAGAAGTTATTTACTTAAACAGAAGTCTTTACTTAAAGAGCCAAATAGAAATTCTGGGGTTGAAAAGTACAGTAACTAAAATGAAAAATTCACTAGGGTGTGCTGAACATCTGGTTTGAACAGGCAGAGGAAAGGATCTGTGAACTTTAAGGTAGGTCAATTGACGTGATGAGGTTTAAGAAACAAAAATAAAGAAGAATGAAGAAAATGAACAAAGCTCAGAGACTTGTAGGATAACATCAAGCATGCCAATGTAGACATAGTGGGAGTTCCAGAGGAGAGGAGAGAAAGAAAGGGGCAGAAAAAAATACTTGAAGAAATAATGGCCCCAAACTTCCCAAATTTGATGAAAAGCCCAAATCTACACATCTAAAAAGCTCAACAAATTCCAAACAGGGGAATTCAAAGAAATCCATAGTAAACATGTGAAAATCATATAGTTGAAGGACAAAGACAAAGAAAGAATCTTGTGATTGGTAAAAGGAAGCTACTCATTGGGTCCAAGGGAATCTTAATAAAATCGGTAGCTGATTTCTCATCAGAAATAATGGAGGCCAGGAAGTGGGATGACATATTCAAAGTGCTGGAAGAAAAACATTCAACCAAGAATTCTATATCCAGCAAAACCACCCATCAGAAATGAAGGGGAAATTAAGACATCCCCAGATAAATAAGAACTGAGAGACTTCATCACTAGCATGCCTGCTGCACAGGAAATATGAAAAGAAGTCCTTGAAAAGAAGCCTGAAATGAAATGACACAGGACAAACTTAGATTCTTGTGAAGAAACCAACAGCTGAAGTAAAAGTAACCATTTCCCTATTTATAGGGAAATATATAATACAGTTTAAATGTATTTTTGTTTAAAACTCTCTTTTTTCTCTTAGCTAGTTGAAAAATAACTGCATAAAACAAGGTTCATAAATTGTATTGGTAGACACAGTGCCTAAAAATATCATTTTAATATGATAACAAGCACAAAGGAGGGGAGAGGGAATGGAGGACCAAATTTTGTGCATTGTCGAAATTAAGTGTTTCTTCAAAAAGAAATAGAAAATCTGACTAGACCTATAAGAAGTAAATGGATTGAAATAGTAATCAGAAAACTTCCACTAAAGAAAAGGCCAGGCTCAAATGGCTTCACTGCTGATTTCCACCAGTCATTAAAGACGAATTAATGCCAATACTTCACAAACTTTAAAAATTTAGAAGAGAAGGGACTACTTCTCAACTCATTCTTATGAGGGTGGTATTATCCTGATATCTTAACTAGGTAAAGACTAAGAAAAGAAAACTACAGACCAATATACCTTATAAACAGAGATATAGAAATCTTCAACAAAATACTGGCAAACTATATCCAGCAACATGTAAAAAGGATTTTACACCATGACTAAGTGAAACTTATCCTAGGAATGCAGGATTGACTGAACATACGAGAATCAATCAATGTAATACACAAAACTGCATGACCATCTCTGTCCACACAGAAAAAGCATTTGAAAAAAATGGGAATTTACTGTATTCTGGGTCTTTCAGATAACTGGACTCATATAGTATATGAACATTTGTGTCTGTCTTCTTAACTTACAATGATGATTTCAAGGTCATCCACACTGTAACATGTGTCAGTCATTCACTACTTTTTATTTTATTGTTTTTGATGCTACTATAAATGGGATTACTTTCTTAATTTCTCTTTCACTGTATGTAGAAACACAACTGATTTTACATGTTATTTTGTATTCTGAAACTTTACTGAATTCATTTATTAGTTTTAACAGATTTTTGGTGAAGTCTTTAGGGTTTCCTATGTATAAGATCATTCCATCCACAGAGATAATTTTACTTCTTTCTTTCTGATTTTGTCATATACGGCCTTTATTATGTTGAGATACATTCCTCCTATATCTGATTTGTTAAGGGTTTATCATGAAAGGATGTTGAATTTTGTCAAATGTTTTTTCTGTATCTTTTGAAATGATCATGTGATTTTCATCTTTCATTCTGTTAATGTGGCGTTTCATATTTATTAATTTGTAGCTGTTGAGCCATCCTTGCATCTCAGGCGTGCAAAGGGATGCAAACTCCTTTTAATGTATTGAGTTTGGTTTGCCAATATTTTGTTGAGGATTTTTGCATCTGTGTTTGTCAGGGAGATTGGCCTGTAATTTTCTTTTCTTGTAGTGTCCTTATCTGGCTTCAGTATTGGAGTGATGCTGGCCTTGTAAAATGAGTTTAGGACTATTCCTTTTTCTTCAATAGTTTGGAAGAGTTTGAGAAGGATTGGTATTAATTCATCTTTAGATGTTTGGTAGAATTCACTCATGAAGCCATCTGGTTCTGAGACTTTTATTTGTAGGAGATGTTTGATTATGGATTCAGTGTCCTTGCTCATTGTTTGTCTGTTTAGATTTTCTAATACTTTATAATTTGGTCTTGGGAAGTTGTATGTTTCTAGGAATTTATCTATTTCTTCTAAGTTATTCAATTTGTTGGCATGTAATTGTTCATAGCAATCTCATGAAATTTTGTATTTCTGTGGTATTAGTTGTGATGTCTCCTCTTTTGTTTATAATTTTATTAATTTGAGTAATATCTCTTAAATCTGTCTTAGGTAGTCCGGTTATTCATTTTGTTTATCATTTCAAAGGAAACTTGCTGAAACAGAGTTATATAAGCTGGCTTGTATAAGCTCAGAATCTAGAAAATCTAAATTATTTAAGGTGCCTACTATAAAAAGCTGCCTGAGAATACATTTAATTTTAAATTCTTGACCATATTCAAGTGTTTTCGTAAGTAGAATTCATAAGCAATTTCAATATTTAGAGCTTTTAGATTTAAAACTTTAAATTAGGGGCACCTGGGTTAAAGCCTCTGCCTTCGGTTCAGGTCATGATCTCAGGGTCCTGGAATCAAGCCCCACATCGGGCTCTCTGCTCAGCAGGGAGCCTGTTCTTCCCCCCGCCTGCCTCTCTGCCTGCTTATAATCTCTTTCTCTGTCAAATAATAAATAAAATCTTTAAAAATAAAATAAAATTTTTAATTATACATTGAATGTAATGTGGGTTTTATGTAAATTTTTTAAGTTTTTTTTTTTTTTTTTAAATGAAGGCTTATTGTGGGAAGTGCCACATTAAGGAAATTTCCTTGTAATGGTGGAAAGAAGTCTGTATGAGAATAAATCACATTAGACAACAAGATCTTTTATCATTTTCAATCCAGCAATTCTGGGAAATGCAAGCCAATTAGAGAAATTAAATCTCCAGTAGAAACAGTAGCTTTCTGAGGTCATTATAACCTCTAGCAGAATAATTATAACTTGGAGGAGTCCCTGTGCACCAGCCTTATTATATAAAAGAGGGGAATTGAATGAGAAGCTTGAGAGTTTCTTTCTTTTTTTTTTTTAAAGATTTTATTTATTTATTTGACACACAGAGAGAGATCACAAGTAGGCAGAGAGGCAGGCAGAGAGAGGGAAAAGCAGACTCCCTGCTGAGCAGAGAGCCCGATGCGGGGCTCCATCCCAGAACCCTGAGATCATGACCTGAGCCGAGGGCAGAGGCTTTAACCCACTGAGCCACCCAAGCGCCCCAGAGTTTCATCAGTCAGTAACACAATTCAAAAAGAAAAAAAGAATAGTGAGTAATCATGGGACCTTTAGAACTACATTTTCTGGAGTCATAGTTGGAAATTGCATAGTATAGAATCTAGTGCCCTCATTCTACCATGAAAAAGGGCCATTTTCCTTACGAGGCCATTACTTTCCTTACCAGGCCTTACCAGGCCGTTACTTTACCATTGCCACTAAATGTTACAATTCTTTGTATGGATAAATTAAATATTACAAACTAAATTGTATCTCCTTTTTTCTCTGCTCTCATTTCTTCTGTTATTTCATGTTTGCCATCTTTCTAAAAGCGTGGGTTGTGTCTGTCCTTTGGCATCTGTTGGTTGGAGGCTCTTTCTGATGACGTATGGGGGTTTCCCCAGTATCCCCCTAAGGGAAGAAAGAAGAATCCCTAGGCAGTGTCCCACCCAGGATTTGTAGCCTGCAGGTCAGCCAGTTCACGCATCTGTATAGGCAGAGGCCCAAGAAGGCACCGGGCACAGGAGGACAGAGAGGACTGGGCAAAACAAAGTGCGAGGGAGCCCAGACAGGCCACTTCAGTTTGCAGCAAGACCTAAGAGGTGGTGACACTTGACTTGGGTTGTCAAGACTGACTGGGGTTTTTCAAGGGAGTGGGTGGAGAAAGCATATTCTGGGAAGGGACCCTGGTGCAGAGGCAGGAGGCACAGGCATGCCATCCGTGATCATCGTCTGGATGGTCCCTCTGGGGTTCTGGACCCTGCCCAGGGTCCTTCTTGCCTGGGCACCTCTGTGGCACATTCCCAAACCCACCGCCAGACCCCCTTGGGGGTGAATCGGGGTTTTGTGTTGAAGCATGTCCTTGCTTTTGCATGGCCTCGCTGCCCCTTCCTCCACTGTTTCATACACTGGGGAGCAGGGCTGCTCCGGCCAGTGAGTGAGTCCACTGCCCAATGAGCGAGTGGCACTTCTGAGTGAAGCGGGGGGATGTTTTGAAGGGGGGGCCCTGGCCATCTTGCTGAAGCCATTTTCTCTTCATCCTATTGTGCCCTGTGCTCTGGGGCTGGTGCTGATGAGTCTTAGGTGAGAGGAAGTTGTCCACATGCCAGGCCCAGATGTTTAACAGTGTATTAATCTCTCTGTTCTAGAAAAGAGAGAAAGGGGAGTTATTCCCATTCTTTTTCTGATGTTTCTGGCTCAGCCCCATATCTTGGTAGAAAATACCTGTTAATTATGTTAATTATCTGAGGCCCTTTCTGACAGCAGAGAGGAGAGCACGGGGTCCCCCCGGAGACTAGTCAGTTTTAAGAAGTGCTTGGGCTGAGTGCTGGGGAGGGAGGAGGGTACCATTATCCATCTGCAGACAGACTTGCAGCTGAGCCCAGGGACCTGGCAGGCACCCTGGGAACCACAGACAGATGACAGAGTTAACCCTGGGCCTTCTCCAACACCTGTGAGTGGCGAGTGGTGCCTCCCAGGCCAGCCATGACTCTGTCCCCACCCCACTTCTGTTGTGCCCTCACGTCCAGCCCCTGAATCAGGCCTGTGGCGCAGAGCCGTCACGTGTGTGTGCCGGGAGCGTGTGTCTCCTGCCAGCCAGTGCTGGTCACAGTGGGTGAGCTGGGTGCGGGGCCTTCTTTGCGTGAGCCTGGGCCCCCATCTGGCCGCGGGGCTGCTGGGCAGACAGTGAGCGGACAGAGCTGGGTGCCCACCTGCAGCTTTCTGCACGGCCTGTGGGTGCCCTGAGAGGGGCTTGGACGCACCCATTCAGAGATTGGGTAGCACCCCAAATAGAACATGATCATCTCATCCTTGTAGAGAGCTTCACTGAAGAGAGAGGAAGTAGGGGCGCCTGGGTGGCTCAGGGGGTTAAAGCCTCTGCCTTTGGCTCAGGTCATGATCTCAGGGTCCTGGGATCGAGCCCCGCATCGGGCTCTCAGCTCAGTAGGGAGCCTGCTTCGCTCTCTCTCTCTGCCTGCCTCTCTGCCTACTTGTGATCTCTCTCTCTCTGTCAAATAAATAAATAAAATCTTTAAAAAAAAAAAAAAGAGAGAGAGAGGAAGCAGATTGCCTTTTACATTAGGGCCGTAGGGAGGGCCCGTCGGGAGGGCTCGTTGGCACCAGTTTTCCTGAATTTTCTTTCTCTATAGGCAACATGTTGAAGCCTACAAATGGATGTTTTAAGACTTTTTTAAAAAGTTCTTCCAAATGAAGGTCGTCTCAAACACTAGCCAGGGTGTTCTCCTCACTCCTTTTCCTGGTGGCTCTGAGTGAAGGACAAGCCCTGCCCCCATCTTCCTCCCTCCCCCTGCCCTTTGCTGCCAAAGAGCAGCTCAGGCCAAGGTTTGGGGAATTTAGGGACGGAACAAACTAGATTAACTTACATACTGATTAAGTGTATACATCAAATTACCACTCTCCCCTTTGAATTTGTCAACTGTCTCTCAACTGTCTCTCTACCATTCACTCGATGGTCATCACCTACAGTTTTGTCATATCCTTAACGCTTTTACCTCAGTTTCTAGTGCTGCCTTGTGTTCTTAAGTATTCAACATGACTTAACTTTTGTAAAAATATGATATATGTACACATAGGAGTGTAGGCTGTTCCAGAAGGAAAACAGCGCCATTCCTTTAACACAGCATATTCAGGAACTGCATTCCTCTTCCTCTGGTGAAAAGTTGCTTGCTGTTGTTCAAACACAAAGCATTTTTTTTAAATTTAATTTTATTTTTTCAGTGTTCCACGATTCATGCACCACACCCAGTGCTCCATGTAATACGTGCCCTCCTCAGTACCCACCACCAGGCTCACCCAACCTCCCACCCCCCTCCCTTCTAAAACCCTCAGTTTTTTTCTCAGAGTCCACAGTTTCTCATGTTTCATCTCCCCTCTGATTTCGCCCAATTCGCCCTTCGTTTCCCTCTCACAATGTCCTCCATATTTTTCCTTATGCTCCACATGTAAGTGAAACCATATAATAATTGACTCTCTGCTTGACTTATTTCACTCCGCATAATCTCTTCCAATCCTGTTCATGTTGATACAAAAGTTGGATATTCATCCTTTCTGATGGAGGCATAATATTCCATTGTATATATGGACCATATCTTCTTTATCCATTCATCTGTTGAAGGGCATCTTGGCTCTTTCCACAGTTTGGCAATTGTGGCCATTGCTTTTATGAACATTGGGGTACATGTGGCCCTTCTTTTCACTACAGCTGTATCTTTGGGATAAATACCCAGTAGTGCAATTGTAGGATCACAGGGTAGCTCTATTTTTAATTTCTTGAGGAATCTCCACACTGTTTTCCAAAGTGGCTGCACCAACTTGCATTCCCATCAACAGTGGAAGAGGGTTCCCCTTTCCCCACATCCTCTCCAACATTTGTTGTTTACTGTCCTGCTGATTTTGTCCATTCTAACTAGTATAAGGTGGTATCTCATTGTGGTTTTGATTTGAATCTCCCTGATGGCTAATGATGATGAACATTTTTTCATGTGTCTGTTAGCCATTCACATACAAAGCATTTTTATATTTGAACTCTGTAATGGTAGATTCTGGAAAACCTCTTGGAGGCGATACCTGAATTATGAGTCAGATATAACCTGAAGAAGGAAGGACTTCTTGCTCGGCTAACTAGCTAAGAGATATCCCTGCATTCTAGGAGGGTACCAAGAGTATGAGCCTTGAGCCAAGCCAAGAAAGAGACCCACTACTGGCTGTGAGAAAAACATGAGCCCTAGGATGTGGCTAAGTCCTGTGAGATCTGGCAGGAGGCTCCCTGAGATGAAGAGGGGAGAATCTGTGTGCCTAACAAGGGTGAGACTTTCCTGAAAACTGTCCAAACAGGGCAGGGAGAAGTGGAGTGAGCTTGACTTGCAGGAGTGGGGCTCTGGAAGCCTCCAGCGGGTGTGAACACGACTTCAGGGGCTGCTCTCCACCTGCAGGTGTGTTTTTGCAGCAGGGGGTGGCCCTGTCCTTTCCAGGGCCAGGCCAAGCATGAGGAGGCCCCGGAGCATGACTTCAGTGCCACTCACAGAAACTACAACCTGGGGCCAACCTCCCCGGGGCATGCAGGAGGGGGCAGATCCCTCTACAGGCAGAGCCCTGCCAAACCGAATGCAGAATCCCAGAGATTTTGAGAGTGAAAAGGGCCCTTTGGGCTCCACCAGATTTGCAATGAGAATGAGGCAAGAGAAGTGAAATGACTTTCCCCAAATAGATGAGAGACAGAGCTGGGATGAGAGTCATTTGTCTGCTGACGAGTTTCCTCACAGACCTCTGCTGAGCACCTTGTGGGGGTGGGCGTGGCTCTCAGCCCCGGATCCAGGTTTGCGGACATTGACACAGACACCCGTGTTCTTCCAGTCACCAGGCCCCCTGCCCTGACCTAAATCTGAAAAGCCTGTCTGGCAGTAGACTCAGACAAGGCTGGGCCCCCAGATTCCCAGGATAAAAAACCCAGCTCAGTCCCAGATTTGAAAGATGTCACGTCAGGGAAAAGGTAGCAGAATTAGTCCTGCTCGGCTGGTAAATGACCAGGTACAAGCACAACCTTGTATTTGAGAAGTTTCTGACTCTGTTTTTGTGTTGATCTTCACCCAAGAGAGTTCCTTGGAATACAAACTCACGGAAGTGAGTTTTTATACTTGTTTTGAATACCTCAAGATTAGAGAGGTGTTAGGCATGGCTGTGGGTGGAGGGGAGAGCCCAGGCTGTTGGAGCAGAGGCCCCATGATGAGAAGATGGGGGCATGAGCTGGAAAAGGGGATTTGCCAAAGGCCAAGGCCCCCTGCTGCACAGGCAGGGTTAGGAGCTGGTGGCTTCCAGAGTTGTGGCTGAAGACAATCCCTGTACCTTGAGGTACTACATGAGTTCCTGGAACTTCTGCTCAAGACATGCCCCCTTTCAGAAGGTTCTGGTGTCCCTGGGAGAGAAGAGCCAAATGAGGAAATGTCTTGCCTGGCTCTACCACCACAGGCCTGGGAGTCCTTGCTCAGGCTGAGGACAATGAGAGCTGATGCTTGCAGACTGCTTTATGCTCCTGGCAGCGTTGATCTAACTAGTAACTCTGTGCGGTAGTTAGGAAGGTGTTACTATTCCCTTTTGCAGATGAGACAACTGAGCTTCCAGCAGAATGTAGGCTGGCCTACATCACAGAGTTCATCTATAGGAGAGCCAGGTCTGGGACAGCCTTAATGTTACGAATCCAAGTCTGTCATTTTTCCTCCCATGCTCTCTTGTTTTTCCTGAGGGTGGGGAAGGAGTCCAGGTTTAGATGTGTTCGGGAATAGACATACATCAAGACCATCATGCCTGGTCTCGAGTCACATACGGATGAGAAGACACTGGGTGGGGCCACTCCAGTGTGATTTTCTCTCTTTGGCCCAGTGGTTTCATTCAGGTGACTCGAGAGGCATAGAGATTGTCCTGGGTTCTGTTCACCTAGTCTCCACTGGTTCAAGTTTCTCGACCACAGAGACTATCCACTAGCTATAACAGTATAGTTTTCACTGTGGGGAAATTGCTAAAGAAGAAATAAATTGGTGTTAAAACTTCCCTGAGTGTTCTTGGTAACTTTAATTTCAATGAGTTTCCAGTGAGTCTGGGTCATTCTGTATCTTCTTGGTAGTCTCAGCGCCCTCACGATTCCAAAACCTGTGTAGCAAGATGTGGCTGGGCCCTGTCTGTGTTTCCCGGGGGATTCTGTCCACCTGGGCACGTGAGCATATGAGTGTGTATCTGTCTATGGTCTTCCCTTTTAGAGCTGCCAACTTCAGGAACTTTACCTTCATCCAACTGAATGGAGAGTTTTCTCGGGGAAAGGGCCTTGATGTGGGAGCCCGCTTCTGGAAAGGAAGCAACGTCCTTCTCTTTTTCTGTGACGTCGATATCTACTTCACCTCTGAATTCCTTAATACGTGCAGGCTGAATACCCAGCCAGGTAAGGGTCTCTGGAGTCGGCTCTTCCCTTTCTCTCCCCACAGTGTGTTTAGCTCTGTCACACTCACACGCATTCCTTCACAGGTCCCTCAGATGTCCTGCTTCTGCACTGGCCCCATTTTAGCCCCATGACAAAGAGAGTGTGGGCCTGTCAGCCACCATAATTCTGAGTCTTCCTTCTAAGTTCCAGTCTATAACCCTTTTCCCATTTTCAGCTGGGAGGTTGGCCCTAGCGAAGACCCACGCGAGGAAGTGTGGTGGGAGGATGGGGGCTAGGAAGCTGAAATGAGAGGGGGAGGAGTGGCTGCAGGCACGTACCAAGGAAGGAAGGGCTTGGAGCTGAAAGAACCCACCAGAGGAAACCATTTGACTCAAACCGAGGCTGATACTCAGGTGAAAACTAATGTTAAAATATTGAAGCTCTTCCGTGTAAGCCGGTAATGAGCAAGCACCCTGGGGTCGCTAATTCCACGCCTGCTGCCTGAAGTCACCCTGGCCGCTCTGGCCGCCCTTCCGGGCTCCCCACAGGCCAGCAGTTAAAGGATTCATGTGTGGCGGGGGGCAGGGGGCCCCAGAACTCTCTCTCACACCTGATCCTGTTGTGGGTGGAGGGGAGACGCCCTGGGGACGCCCAGCACCAGAGCCACTGACTGTTAGTATTTTGAATACCTCTTCTGTGCTGGGAGGTAAAAGATATCAGAGAGTCTGTCCGCCTGGTCTAGGTGCACAGAACTTCTAAGATCTATTTTAGGGATGAGTGATAAGAAAAGGAAAAGTGGATGCAAAGACCTGGGATATTTCCAAGGGCTGAATAGAAGCAAACCAGCCTAATAGTTCTGTCTGTTGCTTTAGGTGAAGGTCTGTTTTCTGGTTTGCAGGGAAGAAGGTATTTTATCCGGTCCTTTTCAGTCAGTACAACCCTGGCATAATATACGGCCATCAGGACGCGGTGCCTCCCTTAGAACAGCAGCTGGTGAGTAATTACCCGCAGGGGCCCTTGTGTGGCTCTGTTTCCTGTCTCTCATTTCCAGGGGCACCTGACCATGAGTAAAGGTGAGTGCAAATCTATGGATTGATTCCCATAGTAATTTTTAAGTTTGGCAGATGTTCTGGCCTTTGCTCCCAGCACCTTGTTCATTAAAGGTGCTTGCAATATTTAAAAGCAGAAAATAAACAAGAACAGTACCTCACTGAGAGGTAATTTCACACCTTCGAGTTTTCTTATATGGTTTTTGGAAACTAGGACTATTGCATTATGGATGCAGCACATTTTCTCTTTGTTATTACAAACGCTCCCAGGTAAGAAAGGTGACAGATGGCAAACTTAAGCCAGAAAGGGGTGGCTTGCCCCGGGTCACGCAGTGAGTGAGTCAATGGGGGAGTGAGGATCAGATCCAGTGTCTATCTCATCCCACCACCATCACAGATCACAGTCCCTCTGGGGCTTGGTCAACGGCAAGGTGCCTCTTAAAGGAAGGCTGGAGGGGCCTCTCTGCTAAGATCGTAGCTGCACAGGTCACGGAGAGTAGAGCCACATGGCCACCAAGGAACTCTGTAGGCTCGCTGGTCTTGGTCTTGGCTCGCTGGTAGTGGCGGCGGCAGTGAGCCCATTTAGCAGAGAATCCGTGCGGGCAGCAGGAGGTTGAGGTAAAGCCAGGAGAGGGTCTCTGGAACGCATGTAGGCATGCCCTTCTGAGATGAAATTCCCAATTATTGTTTGTCACCCCCAACTTGGACTGTGACCTCTTCTGGCAGAGAGATGAGCTGAGTGTGTTCCAGCTCAGGCTGAATATCAGGAGACAGCTGACCTTGGGCTGTTTGTCCTTCATTGCCTTGAGCGTCTCTGTTTCCTCTGGAGGCAAAGCCGTGTCTCTTCCCACTAGGTGTGTCTTAGGGTCGGGAAGGGAGATCTGCTGTGTGAATGTGACAATGGGAAGGAACCAAGCCTCTGGTGCTTCTCTGTAATGGGAGAGTAAATTGATTTTCATTGAAAACATGTGTTCTTTGGAATTCTACTGGAGGACCAATTCGGTCTTGAAGCTTCTAGAGTAGAAAAACCTGTGCTCTCTAGCCCCATTGTCCGGTAACCCTCTGGCAGCTGGTACAGTACAGTGATCTTTCCCAGAAGGTTTCAGCTTGGGTTTACTCCTCACCCATCCAGCATGGTTTCCCCTTGGGCCCAGCATTGGGCCCATGCTGAGTGGTATGGCAATGATATAGTTCTCTCCCCAATCCCAGTGAAATTCCAACACCACAGATATGCTGAATATCTATTGACGTAACTGTGTGTGTATGTGTGCTGTGTATGTCAACACTGTAGGAGTTTTCCATTCCCCAAGGATCAATTTTTATCAGCTTTAGGGTGATTTCGCTTCTGTTGAGACATAAACCTTCTTGTTTCCTTTCCATGAGTTCTAAGCTTCCAGTAGGATTCAAAGGGGAAGTGGGATACAGGATTTATTTTCTTTCAACCTATTAGAATATAAATTCCTTTGGTTTTAAATAAAGTGCTTCTTTACATTTGACATCAAATGGGATTAATGTTTTCAACTTCAAACTCATAAAGGTCTTATTTGCTTGCAAGGAATTCTTTTCATTTCACACTTTAAGTTTTATCCTTGTGTTAGCATTCCTGCAGAGAAGCGGGTACTAGAGGTGTGATATGGCTCAGCCAGTTTCTCAGATCCCCAGAACTAATGGTCAAGGAGAAGCAGAACTTGGATCGCCATGTCCATAGCTAGAGCCTCGCAATTATCCTGCAACTGGGCACATTTACTTTCAAATAGACCTTAGAGCTTTCCTAGAGCATGTAAATCTGCTACGTTAGGGTTCAGTGTGCACTGATGACTCAGTCCAGAGAAACACAGCAGTTGTCTCTGAGACATGGGATTCTCCATCCACAAAAGAAAAGTGTTGATTATGTCTGTTATTGGATAAGCCATTTCTGGAACCCTTGCTACCTGCAGAGAACTAGACTGGACATTCAGGAGGAGTCAGAGGAACTGAAACAGTTTTGTATGCTCAGCAGTGATTGGAGGAGGTCACTTTACTCTCTCGTTTTCATAGACTTGCCCAAGATCCCACACCCAACTAGTAGCAGAACTCTGGCCCAAAGCAGGATCTCCTTCCCCTAGCGCAGTGGAAGCAGATTGGCTTCGGATCTAGATGAGGGCTGAAATATGAAGGAAATGAGCTGACAAAAATTCCAAAGGAGAACATCAAGCTACAGAAATGAATTTAATGGAGACAGAATGTGTAGGTGGTGAGAAGGTATAAAATAAAAGGAGATGGTTAGGAATGGTAAGTTAGGAGAGACTTCTTAGCAAGGGTTCATTTTGGCTCAGTCGTGAAAGATCAGAGATCGATATTCTTGAGAGCCACCTCTGGAATACATTGGTCTCAAGGAGGAGGGAGAATATAGATCCAGAAGGGAGCTGTGACAAAAAGTACTCACAGATGCAAACACAAGACAAATGTTTGAGCAGCCCCATAAATGTGACCTCCTGTGTCCCCCATGCTGGTCACTGCTGTTTGATAACACTTTGTCTTCAGACTAAAGCTGGAGCCTCATTCCCGATGTGCATGCGTGTGCGTGTGTGCCTGTGTGTGTACTCAGACTACTTGTTTCTTTACTTTTGAGTACAGACCATCAATAATTAGAAGTATGTGAAATCATGGGATTTTATGCTAACATTTAATTTCTTGAGTTATAAACCTGAGATAAAACTTGCCGATAATTTAATGAAGAAACAGCTCAGAGATCAAGGAATGAGTCCAATTTAAATAATTATTAACTGTAGACATTCCACTTTCCCTGGTTCAAGCCTTGTTCACGGTGGGGCCACTGCCTGGAGCCTCCTGCCGCCTCCCTCTGTAGATGCTCTCCCTCCCCTGTCATCTGGCCTTTCCTTCCTCCTCTGCCAGAGATAGATTTACAAAACACATATTAATCCCATTTTAAATCATCTTTTCTGGCCCAAAGCCAGTGGTGTGCTAGTAAATGTCTAACCATCAGATCTCTGAAGGGAGGAGGAGAAAAAGCCCTGATTCATCAGGTTGGCCATTTTCCAGGCCATCAGTGCCCCGACCGCAGCCTGGGGCAGGGGGATGCAGCCCAGAGTGACATCACAGAGCGCTGAGGAAAACAGAGACTTGCAGGGTCCTGGGGATCTGTCGTCTCTGTTCAACAGACGCCTCCCTGGGCCGCTCCACCAGGCCACGTCTCTGTGCGCTGGCCTTCCCCCTCGGGGTTCCTTCCTCACCAGGAGATGCCCTCGGTGCCTGACGCCCGTCTGCCCTGCAAACCACGCATCATTTAAATCCAGGGATTCTGTGCTCCTCTGTCCAGTGTGTGAGTGGTACACTGACTCCGGTCCTCACCCTCTCTGCTTCTGTACCCTGCCTCTCTCCCTGCTTCCCAGAAGTATTTCAGCACCAATCTGCATTTCAGTTCAAATGTCTAAAGCTTACTGACTGGGCACAGTCCATCCTTTCAGTCTGTGTTTTTATATTCGGGAAGCAGGCACCCACCGAGGACTAAGACTAGTGTGAACAGATGCCATCCACGGCCTTTCGGAAGCCAGCACGGTGCCCGCTTTATTTTGTGGGATAGCTAGGAAGGTAAAGAGGCCTTATTGTGCAAAACATGCAGCTCAGAGGCATAAGTCATTGCTCGGATTGCTGAGTGGGAGGGTTGGGAACTCGAGGTCTGTCCTGTGTGACGGGGGACGGGGCTGAGGGTTCTGAGTGGCTGCACTTCCAGAAGGGCGTAGAGTCTAGCTTTCAGTGCAGATTTCTAGACTAGAGAGCCTGGATGATTCCTTTTCCAGCATGATACCCTTCAGAAGATACTTAATTCATTTTAAGCAGATACCAATAAAGAAGACTTGTGGGGAAATGTGGGTTAATATGAATTTTGGAGGAGTTGGCCTTTAAGCCCATCCTTAGACCAATTCTGTGAAAGCTGTGCCACCAGAAAATTATGTTTCTCAAGAAATGGAAATGGTCATAGCAATCCTGGTGTTGGTCTGGGCTCAGCCACAACTGGCTGACTTAGCTTGGGGCAAGCATCCTGCCTCCACACTGTAAGGTCCATGCGTGCCCCACGCAGCCCCCCTTCCGGGTCCAGATAATACAGAATGTACGGTGTGGGGGCAGGGGACACCCAACCCAGCCATCAAAGCCCTTGAAGCTCAGGGAGCCTGTCGCTCACGGGCAGGACTGGCCGCATAATCAGTGTGTCCAGGTGCACCGCGAAAGTGCAGGGCCCTGGTTCAGGAATTATCAAGAATCTCAAGAGCATGGAAGGCCGGAGGGACGCCCTCTGAGTGTGGGGCCTGTGGGCTGCATGGGGCGTGTACCGCTGGCACTGTTCATGTGTGTGAGCCTGGCCAAACACGGCCTCGGTGCCTGGGAGGCTCGCTTTGATTTAGAGGAAATACTCTGCCTGAGTATTTGTTATTTATTTTATTTTAAGGCTCAGATTGCCTCGTGGGCAGTTGTCCAAGTCAGCCCCATTAAACCAACAGGCGTGGATAGCCTCATGGCTCCCTGCGCAGCTGCGGGGCGCCGCCTTCCCACATCTCTGGGGAGAGATGCCGATTTGTGCTTTGTGCTCTGGTCCCCATAGAAAATAATCACCCCCGTCACGTGAATTGCCCCCAGAGCTGCGGGTCTGGAAATTTCCTGTGGGAGAGCAGGCTTGACAACTGTCCTTTGTGGTGTGTTCCTGCCCTGCAGTGCCCTGCCGAGATCTAAGGTGGGGAGAGAAGGGGCTGGGGAGAGTTGAGGAAAGGCCAGCCTTCGAGAGATGTTTCTTTAAGTGAGGATAGCACTTGAAAACCGATCGGTGAAATTCAGGACAGAAGGTGTTTTTCTTTGAACGTACAATCTTTATCTGAGGGTTTCTTCCTCTTCTGTTGTAGTAAACATCATTCGTGTCTCTCTTTTCAAGCTCGAACAGAGCAGGGGAGCCCGTCATGCCTGGGGCGGAGGCTTAAGCAGGAGAGCTGTCTGCTCAGACCCCAGGAAGGTGAAAACATTTTTGTTTGTCCCTCCAAAGCCACACAATTCTTTTCCCCCTGGAATTCCTAGGCCTTTGCTGACCCGCTTAAGAACTGCCTGCTGGAACCATGTCTGTTTCCACTGGCATGGAGCCCTCTCTGCCCTAGGAGTGCTTCTCATTCTCATTGGAGGAGCATTTATTGAGTACCTACTGTGTGCTGGACAGTGATCTGGGGGCTGTGAACGAGCCCAAGGCCCTGGTACGTTCACCAGTGGTGGTAGGTGAAGACAGAAAAGAGGGGAACAAATGCCCTGACAGGATAATTTCAGAGAGCCGTAAGTGTTACAGAGACAAGGAACAAGGTGACAGGTTAAAGAGTGACATGGTGGTGACGGGTGTGTGTGTGCTGACACTGGCTGGGAGGGTCAGGATGACTGCTGTAGGCAAGTGACGTTGGAGCAGAGCCCCGTGGTGAGCAGGGACAAGGTGACCCAGGTCAAGGGTCTGCAAGTGCCCAGCCTTGGAGGCCTGGGGGCCTGGTGTGCTCAAGGGGCAGAATAGAAGGAGATTCTGCGTTAGGGGATGAGATGGACGAGGCAGGCAGGGGTCGGGTCACATCGGACCCTTGTAGGCTAGAGGTTTTCTTTGGGTTTTATTCTAATTGCATTAGGGAGAATGCAGTTAAAGCCCCTGCAGGGTTTTAGATTGGAGCGTGCTGTGATCTGAGGCACATGTGAGAGTGCTCACTCCCAGCAAGGCTGCCGGTTGAGGGCCAGGTGCCAGGGCCTCGGCACAGCTGTGGGTGGTAGAGCCTGTCAGAAGCGAACCCCCTCTCGCCCCGATGTTCTAGGCCATTGGTAAGGTGTGACTCAACCCGTTTCCACCAAGGGCTCAATTTCAAGGAGCGTTTTGGATGGTGGCTCCTTCTGGCTTGCCAACTTTAAAGCCAACATTAGGAAGTGCATTCCCCAGCTCATAAATCAGTTTGTGTCTGTCCCGCTGTCCCCAGGTGAGGGTCCCTCTTTACCTCATTCAGCCTTGCCGGCGCTGCATCCACAGCCCAGCTCTGGGGTGACCACCTCTTGCAATCCTTGTCTTCCCTCCCAAGCCCTGGCCCACTGTTCTTCCTGTTTGGGGCGTTCTTGCTTGGAGTCCAGGTAGACCTCAGCCAGATGCTCGACATTTGGTTACTGGCCCTTGTCTTTGACTCCATTTTTATTCAGAAGCTTAGAGGACTCGTCTGTTCGTGTCCTTGCCAGCAGAAAGGGTATTAAGCCATTAGCTGCACCAGAAACCGTGTACCTGGTATGAAATAGAAACTGTTTTTTTAAAAAATGACTCAGTGGAGATTTTCCCAAACTTTCCTTCCCTGCAAAATCTTTCCAGCTGATACTAATGAAATCATCTCGACACTTGGGAGATATTGTATAACAGGCCTTTGTCCCAACTGGAGCACATCTGCGGGGACCACACTAATGGACAAAACTTCTCTCAGTCCTTATTTCCCCCTGGCAGCCCTGACGCGTGCATGCTCCCTCAGCCCAGGCCACATCTTTGCGGAGGTTGTAGGGAAGATAAGTTGGTTTCATGGATTACATAGCCAAAGAATTTTTAAGTTCACAGTCCTTCCACGAGCCATATATGGAATATAATTGAGGCTGTGGTGGACACAACTTGGAACTTTGGGAAGGTAAAGAAGAGCAGTGAGGATAGATGTTTGGATGGTAGAGCTGGAAGAGACCTTAGAGGAGATTTAGCTCAACCTCCTCATTTATTTTATTTTATTTTATTTTTTATTTTAATTTATTTTATTTTATTTTATTTCTTTTTAAAAGATTTTATTTATTTGAGAGAGAGAGAGAAGTAGCAAGAGAGCACAAGTAGGGGGAGGGGCAGAGGGAGAGGAAACAGCAGGCTCCCCACTGAGCCCGGAGCCTGATGTGGGACTTGATTCCAGGACTCTGGGATCATGACCTGAGCTGAAGGCAGACACTTAACCAAATGAGCCACCCAGGCGCCCCTTATTAGTTTGGGGGTGAAGGGCAGAGGGAGAGAGAGAATCTCAGGCAGGCTCCATGCCCAGTGTGGAGCCCCATGTGGGGCTTAATCCCAGGACCCTGAGATCATGACCTGAGGTGAAATCAGGAATTGGATGCTTAATGGACCAAGCCATCCAGGCGCCCCTCAACGTCCTCATTTATAGGAAAGGAAATAGAGGTTCAAAAAGTAAGGAACCTGCCTGAGGGGGAGAAGCCAGCCAGTGGTCAAGTTGGGAGGAGACGCTGGGTCTCCTCCCCTGCTACGCACTGTCTCTGATAAGCAGCAAAGGGAGCCAGACCTCAGGCGGGCAGAAAATGCAGAAATCCCAGTGGAGGAGGGTGTGCTTTGGCCTCCCTGTCCCTTCCCCAGGAGGGGACTTTCACCCCTAAGCACCTGTGTTAACCTCAAGAATGAAAAAGAACTATAAGGTCTCAAAACAAGCCCCGGAATTACCTCAGCCAAAAATTTAAACCAACATTTTAAAAAGTGTTGCTGCTTTAGCAAATACACTGGAAATTTCCTCCAGAGTGAGAGAGTAAGCAGGACCCGGTCTCACTCTTCAGAGCGGGTCGCTACTTGGATGGCCTGTCTGCAGCCCTGCAGCTCGGCACCGCCGCAGATGCTTTGGGGAGCAGTTTGGTTTTAAAATAGTTTAAAGATGAACGGACAGAGTCTCTCTTCAGAACCTGGACTCTTGGTGCCCTTTACCTCGGCAAGGGAGAGTTAGCAGAGCCAAAGCAACCCAGTGCCTTCTCAGGTTTTCTTTTTATTCCCCGAGGGAGTCCTGTGTGTGCCCTGTGCCAGAGCAGCTGAATTCCGAGTTGTTCTCTCTCCCTTTTCTCCACTTCCTGAGCCCTTTGCTGGCTCCCTGCCCGGCCCTGTGTGAGGGGCCAAGGCCTCAGTTCTCTCTGGCACTGGTGTTGGGCCAGACACGTAGGTGGCTTTTCCATGGCGATGCTCAAAAACGGGCTCTCCTGGTTTGTTTTTGAGAGTGTGTGTGTGTGTGTGTGTGTGTGTGTGTGTGTGTGTGTGTTTTCATGCCTACACCCTAGAAACATTCCAGCCAGAGGTGCCAAAAATCACAAGGCCCATTTGGGAACTGGTGAGCTCAGTGTATTCCTTACAGTCTGCAGGGACTCAGATCCGTCTGCATTTCCCACCCAAGGTCATGGAGGTGGCTCCTTTTCAGGTGGGCTGGGCTCCCTATTGAACTGTGCTCACACAAGTGCGTGACTGCTCTCTACCTTTATCCATTTGGTCCTCCTCTCTCAAATGACAGTGCTTTCCCTGCAGGTCATAAAGAAGGAGACTGGATTTTGGAGAGACTTTGGATTTGGGATGACCTGTCAGTACCGGTCGGACTTCATCAATATAGGTAAGAGGCACTGACTCGCGGCAAGTCTGTGCCTCTGCTGCCACCCAGAGGCCACACACAGCCCCGGAGGGAGTCGGGGCAGCTCCCCAGGAGTCTGAGGGCAGAGGTGGTGCCATTTCCTTAGAGGCCCTTCCTCTTGTCACAGACTTGGGGGCTGGACCAGGACGAGGCTTGGGCATGTGTCGACACACGAGCCCCTCTGATCTCTGCCGGACCCTCTCAGTCACTCCACATGCGGCACACGTGGCCTGAGGGAAAAGGCCATTGTTGCAGAAAGGCGGCTTTGAAGCAGGTCTCCCCACCCTCCACCCATACCCCGGTGCCTCCTTCCCACCTAGTTCTGGCTCTGGTCCTTCTCATCCAGGACATTCTGGGCCTCCACAGTGGTAGTGGGATCCACTGAAGAAAAATAAGGACAACATGGCGAATTTGGGAAAATCACATACTGGAAAGCATTCAGATTTTTCTCTGCTGAACCTTTGAAAATTCCTGATAATACTTCAAGCTCCGACTGAATGTTTAGTCCCTGTCAACACACACACACACACACACACACACACACACACGCGCATACATGCATGCACGCATGCAGAGGTTCCCAGAGCGCTGAAAGGAAAGGCCCTTAGGTTGCAGTTGAAAAGACCAAAGGGCAAAGGGACCACACAGCAAGTGAGGGAGGTAGGATGAGAAGAGAGCATTTCCTGTCACCCTTGGAAATACTTCATCCCACTTCCCACAGTGGTACCTACTCATGTGCCCCGAAACAGAACAAAATTATGGATCATACATGACTAGGATATGAATGAACGAGGCAGGAACTTTGATCTTGGGCTCAGAGGCTCAGAGTGGACCCTGGCTTGGGGTCAGGGAAGCCCTGCCCTTACAGAGCATGGAGACTTCCATCCCCACCCAGCCCCATCTTCCCTTTCTAAAGCAGGTTTCCATTTCAAGAAACTCTGTGTTTCCTTGTTCTATGTACAGGGAAAGATTATTTTGGGATGATGGATGTTTATCAAATTTGAATTTAAAATAAATTGGATTTTCCTAAAGATGGGGCACGGCTGCCATAGAAACATGTGGGAATGGTAGGCTGGCGAGGGTGCTCTTCCTCCATGAGCCATTGACGTGACCTCAGAATCTCTGGGTCACACCTGGACCCCAGTCAGTCTTTCCCATTTTGTATTTATTTGCGAGCATATTACTTTTACACTTTCTATTTAATAAGTTGTGATGATACCGATGATAATAAATAAGCAAGCACTGCCCCTTACATGACTGTCTCATTTGGTTATGACATCTAGTTCACTTCAGGATAAGGAAACCACAACTCAAGAGAGGTGAAGTGGCCGAACGGAGGCTCAAATTTCAGACCCCTCAGTATCATGCACCTGCCTGCCATGGGGGACCACAGATCACTTGCATACAGAGCCCAGCCGTGGGCAGGCTGCAGTTTTCCCCATGCATGAGCCCCCCTTCCAGGCCCAGCAATGGCCTTGATCAGAGCAGCGCAGCGTGGGGGCTACATGGGGGCTCTGATGAAAAGGTGTTGAGGATGACGTCACTGTTTCTTGTAGGAGTTAAATAAATCTCCTAGGTGAGAAAGGAACAGTGACAGAAAGGAGCAAGTCTTCTCTGGTTCTGTTTGGTTCAAGGTGGGCTTTAGGTTAAGAAAAGACATGGGGCATCTCCGTTTACAAAGGGGAGCCTTGCGGGGACCGTTACTCACTTTGAAAGAGTCCACTATGAAGCGAAGCCAGATTTTTGGAGTAGAACCTCAGCACGGCGAGGCCGGTCCCTTAAACATGACTCATGCCACCAGCCTGAGGTGGACAGACAGCTTTCGGGACCATTGCAGTCCATGAAAGGCAGAATGTTTTGTGGGACATCATTTTTTTGTTCATGTTGAGATCCAGCTGCCCTTTCAGGGGCTGAGCCCCTGCTTCCCTCTGTTTGAATGGCAGGAGGTCGCATTCCAACAGAAACCACAATTGTCATCAGAAGGTTTCAAGTGGAAAAGGCAGGTGGCTGCAGTCCTTCTGCAGGGCTCAGGCTGCTTGTTCGTCTTGCTGCTGGCCCTGGGAAGCAGGTGGTGCTGGGAATGAATGCACTTTGCAGTCTTGGGAGCTCTGGGCGTTGGTACTGGCCACTGCTGCGAAGTCTTCCGTTCAGGATTTCTGAAGCCTCTTTCCTGGATGGACACGCTCCTCATTTGGAGGGGCAGGCGGTGAGACGTCTCCCCTAAATGCTTCTCCTCTCCATGCAAAGTGCCACGCTGGTGCAGAGGAGGAAGGTGAATCTAGATCAGGAGAGGGCTGTGTAGCTTGGTTCAGCGCTGTGTTCTCTCCCAACAGGTGGCTTCGATTTGGATATCAAAGGCTGGGGCGGAGAGGACGTGCACCTTTATCGCAAGTATCTCCACAGCAACCTCATAGTGGTGCGGACACCAGTGCGGGGCCTCTTCCACCTCTGGCATGAGAAGCACTGCGTGGACGAGCTGACCCCCGAGCAGTACAAGATGTGCATGCAGTCCAAGGCCATGAACGAAGCGTCCCACGGGCAGCTGGGAATGCTGGTCTTTAGGCACGAGATCGAGGCTCACCTTCGCAAACAGAAACAGAAGACTAGCGGCAAAAAAACATGAACTCCCAGGGCTAGATCTGGGGAGACGTTTTGGTTTTTCCCTTTCGTGATTACTGAACACGTGGCTGTGACAAGGAAGAAATTTCCCTAAAGGGAAAAAAAAAAAAAGAATTTGATTAGTAGAAGAGAGGAGGGGAGAGAGCCTCTGATTTCACTTTGCCTATTTGGCTGGACGTAACAGGAATTAAAATCTCCCACTTTGCCTGCAAAAGTGGCCCAAAGGCATCCCGTTGGGTGTCTGACAAAGGCAAAATGATTGTGAGGTTATGAGCCCAGAGGCGTGGAGATTTTGATTGTGTTTACAGCAAAGTGAGAGCTGTTGTCTTTTGTCCTCATTGAAATAGTCATGAATTAAGACCAGTTTTATAAAAAAGTTCTTTGGAATGAGAGGCAAACACATGTCTCCCCAATGGAATGATGACATGGGTAGGACTCTAGTGCCCGGGAATGCTCGTGGGATTCAGAGATACAGTCGTGCCAATCCTTGTGAGTGTATTAAGCAAAACCAAATGGACTCAAAAAGAAAAAAAAGAAACTATTGTGTCATTTCCATCCAAGATTAACCAAAAATAATCTGCTCATCCTTTTTCATTATAGTTTTAACCATCCCCATTTCTTAATTTTATTTAAAAAATGCACTTTTTTTTTTTGCTTATGAGTTATATTCTGCTTATTTAATTACCAATTTGCAAGCCTTACTAAGAGAGCACAAGTTAGCATACATTTTTATATCTTTTGAGAAGATACTTGTAGATGTATTATGAGAACTTTTAGTTCGGATTGAGCCCCATATCCAAGGACACGCCGAATGCTGATCCTGTCAGACGCTGAATGTCAGACCTTTGGTGATGTGGAGTCACGGTGTGGGGCTACTGATACACCGAGACACAGACATACTTTATCTGAAGACTGTTTCCCAAGAGAAGCAACTGAACACTGGAGGGAAAGAAAGATATACTTTTTACCTTAACAGAAAAGAAAATTCATTCAGACTGGTAATATTTTGATTTATTCAAAAGTCAGAAAACACATTTTCTCCTCAGGAGAAATGGGGACCACTTTCCTACCTGTTTAAATAAACCAAAGTATAATGTGTGAGCCAAACTATCTTTTTTCAAAGCAGGGTGCTCTTCCTGGCGGCTGGCTTTTATGAAAAGAAATGCAGAAAAACGTATTTTGTGAAAGATCACTCCATCTGCCAGAGTCAAGTGGGATGGAAGATTTTCCTACACATTCACCCACCCCAGTCTAGGGGAAAGTAACTTAACAAATTTTTAAATGAAACAGTTCTCCTTAGTCGCCAAGATGCTTCTGAAAATGGCATTTTATTACAGTTTCCAACTATTAAAAAAATAGTTAATAACATTGAGTGGTTTCTATGTTTGTGTGAAAATTATTTATTTATTAGCCAGCACCAGATGCATGAGCTAATTATCTGTGATTCCTTGCCTTCTGTTTGCCCACAGTCACCTCATTGTTGAAAAGCTTCAAGAACATTCAAGCTATTGGTGTGTTAAAAAAAAATGCATTGTATCGATTTGTACTGGTAGTTCATAAAATTTATTTAAAACACAGGGCATGAATGGAAGGTGGCATTGGATAGCTAATAAAATTTGATTTGTGGATATGATTCCTTCTTGGAGAAGAATGCCATGTCTTTAGTTTGGGGAAAACTTTTATGTTCAGAGACCAGGGTTTCTGCTACAGACATTTTGGGCTAGATCATTCTTTGTTGGGGGTGGGGGGGAAGGAAGGGGAACGTCCTATGCACTGTAGGATGTTCAGTGACACCTCTGGCCCTCACCCACTGGATCCCAGGAGCATCACTCACCTAGGTTGACAGCCGAAATGTCTCCAGTCATTGCCTAATGTCCCCTGGAGGGAGGGTACAAAACCAGACACTCCTGCTGAGGACCAGTGGTCTAGAACGACAGAACCACGAGGAAAAACCTGGCTGTTAATACATTTTACTTGTCCTTTCTAGTTAGAAGAAATTGAGAAAAGATTTCTAAGGTCCCTTTCTAGCTGGGGTCTCATATTTTCACAAGCAGTGGTGGTACTAGAGATTCGGGGCACGTGTGGCCTCTTGCCAGCAGTTCTGATGGCTCTGAGGTTCTGACCGCACATTCCTTGCCTGTCTTCTCCCAGGCTGGAGGACACAGTGAGGCTGGCAGCAGGCAGCAAGTGCTGTGACCCTGCAGTTAGGCAGGTCTAAGCGTCCTGCAGACTGTAGGGTCCTGGCTGCGCTCTGGGGGCTAACCAGCCATCTGCGCTTGTTTCCACAGCAAATCTCGGATGCCTGAGGCCATGATGAGGATTGGAGTTTCAGCAGTTGGTTAAGAATTGCTGTGGGTAGCTGAAGAAGAAAGGAAACAGCATTAAGATTAAACTATTTCTCTCTTTTTAGAACTTAAATAAAGCAGTTTTATCAAAAAAGGAGCCCTCTTCAAGCACACATAGGGGAATCTGTCATCGTTTGGGCTGCTGGGTGACTTAAACAGCAAGAGGATGATTCAGGTCAGGAAGGCTGAGAATTCCAGGATCAGGCGTAGGCAGATCCAAGGTCTGGTGAGGACCCATCTCACAGTGTGGAGACCAGGCAGAGAGCCAGCTCTCTCCTGTCTCAAAAGGACACTAATCCCATCATGGAGGCTCCCCACCTCAGAACCTAATTATCCAAAGGCCTCATTTCCAAATACTGTTGAATGAGGGCTTCAACGTTGGAATTTTGTGGGGGCACAAACATTCAGTCCGTAGCGGGACCTGTCCTATCCTATATACGGAAGAAGGGTTGGTGAAGGCCCCACTGAAACACGACAGTGAGGGGCTTGGAATTTAACTTCAGACAGCAAAGGGAAGCAGTAATGAACTCTGGCTTCAAGGATCCAGTCAAATGACATCTTCTAAAGGAAGGATACTGTCAAGGAAGAACCAAGTCTTGGGCTTATCTGAGGTCCCCTCCCACTCTCTGCATCCCCGCTCTGTTCTTACGGTATATTAGTCACCTAGCAACTAGCCCAGCCAGCTCCCTGGAGCTGTGGTCTCTGATACACACTTGGGTCTTCTCTGAGCCGTGGTGAGCTGACACAGCCGGGGAGAGCGGCTTGTTTGCACCTCTTCCCCTCCTCACTCAGTAATGGCAGGAGAGTAGCTTGAAGTCTTACAAGATGGCAGTATTTACACCATGGAGATGGGCAATTGGTCGAGGCTCCCTACCAGGACTTCTCCTCCCCTCCCGTTCCACCCCCACGCCCCCTCCCAGCTGGTTGTTAACTACCGACCAGCACACCAGTGCCCCCAAGTGACACACGGGTTCTCCTCATCTGCTTTGTAGTCTTTTGTAGTTATCGGTGTGGCCAACTGACTTCTCTTCACACATCAATGAGGAGAGGACTCAGGCCTAGGAATTTGCATCGGTTAAACAGAACTTCACACGGCCCTACCCTGAAGATTTTGTCTGACTCAAGTAGGCACCACACACAATTCTGAAAAGAAGTGTCCTGGAACCTAATTTTAATATCTTTTGTTTCAGGGGAAAAATCATCTAATGTCATCTGATTGTATCTAATCTTATGGGTGGTCAGTGTGGTGTGGTGGTTTATCGCAAGGCTTCCCCAGCCGGAGGGCCTGGGCTCAAACTCAGCTCTTTCATGGGCCATCTGTTGGTCTTAAGCCAGGCACTCGGCATCTCTGTATCCCCTTTGCTCATTCAGGGCCATGAGTGCAATCACAGCTACCATGTCCTAGGGATATGGTTTTGGAATGTTAATGAGGTCCAGAGCCAATGGCCAAGCCATCTTTGGTGCAAAAAAAAGGTGGTTTTATTAAAGCATGGGGACAGGAGCCCTGGGCAGAAAGAGCTGCTGCCCTGGGACTGTGAGGGGCAACTGATTGTATACTTTGGGGTTGGGGGAAATAAAGATTAGGGAAATTCCAATAAAACTTAGTGATGTACTGTATGTTGCCTAATTGAATAAATTAAATAAAATTAAAAAAAAAAGGCTCACAGGATGCCAGAGGACTTGCTGTTGTCAAGCCAAGGTTGTGTTTCCTTCTAGCAAGGCCTCAACAGGAAGACAGCTGGGAGTTCCCTGGGGGAATGTTATACTCTGCCTGCCTCAAGGGTTTGTCAATGGGCTGTAGGTTATAAGGACATTTAATCCACATTTCCTTCTGCCTTTGTTTCCTGCAACCGTTGGGACACGTGTGGCTTGCTGTGTATCCACATCCAGCTGCTACGATTCACCACCAGGTCTGCACTCGCAGCTGTCCGTGATGCTTCCCAGCCCGCCCAGCACCTCCTGGGCTGAGACGGGCTGCACATTGGAGCTCATGAGCCCATCGCATGGGCATGGCTGTCCCTTATTTCTGTCATTCTGAAAACAAGTTCAGTCCATCTGAAGGAAGGTAACTAGGAAGGTAAAATAGAATAGATAATTTCTTCCTCAAGTTCCGTGCTCAGGAATTTGGTGTTGGTGACCCCCTAGGCAGCTGAGGAGCATTAGGTTTCTGAGGTAAGGTGTGGAGCTGGCACCTTCTGTATGGAACGCTACCCCACTAAAGCATAGAATATCCTTTTCCAGGTGCAGAAACTGTGAGGAGCTCGCTCAGAGGCCCGGGACGGAAAGTGGCTGGCTTCAGGCTCCCTCGCTCTTACCCCGTCCTACTGCAAGCTCCAGGGGCCTTGAAGGTCACTGGGTGGGGTAGAGAAGGGAGCTCTGGCCTCCAGCAAGTCCAGAGTCTGTTCTCTTGTGCCTCAGTTTCCCAAGGTTGCTCTGCTCTTGGCCCACCGGAGAACCCCCTCTGTGGCTCCGCAGCCTCAGAAGCAGCCCTCTAGCCCTGTTGGTCCCCCACCTGCCTACGGCCTTGGACTTAAAGGCTGCTTTGAATGGGACCTGAGAGCAGGTAGGAATACTCCTCTTTTGAAAAAGATTTGACATTGTTTCCGAGAATTGCGGATCAGACATAATGCCCTTGGGCGGTTCCTGAAAGGGTGGGTGTGTTTTACTCCAACACCCATCAAAGAACTGGCAGCTTTGTGTGATCTATATTCTGATTAGCTTTCTATTTGAATTCAAAGCTATTTCTCCTGGCAGGACTCAGTCAGTGCTGCCAGAAACTATGGGGACTGTGCCAGCTGCTGGGGGTGGGTTTTTTTTCAACACACAGAAAATCATCTGTCAGCAGAGCTGCCTTTCAGAATGTCTCTGGGATGCTATCCTTTGTGCGTTCCCTCTGCAGCGTCACCCCCATGCCCCGTGGCTGCGTCTGCCTTGACTGCTTTTCCACAGGAGGGCACAGGGGACAGCCTGGGGACAGAAGCAGGCACGGCCTCTGGGATGTCTCTGCCCATCACCCAGTCACCCAGAGGCTCAGGGAGGGCCAGGCCACCTTCAGCAACCTCTGCCCAAGACTCCCCAAATACCCTTCGGTGGCTGACTGCAGCCAGCCTGCCTGCTGCAGGTGGCACCCAGGTGGGACACTTGGTGGGCTGGGCTTAAGCCTCATCCTCATGGACCTGAGAGGCAGGCCCTCAGCTCCCTCCCCCTCTTCCTCAGCTGTTAACCTCCCACTTCGAACCCCACCCCAGTCTGCTCCCAGACCCTCGCCCCCCCCCAGCAACCCCAGTGTTGAAAGAACTGCAACAGTCATCATATAAAGTGGAAAACGAACAGCAAAACCCTCAAGTTACACTCAAAGAAAGGCTGAAGGGAGAACGTATCTAACTTCTTGTTTCTTCCAGTCCACCCAAACAGAGCTGGGTAGAAGTCACCCCTACAGCGTGGGGGACTGCCCGGAACAGCAGAGTGGTGGGTTTGGGAAGCCCCGACGAGAGCTTCACCACACCACCCCAAGCTCCCACACGAGACAAGGTAAGCAAGTGCCACGTGGTGTGGTTGTTGAGGGGCCCGGTGGGGAGAGCTACCGGGATCTTGACCCAGCTGGAAGGAAGACTTCGGGAAGGAACATGCTTTCAGCTGAAGGAAAATAAAAGCAGATTTAGACTGACTGGAGGGCAGGGGCTGCCCTTCCCCCAAGTCTGGGCTAGCACTGGCGCTGGCTGACGTATTTGGCGGACAACACAGAGTTAATCCCAGAAGGATCTGGGTTTGTTAAATCTTCTGGTCAAAAAGGCAGGTGAATGGCTGGGGATTTGTGATCAGGAATTCCCGAACAACTGAATCAATTTGTCAATGACCAATTTTGGGTAAAGACTGGTCAGTGCTAATTTCGAGGTTGTCAAAATTTGACGCTGAGAGAATGCCCTCTATCTGCCATTTCTAATCCAGACTAAAGTAGCCATCTCTCTGCAAGCCATTTCAACTGGCTAATCTATTTTGTGATTCCCTGTAATATCCCTTACTCTAAAAGCTTTCCTTTCCCCCTGAAAATTCAGCCCAGAAACTCTAGCAAATGGGCCATTGGTATATGGAGCCCATGGGTTATACAAGCTGAGCTCATAACAGAGGAGCATGGAGTGCATGAATCCTGGCTTTGTTGGACCCAAGAGACTACGTATTTCTTTTCTAAGCCTTGGAATCCAATGGGTGACTTGAGTCACTTCTGTTTGAGAACTGACGTTCAGAGCAGGCTTAGTATTGTTTTTAAGATTTCACACAGCTGGGGGCACATGGGTGGCTCAGTTGGTGAAGCGTCTGTCTTCTTATGGTCATGATCCTGGGGTCCTGGGATGGAATCCTCCATCAGTAACCCTGCTCAGCAGGGAGTCTGCTTCTCCCTCTCCCTCTCTCTCTCTCAAATGAATAAATAACCTTAAAAGAGATATCCACACTGCTGGTTAGTGATATAACCAGGATTCAAACCCAGACCTGCTAGACTTTCTACTACACTGAGCTGATTCATGTGTTTTCACCACACAATAAAAAGAGCACTTTTGTCCTGTAAGGCTCTGGAGCATTTTTAATCTGGGGCAGCGGTAGGAAGCCTGAGGGTGAGGCAGCGGGACAGAAGGAAGCATGGCAAGTACACTGGAAATAGAATGCTTGCATCCGCAGTGGAGGCAGTGAGAGCACAATTAACACGGCAGAAGGTCGAGTCTGTGGTGCAGAAGGGAAGGCGATGAGAAGCCCTTGGAGAACACAGCAGAAAAGGAGGGAGAGAAGAAAACGATGGGGAGGAGATCACACAAATGGAGAGCAGAAGGGAGACATGCAAGTCAGATTTGTGGCCACTCCTGAGGAAGGGATAGTGCAAGTCAAACGAGTGTCTTCTTTGAAGACTCAATTGTGGAAACTTGCCTTCTGAAAGAAAGACCTACAGGGTGCAGCCTGAATGTACTTCCCACACTCGTGGCAAGAAGGAAAGCCCAGAGGCCCCATAGAGACACATCCACACACCCCCTGTAAGTCATCTTTGTGTCTCCCCTGTATGTCAAATGGCAGGCATCTGAACGAGTCTGTGTGAGGCCCGTCACATGTGCTTGAACCCTAGGCCTCCGAAGGAAGTGGCCACCACAGAACTTTTGGCCACAAATTCTTTCCTTTTTTAACCTAAAGGAATATTTTGTGCCACATTAACACATGCTGTTAGTTTATGCTTAATAGGACAGTTAATTCCAAAGTTTGGCTCAGATAGGCAATTTTTGATAGAAATATCCCTAAGATATTTTAAATGACCTGTTCATGCTCCATTTTCACTTTTTCTCTTTTTCTCGATCCTTTTTCTTCTTAACTCTCCCTGTGTTTTTCCTTTTCTTGGCAGAAGGTTTGGGCCCACTAGTATTTCTTGGCGTTGCTTAGCTCTGCCAGTGACACTGAGGGATTAAGTAACTTCGGCGTTCATCCCCCTGTAGTAGTGTAGGGTAGGAGACCAGAACCAGGGCCTCATCAGGTCACCTTAAGGGGTTAATGACTGTGAGGGTCTGGCAGTCGGGGGGTGGCAGCCAGAGAGTCTGGGATGACTGTAAGAGGAGATTCTAGAATCTTACTGAGGGAAGTGAAAAAGAAAGAATCAGTGTTGGCTGTGAGAGGCATTTGCACACAGTCCCAAAGAGGTAGGCAGATTGGAGTGCCTGGGGCTGGAACCTGGACAGTAGCAGGAGGGGATCACCCTAGACCAAGAAACTGTAGGCAGGCCAGGGGGCTGGGCTTGTTGAGGCAAAAGAAGAGGGGCGTAGGACCACGATTTGGGCCTCTTTGCTTAGGCCATAACTGGAGTCAGACACAGGGAGACTGTATCTAACAGCTGAGCTAGGATGAGCATTCAGGCTTCCTCAACCCCATTTGGTTTTAATCACTTTCTGAATTCTATACCATTCTCCCTCCCTGAGAATTTCAGGTAGCACTGCTGGCCATCATGTATTCAAACAATGGACAGTTTATTCCTCTGAATACTAATAACCAACAGGATAAAACAGTACAGAACTCAGATCTGCTCCCCCTTGTTAATTCAGTCAGGTCATTTCCCACTTACCAAGTCATCCCACAGTAGGATGTTACTCAGTGTCATTACATCTGGATATGACTGTACTTATTTCCTCCAAAATCATTTTAGGCAGAGGGTGATGCTGGAATCATATGTCTTCATAACGATTAGTGACTACCGGGTCCTTTTCTATTCATTTCAGAACCTTAAGATTTTAGAACTAGATGAAATTAATAAAAATCAGCTAGTAAAACCACCTTCTTTTAATTAAAATAGAACTACCATGTGACCCAGCAACTCTACTTCTGGGTATTTACCCAAAGAAAACAGAAATACCAATTTGAAAAGATACATGCACCCCTAGGTTCACTGCAGCAGTGTTTACAGCAGTCAAGATAATGGAAGTAACCTCGGTGTCCATTGATAGATGAATGGATAAAAAGAGGTGGTGTATATACACGATGGAATATTACTCGGCTATAGAAAAGAATGAGATCTTGACATCTGCAACACAGATGGACCTTGATGGTGTTATGCTAAATGAAATAAGTCAGAGAGAGACAAATACCTTGTGGTTTCACTCATACGTGCAATCAAAACAACAAACAAAACCAAGCCAAACTCATGGATACGGAGAACAGATTGGTGGTTGCCAGAGGGAAGAAGGGTAGGGGTTGGGGGAAAAGTGGGTGATGGGAGTGAAGAGGTACAGACTTCCAGTTATAAAATCAGCAAGTCATGGGTGTGTACAGCACGGTGACTAGAGTGGATAACACTAGAATGCATTTTTAAAAGTTGCCAAGAGAGTAGATCTTAAAAGTGATCACAAGAAAAAAAAATTCATAACTTTATGAGGCGATAGATGATATTTAGACTTACAGTGGTGATCATTTCAAACATTTCACACATCAAATCATTATGTTGTACACCTGAAACTAATTTAATGTTAAATGTCAAGTACACCACAATTAAAAAAATACTTTTTTTTATTAGAAGTGAAAACTGAAGTTCAGAGAGTGGATGGTGGGAAGATATGGGTCCTGTGCAGTCTTTGCAATTCTAAAATGTCATGGCTATTGAATCACACTTAGAAATGACAGCTAGGGCACCTGGGTGGCCCAGTTGTTAAGTGTCTGCCTCTGCTCTGGTCATGATCCCAGGGTCCTGGGATCAAGGCCTGCATTGGGCTCCCTGCTCAGCAAGAAGCCTGCTTCTCCCTCTCCGACTCCCCCTGCTTTTATCCACTCTCTCACTGTCTCTCTGTCAAATAAACATAATCTTTAAAAAAAAAAAAAAAGAAATGACAGCTAAAGACAGGTCCTCTCGGACAAATGTCTCACTGACAGTTGCCTTTCAGACTATAGAAACACACGGGACACTTCAGGTAAGACTTTACAATGATCGGTGTTTGAACACTCTCTCATGAAAGCGCACACAGGCACCCATACACACTCCCAGATATACACACGTACCCCACCCTCTTCCCCAATTACATTTTACACAGCCCATGAGTGTGTTACACAACCAGCAACCTCATAAACCCAAACTGCCTTCAAAACAAACTGCCACAACGTCTGCTTCCTTTGAAAAATGGCTGCGGCAGGGGGTAGGCCTGGAGTACAAGTAACCCTTCAGCCTCCAGAAGACGACTCTGGCACATGGCACCCTGGGTCGCTGCCCTGAGGCGACCCCCTGGCTGGGTTGGCCCGGGAGTTGATGGAGATTGGTGGTGCAGATGTGGTGGGCATAGGATTCCTGACCCAGCAAACCTGCATCCCAGGGTGGAACAGAGCCCATGGGAGCTTACTCTCCTTGCCCCTCTTCCTTCCTGACGGGGAGGGCAGGCTGTGTAGCCACAAATGGTAGGTAACGCCCATAGGGTCCTGTAATGACCTTCTGTGTGAGTTTCTGAGGGCCGCTGTAACAATTACCATAAACTCAGTGGCTTAAGACAACAGACATTTATTCTCTTACTGATCTAGAGGCTCGAGGTCTGAAACCAACGTGTCAGCAAGGTCACATCCCCCCTAAGGCTCTGGGGAGGGTCCTGGCTGGTGGGGGCGCCCAGCACTCCTTGGCTTTCCCTGGCTTGAAGCTGCATCACCAGTCTCTGCCTCTGTGGTCCCACGGCCACCTCACCTCTGCAGGTCTCTGGCTCCCAATCCCACTCTCCTGGGATGGAGCGTCCACCTCAATCCAGCAGGAGCTCACCTTCACTTGATCACATCGGCCAAGACCCTATTCCCAACTAAGGTCACATTCACAGTACCAGGGTTTGGGATTTCCACCTATGTTCCTGGGGACACCATCCAACCCAGAACGAGTAGTACTGCCACGGCTCGCTCTCTGTGCTGGCAAGTCAGCATTAACAAACAGCGCCTATGGGGCCAGAGTACACAGGGCGAGCACTGTCCTGCTCTCCAGAACGAGGAAATGCAGAAAACGGGCTCAGTCCCCTCCATCCCACAGTATTTCTTGACATGTGATGCCTCTCCTACAGTTCTAACTCCTCCTTCAATCTGCATTCCCAACTTTTGTTTTTCTATGTCTCTTCCTTACATCCTGGCTCCAACATGCATAATAAATGAAGTGTGTTTGCAAGCCACCAGTGAAGCCCTTTCTGCCAGCTCCCCAGAGCCAACGTGGAACTTAATATAAACACAGTACTGAGACATTTCAAAATGATGCAAAGAGGGAGTGTAGAGGTCATTCACAGGACCTACTGGTTTTTGAAGTACGTCGACCTACTGGTTTTTGAAGTACATCCTAATTCCTAAAAGGTTACAATTTCTCCTTTGTTCATTTTATATACATCATTAAGGTTGTATCCTTCACGTTCGGTAGTTGCTGAAATTGGGGGTTATCTCCCTTTACTTTTGGAGTGAATATGATGCAGAGATAATTTTCTCTTAGTGTTAAACTCCAGCATGTGAGCAGGAGAGAGAGATTTCCATGGGGGTCCAAGGACACTTGCCCGTTGATCACTGTTGGCTCTGCTGCAGGCTAACTTTGGCTTCACACACAAAGGTCTGTTTGAGCAGCGCTGACCCAGAGGAAAGCCCAGCTTGAGGGCACAGGATGCCATGGTGGAAGCTGTCACTCAAAGAGCTCCAGGTAGTCAGGTGGCTCGTCCTGCTGGCCACAGGGGTAGAGAAGGAGCTCCTTCCCCAGGGAGGTTATTGGTTCCACCTGAGAATCAGAAGGCAAAGATCAGGCTGGGCTGGGGGTGGGGGAGGGGCAGGCTGTCAAGACAGTAGAAAGAAGAAAGTCAGATAAAGGGCTAGTATCCAAAATCTATAAAGAACTTCTCAAACTCAACACCCAAAGAACAAATAATCCAATCAAGAAATGGGCAGAAGATATGAACAGACATTTCTGCAAAGAGGACATCCAAATGGCCAAGAGACACATGA
>CM053604.1:137806148-137828012 GCA_028646535.1 Procyon lotor | reverse complement strand
AACTAAAAAAAAAAAAAAAAAAAAAAAAAGAAAGTCATGGCCTTCCCTGCCTCCTCGGAGTACACAACTTCTTGTTTGCCCTTGATTTGCATGAAGCTTTATTGGTTTATGGCAATCTTAGAAGAGATTTTCTCATCTGCAAATTGCCATACATCCTTTTTCCTTTTTCCCTCCCGGGCTTAAGTTCTCACTACAAGTGGCCTCAGATGCGATCAGCATGTGCACAGACTTTTAGCATCTCTTCCATTCTCGGTCCCAGCGCGGTCTCCCTGAGTATTCAAGGAGGAACTAGGTTCAGTGATAAAGGAAATGCAATTAAGAATCCTGATTATCCAGAAGAATTATCAAAGACTAATCCCCCCATTACTCGTCTCAGTCTCTTTTCTTGAAATGGCCTTTCACAGCTAGAGCTGCTGCGGGACAACAATTCACAGAGCAAGTCAAGCCTGTACACTGGGTCACCTTGTGGTAGTCCACCAACGCCGCCAGGGTGGCGTGCTGCAGTCGGTCCACGCCCAGGAAGCTGTAGGAGTCCGTGGAGGCATCTATGAGGAAATGCTTACAGCCGTCCTTGGACAGATAGGACAGGGCGTAGCCTTTGATCCTTTCACTGACTCGGACCAGAAAACTGCCTGGCACGCATGTGCTCAGAAGCTCATTTGCTCTCTTTAACGTAAGGATCCCTGTGGGAAAGAAAAGCAGGTATTTTAGTCAAATCATTTCCAGAACTGTCTTTAGTTAATATGGCTGCATGGATAAAGTTTAGTAAAAAGTAAGAGCAACTTCAAGTCCATTTTGGACTTAAGAATATAATACAGTATCATTCATCTCCTGGTATTCGGGAACTGGGCGAACAGGGTGGACAGCCCATGGATAGCCAATGGATAATATAAATGAGAGTGTCAAGGTTTAACCTTCAGAATACGTTTCTACCTATGTACCCGGTTATAACACCACAGGGGTTAGGCGGCTTCTGAGTCTGGTAGGACCCTTTTCAGGTGTCCTGGAAGCATTTGATCTGGAAGGGGACTGGAAGGTGTCTTCCTTGGCTTATTTCTGAGGACTCTGTGGCCTGGAGAGTGATCCTACAAGGTCTTAAACAGTCCACCAGGATAATGTCTGGAGATGTCTGAGAGACATTTTTGGTTGTCATGGGCAGAGGATGCTATGGGCATCCAGTGCAGAGAGACCAGGGATGTTGCTAAACATCCCACAGTGCACAGGGCAGCTTCACCCTACAAAGAATCATCCAACCCAAATATCAATAGTGCTGAGCTGAGGAGCCTGGTCTAGGAGTCAGCAGGTTAGTAACAGAACCAGGAGGGACCCAGGTCTACAAGTCTTTCTACTGTAGTTACTCCTAATTGATGACATTTCAAGGAATAAAAATACATACACACACACACACACACACACATATATATGGATATACATATATATCTTCACAATATATTTGTCTTCATATATATTCAAAATAAAACTCTTCATTCATATGAAGTTTTATATGTATATATACTTTAGAGCCCTCATGAATTCACACTAATTCAGACCTGTCTTTTCCCCAACTAGCCCAAACTCATGAGGTTTGACTCATATTCCCAATTTCCCTTCTTATTCCTACTATAGTTCATCAGATGAATCAGTGATGTGGTGAGACCTACTGAGAATGCATAAACACATCTTGGAGAGGTGGTGAAGTCATTCACTTAATCAGTGGGGTCAGATCTGGGAGGAGGAGCAGAATTCTCCCCATGATCCCTTCCATCTCGGTAGATAGAAGCGCTTACTTCTCCTGTTCCAAGGTTAGCTCCATATTGAAACTCTGTATCTTATTATTAGGGAACCCTCCTAAAAAACCTCCTGGTGAAAATACAATGAATAGATTATTATAGCCGTTTAGTCTTATTATTAGTAAAGTTAATTGAGAATTGAACCCTAATTATGCAGATTATGACATCAAATAAAAGCACTGTTGCTTTCTGGGGCACCTGGGTAGTGTAGTCAGTTGAGCATCTGATTCTTGATTTTGGCTCAGGTGGTGATCTCAAAATCATGAGATCGAGCCCCACATTGGGCTCCGTGCTTAGTGTGGAGTCTGCTTAACAGTCTCTCTCCCTGTCCCTCTCCCTCTGCCCTTCCCTCCTACTCTCACATCTGCTCTCCCTCACTCTCAAATAAATGCATTTTTTAAAAAAAATCTCTATTTTCTTTTTTGTAAGTAGACCTTTAATAACAGGGGGATTGAAAATCACCCGTTCTCTCCTAGCCAAGATCAATCAACCAGCCTTTCTGCCTTCTTCCATGTACATTTCAGGAGGCCTCAGGGCCTGCACCTCAAAGTCACAGTGCTCAACAACCTCTATGAGGCTCAACTCCAGTGAAACATGGGCATGAGAACTGGGGGTGTTGCAAAGGCTTGGCAGGTCCCCCTACTCACAGATAGGAAATATCCCTGAAATGGAAGAGTCATGGCCTCTCTTCTAGGGCCTTCAGGTCTACCACACCAAGGCCCAGCAAGGTTACCGTGATGCCTATCATTATCTCCATCACTTCGAGTTACCTTTCCACCCTTTCCTTGATGAGTGAATGGAAACCGCAGGCACCACTGACAGTGAGTGAGCCTCTTGGGTCAGCTGTTGCACTGTGCACTTCAGGTGCTCAAATGATGCCCATATAAGATCCAACAGATACAGACTGCTGCTTCTGTTGGTCTGTTTTACCTTTCTAAACACATCCGACCCTACTGATGAGTTACAGATGACAACCATAATCTGAAACAAGACAACAGGTGACCAGCCTACCCAGGGACTAAACATGACTCAAGTGTCAAGACTCTGTATTTGACTGTCTACGAAACCAGGGATATTTTTCACTGACACTGAAAACTGCCCTTCAGAGGTGAGTGAAGGAGAAGCAGCATTCTAGAAGAAAGATTTCTCTTCTTCCAGACTTACCGACAGCCTAACTCTGAAATTCCAAGTTACCTCAACAGATGGGGTAGATGTTATAACCTCAGCATGTTATCCAGATGGATTTAGGTTCCTAAAATGAAAGCTATTCTGGAAAATTATAACTGAATCTGGGTTAAGTTAGGTTAAATTCCTCCTAAAATCAGATCAGATAGTAGCTGTAAATCAAACTTCCCAAAAGCCTCTGAAACTGTAATTATTACCCATTACACACAGATCTGGGCACTGTGTAATTTCCAGAGACACCAGAACACAGTAAAATGATCTTGTGGCAAATCATAAGTCCCAACGGAGGCTCAAATACTGTGGTTCTGACGGCAGGTTCAGAGGTAAAGTGCTGGGGAGACCACGCTTCGCTCTTTCTGCTTTACAACAGGATTATCATTCCTGAAAAGCACGCTCTTCTGGCTCATCTGATGATACTTGTCCACGTACACTTTGTCATGATTCCATCAAAGGCAGGAAAGCCTGGCTATGATTTTTGCCAAGCAGTGGGCTTTGCCTGCCTGCAGAGAGAGTCCTTGACCGCAAAGCCAAAATCCAGTGACAGATATCAATCGCTGTGGACTTGGGCAACCTCCTTATCCTGTTGTGTGATTCAAGAACTCTGACGCAGTGGTCTCCATCCAGCCTTCCTAAAGGCAGTGACACCTTCAGGCCACCTCCCTCTGATCAGTTCTCTTCACACATACTCTAAGAACCAAGCCTATGTGAGTTCACGGGAGGATTTCTGTACTAGTGACAAAGTGTAAATAAAAAGCTTTCTTTTATTTCACCAGTTTTTGAAATGAGCCAGATCTTCCCCCAGCACTGCTCATTTGAAGTCAAATCCCGGCAGAGGGAACTGGAACCACTACAGTCCAGAAGGTCTTGCTGGACAGCTTCTGGCTTTTGAAGAGCCTGGACTAAGCTGCCTACCACCCCTGAGAGCTTGAGCACCCCGCCTAGAGGTTCACAACAGCAGGACCTGGGAAGAAATGTCCCAACAGCAGAGAGAAATGTCCCACTCCTTCCTCTGTGTGCAGGACACACTCCAGGATGGTGCTATGCAACAGAATGTTCTGTGGCAATGGCAATGCCTGTGCTGGCCCTGTGGAGGCCATTAGCAACACGTGGCCATTGAGGACCTGAAATGTAGCTAGTGTGACTGAGGGACTCAACCCTTAATTTTATTTAATTTTGGTGTAAAGAGCCATGTATGTGGAGTGGCTACCGTACTGGACAGCACAGCTTTAAACCCCACTGTAGGAAGGAAGAGCTCCATGATAGGCCCAAGAGGATGATGTTTTGCACAAAAGAGGGTGACTAGACCCCAAGAGACTTGAAACAACTTAGAAACCCTTGCATGGCCCTCGTTGGAAATCCAAGTGGCAGCCACCTTACAGAAGGAGGACAGGCCAGTGGGATGCCCTTCTCCACAGCTTCCTTCTGGAAAATGCCGACTCATTCTCCAAGATGCAACTCAATAGCATGAAGCTTTCTGACTTCTCCCTGAGCAGTAAGTCAAGGTTCCTCTATACCTGCTGAGCACCTGTTCCCACCTCCACATAGACTCCCCTGGTCTATCCAGGGTCTCCCCTGGTTCTCCCTTCATCCTACCATGTACCATCCACAGCTCCATTGGAATACTCACAGCACCTTCTCCTTTCTCTCCCTGCCCCACATCCTTGTGATCTCCCAGAGGGCAACTACCACATCTTATTTTTACACTCTCAGCACCTGCAACTTACAAGATGCCCAGAAAAGGCATGGTTGTCATCTGTAACTCATACATAAGTAATTCTGTCTTGTAATCAGCCCAGAAACTTTCTTCTCTGGGACACTTCTATGCAGCCAGTGCCTCAAGTTTGAGCACTGTTATGTACAGGGACAAGGGATGCACTTCAGGTTTCTCTGAAGCACTACTAACTTTGTTTATACATGTACATCTGTATGGCCTACATCCAGAATCTGGAAAATATGTATTTAAAAACCAAATGAAAGGTAACCAAATAATAGCAGCATATAGAGCAATGTTTGCCTGGCATTCCTCAAACGGTGACTTACTTCATTTAAGCCTCAAAGCAGCCTGACAACCAGGTACAATTCCTACTCTCAAATCTCAGACGAGCACAACTTGCATCAGAGAGACTCCCTAACGTGCTTCAGGTCATACAGGTAGGCCAGGAGAAGCACTGGTCTTGAATCCAGGCAGTCCAGGCTCTCACCCGTTCAGCCAGAATACTACCCCTGTGCTAACATTTCACATTGCTCAATGTGCCTCCATCTGCTATTTCACTTAATTCCCAAACAACTCAAAATAAACAGAACTGGTATTATTACATTGCCATACAGATGGGAAAACTGAAGGAGAAGAGGTATATGCCCAAGGTTACAGGATTAGTTAGTGATGGTTTCGGGACTCTTTTCACCCAAGTATTTTGTTTTTTAACCCCCCTGGGCTCATGAAATTTTCCTGAAATTGGCTGAAAATAAACTATGAATATTTATTTCACAAAGAGGTGTTCATTTCTAAGCTGGGCAACATAGAACCGGACGGGGGACACTGGGGGAGAAAGAAAATCCCGAAGAAGACTCTCAGTTGAGCATAGAGCCTGATGCAGGGCTCGATCCCAGGACCCCAAGATCATGACATTAGCCAAGATCATGACCTCAGACGAAATCAAGAGTTGGATGCTCGACCGACTGAGCCACCCAGGCACCCTGACCCAAGCAATGTAAAGAAGATGCATTTGCTGTGAAGGCTTAAGTACAGTCACCTGCATGTAGAATTGAGGCACCAGTGCCCCAGAGCATGGCAGGCTTCAGCATTCCCCTTGACTGCACCTCGGGTCTGCTGAGAGCTGCCTGGGGGCTGCCCTTCCAGAGCTCTGCCAAGAAACTCTCATTACTTCTTTTGTCACATGTCCTGTATTCTCTGCTTCTTGGGCTGCCCAGAATACCCTGCAGGGAGGGGATGGCACTAAGATAACTTTCATGAAGGAACTCATCTCTGCTGTTAAGGTGACCTCAAAGTCCCACACTGCAAAGTGCCTGGATTAGGGGTGAATAAAAGAAAAAACTGAGTTTTAGAAGAACTTCTTTCCAAGTAGCAACCCTGCCAAATGCAAAGTGCACACGTTATCCACAGGAGGTCTTAAACTTGGGCAAGAGCTCTATATTTGTAGCTCCCTTCTACTTTATGCTTTCCTTACCCCTGTCAATATTTAAAGGAAGTATTTTCGGAGGGGCTCTGGGACCTGCCCTAGATCCTCTATCTAGAGGGAAATACACTGTGATACCAAGCTCTCAACCTTCAGGTCTCAGGCCTCTTGGAATAAGGAAAAATAGAACTCTCAAAACATTATTCATAATGTTCCCATAATAATTCAAGAATTAAAATCTCATCATGTGTTCTTTCTTCATTACTGTAATGGCTAACACTTATTAATTAGGGCTTCCTATGTGTCACATTCAGCTCTAAGTAATTCACATATAGTAACTCATGAATCTTTCGAACGATTCTGTGAGACAGGTAATATCATTGTCTGCATTATACAGATGAGAGACAGAAGTTCAGAAGCTATGTAACTTGCCTAAGGCCACACAGTTTGTTGGTGGGGGCTGGGATTTGGCCCCAGAGATGTGTTCTTAACCGCTACACTCTACTTTGTCAGTATATAGAGTTATTAATGTTTGCCTGGCATAAAATATGAGAGTGTCCAAATTTTATAATCAGACCACGCGATGACAAAGAAAACTCTGGTGATGAAAGCACAGATTAAAAGTACTTCTCTAAATACCAAAATCCCCCTTTCCATAAAAAGTCTAAAGTAGAACCCCCAAAGCAGGTCACTCTCTTTTGCCCTTCACCCACCCAGTCCCCTCTTCCCTTGCCTTCGAGGTCCTTCTAGGTCTCTCCAAGAACACAGGGTAAACTACAAGACTGGAGCCCTGGGCATCGGTAGGGCAAGCACGGGGCTCCGGGGCACATGCAGGCCATGATACTCAATGACTGACAGCATTAGGGGGAAGACTCAAGCACATCATTTAAAAAACTCAAGTAAGCAAGTCCGTTGGGGTTTATGGATGATTCCCAACATTAACGGAAATACATACATACATTTTTGCAGCCAGTTTGCTGCACTGGGTAGTTTATGAGAAAAGCCACAGTCTTCCAAACCCCACAATAATGCACAGTATGTGCTGCAGAAAAGCTAGCTCTTTTCAAGACTGACTAGATGGACACAGCTTTACCCTCTTTGTTTCCTCTTCAGTTACTTTGGAAATCTGAACTAATACTAGGCAGTCAGATAAAACTCCAGAGAACAATTGAAAGTGCTTGATGCTTAATGCAGATGAAGGCTTCATGCTAAAATGCAGGTGAAATCCCAGGGCTCCATGCTAACGCTGTGCTGGTCCCTTTTTGGGGTGGGACAGTGACTGCCAGGGGAGGCACTCGCAGTGGTCCTTCCCTGCCACACACAGACATGACAGATTCTTGCTGCTGGCCACAGCCTACCCAACTCCACCAAGTATATGAGTCGTATATGTGAATGAGGCAGGATGTGCTTAGTAAAGACGGAAGTTTGAAAGTTTCTCTGTGAGAGGGGGGCAGAGGTCTGATGGCCTCACAATGAAGAAATCACTGCTCCTCGGCAAAACAGTTGAAGGGCAGATTGCCACTTAATGAGTGCCGATTCCCAGGTTCATTAAGGTTTTAGCCTGAAGGAAATCTTGGGTGGGCTCCATGAGACTCTGTCTGTGCAATCCCTCCCTTTCTGGGCACGCAGCCTCAGGGACTGCGCGGCAGGGGCTGTGGGCTGGCACATGGCCGAGGCGTGGGACGCAGGACTGCACCCGGACACTCAGCTCTGGGGAACTGAAGTCCCGGAGAGCAGCTGCCTCCCCAGAAACGGATAACACTTGCTCTCCAAGCAGAAGGAAACTTTGGAGGCACATGTCAAAAATGGAAGCAATCAAAATAGCTGCAGTGTGAACTGTACGAAATCCCACAGATGTGAGAGGGATTTGCTTTTTAAGTAGCTTGAAATATAAAATATTGGGACTAAAGCATTGAGAGACAGGTTTAATTATAAACCATAACAGCAAAAGACATCCACAAGAAACCGATCAGGATGGGGACTTTTCACAGCAGGCTAATTATATTCATATTTGAATAAGGACGTGTGCGTTACAGTTCAGAGGCATAATGATCAGCACTTGGTGTGGAAAGCAAATATGCGAATTCTCTAACAACAGAAGCAGTTAGATATCAGAAATTTGTTTATACACTTATTGTTAGCCTTCTCCCACCTTCCGACTCCCAGTCCCTGCTGAATCTAAGCTCCTGAACACTGTCGCATATTAACAGGAGATGGGATATGCTAACAGAGAGAATGAAAAAATGAGTCTGGGGGTTTCTGAACAGACTTTCAGACTTCGGTTTTATTTATTTATTGGCCCTCTCCTAACTAAGTAACTAACTAAGAGGAGTTAGTGAGTGTAGCTAATCATATATCTACACACTTTGGATATTCAGAGTCAGGAACCAGAATAAATGACTTTGCACGATGTTACATTTAGCCAGGAGGGCTCTCCAACACTAATCTCCAACTTTACAATTACATGTCTTAAAGACTTCTATAATGTGGTGACAAGATGCAAGAAGAAAATTAATAAAGATAAGGACTGTATTTCAGGGTCAAGACAGTCTGACAGGATGAGAGGAGAGTGGTAAAGAGGAAACAAAACCAAACAGAGTTGATTACAGTATTCAGAAGATTTTAAATCTAGAAAATAGAAGATATTATGTGAAGCAAATCTAGGACTCGTTCCCATGTTGCTGCACCTTTCCTCCCAACCCCACGTTCAATCTCAACCGGCAATGTTCTGCTCAACTTTTTTTAAACAACTTTACTCCATTTTGCCAGTTTTCCTTTTGTCCTTCCAAATTCCTGTTGCCTTCTGGGGTGACCTCCTGGGTTCTGGGATTTTTAAGGACAGACCCTAAATAAATACTTATCGAAATAGCAAAGGACAGTTTGGCAGTAATTAAGATCTATTTTATTGAAGTGCTGCTTATTCCTCATACATGATGCTGTTTAGGCAATATTTTGTGGCAAGATTAGGATTATAATGAAGAAAAAGGCAGAGAGAACAAGAATGGTGCATTTGCTTTTAAGCTGTTCAGTTCTGGTTAGATATTGCAGATATTATTAGCCCCATTTTAAAGAGGAGAAGAACATAACTCAAACCGAGGTGGTCTGGTCTTTGAGTCTTGTGCCAAACCTCCGCTCTACACTTGACCCTCAAACAACACAGGTTTGAACTGCATGGGATATTTCTATAAATGTATTTTCTCTTATGATTTTCTTAGTAATGTTTTTTCTCTATTATAAGTTATGGTATATAATACATATAACATACGAAATATGTGTTAATCAACTGTTTATGCTATCAGTAAATTTTTGGTCAATAGTAGGCAGTTCATAGTTAAGTTTCTGGGAAGTCCAGATTTATTTGTGGATTTTCACTGTCCAAGGGATTGGCACCTCAACCCCCGCATTGTTCAAGGGCTAACGCACTGTCTTTCCATGCTAAGAGCTAAGAAAACTCTGTGCTTCTTGGACTTCACATTTTTTAAAAATCAGTTTGAGATATAATTTATATACAATAAAATTCACCAATTTTAAGTGCGCAAATGATCGATTTTGACAAATGTATACGGTTAGGTAACCACTACCACAAAATATATAAATCCCATTTCTATTACTCCAAACCCTTGTGGCCTTGGGGTATTGTATGGGGATGGGGCAAAATTTACGCTGAATGAAGGTTCCTTTTTTTTTTTTTTTAAAGATTTTATTTATTTATTTGACAGAGAGAGAGAGAGAGATCACAAGTAGGCAGAGGGGCAGACAGAGAGAGGGGAGGAAGCAGGCTCCCTGCTGAGCAGAGAGCCCGATGCGGGGCTCGATCCCAGGATCCTGAGATCACGACCTGAGCCGAAGGCAGAGGCTTTAACCCACTGAGTCACCCAGGCGCTCCTGAATGAAGGTTCCTTGACACTTGTACTTCACCACTGATGGTGAGATTTAGTGAACTCATTCATGTATTGGAGAAACAAATCTCTGTGGTATTACTATTCACTAATGTAAATTTCCAACTTAAATAAAAAGCATGACATGGGTGTTCCCACTTGTAGTAGTGCTCAGATATGCTGTGACTTTGAAGTTAAGTAGATCTAGCTCTAAATATTGCCACTGATGGTAGAAGCCTGAAAAGAACTTAACATCTTAGTTCCTAGGTTCTTACTCTATAAAGTGAGAATAAAAGTTACTTCCTTTAAAGTGCTCAATGTAATGCTTAGCACATGTAAGATCCTCAAAAAATTATAGCTCCAACAGAATACAATATTTATATTATAACATACTGCACAACAGGTAAAATGAATGACCTAAAGAAAAATCTAGATAATATAATGTTGGGAGAAAACTCAAGTTGCAGAAAAATACCTATTAACGTGATATCACGTAAATGTCAAAAACAATATTGCATGTTTTATAGAAGCATATATATGTGTGTGTATAAATATATGTTTTATATATATCTTAATATAGTTTATAAAAATGCACACACATATACATATATCATGAGAGTATAAAAATATGGATGAAAAGGACAACTTCAAAAGAGTAGTTCAGGGGTGCCTGGGTGGCTCAGTAGTTAAGTGTCTGCCTTCGGCTCAGGTCATGATGCCAGAGTCCTGGGATCGAGCCCTGCATCAGGCTCCTTGCTCGGCAGGAAGCCTGCTTCTCCCACTACCATTCCCTCTGCTTGTGTTCCCTCTCTCGCTGTATTTCTCGCTGTCAAATAAATAAAAATCTTTAAAAAAAAAAAAAAGAGTAGTTCACCCCTGGGAGAGAAGTAAATAGAGTCAGTAAGGGAGTAAAAGAGAGGGTCTTAGTTCTTTCAGGCTTTATTTCTTAATAAAGATATGAAATAAAATGAAATAAAATGAAAGATATGAAATAAATATGGCTTCTAACATTCATTGTATCCTAGAAAGTAGATACAACATTTGTTCCATCATTGGTGTTACTTACAGTTTCCTTTGTACTCTGTTCAAAATATTTCCTAATCAAAAAAAATATATTTTTTAAATGAGGGAAGGGAAAAAAAATCCTCCATATTGTGGGTGGGCCTCATCCAATCAGTTGAAGGCCTTAAAAGAACAAAGACTGACCTTCCCTGAGCAAAAAGGGATTCTGCCAGTGGACTCTGGACTTAAGCTGCCAGTCTTCACTGAGTCTCCAGCCTGCTAGCCTACCCGGCAGATTTGGGGCCCATCAAGCCTCCAATCATGCGAGCCAGCTCCTTAAGACACTGGCCACAGGGGCGCCTGGGTGGCTCAGTCGTTAAGCGTCTGCCTTCGGCTCAGGTCATGATCCCAGAGTCCTGGGATCGAGCCCTGCATCAGGCTCCTTGCTCGGCAAGAAGCCGGCTTCTCCCGCCATCATTCCCTCTGCTTGTGTTCCCTCTCTCGCTGTGTTTCTCTCTGTCAAATAAATAAAATCTTTAAAAAAAAAAAAAAAGACACTGGCCACAGAAGAATCTTCAGGAACAATAACTGCAAAGGCCCTAGGAAAGGGGTGAGTGTGGTGTGTCAAGGACAGAAGGGAAACATGTGGTGGAAAGTCACGATCAAGGCAGGGTTCTGTGAGAAACGTGTTTTGAGATGGAGCTGGCATGTTAATCAGATCAAGCTGGACCAAAAAGTCCAGTGAAAGTTGAGACCCCGGGGCCTCTGTGAGAAAAGCTTGCTGAGAGAGGAGCAGAAGTGGGAAGACTACATATCTAGATGTGCTTGATATCATGAAAAGATGCTCACAAAGTAGAGTTCAGTACTGCATTTCCAGATCTCTCTTGCAATTAGGATTTTCCACGTTCTTACATCTAAGAGATAGAGGCAATGCAATATCCTACTTTACTGCCCATGGCGAGATATTTGCCTCATCATGACCCCAAGTGAGAAAGGAAACCTTAGACAAAGATGTGGGATCTCTGCTCTTCTGTGCCATCACACTGAGTGTTAGTGCTTCCTGGGGTCTTCTCCTTGGTCTTCTCAATTCACTCCTGGAAAACGTCCTCCCTTCCCCTGCTTTTCATTGTGTGCTGAGGACTCCAATGCAGTATCTCTAGCACTGATCTGTTAATCCAATTACCAAATGGAACTTTTCACATGACTGCCCCAAAGACATTTTAAACTCATCCTGTCCCAAATAAATTCATAGTCCCCCCTCTTTTTTAATCCCAGTGATCTCCAGATCGTTCTGTATTCCTTCTCCCAACTGAGAGCATGCCGGTTTCCACGCAGCTCCCCAAGCCAGAGATCCAGTGGTCCTCATTTCCCTGTCCTACCTACTTCCATCATTTCTAAAGCTAATGAAAAGAAAATGGTGGAAGTGTGAACTACTGAGGGGAAAATTCAGCTGACCAAAACAGTAATATAAGAAAGGAAACTTATGGAGTATATGATAATGGAAGGAAGATAGTAAACCAATACAGGAGATCTACCATCTCGTTATTTCAAACAGGGCTCATGATCAATAAACCATTATATTTCAAAAATATAAGATATGATCCATCTTCTCTTTATCATAGAAACATGTGAAATTTTGTCTTTTTAAAACAGAAGAAAATGACTTACACTGAGTACATGGCTGTGTATTATTTCATTATATTGTATATTATTTTGCTTATGACTCTGATAAATATTTATATAAGTGAAAATAAATGCATAACAATAGAAACTAATAAGTTATTTATGTGAAACTCAAAAAATTATTTTTTTAACCAAAGCGCCAACTGGATTTTTAGTCCAACTTTATCTTATTAGCTTTTAGCAACTGTTTCAAGTGGAATTGCCTGTTAAAGTACCAGGATTTTTAAACATTAACCAACACTTTCAGTTTCTTATTTCCTGTTATTAAAATGAACTACCACCCTTGTAATCAGGAATGACCCCATTTGCCCAATGACACAGAAACTATAAAGTACTGATTTCATCAGTGCTTATCTTAAAAAGAAAAAAAAAAGGCAACATGAAACGTTCATCTTTTGACACCGATGTCACTATTTCTTCCAATGTCTTCCAACCAGAATGGAAAGGAAGTAGGCTCATGACCTACTCCTAAGAGGGAAAGGAGCTCCTCAGAGAATGGACAATTACTAAAGCCTGAATCACCAAAGAATATGTATTTTCCAAGGAAAGCTAGACAGTTCCATAATGATCTGACTGTGAAAGCAGCCCTGCAGCAGAAGACCTACAACAAATAATTTTTTTCTTTTTAGAAGTTTACCATGTTATTTGTTTGGGACCCTACTTTTGTGGATATATTTATGTGTGACATGATACTAAAAAAGAAGCCTTTGGGGTGCCTGGGTGGCTCAGTTGGTTAAGCATCTGCCTTTAGCTCAGGTTATGATCCTGGGGTCCTGGGATTAAGCCCTGCATTGAGCCCTGCTTTGGGCCCTGCATCGAGCCTTGCACTGAGCCTTGTAGTGGGCTTCCTGCTCAGCAAGGAGTCTGCTCCTTCCTCTGCCCCTCCTCCCACTCATGCTCATGCTCTCACTCGCTCTCTCTCAAATAAAATCTTTAAAAAAATTTTAAAAATAAAAGTGAGAAGACTTCAAAATGATTCAAACCAAGGTACCCTTTAGAACTAGTGTGCTCTGTGAGAGAACCTTATTTTTTTTAAAAGCACTTTTGCTATACATAGATCCAATTCATCCAGTTCAATCACTGACCCTAAAGAAGCCAATTGAGGCTAGAAAACACTTCTTTTCCTGAAGTCCAAGAAACTGAGAGGACAGTGAAATGTGTGCTGGCTACACAGAGGGCTTGAATTAATCAAGTTTCTAGGGTCAAATTAAGAAATGGTTTATTAGGTAATATCTGCTTTGTTCCAACAAACCCACCTAGCAGCTTCAATTACTTAATGGAAACACAGATCAAAGCAACAGAATTTTCAGGTTAAAGATCATAAAGTTCAACTTCCTTCAATTTAACAAGCGAGGAAAATGAAGCTCAGATGACCTGACTTGTTACAGAGAATGATGGTTTGCTCAGTCACTCAACTGTTAATGGAGACCTGACCTTTTGACTGCTAAACCAGTGCCCTGCCCACCACACCCAAGGGCATATTGGACTCTCCCTGCTGTGGAAGATGGATAGAAGGCCTTGCCATGTGAAGGAAATCACAATCAAGTGTCCTAGTGTAGGTGAACAGGAGGCATTGCCTTCCCCACCCACCCAGCGGTGTTTTATTTGTGGTGTCAAATTAAGGCACAGTACATGCAGAGACCACAACTGCTCACTATTCTCTAAATCTGTCATGAGCTTGTAACTCACTGAGAAACCTTTGAAAAACTGCTTTGTGAAAATAATTTCAAAGACTCTTCTTGGGCAGCACAAACAAAAGCAAGCCTCTATTCTTTCTGCCCTCCCGGTGGATTAACAGATGAACACAGCTTCATCTGTCACCAGATGAGGCTCCGTCAAGGGCACCTGTGTACTCACCATGAAACCAGGGAGCTATGGTGTCTGAGGTTCTCTGATAGCCAGCTCGCAGCGGTAGCTGCTCCTCTTTAAACCACCGAATGATGTCCTCCTGGGCAGAGTTGGATGTTGTCCTCGTCACTCCCTGGTTTCTGAGATTTAGAGAACAGTTCTTCAAGTTAGGTTTTTTGTTTTTTTTTCTTTCATTTTTTTTTTCCTTTTTTTTTTCAAGTTAGGTTTAACTAACTTGAAAACAATGCCTTCAAAAATCATATATATCCTGGCTATATAAATCATGTATAAAGGGAGAGAGAAGTACATATATTTGAAGATCTAATTACATGGGCTGAGTTAATGGCAAGTTGGACCCCTAATTACAGCTAACTCCTCAAGGGTTAGTCAAAAAAATAGGAAGGCACATAAATCTGTCACTTGTCCTTCCAGTCCTGTAGGGCTAGTCATGGGTATGAGCTACTGCTGTGTTAATACATAGATTTTAATTCATTTTTATTATGAATAAAAGCTCCATTAACTTCCAATTAAAATTTGAGAAAATAAGCATTAAAAAGTGAAATTCACCCCTAGCACTATTTTCCTTGGGAGCATGTTCTTGCAAATAAAACAAATGCAATAAAAAAATTTTCTTTCCTAACATTTTCAGTATTAAACTTTCTCTTCTTTCTGTTTCCAACCTCCCTGACTTGCTCTCTTCTCTTCCACACTTTGAAAAGGTTTGGTTCTGCTAAAGACAGTCTCAGAAATATAAAGTCAAAGAAAGAAGAGTGTTTGAAGATCGGTAAGAAAAAGATACAAGCGGCAGAATCATTTTGAAATATTCTCAGTCACAGAACTAAAGTTCTGGGATGTAAGTCAATTTCCACTACAAAAAGTAACACTGCAATGTAATAAGCATATTTCCAAATCTCACACAACAGCCCACTAATTTTGAGCAGAACTCAGTATAAAAACAATAATGAGTTTGGATGAACTGCTGGGATGCCTGTCATGTAAATTAACTTATGGCTCTTTCTGCGTTTTATGGTAACACATGTCCCCATAAGTTACATGTGACATGAATGTCAGGTGTACATAAAAGTATGTACATATTCATATGCATGCATACATAGCATTTTAGAGAAGACAGACTATAATATTTGACTTTTTTGGGAATCAGATCCTGCACACACATGAGATTACATGATGAGTGCTCTTACTAGCTTTTGAATTAGGTTCTTTTCCTTTGGAACGTCTTTGGAGGTTAAGCAAAAACTCTAAGGACAGCCAATTTCTGTCTTTTCTTGGGCTGGCTCCTAGCTGACCTTGGTCATACACTGTTGTCTCAGCCCAGAAACTATCCAGTCTGGCCGCCCCACAATTAGCATTTCATGCAAGTGTGTTAAGTTGGAAAAACTGAGCTCACTGAGCACAGCTTGAGACAAGAATTGCCCTTATTAAAGGCTACCTTCACTGCTGTCAATCACATACACTGTGCACTAAAAATAGTGTGGACCAGGGCATATTACACGTCATAGTCACCCCCTTGGAAGAGCCTGGAGAACAGGGGCAGGTACACAAACAGCCCTGCTGGGGGTCTGGGGCCAATGCACAGACCAGCTTGGGTGCTGAAGAGGACCCTGGGCAGGAGCTCACACCTTTGTGACCTGTTTACAAAACTGCAAGGATACCTGTTTCTGATTACTTTTCTTAGGTTTTTGTCCATAAGAAAAAAATCATTCCCCAAACTGTCACTTTATAGAACATGATCTTTTAGTTCTGGTCCCCACATCCCAAAATGGAATCTTTCAGTTGAGTAAGCAGAAATAATTATAGTAAAGGAAAATGTCCACCTTCCTGTTTCCTCTGAAGTCATAATCCCCATTAGGAAAAGCCTTGAAGATCAGTACTGACTCCAAGCAAAGAAAGATTTGTTTGCTTTCTATTTCTCTATACTTGTAACAGAGAAGTATTTTTGGTTTTCATTTCAGAAGGCAAGGCTTTAGATAGTTCTGTTTTGTTTAATTACTATTTGATTCTTCTGGTATATTTTACATAATGTCTTTCTACATATTAGAATATGAAAAAATCCAGGAGAAAGTAATTTTATGAACAGTTAACTAACATAAGGGAAAGGGGGTTTCTGCTATGATACCACTGTATTTTTCTTCAGGGAGTTTACAAAACAAACTGTTCTACCTAATTTCTTATACCTGAGGAGACAAAGGTACCATCATGACCAAAAAAGTGTTCATTCAAAGAAGCAACAGGTCCAAACTCAACATATGAACTTGGCTCTGTATCCCAGAATGAGGATTACCATCAAATCATTAATCCTGAGCAATGAAAATATAACTCTATGATGCCATGGAGGTCAGCAAGCCCTTAGGTTCCTCCTTGGATATTGTTTCCTACGAAGAGCGATACTGAGCACTGATGAAACCCCACCGTTTCTGCTTCTCCCCTCACTGGCCCGGCTACTGCCACTACATGGGGGTGGGGATCTGCTAGTAGCGCAGGAAGGCACTGAACTCGATGTGCATCCTCTCTAAGTTACTGATTATCCTAATTATAACTCTGGATATTTTATAGATAAGAAGAAGATGAATCCAGACCAAGTATCTCAGGAAGACAGGCTTAGAGGTGAGGCTGAATTTAATTACACAGGCAGCCAGCTGATCTTCCACTCCCTAAGGCCCATCATGCAATTTGTCTTTAATCAGCCAGTTTCAACCGTTATGCTTAAAGCCATCTGTGTGGCTTCTTACCTAACAGGCTTTCGAGGGTATCCCGCCAGGTTGAGGAAGTGAGGCTTGGGTGGAAGGGGAGGTCTTTTTGGTTTCTGTAGAACTCCTGGGGGGCTTTCTGGTCCCTCACTGCTTCTTCCTTTTTCAGCTGCTAGGGATAACCTCTTGTAGTCTTCCCGTGCTTGTTTAGCCAAAGAGCGTCTCTTCTCATCAGCTGCTTTGGATTTTCGCACTAGAAAAACAAGGGGGTTTGAGAAAGGCCCTGGTCAGCCCACAGAGATGGTGAGAAGAATCAGCTGGTGAAGAGAGCAGTCTCTCAGAAGATTCTGTCATCTGCTGATAATAATGAACAATCACTATCAACGCCTAGGACCCACATAGTTCGGGCCTGCACATTCACAGCTGCCCAGCCTTCACTGCAGGATTCTTGTCTTTCTAAGATGGTTTTAGGACATCTTAAGAGGGAGGAGGAGTAGGAGGAAGGGAGGAGATAGAAATGGAAAACCACGTGTTCGAGAATTTCCTGCATTTGGAAACACTAAGTGATGAGTCGCAGCCTGAGTGCGAATTCCAACTGGCCGGGAGCCTCTGAATAAGAAGAGGTGATATCATCCCTCACACGCTCAGCTCAGGACGTCACTAGCGAAGATCAGGCTGTCAGGAACTCCTCAGCCGGTGGCTCATGACCATGAGGGACAGGGCGAGAGATGGGCGGGGCTTGCCATGAATCACACTCAGAGTCCCCAGAGAGCTGAACCAAGTGTGAATTGGTCTCCCAGACCAAAAAAATAAAATGATTCTCACCACAATCAGAGAATGTGCTCGTACACCTAAAAAGCACCCCAAGGCCAACTTCTAATGTTGCTCTGTAAAATAGAGTGTTTATCGTTTTGTTTTAGCAACACAGTAGTAAGGGCTCTAATGCAGGATACGAAGACTAATCTTCACTCAGTGTGTTTGCACTTCAGGTGTTCTTGGTCAAGCCCTGTTATGTCTGACTTCAAAGAGATGCCAAAAATGTTCCATTAAACTAGAACTGCACTGCATGGAAGTGACTGGATCTTGCAAATATTTTCATTTCACAAAACTGTCATGTTAATAGTGTTCATTGTAATGGAACTGAAGACCATGCTGCAAACATTCACTCCCATTCTCCTGTTCTCACCCTCGAGTGGCCTCAAGGGATGACCTGGCTGGTAAACCTCTTTCTAGGTGAGCTCGAAACCTTTATGATGTCTCAAACCTATATTTGCCCCTAGCATCGCTGAGCATGCGTGACTCTGGCTTAGCCTACACTGACCTCTTCCTGAGGGGGCTCATCTCTGGCGCTGCTGACTCAGAAACGAGTCAGAGTCAGGTCATAGGTATGGGAGGGATGCTGATATAGCCAATCGGTTATTCCTGGGTTCTTCTATTACAAAGATAAGGTGAATTCACTGTTGAAAATTTAGAAAAGTACAGAATACCAAGAAGAATTCAAATAAAGCTCAAATCCCATCCCTCAAAAAAAAATTTTTTAATGTTAACATGTTAATGACCTTCCAGTTCTTTTACTTCAATAAAGGCATTTTCAAATAGCGATACTTTTCATACTATTTTATAACATTTTTTCTTCAAATGAAAAAGAGATATAAACATATCCCAAGGTCATTAAACCCTCTTCCAAACCATGTTTTTTCAGAGCTATATACAATTCCATCAAATAGCTATATCACAACTGTGATGGTACAAAAATGAAGGAGAACCTTTCTACTATTCAAGAAGTGCCTCCTAGGCCTTTGTGTAACAACTTGTAATACTTCTCTCAACAACCATTTTAAGTGCTTCTTAGATCGACTAAGAGAAGGAATTGGCCTGGAGGGTCTAAGGTGTTATGGAGGCCTCTGGGTACTCACGAGATGCCTGCCACTCTGAATCTTCTTTCCAGCTTTTATAAATCTGCTTGGTTTTCTCCTCATCTATTTGTTTTAGTTCTTCATCTTGTGTTTTCTTCACAGATTCTTTCTTCTGTTTAAAAAAAAATACACACACACACACACACACAACCAGAAATAAACACTAGTGAGTAACTCTGGCAGTTTTCTGCCAGGAGGAAGAAGAGGAGTGGGGAGGAGGTGGAGGAGTCAGAGGCTCCGAGGAGCCGGTGATGTAACTCCCTCTGACCCCTTGCTAGGCATTAGTTGTTATGGGAAAAGCTTGGAGTGGGTGAGACCAGAAGCTCACTCTATCACAGCCTCACTGTGCAACCCTGTGGTCCACTACCAAACCTCTCTTAGGCTGTCTTTGCTTAAGTAGAATTAGAAAACCAAAAATATTTCAAAGGGTTACAGACAGGGTAAAGTCATATTTAAAAAGTATCTCCTGGGGCACCTGAGTGGCTCAGTGGGTTAAAGCCTCTGCCTTCAGCTCAGGTCACGATCTCAGGGTCCTGGGATCGAGCTTCTCTGCTCAGCAGGGAGCCTGCTTCCCCCTTCTCTCTGCCTGCCTTTCTGCCTGCTTGTGATCTCTCTCTATCAGATAAATAAATAAAATCTTAAAAAAACAAAGTGTCTCCCAAAGTCTGTAACACATAGAAAACTCAATAAATACCCATTTTCCTCAAACATCACTTATCTGTTTTAAATTGAATTCCCTCAAATAGTGTGTAAACATCACTTCATGGCACCAATGTAAACACTGCAGTATCCGACAGGCTCCATAAAAATAACAGTACCTTTCTAGAGCAATCTCAGCTGTACCTCCATGTGCCCTCAAACCAGTCCAAAAATGTGGTACTATGGGCACCTGGGTGGCTCAGTTGGTTAAGGGTCTACTTTCAGCTCATGTCATTATCCCGGGGTCCTGGGATAGAGCCCCCACATCGGGCTCCACGCTCAGCAGAGAGTCTGCTTCTTCCTCTGCCTTTGCTCCTCCCCCCTGCTCATACACCTGCTCTCTCTCTCTCTCTCTCAAATAAATAAAATCTTAAAAAAATTATTTAAAAATGTGGTACTTCCGCATGATTTTAGGTGACCCAAAAAGAAATATATATATTTTTATTTTTACAAAGCACCCTCTTTGAGAAAATATAAAATAAGAAACATGAGTCTTCCTTAAAAAGGGAATTTGCTTTTTTTCAAATTGTAAAATATACATAACACAAAAATTATCATTTTAACCTTTTTAAAAATTGCTGAAGAATACACATAACATAAAAACCATGTTAGCCATTTTGACGTGAACAGCTCTGTGGCATTAAGTACACTGAAGGGAATTAGTTTTTAATTAAAGAAAAACGAACACACCAAATCACTTAGACCTAAAAAGTACTTTGTTTGGGTATTGCCTTCTGAGTGCTTATTAGAAAACTGAATTTAGCACTTGGTGAACCAAATAAAAGCCTCAGTCACCTGTAATAATGAAGCAAGCTGAGAGGGTCAGAAAAGACTGACCATGCTTCGCTCTGTATCGGAATCGACAGGTCTTTTTCTGTGTGTGCGTTTTCCCCTAGAAAGATGAAGACATTCTTTCTGTTCAATTATTTCACCCCAACTAAAATATAAACTTTGATGTTGTGAAACTCAGTTTTGATCATTGTGGGAAGTTATAAATCACAGTTAATGTAGGAGGTGATCATTCATATACTCTTTCATTTCAGATGTAACTAAACTTTCATGTATTATTTTCATTTTTTTCTTACTTTCCTTTCTTGCCTAGAGCTAAGTCCTCTTGGTTTCCTCTTATTATAAAAACAAACCAAAAAAACCCAGCTTTTGGTGTTTTAAATTACTGTTAAAATTTGTTATCATGTACTGAAGCCATGTATAAACCTGAAATACATAAAAAGTACTGCTAGCAATTTCTAAGCATAAACAGAAAAAAACTTAAAAGTGGAGCTTTGTTCATCTTCCACATGCATATTTTAAAGTGATTTAAAAAAGTGTCTACATCTAAAATGAATTTCTTGTAGGCAGGATATAGATGGGCCTTGTTTTTTTTCCCCCCCAAATATGTTTATTTTATTTTTTTAATGTTACAAGATTTATTGTTCATGCACTACATCCAGTGCTTCCTGCAATACATGCCCTCGTCAATAAAGAAGACATACAAATGGCTAACAGACACATGAAAAAATGTTAATCATCTTTAGCCATCAGGGAGATTCAAATCAAAACCACACTGAGATACCACCTTACACCAGTTAGAATGGCCAAAATCAACAGGACAGTAAACAACAAATGTTGGAGAGGGTGTGAGAAAGGGGCACCCTCTTACACTGTTGGTGGGACGGCAAGCTGGTGCAGCCACTTTGGAAAACAGTGTGGAGATTCCTCAAGAAGTTAAAAATAGAGCTACCCTATGACCCTGCCATCACACTACTGGGTATTTACCCCAAAGAAGCAGATGTATTACAAAGAAGGGCCACATGTACCCCAATGTTCATAGCAGCAATGGCCACAATCACCAAACTGTGGAAAGAACCAAGATGCCCTTCAACAGATGAATGGATAAATGTATATATGGTCCATATATACAATGGAATATTATGCCTCCATTAGAAAGGACGAATATCTAACTTTTGTATCAACATGGACGGGACTGGGAGAGATTATGCAGAGTGAAATAAGTCAAG
>CM053604.1:137742178-137805648 GCA_028646535.1 Procyon lotor | reverse complement strand
TGTTCATAGCAGCAATGGCCACAATCACCAAACTGTGGAAAGAACCAAGATGCCCTTCAACAGATGAATGGATAAATGTATATATGGTCCATATATACAATGGAATATTATGCCTCCATTAGAAAGGACGAATATCTAACTTTTGTATCAACATGGACGGGACTGGGAGAGATTATGCAGAGTGAAATAAGTCAAGCAGAGAGAGCCAATTATCTTATGGTCTCACTTACGTGTGGAACATAAGGAAAAACATGGAGGGCACTGTGAGAAGGAAAGGAAAGGGGAATGGGGGGAAATCAGAGGGGGAGATGAACCATGAGAGACTGAGGGTTTGGGGGGGGTGGGAGGTTGGGCGAGCCTGGTGATGGGTATTGAGGAGGGCATGTATTGCATGGAGCACTGGGTGTGGTGCATGAACAATTAATCTTGTAACACTGAAAAAATAAACATATTTGGGAAGGAAAAAAAAATAGACACCTTTAGATTTAGAAAAAAAATGATTTAAAATGATTAGAAAAGAGCTATAACATTAAACCATGATAGCAGATATGGCTGCTTAGAAAAAGCAAAAAGTTTACAAAGTGAGTCTACTAAAGGAGAAATATTCACTAATAATGCCAGTGGTATGTGGCTGATGACAATCAAATGTTGGGGAGTGCTATAGCTAGTAAATCATATTCCTTTTTAACCTGCAGCGTCACTATGTTTGGGGCACAGAGAGAAAGGAGACAAAATAGTGAGTTTCAGAAAGTAATGGATGAGATGAGCCCTGACCACTCTTTGGTCAAAGCAGCTAGAAAACTTAAGGACTTGTCTTGATTCTCTAAGAATTCCTCCAGAAAATTTACTTTTAGCAAAATCTTTACAGGTTGGTCTTTAATTCCTCTACTTAGGAAACCAAACCATTATTCCATTTTTAGAAGTTTTTCCAAGAAGCATGTAGGTCCAGGATGGGGATGGTGAGCCAAGCATGGGAAAGTCAGATAGAGGCTGAGGGGTGAAGGGACAGCACGACTAAGGCCGGACACTGGTCCAAACACCCACAGGCTGAGGTTTAGACATGAGGTTATATCTCACACAGAAAGTCTCTCATCCCAGCCTGTTAATGGAAATACTTCCCACCAGTTTCCTCATTAGACTCTTTCCATTGCCTCCAAAGTCAAAAAACTCTGTTTTATTATCTTTGTTCTCCAGAGAAGCTGAGTAAGTGATCTATCCACTCATTTATTCTCTTGAGTTCCCATATAATTTCTCAAGTTAGAGAAGGAATGCATTGGCCCATGGCTCTGCACATTCTCATGAAAGGGTGTGAAGACTATGAAAAGCTGGCTGTCTCACATCTAAAAATGCTTGAGAACCATCTAGTCTACCCCATTATTTTGGAGACAAGAAAGCTTAAGCTCTCTCTTTTCCATCTAGACTCACTCTCTAGATGATTGCATCTTTAATCATGGCTTGACATAACACCATGATACCAGATTCTTTACAAGGGTCTACATGATTTTTCAGCCCTAATCTCCCTTCTCATTCATTGACCTTTCTGCTGTTCCTTGACCATGACAAGCACTCTCTTGCCTTCGTGCCTTCATACTTGGTATTGCTTCTGCCTGAGACATAATTTCCCCCAGTCATCCACATGGCTCTCTCCCTCATTACTTCAGTTCTCTACCCCAGTAGTACCATCTCAGAGTAGCCTTCTCTGACCACCTCTGTAAAAGGCCTATCCCCTCCCTTCCAGCATTCCTCAGCTCCCTTATCCTGCATTAATTTTCTCCACAGAACTTATGACCATCTGACTTCATAGATGTGTTTGTTGTCTGTCTCTCTCATCCAGAATATAAGCTTCTTGAGGGCAGGGATTTTATCTCTTTTGCTCTTGGTACTTCCAATGCCTGTAACAGTGCCTAGCACACAAGAGAAACTCAATAGACATTGGTTGAATAAATACACAGATCCTCTGTTTTTCTATCATTTAAAATGAAACAATGCAATCCAAGCAGTGTTACTGAAAGTTTCTCTTAGATGTTCTATTGCTGCTGTTTTAGAAAGGTATGTGTTATACCAGCAAGATGCACACTGGGACTACCCTGCAAAAATTCATCATAGTTTCTCGAAGGCTCCATGCGAGTTATCCCAGTTCACACCATGCCCTCACAGATCGCACTGTCCACTGGAACACAGGCTTCCATCATGGCTCCGCCTCAGGCCTGTGGTCACTCAGAACTTCTCTTTATGGCTTCACATCTTACACTACTTTTTCAAACTTTCTGCAGGTCAAATCCTATTATGGTTTCCAACTGCCCATCTATGCTCCATTTATTGTGAGGAATGTACGATGTGATACAATCTGGCATGATGGGGAAACAGGCTCTGCCTGCAGGGAGAATCACATCTAGATGGGTGTGTGAGAGATCTGAGTGCCCAAAGGAGCTCCCGGCACAGTGGGCATGGATGGCTCATCAAATAGGGTCAAGCTCACAGAAACAAAGAACACATAAGGAACTTAATCTGAATTCACAATTTCTGCCAAGTTAAATGCTTCATTTGTCGCTGTCTGAAATCAGTCTTCCCTCAGTGTTTGCTGCAGCCCAAGATGTTGTCTCTGTGTTAGATCTTCCATATGGAGTTTAGCTGATATGTCTTGGCACCTGTTCTTTCCATGATACTCAAGACTTTCCTAATTCCAGATAAACAGGTAAAAATGAATAGCTATGTTGACAAGCTTTTATAGGCAGATTTCACATCTGCTGCTTTTATTTCTGCATGAGACTAATATACCAATTTGTGAAACATTAGTGGAAATGGCTATGCATTTAGCCCCCTGAAGACAGAATATAAGCCTTTACCTGGTGAAATCCATATGCCTTCATACGATTGATAGAATCTGCCAACATTTGTTGAATATTTCTTGAGGAACTGGAGAGTGACTAAAAATTAAATGAAACATGTTTTTATACCATTTAGAACTACAATGCAATTTTAGCAGAAAATCTGTTCATGCTTCCCTCATTTCAGTGTCTTCTAATGTGCCCCACCTGCATAGGTAGATGCACCAAAGTTTCCCACCAGCACCTGAGTTCCTGAGCCAAAAATGAAAAAGGTAGCAGGTATGCAAAGCTTTAGCCTCCCCACTCAGTAGGGCTTAGAAATGAATTATCGCTCAAGATCCTGGAGCTAGTGGTTTACTCATGACAAGTGGGTTTCTGTATTTTGTTTCCAGCTGGTCTCAGGGCCCCTGAATGACTTCTAGTTATCACCATTATTCCTTAATTTAAATTCTCTTCTTCTCTTAATCCCTGCTCTACCTCATTCCTGGTTTTGGTCAGACCAGAGAAACGCTTAGTCTCTGCCATTTAACTGCATACGCCTTGCTCTCTCTCTAGGTAGGACCAGAAGCAGGATTGGAATATCAGTTCGGTGCCTGGGAACCCTGCCCACTTTCCCTGCCTGATCGCACTCCCCACCTCTCCCATGCCTGTTACCCAGCCCAGTGTCTGGGTTTCCGATGCTCCAGACTGACTTCCCAGGAGGCATCTCCTGCCAATGGGGTTCCTGGATCCATTGCCTGGATTCCCTGGTTGTCACTCCTGCCTGCCACATGCCAACTGCTCAGACATCATGACTGAGCTGGCATAACATACTGAGTGCCTCTTTAGACCAGGTCAGTCACACAGGCCACACACCTGGTCCCTGACCTGATCGTAGAGTCTGGGCCAAGTCTCACCATTGAAAGCCACACGTCCCATATGGCTTAACGGAGCCACCTGCAGCCCACATTACCAGGATTTATGTGTCTTGTGCCTCAGGATTCACTCCTGAATTTTGATATTGATCAGAAATTGTCAGTAAATTTTCAGAAAAATGTTGGTACCAAGATTCAGTGTGGAGCACAGAGGATACTTTAGAGTGGTTACTGTGCCACGTAATAAACCAGTATGGCTACCTCAATCTTGCTTCCTTTTTCACAGTAGCTACACTTCATTTCCTAGCTGCCCTAGCAGTTAGGTATGCCTGTGGGAATAAGTTATCTCCACTATACTGCAGGTGATAGCTAGTATTCGTCACTTCTTTTCTAGTCCTTAAAACCTTCACACATGCCTCTAGGCCACTTCCCCTTTCCTATGCTTACTGCTAAAGACTGGAGAACCATCAAAAGCCTGAGTCCCTAACTGACTGTGTGGATCTGGGCTCTCCCGAATGGAACCCATCCTGGATGTTATGAGAGAAAGATGAACTTCTGTTACATTTTGACCATTGCATTTTTGGTCTATTTGTTACAAAAGTTTCATCTATGTTAATTGATAAAACTGGCCATGGCAATTGCTGGTGGCACCCTTCAAGCCTTCTGTTGGGATTTTTTACTAATCATGGGGAGTGCTAGTAGTGCTGATTCCACTGGTGGCTACTAGTCATGGAAGGCCCATTATGACCAGGCACTGTGACTTAATAAGTATTTTCATTACTCACAACACCTCTAATGGATGGGGAACACAATGCCCAATTATCAGAGGAAGAAACTGAGTTGCAGAGGAGTTGTGTATCTTGCTGGCCTCACACAGCTGACTTGGGCCAGAGCTTATAGTTTTTCCACTATGTCAACACTGTAACTATAGGAAATGAGCTCTAGGTTAAAAGTTTCTTTGTGCTTATTACTTGGCAAAAAATGAATTCTATAGGTGTCAAAATTGCTACCTACAATATTCTGTCTTGTTTTTTATTTTCATATTATAAAAGGATACATAACTTCTTTGCATCCAAAATAGTAATCAGTTCTCCTTATTTATGAACAAGTTAGGACTATTCCAGCAGGAACAGTATGTTTGTGTATGTCTGTTCAAAAGTCCAATGCAATTTTGAAGGGTTTGGGCTTGCAGTCTCTGAATAAATGTCTACCATAAGGAATGTGAGTTTTAAAAACAGGCTCACTCTCCCTTTCTTCAATGCTATAAGATCTGTGGGGCATCATTTTGCAAAAAGGATCAGTTTCATCTATGTTGAAAATTAGGAGGCAGCTAACCATCCTCCCCAATCCTCATGCACTGTAGATAAGGTTCCAGCTTCGGTATCTACACCCTCGGCCTCTCCACTGGTTTGTCACAGGACCTGGACCAATGCAGCCAGCACAGCTTTGGACCCAGGATTTGTTAGCAGTACCTCCACCATGCTCAGCCTTTAAGCTCTCCAACAAACTCTCAGTTGTTTCCTGAATTAGCATCAGGCTAACAGGCATCTGACACGTCTCTTCTAACATATATTCTACTTTGTCAAGCATTTTCCCCCATCACTTGCCAATTACTATTATGGGTATAATATGTTAAGCATACTGTGTGAGTTATTCTTTGTCCCTTAGAATTATTTGTTCAACTGAATGATTCATCTTATATACACATACAACACTGTTTTATCAACACTTGCTTTTTGTTTTATTATTTTAATTTTTTTCCATCATCTGTCTATCACCAAAGGCAAACTACCCCAAGATAGACCACTTTGGCATGCAGATTATTTTTTAGTTAAAAGCAATCAAAACACATATTCAGGAAAATCTCTTTACCTCCCCAACTCAACTGCCTAAAAGAATTTAGATAAAGGACCTGTTCCAGGAAGAAAATTATCACTATAGATAACTACATTATACTATGAACTAGGTATGGCAAGGCCTGTCTGATCAAAGTCCTCTATGTCCCATTCTTTCTGAGTGACCCAGCAAACGTTTGTTCACCATTTACTCCTTTTCATCTTCCTGGGAATTACATTCATTCCCTTTAAGTCCCAGACCCTTAGCCTCTTCTTCCTTAGTTCAGGATGATATATATACCTCATTTTGCTTGACTGTCTTTGGAATTCCCATGTCTGTGTGGATTTCCCATACAAATGAAATTAAATTTGATTTTCTCCTGTTAATCTGTCTCATGCCAATCTGATTCTGAGTCTGGCCAAAAGGACCTTGATGGGCAGAGGAAATTCTTCCTCCCTGACACCAGCATTTCAACACTCTCACTGCTTTTACACTTATCAGAAATGATGACGTTATTCATATTCTTAAGATAATTCAAAACTAAGCACAGACACATGAACCAGACAATGGAATGGATGTGATGGTGGGGATTGAAGGCACGAGTGTGACCATCAGCACCATCTGCTGGAGCCAGTCAGCGTTGCCTGCCTTTCTTTGTCAGAAGGTTCAGTATACCAAAGCTCAAACTTGGCTCTTGAGTAGAAGAGTCTGAGCATAAAGACTTTCGATTAGTTTAACAACCACCCAATTAACAACCACACGATACTTCTACTGAAGTACTTCTATATGCCTAAAATATACTGTAAACTCCAAAACTATTCACATATACTAAGAACTACATTTATAAAAAATCTAATTTTCAATGTGAACCAAGATTTGCCATTATTCCAAAGTGCTAAAATAATATGAAGAACTAATAAAGACTTGTGTAGAGCAAGTTCATTCAGATACACTTACACATTCTACAAACCCATGGAATACAAGTTCGATGTAATAGACTAAAAATAGTATAATCCAAAGGAGATTTCCTTTATTTAAAAAAAACCAGATTACTGCCTCAAAAGTGATGACTAATGATGACCAAATAGACACAATCTTAGGAATACCAATGCCGCTGTGAGCACTCTCAGAGTGAAGATAAAGAGGTTTCTTAGAGAGGGTACCACCCATCTGAAGCTTCCATATGATGCTATGTTCCAGGAAATATACTCTTTAGTTATTCCTATTTGTAACACAAGAAAGAGATGAAAGATACCACCTACCTGCATATTTTTTGCTTTCAAAGCACTTTCAAGTCCAGTACATCATTTGACCCTCATTATCAACCCCATAAGGGGGTCAAAGCAGGTACCTTTACCAGAGGTAAACTGACTTGTTAATAGCAAGGAAAGCAGAGACAGAAACCCATGTCCTCTCCATGTCTACAGCTTGCTCCTTCCATGGGGTGTCCCAGAGACAACATATGTTTGTTCTCATGCATTCAAGCCTCTGTAACTCCCTCCCATTTCCTAAAATAAAGACATGTCTGAAGTTGCTGAAACTCTATGGGCAGAGTTAAAGCAATCTCACCTGCTTCATATTTCCTTTATTTAAAAATAAAAACTGCCACTGAATATTTGTGCAAAAGCTCCACAAAATAAAGTGAAAACTTGAAAGCTAGGGACATCAGAAGCTAGTGGACTTCCTGCAGAGACTGAGTCAGAATGTTCCCCTCTAGTCAGTGCAGGCCCAATCAGATCTGGGAGTGAAGCCCATCGGTATTGACCAAAGGATGGTATGAGTGTGTGTGTGTGTGTGTGTGTGTGTGTGTGTGTGTGTGTGTTTTAAATTACCCTTAAACTTAAAAAGCATGGTAATTCAAATCTATATAAGGAATTGGATTATCAAAAGATGCTGTAGCAACATCAGTATTACATGGTTACAAATTATATTTCCCCCAGAGATTATGTGTCCTATGAGGATTATTCTAATTATATTCACTTTTAAAATGTGATTTGAAAAATAGTTTGTTCTGGTTTTTTTTTTTTTTTATGGTGCCAATTTTAAATACAGTTTTATTTAAGACATTGCATTTTCCACTTAACAATACAGTGCTTATAAAGTGCAATGTTTATTTCCTTTCCCTGTGCACATATTCCATATTCAAGTATCAAGAATGCCCAGTTTATTTGCTATAGCAGCTCAAAGTTATAACTGTCATGGAATTTGCTACAAATTTGGGTCCTTCGAAGATTGTGTGGAACAATGCTAAACCTGTTTATTCTCAGGTTGGTTTAATCAACCTCTTCAATAGTGGGCCCAGAGGAGGCACCACCAGAGGGAGGAGCTCCACCACCAGGGAAGCCTCCAGGCATTCCTCCTGGCATGCCCCCTGCACTCTGGTACAGCTTGGTGATGATGGGATTGCAGACTTTCTCAGTCTGTTCTGGTTTTTAATCTAACATTCACTCTGTTTAAAAGTAGGGTTATGCAATTTATTAATTCCAAATAAACCAGAAAGCTTCAATAAACAGAAAATTTTTAGCATTCAATTTTCATGGTGAAGATGAAAATGATGAATTAACAGGCTAAAACCAAGAGTTTACTTTGGAAAACAAGCTACTAGGTTAAATATTTAGCCATCTTGATCTTATACCTCTTAAATCCATGGTATTCCTCATGGACCACAGGTTAGAATAATAACCTCCATGAAGGCAAAAGACCATGTCTGCTCAATTCACTGATATCTGGGGCCTCAGCAAACAGAACAGTGACTGGCACTTAGTAAAGGCCTCAATAAGTATTTGGTGCATGAATGAACTCACCATAAATTCTGAAATACTTCCTCAATCATTAAAAAATATTCAGTCTAGTTTTAATATTAATCAAAAGAGACAATTAAAATTCTCTGAAAATCAATGTCCTGTAAGTCACCTAGTTTGCTAACCAGGTTAATGGAATAATCAGATGATCCTATTTCCAGGCGTTTTAAATAAAACTTCCCAATGATGACTATAATATTAAGCATTTGAGCATACTGGGATTTAGCTTTTTTCTTTCTAAAATAATAAGAGAGGCAGAATAATGAAACTTCCTTGATAAAGTTACAAAGGAGAATAATATAGAGTGAAGATATCTTCCAAAGGCCAACTAGACTAACAAGATGAAAAATGGGACAATCAATTTTACTAGTGAAAATATGGTACATGGTCCCTACGGAATGATTTTTCGGAAACATGAATTAGGACAACAGAGACCTGAGGGAGTCTTTTTCCTACTTTGCTAACATTGTTCCTAGTAAAATCTATGCACAGGGACTAAAAGTACAGCAGACTCTAATATGGTGTGCAGTTTTATGGTGCATCTTTAACACGTTGAGTTTATTTTGCACCTATTAGAGCATCAAACTGTCATACTGGATGAACACCTGTCCATTTCCATCGCACCTTCCTCCTACAACCCTCAAAGCAATGTGCAAACAGGAGAACTGGGCAGGGATATGCTCAGAAAATACAATAATGCAGAACTGGTAAGGGCTGATAGGGCAAAGATTTCAGATATGAAAGAGTTCCAAAGGCCACCCTCACTGTTTCACCAAGGACACACCTGATATATGTTCCATGAAAACCAAAAAGAAGACAAACAAGGGAAATAAAGTAATGATTAAATATAAAGTATAAGGATAAAGTAATAAAAGATAGTTAAGAGATTAGACAGAGTCTTAAAGGCATGATGGCTATGGGAGGTCTTGACACAACAAAATATAGGAACCTAACTATAAATGATAGAAAATATTTATGTCATATATAATACTATACAAAACACTTCAATATATATTGCTTCGTTTGGATTGTTCTCACGTCCAACTCAGTGGTATGTAGCTATTATAACCACCATTGTTTAGGTAGGAAATGGAGCTACAGACACATTAAATGAGTAAGTGGTCAGCAGGACCTCATGTCTCCAGACCCAGTATTCCATAAATTCTTCCTGGCACATTACTTCTAGTGAGTTGGATAAGTGAATTACTGTAAATATCATGCAAAATAAAGTTGTGTTACCAGCTTCATAATGTGCAATTTTTATGACTAGAAATGTTTTTCTCTTTTGTCATTTACTTGATATTAAGCATTTTATACAATAAACCGCTTTTAAAAACACAGCAGCTTAAATGGTTTCTAAGGCCCTAGGATTTTATAATTCTATCTTATATAAAATTTTATTCTACAGACAACCATGAAATTCTATTACAGTTACATGGAAACTACTTGGGTAATTGTGTAACTTTCTGATTATGGCTCTACTTTTGAATTAATAAAATGAGCACAACAAATCCCTTGTCTATTTTTGCCTAGTATAACCGACACTTTATCTCTCACAAAAACAATACTGAAATGCTTCCTGCAGGTATACTAGAAGGGAATATACACCAAGGCAAACACTTACTGTTTTGGTATCATCCCTCTTTTCTTCACATCTGTTGAAAAGAAAGCTATAGGCCCAAAATGGTGGCATTTAGGTTGAAGCTCCAAATCAGTAAATCAAGACTTAATACCTAACCTAACTTCAGTTTCAACCCCCCAGAAACTGACCTTTCAGCAGTCAACATAGGAATTTCCTGGTCAGCACTAGGAATTTTACTGATAGACCCCTTCCGTTCCCTTAGGAGCATGACCTTGCCTAAAACAACGGATTCTTTGCTAATAATTTCCTTTTCTCCACTCCCTCTCTACTTTTCCTTTTCTGTAGCCCTTTGGAGCTCCCCTCTACTCGCTAGAAAGATGCTGCCCAATTCACAAACCAATTAATAAGCCAGTTAGATCTTTAAAATTGGCTCAATTTAATTTTTGTTATTTAACACACCCAATTCAGTCCTCAAAATTCTAGCCTGCATTTCAGGAACATGTTTTCCCATTCTGTTGACATTGGGATTCCTTATTATAAATGTGAACCCAACTCCTTCAGGGCTTGATTATCATCTTATCTGCATGCAGATAAGAGTCAGGCACTGCCAATGTGGTTCCACCACACCCAGGTACAAGGGCATCTACTCCAGGTGGGGTGCAGACTTCTCCACCCTGCCTACTCACCAAGCTTTAGTACTCCTCTCCAAGGAACCATGATCTAAGACTACTTTACTAATATACAAAATTACACTCTTTACACAAAGCACAAGCCACATATAACCCAAAACTTTGGTTGCTCTACAAGTAGCACCTGGAGAAGAATAGGAGTCCAAAAAACCAATTCTTTTCTATTCTTTCAAAGAAGTGGTCTTCATCTTAGTATCTTGCTTCTGAATCTCTCCTTTATAAAGGCAAACAACCAAAATGTGGTTTTAGACAACTGCTGGTCTCTGTGTAGAGAGCAAGCTTAACTTTTTGGTTCAGAAGAGATGTATGGAAGAAGGAAAACCCAAGTGGAAGACCTTCATCATGTCTCAAAATAGTTTTACAGGGTGCTCCTTCACTGCTGTCTACTGATGGGAACACAAAGCTATGAGTTAGAATAGCACGTAAAAACATTACTGAATACCAAGTGTCAAGGTCAAGGTTACAATCAAAATGTACAATTTAGTAGCATGTTTTGTTATCATTCTGTTATAGTAAAATGACAGACTTAACACCTTAAAATTACAGACTTAGGACAGTGCAGGCACACACAAGCACATGTGCAAAGTAGGGGTAGACACAGGTCATCTCTAACTCTCATTCTTTAAAGATATGAAAAGGAGGACTCTTGCTCAAGGTGTTTTAATCTATGAGCCTCAAGGTTTTTGTTCTTGTTATTGTTTTTAGGCATGCTTTGAATCCCGGATGCATGTGTTCTAATTTTTTTAATCTTCTGTTTTGTAGTATGGTCCACTCTGAAGGCCATTTGTACAAAAATAACAAGTAATTCTCTGGAGATAAAATCTACAAGTAGGCAGATCTAGTTTTATTCAAGGTCCCCTTTGGGGCAAGGACAATCAATCTACTGATTAATGAGTTCCCAGTCAGGGCACCTGGGTGGCTCAGTGGGTTAAAGCCTCTGCCTTTGGCTCAGGTCATGATCTCAGGGTCCTGGAATCGAGCCCCTGAATCGGGCTTTCTGCTTGGCGGGAGCCTGCTTCCCCCTCCTCTCTGCCTGCCTCTCTGCCTACTTGCGATCTCTCTGTCAAATAAATAAAGCAAATCTTTAAAAAAAAAAAAAAAAAGGAATGAGTTCCCAGCGTACAGATTACTTATAAACAGAGAAACACAAAGGGGCTTATCTTTGAATTAGCATGCTCTGCCCATTTCCCAGTCACACTGAGAACTATTCTGTTATCCCCCAGATTCTCTGGCACAAGAGTGGGGAAAATACCGATAGCATCCAGAAGACTGTCCACACCTAGGTCCCTAAGATCTCCATGTAGCTGTAGGTGATACCTAAACTTACCTAAACTTCCCAGGAGGGGGTGCTTCACACAGGGCATCATCTGTCATTTTCTCTGGCTCCTATTAACTCCACCTCATACATGCCTTTGCCTGGGAATGGTGTCTGCTTCCCAACCTGCAGGTCTCAGAACCTGGCTGGGTGACAGCTAAATCCTGGTATTTACCATCACCTTCAGGTCAGTCACAGGCACCCGGGACCAGTAAGTGTTCAACAGTGATCTACTGAGAACCACAACACTCCCACTAAATAGCAGAGCGTCATTTCTGAGTTTTCAAAGCAGTATCACCACTGCAAAAAACAAGGACAGAGCAGGTTATTTTGTAGAGGGCAATAGCTTTTCAGAATAAGAACCATACCCTCAGCTCTAATCCAGGCATTACTTCAGCCTCCTCCTCACTGCACAAACCTAATGGGCCTCCAACCCTTCATCTGAAAAGTGAAAAGGACCAAGGCTGGGCTCATGATAAAAATAGCTTCTTATAACTGAAGAACTTAAGGGAATAATTCTTGCTGCTTCCATCAGATGATACTGGGAAAGCACCCTCATGTTTATAAATTTTCTCAGCTTCCTTTGTAAAGAAACAGCATTGCTAATTTAATCCCTATTTTATAGAAGGAATTGATTCCTTACAGGATACCTGGAGTCACAGAGCTGCCTGGGAGGACTGAAGCCTCCATTCTTAGACAAGAGGTCTTGCCCTGTGTCAGTGGTACGGTTTTACAGTATCTGGTACTTAATCGAGTAGTCTTATCTTTGGCTATCTATTTGTTAAAATGAAATCAACATAAGCATATTCTTTAAAAAATTTTTTCGTAAAGATTATCTTTGTGAAGAAAACTCTTCTGAGACTGGACCCCAAGCTTTCTAAACCGTGAAGTGGCGATCCAATAACTCTTCTTAAAACCCCTAGATTTGCTTATCATGGCTCTAAGGGTGAAACAGAAATTCTTCAACCTTAGACTTGGGACAAATCTTTCTTTATTCTACAAGAGGTCTCCTTGGATGAATTCATCTGCTAATGAAGATACAAAATAAATCATTATTATGTTGGTATAAAATAATGCAAAGGCAAACCTATAGATTGAGCTGTTTAGTGTTTTGGTTCTGTTAGGAGTTGGACAGTTCAGTGGTCAGGGCTGGGGTCCCCAACAAGAAAATATGGAGTCAGGACAGCTAACACAAAACAGCACTGACATCCTGTTTTGAAGCTTAGACAGGAACACACTAGTTCATTCTGTTATAGTAAAATGACTATATATAGTCATATAGTATAGTAAAAGTTCTGCTTTGAAGCCTTTGCAGAAGTGACTTTTATAAAACTTCCTAAAATAAAAGAATTAACCACAAAGCGTTTGTTACCATCATGTGAAAGGGGCAGTTAAGACACAAGCCCCCAGATCTCAGCCAAAAAGGCCATCCGCATCTGGACATTAACCGAAATAGGTAGAGAGATATGTGACCAAAGCTCTGATTGGCACGACTCAGCACACCCTGACTGCTGAAGGTGGTTCTGCAAAAGAGCTCATAAAAATCCCTAAACTTAGAAACTCCAAGGGCAACTCTCTTGGGTCCCCTCCCTTTCCAAGAGCTTTACACTCTTGCTCAATAAATTTTGCTTTGTTGCCCGCCACTCTTTGGTCTACCTCTTCATTCTTCAAAGAGGCCAAAGTGACCAAAACCTGTGGGCACTAAAGGCAGAAAATCCTGCAATAGTTCCATGGAGGGAAGGGTATAACTCTCTACATTTTTTATATGTGAGAAGATTAGCTCTTTCCCAGGTGCGCCAAAAGATACAGTTTTGAGTTTGGGGTGGGAGGCTGTGGAAATAAGCTCCGAATAGGATTGCCAATTAACTGGGAAAGACAATGGTATTTTATTTCCAGAAATGAGACTGGGTTCATGGCAGTATTGTACGACTGGCCTTGAACCTCACGTCTTTGCCTAAATTCTGCTTGAATGGTAAAGTCCAGACCTCATGGTGAGACTTTTCCACTGAAACTCTATAGAAACTCTCCTTTATAGCTGTAGTGATATGAAAAATATTCGACTTCAGGTCATGCCTATGGGTACTGTTTTAGGGTCATAAATGTTTAGAGCTGGAAAAACGAATCAGGAGTCATCCCAGCAAACATCCCATCTCAATAACTAACTGATGGTCAACGATCTGAGTAACTGTGAGAAGGATTCTTTCCAAAGCTTGCAGGTAAGAACCTACCTCAGCGAAAACCTTGATTTCTGCCTTCTGAGACCCCAAACAGAGGACCTAGCCAAGCCTTGTCAGAATTCTGACCAAAGGAGCTGTCAGATAACAAACCGGTATTATTTGATCCATTTGGTTTACAACAATTTGCTGTGGCAACAATAGAAAACATATACGAGACAAGTCCAGCTCTTTGGGTCATGTGGCCTCTCAGCTCCTCAAATGCACCCTCTAGGTCCCAGCCAAAGTGCTTTCTCCAGTCAGGCTGCTCTCTTCCTTGTACCCCCACACATGATGCTTTCCTTTTTCTCACCACAGACATTCTGCACTTCCCTCTGGCCTTGGGCCTTCCCCCGTCCCTACCTTCCACAAACCAGGTGAGCCCTGGCCACTTTCCAGCTGGAACCCCTGCCTTACTTAGTACTAAGTGCTTCTAATCTTCTAACTCCTGCAGGATGAAGATCTTGTCCTGTGCCTCCTCTGTGGCTCCATGACACCTACCATTACATGTATTGGGACCCCGAGGAATACTTGCTCAGAGACGCACTGATTCCATCCAGCCAAACTGCGCAAGATCTTCAGCCATGCAGCCTACACGCAGGACACACTCATAAAGAGGAGGCAAGGCTTTGAGTATTTCTAGCTCAAACAACCCCTTGGATTTTGTACTGGGGTTTGCACTTTTTCAAGCGTCCCCAAATATAATATAACCTTTGCAAAAAACCATGAGATAAACAAGGCAGGTATTTTTTAATTACCAGTTTTTATAGCTGAGAAAATAGAGGCTCCAAAAGGTTCAGAGATTTGCCTACCTAGCAAATCTGCCTAGCGATAAACCATGGCACACTGACTCAGTGCTGCCACAGTGTGGGGCAGAGAAGCCGCTCTGAAGAGCTGGGAAAGAGCTGAGAGAGAAAACAGCATGGCAGAGCCCTGAGCTCGAAGAAGCTCGACTGCTGTGAATCATTGTCGCAAGGTTTCCAGGAAGTTCGATTTAACTGTGTCTATTTCTCCACTGCTTCCCCAGTCCTTCCTCTTCCCCTCTCTCTCTGTTTTCTTAAAAGAAAAGTTCTTCTGTTTAATTTTAAAGCTAACTACATCTGGGTCTAAAGCATTTCTGCTTTAGGGAAAAAAAAAAAAAACCCAAATCTAATTCCAACAGTATGATCATTAAGATACAGATGTGAATACCTTCCCTGGGGCACGATCAGATGGCTGGACTGCTGGCCCTGAATTAGAGGACCTGGTTTACGGCCCCACCTCCACCTCTAATCAGGCTTTGTGGAAACCACCGCCCTTGATTTGTCCACTCAGAGAGCGAGAGCCTGTTTCACATTGATGTTTGTTGTGAGAATGAGTGAAATGGCAAATCGAAGTCTTTTGGCAGCCACACAGGGCTACACACATTTTAAATATCAAATTCCTCACCTCAACCACTATCACCCCAATTATTAGCACTAAGGCAAATCTGCCTGCTTCACCAAAGATATCCTAGGCTCCTGGCTATGCTCTTAGGATGTACTGTTTTTTTCTGGTGAAGCTGGCTGTGGCATTCATTTAGGCTGATTTCATCTTATTCAAAATACTACTGGTAAACTGGGAGGACCATGAAGGAGAAAGTGTTGCATTTACCTCAAATCCTACACAGACCCAGAGGGGTCCCTGACTACATTTGCCTTGACCCTTTCATAAGATAATCAGAGCAGAGTTGAAAAGCACTGGCTGACACAAACGCAGTCTACTCAGTCTACTGAGTCTACATCGGTCTACTCTGATGCCTCAGTACCAATACAAGGGGTCACTATTCACCAGAAGAACGACTTCCCATAACTAAATGACTCTACACAAGAGCTTCTACAGTGCTGAATGCACATCAATATTTGGGTTGAATTTAACTTTCCCTACTGTCCATAGCCCTTCAGAGGACTGAGGTAAGACCAGTAAAGGGTGCTTTGAGATTCAGGTCTGCAGTTGTCTGGTAATGATCTGTCATGAAGAAATTTATTAAAAATTTAGCAAGGTCATTTTACTTTAGCAAATCTATAGTTGGTTTTCCATGAATATTGTTCATAATTCTGGAAGACTGATTGCTCTTTAAACCTGTCCATGGTTATGCAGATAAGTTTCATGATCGCTAACTTCAATAAAAAATGCTTGACCATTTTTCTTTTTATAATAAATTTTAGGCCCTGTGTAGACAATGAAAGTTTAAAGACATGACAATATCCTTTCAGATATTATAGTTAAAATAAATTATGGATGAAATGTGAACCTCTTTACTGGGCAAGCCTGAATTGCATTTTGGAAACACATTGGATGACTCCCAAAGCTTTAGTCTTGGTTTCTCACCAGAGTTCTTGTCTAAAGTACAGATATGGGGAATATGAAGAGTTCTATTTCAAATACACCAGGACTATGATGAGAATGAAAGGAGATAAACAAAAAGGAGAGCTAACTGATTTTTGGGCAAACCACTTATCTCTTTGAGCATTAGTCTCCATCTGTACAAAAGAAATATTTGCATTGTCTATTTCACAGGAATATTATGAAATAACTATATGCAAAAAGTTTTGCAAACTCTAAGTCAACTTGTATGCACTTCATTATTATGTGTAAAATTAATTTATATCTACTGCTACCACCTAAAGTGGCATGCAGAATCCTTGATATCTCTAAACTAGACTCTGCTCCTTTAAAACTAGCTTCTCCTCCAGATTTTTCTGTTTATGCTCACAGTACCCACATTATCCCAGGCATCTACACTTAGAAACTTGGGTTGTGATAGAAAGTTTGCCCCTCTACCCACTCTGATCCATGAATGATCAGTTCAAATTTAAAACTTTCAAAAACTAAATCTGACCAGGTCAAATACTTGTTAAAAATCTTTGACAATAATCAATTGTTCTTTAAAAAAGACCAAAACACAAAGTTGTCCCCAAGACCCTGTCCTGTCTGGCCTTGCCCACCCTCTCACTCAATCGTATGCTCTCCTCTGTCCCCTCCACACTCCAGCCACATAGCCTTCTTTGGGTTCTCCAAAGCCCCCTGTTCTTTTAGCTACACAGCCTTTGTCCATGCTGTCCCTTTGCTGGAACCACCGGCCCTGGTCATCATCTGTCATCATGTCTGGCTCCATGCCCTCTGCAAAGCCACCCTGCACTTCCTGCCATTGCCCAAATTCTAGTGTAATGGGGATGCATAGAAACATATCCTTTTCTTGAGATCACTCATTATCTTTGAAATGATGGGTTATATGAAGTCTCTCTGCTTTCTAAACTATAAAGTTCATTCAGCAGTTCATTCCTGCAATTTATTCTAAAGTTCAGCAGTGATTCTGTTCTTACTCCTACCCTATAATCTCAATGCCTAGCACATAATGGGCACTTTTTAAATGAATGAGTAAATCAGTCAATCTTGAGATCTTCTCCCTTCACTGTGTGTGTTTGTGTATTATGTGTGCATATAAAATATAATCCCCATAATATTTATGATATAGTAGAACAATAACAGCCATGGTATTTAACTTCTATTTTAACCTTTTGTCCTGCTTTGAAAACAAAACAAAACAAAATATTTTCTAGGAAAGTATCGCAATTCAAGCACAAAGATAAGCATGCATACACAATGCTTTACAAGAAGGCTTTTTGTTCTTACTGTTGTTCTTCATTTTAGAAAATGAAAAAAAAAGGAGTTTGCTATTTGGAGGGAGTTTGGTATTAAATGTGGAATACAAAGCAGCCCTAGGAGGGACTGAATGCTTCACTGTACACGTGAGGAAAGGATCCAGGTTTGACCCTGGGATATAAACCAAATTTTAGAATTCTGTACCCCTAAATATTTTGAGTGTCATATTTGCAGCTCTTTATAAAGCTTCTTGGCATTCCTCATATTAATAAGACAATCAAATGCTATAGTTAAGGAATGACCCAGGGGTCCTGCAGACCTCTGTTTGAATCCTGAGTCAGTCTTTTCTCAACTATAAGTCCTTGGGCAGATCAAATAACCATATCTAACTTCCAGTTTCCTTACCTATAAAATGGACAACTACGGAAACAGTCCCTAGGTCATAAAATCACTGTGAGAGAGATATGAGACATTCAACAGTGTGCTTTGCCACATCATAAACCCATGAAGCAAGCAAGATAGATAACCGTAGCCCTGTGTGACTGCCTCAAATAGGTCAAGAGCACACACAACTAGTGTCACAAAGCTGGGGACCTGAACCAAAGTCAAACAATTGCAAATCCCCTGTTAATTCTCAGTTTCATTAAATTCCTGGCAGAAGAAGGTACTTCATAATATAGTTTTATTGTTCTTCCAAACCATAATTTAAGCAGCAAATGATGTCTGAGCTCTTCAAACCAATTGAAACGTGAGAGAAGGCATACCAATTCTGATTATAAAATTCTATTGTGTTGAGGAAATAATGGTCCCCACTGTCACAGGCAGAATCTATAAACCCAAAGAAGCACTGAGGTAGAGTCCTCAACAAAACAGGGAAGACTCCACAGAACATAATCTACATCACAGGCCAGTGTCCTAGGATTGGGGTCAGTCAGCGGCAGCCTCGGTGCGAAAGCGGGCCCTGTCTTAGTAAGGGTTTACTGCACCAGAGCCACGCCTGTTCACTTGAGTGCAGTTGTGACAGCGTGTGGTCCATGAAGCCTCAAGTACCTACCATCGGGCCCTTTGCAAAGAAAGTTGGCAACCTCTGTTACAGGAATATATCAGGGAAAAATAAATCTCCCAAAATATCTTAAAATGCACAACTTTATTCCTAGAGTTCTTTCTTCACATCTAAAAGGAGTGAAAAAGGAGTGTTTTACTCTTTTTTGTGAAGTAGCAGGTGAGCCAGATTCCCCAAAATTAAATGAACATGAGGGCCTTCAAGTTGGGAGGGATTTTTCCCAGAAAAGTTTGTGATCCTGATGTTTGACTACATTCATCTCAGTGTTCCCAATTCTTTAACTGCCCTGATTATGAAATTCTGCATATTTATACATATGAAGGACTCACTGGAATTTTATCTTCTTCAAGGAGTGGTGCTGGTCTAGAGCCTTTCCCCAGTTCCTCCTCTTCTGTTGCTTTCTTGTAGATATTGTGAGTCTCCTGGGTATCTGGTGCTTGCAGATCATTATATTGTGATTTCATTTTCAAACTATTGGCGAATTTTTTGGACTGAGTTTTTCTGAAGAGAAACAAATGTGGAATTATCAAAAACATTCTCCAACATGGAAAGCTTTTCCAAAGCAGATGCCTACATTCAAATTATGTGAAAAACAGTAACAAATAGCATTTACTGAGTTCTTATAATATGCTGAGCCCTTTGCGAGTATTTAAAGACATTAACTTAGGGGCGCCTGGGTGGCTCAGTGGGTTAAGCCTCTGCCTTTGCCTCAGGTCATGATCTCAGGGTCCTGGGATCAGCCCTGCATCAGGCTCTCTACTCAGCGGGGAACCTGCTTCCCCCTCTCTCTCTGCCTGCCTCTCTGCCTACTGGTGATCTCCTCTCTCTGTCAAAAAAATGAAAATCTCAAAAAAAAAAAAAATAAAGACGTTAACTTAGAGGCATCTGGGTGGCTCAATTGGTTAAGCATCTGACTCTTGATTTCAACTCTGGTTGTGAGATTGAGCCCAGCTTTGGGCTCTGTGCTCAGTGTGGAGTCTGCTTAACCCTCTCCCTCCCCCTGCTTATGCACACACACTCTCTCTCACTCTCTCAAATAAATAAAATCTTAAAAAAAGAAAAGACATTAACTTAATTCTCATTACCACCCTATAAGAAAGGCTTGTTATCCTTGCTTAATTGCAAGAGGCTCAAAATAATTGTATTATTTATCTAAGACCACACTGTGGCAATAGCTAGGAGTTTAACCCAGGTCTGCCCAACTCCCGTTCAGAAGCTAAACTGCCAGAGCACACTGCCTTCCTATGATGAACGGCACATACTTCTTTTATCTCTGTATGCCCAATTATAGTTTTAGTTACAGGAGGTGGTGGGCAGCATCAGCAGCCCTTGGAACCTCAACCCAGGTCCATTTGTCTGCTTCTATCTCAGAAGCTCATATAGTGCTGTCACTACTGAAGGGGTGACAGGCTTCAAAGAAGTCACCCTGGGCCCCCAGCAGAGAGGATCCATCACCTGCCTCACTGCTACCAACCAAGTTACCTTCCTATTTTTGCAGTTGTTCATGTCACTTCCTTATTCAAACACCTCTACTGTCCACAGATCAAGGTCCAAAGTCCTAAGTCTGGCTTTCAAGGCACTTAGAGCATGGCCCCCTGTCTCCTGCTACTTGCCAACATTTACCTCAAACATTCAGAAGAAGTCATCACCCAAAGAATGAGACATATTCAAAACCAGGGGTCTTGATTATACCCTCTGACTGCAATTTCCTTCTTGATGTTCTGCAGCTGGAAAACTCTACTTATCTTTCAAGGTTTAATTCAGATTTTACCTCTTTTCTGGATTGGAATAATGGGCTCAGTTAATGCTCTGTTTATAACTTAGTTGTAGCATGTATCACAGCCTGTATCAGTGGAAGTTAGTTATGTACCTGCCCGTTTCTCCTCCTCCTGGAAGCTTCCTGTTCATCCTTGAATTCCCACCTAGCACAGTGTAAGCACCTGGAGGGCTTGCTCACTCAGCTGCCCCTCTGTAAGCAATCTTGTTTGAAGGCCTAAAACTGGAACAGTCATTGCATTTCTCACTTATATTCCTGATGCTCAGCTGTGTCAGCTTTGATGCTTTGGCACAACTCTTGTGAAGCCAGTGATCATGGGGGAAACCTCATCCAGATCAAAATCAGATGACAAGTGAGGAAGTGAAACAGCTGATTTGATTGCATTGTGGGAAGGAAGGGAACCCTAAAAGTGTAAAGAAACTTGCCAGAAAAATCTATAGTGACTTTTGTAACTCTCGGATCCCACCTCACTCTTCCTCCAGATACTGAAATAGAGGCATCTTTGCATCATATTATAATCTGACCAGCCTCTCACCAGCTTGCAGATAGCATACCTGAGCTCTTCCGCTTCACGCTCTGCTTTCAGCTGGGCCCTCTCAGCAATAATCTCATTACAGAGCACATCGTAGGGTTTATCTAGATGGTGTTCACCCATCACCCAGACCCAGACTTCCTTATCAGCTCCCAGTTTCCAATGAACAGATTTGCCGTTCTCTGTAAGCAAAACAAAATTTGCATTGGACAAATATCTTTAATCATGGGTTATGATGTTTGCCATCTTTAAAGTGTTTAAGATCTTTAAGAAAAAAATATTAGATGAGACAAAGCACTTCCAATCTCCTCAGGAATAAGCATCAGTCCCAGGGAGCAATGGAGGTGGTAGCAGAGGATGGCGGCTACAGCCATGTTTATTTTAAAATATAAATATGAAGGCACCTGGGTGGCTGAGCGTCTGCCTTCAGCTTGGGTCATGATCTTGGGGTCTTGGGATTGAGCTCCTCGTTGGGTTCCCTGCTCAGTGGGGAGTCTGCTTCTCCCTCTCCCTCCACCCTTCTCCCCGACCACGCATTCTCCCTCTCACTCATGCTCTCTCAAATAAATAAAATCTTTAAAAAATATGAATATGGTTTTTGAATGTGTCCATTTTGTAATTAAAGTGGGCGAGATGGGGAGAAAGCATTCAGTTTGTGCTAACATCTGATATCAGAATCTCTAAGGTCTGAGAATCTTCTGGAACTCCACAAGTACAAGGCTTCTCCAGGGCTTGGTAGTTCCATTTTAGAATTGGACTGACTGTAGTTTAAATCCTAGTCCTGCCACTTACTAGCTGTGTGACTTGGACAAATTATTTAATCTCTCTGAGCCTCAGTTTCCTCATCTGCAAAATGGGAATATGACCACCTACAATGCAGGACTGCTGTGGGGAGCAGGCTACACCAGCTATCTCCCCCAGTTCCTGCCACTTAATAGGAGTTCATGAGAGGTTAAGTGCTACCATCACCCTACTGTTTACTTCTAGGGCTGCTCGGAGATTCACACCAACTTGTGAGAAGATAATACTACTGGTAGGGTGATACTTGATGAAGGTACTTAAATGACCCTTGTTTACAATTGGTCTCAGGGGTTGTATTACATTCTAGTTCCCAGACTCCTGAGATGTGGCCACACAGGTCATGCTCCCTGAATCCAGGGGTATGTGGAACACATCCAGTAGAAGCCAAGAGCTGCAGTCCTTAAATCTAAAAGCCCCCCAGGCAGATCTACCGAGGGCCATTATGGTCCATGTTGTGGTCAAGATCCCTGGGCCCTAACAACCCTAAACTGGCTGGTAGTGTTGAGTGTGGGTAAGAGGGCACCTGATGGAACACAGGTGCTTAGAGGTTAGAAAGCCACACTGGGATTGTGTCTCGTCTTTATACATTAAGTAGAAGGCTTCCAATTAAAGCATCTTCTGTCCAGTGAATTGTTGACCTATTTCCTACTATTGCCTCAGGATACATTAAAAAAGCAGGCTGCTCAAGCTCAGATGTGTTCTTTATTTTGGCAATTTCCACCCTTCTTGGGGCAACGAAGACTTGGTACAGATTAAGAAAATTCTAACTAGGATACTGGGGCAGCAGGGAGGGGAGACAGAATCTTCACTCTGGGAAGAATCAAATGTATCATTCAGAAGGCAGCTTGACCTTGCACTGTTTTTTCCAAGCAGAGAAACAGTGAAAGTGGTACGAGAGTGAAGAGAAGATCAATCCCAAGCGTGCCCTCGTGGGGATGGGCCCTGGCCAGCTCTGGCTCTGTATAAGGAGATGCCAAATGGTTCATTAACTTTAGAAAGCTGTCATACCTCATCAAACTCCCTTTATTACACTCTCTCAGGGCAACTAATAATATTTTTTACTAGGTCCATCTCTCAACCTTCACCTAAGGAACTCTCTACCAATATTTTTGACAGCAGGAGAAAAATGCCCTGAGAGGAGAGTGGCAGGGGGCCAGGGGAGGCAGAGAAGGAGGACCCAGGGAGCCTGCAGTTTTGCTTAGTATGGCAGGACACGTTCTCAAGGGAGTGCTGCAGGCTGGGGCATCACTCTTAGGGGAAGAAGGTGCTTCCCTAAAGAGTGAGGTGGGAGAGAAACCCCAGAACTGCCTGTGAACAGAAGAGGGTGGTACAAGTAGAGAAGACTGTCAAAGGAGAGGGCTAGAGCCTTGACATTTTAGAAGCAAGGGAGTGGTGAGAGTATGATGAAGGCAAAGAAACTAGGGTTTGGAGGCAGGAAAAAAAGAGAACTGTCACATTCAGCTAGATGCCAAAAGAAGAATTCTTGGCAGAATGGCACTGACAATAATCTCTGAGAGTGAAGAGATTGGAGGGCCTTAAAGGGCTCTCCCACAATGCCCTAACACCTTAGGGGAGGCTGCTGGAAAGTATTCTGGTAAAATGAGTGTTAGCTCCAATACCCTCAGTTTTACACCAAGCTAGAGGAATACTGTTCAGGCCTCTGTTTAGTTCACTCCATAAAAACATACTGAGTTTCTACCTCTGAGCATGATGCAGACAAACTAAATGCTTCAGGTGATAGAGATGAAACAGATGTGGCCATTTTCCTGCAAGTCACCTAGCGCCTTTGAGAGAAAGAACAAGGCATTAGGTTGCTTATTTAATGAATTTGATTGCATATCTACCATGTGCCGGGCACTGAGGTAGATGTGAATAAGCACTTATGAACAAGACAGACCAGCCCCTGCCCTCACGGCACTTATAGCCTATCTGGAGACAGAAACTGAACACTTAATTAATTATAAAAGTTATACAACATGGGGAAGGGGGTCTGAAAGGGTGCTATGGGAATGCTTAAGAAGAACTAATCAGTTTGAAGGACCAGAACATACACTAAAACCACAATAAATTTTTAGTACAGGGAGGATTTGCAGATGGAGAAATTGTTTTGGAAGCATAGAGAAGAAAAAAGAAGTTCTTTGTATTGAGTTTTGGAGGGTGTAAGTTTGGTGACCTGCACGAAGATGGTGTGATCAAAGATCAGAGAAGGAAATCATGGAAGGGCTATAGGGAATCAGGGTCTCAGTGAGAGCTGAAGAGAGCTTTGGATGTCACCTGGCTATGCGCTGGGGATCATACAGGGGGTGAAGGGCACAGGGCACAAGTCCCAGACACCTGGCTAAATGACTTAAACGTAGGTCCTGCACTGCATAAAGCCAAAAGTGGTGTTAAAATCCCAGTGTTTCCACCAACTGTTTATGTGACCATGTATAGGAAGGATATCTTACCTCTCTGAGCCAGAGCTCCCTCTCTGATAGAACAGAGGTAGTGAGTCGGATCTCACAGGCCTGTCATATGATAAATGCTCAAAAATATTAGTGCCATATTTCTTTTTTTTTTTTTTAAAGATTTTATTTATTTGACAGAGAGAAACACAGCGAGAGAGAGAACACAAGCAGAGGGAATGGTAGCAGGAGAAGCAGGCTTCCTGCCGAGCAGGGAGCCTGATGTGGGGCTCGATCCCAGGACCCTGGGATCATGACCTGAGCCGAAGGCAAACGCTTAACGACTGAGCCACCCAGGCGCCCCTAGTGCCATATTTCTTGATTAAATGACCAATGAAGAGTCCGTGACTGTTGCTGCACAGATGTGTGCCAGGGTCAGAGAAGAGATGTAGGAAGTGCTCTGCCACATCAGCATATGAGGTGGGTCAGGGAAGTAGGAGAGGGCTGTCCAGTGGCTGAATGAGGACAGAATGGGGGAGAAATGAGGGATGAGGACAGAATGAGAGAGATGAGAGGTAAAAGACTAGGAGTGAGGTACCCGGGGTCAGAATGAGGGAAAGGTCAGTAAGATTCAGGTGACTGCAAAGGAAGGACTCAAAGATGATGCCAAGATTTTGAGTCTTAGTAACGGAAAGGATGGCTGGGTAATAAGTAGAAACAGTGACATGAAGAAAATAAATTTGTTTGAGCTGTTTTGGAAATGAAGAATAAATTATTTTTAATTTATTAACAATCTACATGGAGCGCTTCAGTATATACCTGAACTACAGCACTGGAGTTCAGAAATGCTGTTGAAGTAAACAACAAGTGTTGGAGAGGATGTGGAGAAAGGGGAACCCTCTTACACTGTTGGTGGGATTGCAAGCTGGTGCATTCACTTTGGAAAACAGTGTGGAGATTCCTCAAGAAATTAAAAATAGAGCTACCCTATGACCCTGCCATTGCACTACTGGGTATTTACCCCAAGGAAGCAGATGCATCACAAAGAAGAGCCACATGTACCCCACTGTTCATAGCAGCCATGGCCACAATTGCCAAACTGTGGAAAGAACCAAGATGCCCTTCAACAGATGAATGGATAAAGAAGATATGGCACATATATACAATGGAATATTATGCCTCCATCAGAAAGGACGAATATCCAACTTTTGTATCAACATGGATGGGACTGGAAGAGATTATGCGGAGTGAAATAAGTCAAGCAGCGAGAGTCAATTACCTTACCGTCTCACTTACATATGGAGCATAAGGAAAAACATGGAGGGCACTGTGAGAAGGAAGGGAAGGAGGAATGGGGGGAAATCAGAGGGGGAGATGAACTGTGAGAGACTGTGGACTCTGAGCAACAAACTGAGGGTTTTGGAGGGTAGGGGGTGGGGGGTTGGGCGAGCCTGGTGGTGGGTATTGAGGAGGGCACGTATTGCATGGAGCACTGGGTGTGGTGCATGAACAATTAATCTTGTAACACTGAAAAAATAAAATAAACATATTTGGGGGAAAAACAAACAAATAAATAAAAATTAAAAACAAAAAAAGAAATGCTGTCGAGACAGACAGTGTGAATTTGGAAATTACTTTATAGCTGTCATTGTTGAAGTCATTGGTATAGAAGAATTGCAAAGGGAATGAAGTCTAGTGAGAACCCTGAAAAAGCATGTGCTCCATTCTGGAGGCAAACGGGAAGAAAAAGAACATTCTGATTTAAACAGAAAAAAAAAAAGTCTGATTCCTAAACACGACATAATATAGGAGCCTGGGGAGAATGCACTACCATGCGGCCAAGAGAGAGGGTGCTTCAATGCCCTGGAGACACAGAAAGGGGGATGGAGAGTCTTACGGGGGGGGGGGTCTCAGCAGTCTCTGATTTCAGAGAGTATTTTTAGGGAGACAGGTGGGAGACAGGCTACACAAGCAGGACAGAAAGGATAGTAAAAGGTGGTGGTTATAAGTAAGTATGTGCTCTGGGGAAGTTTATGAGGAAATAGAGGATTCAGTTATGTGTTCAACAAATATTTACTGAGCCTCTGCTATGTTCCAGGCACTATATTACAGGCCTATGAGACAGAAAGGGCAGCTTAGGAGTATGGATGGTTGAAAGATTTATTTAAATAGAAGAAACAGGGACAAGTTTTACACTTAGGGTTTTGGGGAGGAGAGAGCATAAGGATGCCAGGGACCAGGCCAGGGGAATGATGGCAGGAGGAGTGTGCAGAAAACAGGTAAGCAAGAAAATGTTGACAAGAAGAGAAGAAAAGCTCCTGTCTGCTAAGAGCTGAAAACTGATAGACATACCTACATTTCTGGCCCCAGTGTACTTCCTCAAGGTAAAGGTATACACTTAAGAGATCCTACTGGGGCGGCACTGCATCTTATTATAATTTAATGCTACCCACACATTCTGGATTTTTTGTCTACTTCACCTTGAAATTATATGCCTCTTTAATCAGAAGACAGTGAGAGAGGGACCTTTTCAAAGCACTTCCATTTAATTAAAAGGTTTCCTCCCAGTCCTTGAATCATGTTTGTATACTGCAGCATTCTTCATGTTTGCTAGATTTGGGATTCTTGAGAACTTCTAAAACCAACTTTTCTAGGACATTAGATCAGTCCTGCTTCATACCAAACCACACTCTGCTGTACAGAGACTCTCATCCACAGCTCATTCACCATATACAATCTCTAAGAGGCAATGTTGTGAAATATCACATAAAAATGGGGCAACACTTGGCATGGAAATGGCCAGGCTTATTCCAGTCTTACATTAGTGTGTGACACTGCTCACATCATCGTGTCTGACTTCTCCCCACATGGTGGGCCCAGCAGGGGTGCAGCAGGGAGATACTGTCAGTGGCAGTGTGGATCATCTCAGGTGCAACTCAGTGCAACCTCTAGGGCTCTCCCCAAACTAAGACTGTGGTTCAGAAGGTCAGCAACTGGTCTCCACTCCAACTAGATCCAACTCGGAAGGACAACCATAGTAACAGGCGAGGATGAGAAATGGAGAGAGAAGAAGTACACACCATGTCCCTACGAAGAGAAGACCAAGAACTGAACAGAAGCCATAGCATCAACGCAGGGGCTTCCTAACAAATTTACATATTAAACACACTGGGAGTATCATCAGGACTCACAGCAGCACCTACCAATACCCAGGTTGCTAAAATATGATATACTTCCCTAAACTCCCAACCTCTCAATTATCTCCCGCCACTCTGGCCTCTCCTCTAGGGACCCCCACCCCCACATCCACAAACCAAAAGATCCAAGCTGGTGGGCACGTCCTGGACTCAAGTACTAGAGCCATGTCCCTTCTGACTGATGGCCATGCCATGTCTGCCATTACCTATTTAGAGTACCATCCAAAGCCATTACTAACCCCATCTTATAATGAGGAAGTTGAGATTCAGGGAGGGTATTTAACTTGCCCAAGATCACAAAGTTAGTGAAATTGGAACCAGAATTCAAAGCCAGTCTGTGAGACTGCAAAGCTATGTTTAAGGCAGCCTCATAATGCATCATCCAAACTGAAACACTTCTGAGAGCAAAAGGGAAACCCACCAAAAGGTACACCAGGACAACAGATGTAGATAGGGTCTGACGGGCAAGCTCAGGTGTAGGGTCACCATCACATTCCCTCCTGGCTCTGAAGAGCAGGACAGGCCAGGAGAAGGTGAGACCCAGCCCCAAGTGCTCACAGAGTCCCATAGGGACTTCCTGAAATAACTTACAACTGCTGCTTTTCCCATTGTTTAGTAGATTTGTCAACCTGGGTTCATAATCTTATAGTTGCTAAAACTAAAGTCCATCTTTAAAATTTTAAATAATTGTCATGCTCATTTTAGAGACAAAAGGACAGAAAGAAAGCTGAAGAACCTGCATGGTGCTTGGGCTATAGCCGAGGAAAGCAGGTGGGGCTACAGACAAGTGAGAACTTGAGTCAGGAGAGGAGACCAGCTTAATCCAGGGGTTCAGGAAGGTGAACAGGAAGAAGAGATCAGTAATTACTCACATGTGGATGCTCACCACATAAGAAGATAAGCCCAGGTAAATTATCAAGCACAGAGTTAGGGGGACAGGAGACAAGGCCAGAACCAGTGGTTCAGAACAGACTTGGAGCAGATCCAGACCTGGGTTCAAATATCAGTGACTATACAAATGACTTTCTCTGTTTCCTTATTTGTAAGAAGGGTGACAACATATACCATCCCAGATTCTTGTGAGGTTTAAATGAAATAGCATAAATATAATGTTTATATCTGGCACATCATAACAGACCAGCACTTTGGAAAAGGAAAAGGTCTAGGCAAACGGACAGATGATGTAAAATCTATAGGGTTCAGTGACTAGCTGTGTGGCTCCCAGGTTTCTGGCTGTAGTGACAAGGGAAAAAGCAGTGCTACTGATTATAACAGAGAATGAGAGGCAGGGTCAGGCCTGGGGGTGGTTAAGAGGATTGAAGTGACACTGATGAGCTTATGGGTCATCTGAATGGGAATACTCATTAGAGAATGAGAACACTGAGGCTGAAGCAGGTGAGAGGCCTGGCTTGGCAGTATGGATTTGAGCATCGCTGGCATACAGGTGGTGTTTAACACTAAGAGGTAGAAGTGGGGGCCTCCAGGGTGGCTCAGTTGGTTGGGTGTCTGACTCTTGATTTTGGCTCAGGTAATGATCTCAGGGTCATGGTTGTAGGACTGTGTCTGGCTCCACACTGAGCATAGAGCTTGCTTGGGATTCTCTCTTACCCTCTCCCTCTGCCCATCACAACCCCACCCCTGCTGCCTGCCACCACTCATGCCTTCTCTCTAAAAAAAAGGTAGAAGTGGTGCCCCAGGGAGATAATACAGGGACCTTAACCCAGGATCTTTGAACCTTGCAAGTCTGTGAACAAGATTTAGGGAGACTGTAAACATTGTGAAACTATAAGAAAATGTCTGTGTGCACTTTCCTGATACAAGCTCTCACTAAATTTTCAAAGCAGTCTATGAGCCTCTCAACCCCACCTCCAGGTTATAAACCACCAGTGTAGAGTGAGTCACCCTGGGGGAATATGGACATTTGGCGATCAGGCAGAGGTACAAAAGAGACCATCATCGAGTGAGCAAGAGACCTATGACATCAAGAAAGAGAGAGGCATCCATCCAACGAGGCCACCTCATCCAATAAGGATGAGGAATCGACTAGATCAGAACTGAATCCAACAGTGGAGGCCACTGCGGTGGCTTTAACAATGGAGGGAGGAGAGGAAGTGCACTGCAGGTGGCACAAACCAGTGGTTTATGGTCATTTCATGAAAAAGGGAAGGCTCTGCATAGGGAACTTGGTCACCTAGTAGCAATGAGAATGCAGCAAATGAAGCTTCACGAATTCAAGTCCATTTCAAGGGCACACACAGCCCCTCCTGCACCACACACAGCAACCAGATCCCAGCCTTCGGCTTAGGTTTCCATCTGCTTGGAGGCCCAATGAAACAAGTGCTGGACAATTCTCTACTGAGTGAAGGCCTCTACTGTTTGTGTTACCAGAAAGATATCACACAGAACAAAGGCAGGGCCCTAATGCAAGCATACATCTTAGATGTGCAAGGCACCTGCAGACAAGAGTAGCGTCTTACAGGACATGTAGCATATTTGTTGACAGCACCTGCTTTGGGTCTATTGCAGCTCTACACTTACTAGCTGTTCCCCGGTCCAAGCCCTGGGACATAAGCTAGTTAATGTCCCAGCCTCACTTTCCTTCATCTGTAAAATGCGAATGGTAATTCAGCTTCAGGCTTGTCTGTGACTATTTAATGAGATAATACATTTAAGACTGAGATCAGGTCTGATACATCGCCAGCTCAGTGATGCTACTTTTATAGTCTAGAGCAACACTGTCCAAATGTGAGCTATATCTGTAATTATACATTTTCTAGCAGCCCCATTACCAGAGCAAAAGAAATAGGTGAAATTAATGTTAATAAATTTTATTTTGCCCACGTCATCCAAAAGACTATCATGTCAATATATAATGCATATAAAATCATTAATGTGGTTATTTTACATTATTCTTCCAATCAAGTCTTTGAAATCTGGTAATTTACATTTCTAGCACATCTCAATCCAGACTATTCTCATTTCACGTGCTCAACAGTCACACACGGCTAGGGGCTACCCTCCTGGATACCACAGCTCTTGACCTCCAAGTTAGATGTCCTCCAACAGCCAGAGGAGATACATAATTCTTTCCTTCTCTAAAAAATCACACTTTCCAATTACATTTTGAAATGATTTTCTGATCCATTTTTAAGTTAAATCCATATTTCTAATTGCTTTTCAGCCCTTTCTACTCTAGCCATAAGACTGCTAAAAAGTTCCTGGTATACACAATATGCAAACATTTTAGTGGTGCTCTTTGAAAACTCTCCACAGTGGACTGTACAGAGAAGAAAGTGACCAGATGACAATGAAAGAACTGCCAAGCGATGAGCTAAAATGGCGTCAAGGAAGAGGGGGAGGGAGAGGGCATAAGATATATTTGAAGAGTCAAGAAAAGGACAATCTCCAAAGATGCAGTCTGGCTAAAACTGTTAAGGAAAAGCAGCACTAAAGTCAGCCAGGTACAAGCTGGGTGGGAGTGGGAGAGGCCGGGAGCACAGACCCGAAAGGAGCAGAAACACACAGTAGGTCTGCAGCACAGACACACATCCCTGGGTAGCACCAGTCATAACACTGCCTTGTACTATCTGTGGCTTTAACTCCAAAGGCAGAAGAAGATGAAAGATGGAAAAGTTTGGAAAGAATCTTTTAGGGAAAGTCTGGAAAGAATCTCAAACCTTTTCTTCTGTAGTCACAAGAGAGAACTAATTTAGTGTAAAATGTATTTTTCCAAGTGTTAAATTTAAGGGAGTAATAAACTTTTGGCATGAAATACTGATAGAATATTCACTGCATATACTAGCATAGTTCTTAATTGATCATTTAATAAAATAATATAGATTTTCTAAGAGGCAGAGTCAAACTCTGTAAAAAAATAATTTAAGCAAAGAAATGAAATTACTGTCTTAAGTAGCCACAAGGAGACCACTCCAACAAATGTGAGAACCCCAAAGTCTTACAAAGTGTCTGAGCTACTGACATTAGGGGCAAGAATCCTTCAGCTCTCACTAGTCCCAAAGTTACTCAACACATCCATGTGTTCTCTTCACAATGAACAATGGTGCCTGGAGAGGTCCAGCTCTATCTGATAAACTCTGGCTCAAGAATTCAGGGAGATGTATAAGCCAGTTACAAAAGATAAAAGGGTCATGCTTCAGTTTGGACATGTTACTTACTGAAGTAAAAATTCTATCTCGGGTCGTACAGAGTACTGCGAAATCCAATAAATCTGGGTTCCTACTGGTGGTGTGACTTTGCATATGTTACTTAACTTCTCTAAATCTCTCCACCTATAAAACAGACAATACCAGCTTTGCACAAGTTTTGTGAAGATAAGACATACTGTTTATAAAAGTGCTTTGTGTAGTGTCTGACAAAACACGTTTCTAAAAAGCTGTTATTGATAATAATAATAAATGAGATATTCATATTAATTTCCATATCATTATAAAATCTTTTTAAAAAGATTTTTATTTATTTATTTGACAGACAGAGAGAGATCACAAGTAGGCAGAGAGGCAGGTAGAGAGAGAGGCGGAAGCAGGCTACCTGCTGAGCAGAGAGCCCAATGTGGGGCTCAATCCCAGGACCCTGAGATCATGACCTGAGGCAAAGGCAGAGGCTTATCCCACTGAGCCACCCAGGCGCCTCTCCATATCATTATAAAGGCTTAATTGGAAAGGTTTCAAATAAAGGCTGACTTCCTTTTTGAGCCTATATATACCAGCATGCAAGTGAGATTCATTTTCTCCATCTCTGAAACCCTGAATGGTTTTATCACATTTTATTTTTCCTGGCTTAATGAAAAATGAGAAGAAATTGGTCTTGAATGCCTCTGTGAGTGACCTTGAAAACTGTTTTTTTAAACAACTTAGGTATTCATCCATGACAGAATTTGTGTTGGGGGAGGGTGAAGAGCAGAGCTGGTTAATGTGTGCTTTTCTATGTCTGTGTGTATATATGCTTAAAGCCTTGATGTACAAATTCCTCCCACATGGTCTCAAAGGGATCTCTTGAGCTATTGAGGATTCCTTGGATCGGGAAGAAGGACAGCTGAAAAATTAACTCACATTAAAAAATATATAGTATGGAGGCGCCTGGCTGGCTCAGTCGATAAAGCATGTGACTCTTGATGTTGGGGCCATGAGCCCCAGGTTGGGCATAGAGATAACTTAAAAAAAAATGTGTAGTATGACTCTCTCCCCTCCCCACAGCAGTATTTACATTTTAAAAGGGAGTTTCCCTAAGAAAAGACAACGTAAAGAAAAAATCTCTTAAAGTCTAAGAAATGTAAACAATTGCTATAAAAATGCTGATACAATGCCTTCATATGTTGGTATTAGGATACAGACCCCAGTGACAATAAGTGGGAGAGAAGCCCTTCCTTAGGAACCCTCAAATCAAACCATACAGGTGACTTTTTACTTCAGCTTAAGGTGAGTCTGGTTTCAAGTAAGAGATCTGCTTATGGCTACGGAAGTTCATGGTAAATGCTGTGCATGTGCAGGTATGTGCATGTAAGTATAAACTTCAAGCTGGTAAATTATGTTATTAGAATCTCAGTAACATTTAGGGTCCATCTACAATACTGGAACTTGCACCTGACTTGCTTCTGACGAGTGCAAACTGTTAAAACAAGCCGGGAGCCACATTACTAACACATTCACAGAAGAGACACGGGTAAGTTTACCTTTCTTTGGCCTGGATGTCACTGGCAAGGACTCTTTTTTTTCCATTGCTGCTTCTCTTTCTTTCCATCGGCGGATCTGTTCCTCTCTCATCTTGAGGAACAGGATCTGTTTCTGTTCTTCGCTGAGCTCTGCCAGCAGGTCGGGATCTATGTACATCTCTGACAGTATCTGTTTCAGCATCTTTGCAGGCCTGGAGTCTTTTACACCTGTGGCAGAAGTTCTTGAAAATGGCTTCCAGGTGTGCCTCCCCTGGGCTGGCACCTGGACGCACCCACAAACCTTCCTAGAGACTCACAGCAATCCTAGTGACTAGGACAATAATTCAGCGAACTGGCTCCTGGTTCCTGGCACCAAAGATACTGTTCATAATGCTGTTCGTGAACCTGCAAAGAGCAACTGGCAAAAAGCAGGCAGAGTTAAAACATGTAGACGCGGGCACCTGGGTGGCTCAGTGGGTTAAAGCCTCTGCCTTCGGCTCAGGTCATGGTCTCAGGGTCCTGGGATCGAGCCCCACATCGGGCTCTCTGCTCAGCAGGGAGCCTGCTTCCCCCTCTCTCTCTGCCTGCCTCTGTGCCTGCTTGTGATCTCTCTCTCTCTCTCTGTCAAATAAAAAAACAAAAACAAAACAAAACTGTGTAGACCCCAGGTGGGGGCAGGCTCATGAATTAAGCTTGGAGGAAATACAATATAGCTTTTCATTTCAGGTGAAAGGAGAAGAAAAGCTGAGGCACGCTTTGTTAAGAGTTTGTGTAACCCCTATCCCATTATTTCCAGATACTTTATCAACAAAACAAACCCTAACTTTTACAGGTCAATCTCAGGGAAACAAAAAAAATTAACAGAGGTTTGGCCTTCTACCAACTAGGCAAACATATTATTACCTCAGAGCCTAACCACCAACTGTATGGCTGAGAAAAGAATAAAAGAAAAAAGAGGCACAGGAAGAAATTAAAAGGTTCTCTCCAAACGACTTATTTCAGAAGAAAATGCTGTTTTTGAGATTTCACAGAATTACCCACCCCAAACCAAACCAAAATGGGGCCATCCTCAAGGAAGGAAAAAGAAGAAATAGAAATTAGACCACAAGGCAGTTTTCCCACTTCCCCTTAAAAGTAGCACTAAATAAGCACAATTATGTACTTCATCTTCACAGAAGGACAAGACAATTTCCAGACGATCTACCAGAACCATGAAAACAGTGCAGGTGCAGGAGAAAACATCCATGCACACTCTGGAAGTTCACCAGGTTTTAAATGCACTTGTTCCATATATCTAATTTAATAAAAGCTAAATTTACAGACCAGAAAAACTAGGGGAATAAAGAGGTAACTAGGTTTGTTACAAAGGATCCCTGATTTACAAAAGAGTTCCTCAGAGGGCTCCTTTAACAAGAAGCCACAGACTCATGCACTCACAAGTGGATTCACAGTGGTTGGGGGAGGGGAACAATTCCAGTGGAGTTTCCTCTAATTTATGCATTTCTGTTTGGTTGATTTTTTTTAAAAAACTCTTAATTTTTTTTCAATATAACAAATACACAAAAAAGCTTGCTTACTGTGACTTTTCAGGATCACCTATGTTTAAGAAGATGACTACTAAATTGGAGCTCACATGCCTCAAATAATCTCACCACCTAGCCATGCCTCTCAAATACCTTGTTTTGCCAAACTAAGTGCAAACACTCATAAACTTCAGACTTTTCACTTAGTCATACCATGGCTGCTTTTAGTTCCTTCACCTTGTCATTCCCATGAGTCTGATGGTAAAGCTCCCTGGGAGTCCCCTGCAGCTTCCCCTCTTCTTCTTCCCTGAAAAGCTGTTCCTTCATTTATACAAGCATGTTCAACAGTCAGGGTACCCCAGAATGTCTGCATACACAGCACATGGTTAAACTCAGTATGCATTGTGTAGCTGGGAACTTTATTGAGGCTACAACTATTCTTACTAACTGCACCCTATAATTTCCTGCAGCATTCAAACTACTGGAACTCAAATGGAACACAACATTAAGAGAAAAGTTTTAAGGATGCCTGGGTGGCTCTGTTGCTTAAGTATTGGACTCTTAATCTCTGCTCAGGTCATGATCTCAGGATTGTGAGACTGACCCCCAAGTAAGGCTCTGCACTGAGGATGGAGCTTGCTTAAGACTCTCTCTCTCCCTCTCCCTCTCCCATTGCCCCTCCCCAATCTAAAAAAATTCAAAGAAAAAAAGAGAAAAGTTTTAAAAACAATTAAAAGCAGTATTTGACTCTAACTCAGTCAGTCATGTCCCTCCTAGACTCCCTTCCTACCTTTGTATTTTGCTTTGAAAGATGATCCTCAAAGGCTATACCAACCAAAGAATTGATGTCCTGTAATGCTTTTTTGACCCCTGGGTTCCAACAAGCTTCTTGAGGGGCAGGACCAACTAAATCTACACTAAAGGAGAGTTTGACAGAGGCTGAGTTCTGTCTTCACAGGAACCACATGGAGGATTTGTTTCCTCAGCATACTTGACTCCAGTGCTCTGAGACGAAGTGGTAAAAACCAAAGTGAATGACTCTTTGGTGTTCCAGTAAATGTCCTTATGTTGGCACATTCCATGACTCCTGTGATTTACTTTTACAGAAATAAAACATGGTAGAAAAGGAGGAACTCGGTGAAGCCCGAGGTTTTGTGTTCCACTCCCCATTTTGAGCGGGGTGAATCCCAGCAACAGTAATGGTGTGGCCTAAAAACTGAAACCCTGAGAATGCCAAATTCACATTGTTCCCCTTTTCTCCACCCCCAGAGTACTCCTGACAATAAGAGCTTACACACACTGTGCCAGCCACTACCTTAAGTACCTTGTGTGTTTTAACTCATTTACTTTTTACAGTCACCCTTAGGATTCAGTCCTTCCGTATCCCCATCTCACAGATGAAGATGGAAAGTGGCCGAGCTGGGCAGTCTGGCTCTAAGTCAGCTCTCCTGTATTCCACTAGTATAACAGAGTTTCTCTGGAAGCCCAGAGGCAGCACATTGTCAGGATGTGGTACCACATGTGCAATTTCAGAATAAAGACCAGCAAATTTTTGCAGCAACATCAATGCTGACTTGAAGGTGCCTGACATAATGCCTCTGAGGGGAATCTAGGAATATCCCTAGATATTATCATCTAGGGAACTGCAGAAAAGCTGAGGGGAGGCTAGATAATTGAAACAACTTCCCCCCAGGAGGGGCAACTTCGAGCTGTGATGGCGGCCCAGGAGTGGATGTTGTCTGCCCACTTTATTCACCAGGCACTTTGTGCTCTCAGTTTCCCCTCTCACAGCTGCTAGGAGTAGCACGAATGGTACAGCCCCTTACAAGCATGAAGAGTTCCATAGTATCTCTGTGATGAGATAATCAAGCTCTTTCACAGTTGTAATTTGGTTTTGCCTTTTCTGGCAAACATGGATTTTTAGCATTAAATTAACTACTGGATCTTGAAGGAAAGACACTGGCTTCCCTGCGTCCTCAGAGAGTATTTGGGGGCTCAGCTGGCAACTACCTTGAGTTCAGGCAGCTGAATAATATGCATGCCATTCTAAAGCTGTTGATTCCAGCCAGTGTGAATTAACTCCTTCCTCAGGCTCTCAGATGGAAAACTCAAACAGCACACAGTGCTCATAAAACACCCAGCAAGGACCCCAGCATGGGTTTCTCAAGAGCTGTATGACTTTCAGCTGTCATTTCTCTACTCTGTTTTCTCATCTGTGAAATGAGGGCCCGCACTGTACATCTTTGTAATTTGAAGACTATGTCATATAGCCTATGTGAAGTTGCAGGGACAAGTGGAGTGAAGGTAGAGGAAATAGAAATAAGGAAACAAGGGTTTCTCCCACTTTCACTCCCTGACAGAACAACTGCTGACATTGATTCAAACTTTGAATGACTTTCCCCATCTAACAAACTTAGTGCAGCAAACTTCCAGTTACTCAAGATCCAATAAAAAGAAAAGCTAACTTGGGTTTCTTCTTGTATATAGCACCTTACTCAAAAAAGAGAAATGACAAGCAACAAGCCCACATCTGCTATTTATTCCAAAAATAAATTTCTAAAAGGTGATAGGATCAGTTGTTTTCCCGGTTACCATTGATTTGGCCTGCCTCTCACATCTTCCATAGCCCTATTCAACAAAATAAAAATTGAGCTTTTAATGATTCTGAGACCTTGGCTGGGGCGGGGGTGGGGGGAATCCTGAGATAAAGCCTAAATCATAGCAATGGACAGTAAGACTTTAATGTTAAGAATATAGTTTGAGGATGACTGGGTGCCTCAGTTGGTTAAGCATCCCACTCTTGGTTTGACTCAGGCCAAGATGAGTGGGATAGAGCCCTACCTCCAGCTCCACACTAACCTTGGAGTCAGCTTGTCCCTCTCCATCTGCCTCCCCCCCAAATAAATAAATAAATAAATAAAAATCTTTTTTAAAAAATGAATATAGTTTGAATTCTACTTTTATTTATTTTTAAAGGTTTTATTTATTTGACAGAGAGAAACACAGCGAGAGAGGGAACACAAGCAGAAGGAATGGTAGTGGGAGAAGCAGGCCTCCTTGGGAGTAGGAACCCAGGACTCTGGGATCATGACCTGAGCGGAAGGCAGACGCTTAACGACTGAGCCACTCAGGCGCCCCTGAATTCTACTTTTAAAATGGACAGCTATTTTCAGACTTTCAGTTATCTTTTCAACTTTATCTTATAAAGTTTATCTGCAAAAGGGCTATTTTTGAGGATAAAATGAATTACCAGAACTGACAGCAATTTGGTAAGTTTTGTACATATATACGATTCTTCAGAAATTTGAAGTTACAGTACATACGGATTTATCTAGAAAATTCCACTCATGTGCCAAATCTATGTCCACATATGCCTTTCACTTATTTAAGTTCACTAAATGATTATTCACTTTTAAAAGCTCCAAGCCTTTTAGAAGGGCGTCTGTCTGGCTCAGTCCATAGAGCACTCAACTCTTGATCTCCCTGTCCTGAGTTCAAGCCGGCCTGGGGGTAGAGTTTACTTTAAAAAACAAAACAAAAACTTTTTAGGAGCTTAAGGTTAGAGAGAAGTGCCATTGCTTCCTCCCTGTGACCCCTGCGAAGGGAATGACAACTCAGAATACCGACAAATTGGTATCTCCGCGTCCCCCCTTCAGGCGCCCGCGTGAACCCAGAGGGCAGGTGCGGGCAGGGGTGCCCACTTGGCTGAAGAAGACGATCGCAGGGTGCTGGGGCCACCGTCCGGGTCTCCCTTCCAGCGGACCGGCTGCAACGCGCAGCCCTGAAACCGGCCCCCCCCGCGGCGTCCGAACCCCACAGGGGAGCCCTTGGGTGCCCGCGCGCTGGGAAACCTGTTCCCCGGCCTCCCCCGGAAGGTCTGGGCGAAGGAGGTCCGCACCGCCCTACCCCACCTGTGTGCGAGCGCCGGTCCGCGGGTGCAGTCGCTGCGGGGGCACAGGCGGGGGCGCCCGTCGCTGGCCGGCGGGAGGGCTGGCGTGCGGGAGCCGCCGAGGCCGGGACAGACGCGAGACACGCGGGGCGCCGCGGCTGTCCTTTGAGAGTCCAGAAGTTCTAGGCTAGCCCGACCCTCCACGCGGCCACCTCCGGCCCGCCCCGGCTCAGTGACGTGCGCGCACACACCCCTCAGGCACACGGAGGCCCGCCCGGCGCCCCAGAATCGCCCCCAGACCTCCCGCGAGCGCTGCGGCCTTCCCCTTCGGGACTCCCCTTTACCGCGGCCACAGGCCCCGGCGTCTCACCGGCCGGCGGCTCCAGACACCGGACACCGATACCGGACACCTGCCGCCCGCCCGGGCAGCGGCGGAGGGGGCCCTGGGGCGGGGCGCGTGCGGGCCCGGGCCCTGGCGTCGCGGCGGGCCTCCCCCAACGCCCTCTCAACGCCCGCGCCTTCCTCGCTCCCCCTCAAGCCCCCGCTCCCCCTCCCCCAGTCGTCACAGTCTCCCCTTTCCGGCCCTTCCCGCCCCTCCCCAGGCACCTACCCGTGCAGGACCCTGCGCTCACCTCGGAGGTTGACCTAAGCAACACCACGTCCACTTGGGCCGCCAGGAGCTGTCGGGGGAAGGAAGGGAGGGCAAGGGAGGGCAAGGAGGGCAATGCCGCAAGCGGCACAGGCTGGCCGGACAAACACTCCCGCTGAGATGTTGGCAAACAGTGTCCCTCAGCCCGGGCCCGCCCGCGCTGCCCCACCCGCGGCCCACAAGCCGGTGTGACTGACTGGGCGCTCCCAGCCCCACCCGGGCACCTGGAGACGCTCCAGCGCCAGACGTCCGCGAGGCCGCGCGGCCTGCTGCGTCCCGGCGCGGCTGTCTGACCGCACACTGCCCCGAGCCGCCGGTGGTCTGGGGCGGCAAGGCCACTGCCGCCTGCAGTCTGGGAAGGCCTGTCGCGCCATCTCGGGACCTGCGGAACTTATTAATATCAGCGGGCCCGGCCCCTTCTCCCCTTGAGAGCTCAAGTTTTCTTGCAAGGTGGAGCCTGCGGAGGCGGGGAGGCTCTTCTCAGTTACACTGACCAAGTCCCAGCAGGCCGAGTCAGCTCACCTCTCGGGTCTCTGGAGCTTTTTTTTTTTTCTTTTGTTGACATTAATTTATCAGACACTTGTCAATACAGGTGTGGCTTTGTAGGACAGGACCTAGGAGGCAAAAGGCTGGAAAGATTGGAGACTGAGAACAACAGAGACAGAGGGGCACATGAAAAGGAAAGAGGGTAAAGGAATGTTGTGAATTGCAGCAAGAACAGGTTAGGGTGGTGCCTGAAGGGAGGAGCTGAGTACAGGAAGGTTCCGCAGAAGCACAGTAGAAACACTGGACGGTATTTTCGGTGTGGAGGAATATTCAGAATATGTGCAGAGAAACAGCCTGCTCTGGGGAACCCCTCGATTGCACATGTTGGGGGAGAACATAAAAGGGAACATTCAGTATTCCTCTCCACAGTCTACTTCATAAATTCAAGGGTCTGATTTGCTTTCTTCAAGAATGAAACTTTCTTATTCTTAACCTCTCCAGACTGCACAAGCTACTCAAAAGTTACAAAGAGCCTTGGGGGCAGAGATGAGTCCTTGAGACCGAGCTATTTAGGAACCATTCCAGGGATCCTATCAGGGGAGAATTTCTGGTTTAGGTTCAGTTCCCACTGCTTATTAAATGAATGGCCTGTGGTGCATTTGGCTGGATTGTAATTTGCTCCTGGGTAGCTGCTGTGGGCCCCTGAAAATGAATCCTAACACTGCATGGATTGAGCAGTTGAAGAACTATAAAGGGCGGTTCATCAGCCAGTAAAATTTCCCTATGACACTGGTCACAGCCAATTACCTTCCCCCCACACTCAAATTCTGCTCATGTCCTGATGAGTTCTTTAAAGCAGTGCTCCCACTTTGCTGCTAACCTCTTTGTACTTCAGTTTTCCCTTCTGGATAATAACAATGAAGTTGTTTTGAGGATTAAATGAGATAATACATGTAAAATGCTTAAAAGAGTTCTTGGATGTGGTGAGTGTTTAAACACATTAGCTTATTTCACATTACATACTGTGACTTCAAGTTACAAGTTCACACTCAGACTTGGATTTTGCTTTCTGTGGTACCTAGACTCCAAGTTAGCCTCAGTGATTCATCCCCACCTCCTCATATGTCACTTCTGAGACTAGCTTATAAAAGACCTGTAAACGCATGCCAGGATGGGCCTCTAGCACAGGTCTTTGAGGCACTACTGTGGGACCACCAGCCTCAAACTTGCAGTGCGTGTTACCTGGGTGACAGCTAAATGTTCTCCAGGTAGGTGGTGGGTAGAGATGTTAACTGTGTGAGCAAAATGGGAGATCCCGAAGCAGGCAAGATCTTTATTCAAAAATGTGCTCAGTGCCACATAGTGGAAAAAAGTGGAAAACACAAGATTGGTCCAAATCCCTGGGGCCTTTTTGGGTTAAAAACAGGACAAACACCAGTATTTTCTTATTCTGGTGATAACAAAAACAAAGGTGTTGTCTGGGAAGAGGAAACTCTAATGGAATATTTGGAGAACCCAAAGAAATATATCCCTGGTCTTTGCTGGCCTTAAAAAAGAAGAAGAGTAAGAGAGGGATGTCTGGGTGGCTCAGTCAGTTAAGTGGCTGCCTTAGGTCATGATCCCAGGGTCCTGGGATTGAGTCCCACATCGAGTTCAACATCAGGCTCCTTGCTTGGCAGAGAGCCTGTTTTTCTCTCTGCCTGCAGCTCCCTCTGCTTGTGTTCTCTCTCTCTCTCTCAAATAAATAAATAAAATCTTAAAAAAAAAAAAAGACAGAGAGAAGATCTTATTCAATATTTGAAATGGGCAACATCTTCATGAAATCTTTTTGCAACTTAAAAAATACTAGTTCTAAGCCAGAATTTTCTAATTTCAAATATTGCATATTTAAAGAAATCCTACTTGATCTTTCTTGATCAGCTTGTAGAAAGTTTAACATTTGAAAATAAAAGTTGAAATTAAAAAAATAAAATAAAATAACAGTTAAAAAAAAGACCTTATAGCTTATCTTGGTTTGTCCCTCTCTCTCACTCTCTCTCTCTCAATCTTGGATCTTTCATTCTGAAGGAAGCCAACTGCTACGTCATGAGCAAACCTTTGGGGAAGAACTGAGGACTCCTGCCAACAGGCCCAGAATGAATTTGGAAGTGAATCCTCCAGCCCTAGTCACTTAATTAGGTGGTTGCATGAATTTGCACTCCCTCTGTCAAATAAATAAAATCTTAAAAAAAAAGAAATTAAGGGAAGAAATATATTTTCCACTTCAGATTATGCCAATTGAAAGAGAAAGCTTCAGTGCAAATTCATGCAACCACCTAATTAAGCCACTCTCTAATTTTTGACCTACAACATTGAGGTAGTAAATGTGTGTTGCATTAAGCTACTAAGTTTGAGGAAATTTGTTACATGGCAATGGATAACTAATATACCTCCTCATTGGTTCTAAGTTCTAAGTTCTGAGTTCTAAGCCAGCTTTAGATAGCTTTTGTGTACAGAAAATTTCATGTACTGGATAACTTACTTAGTGCAGCTCTAGGACCTCACCCCAGAGCTGGGGAATATGATGTCTGTGAGGCCCAGGCAGTAAGCATTCCAAGCGATTAGATCAAAGATGGGGTTACAGATCATGCTTTCAGAAATTCTGCTCCAGGCTCTCCAGCTCAGACGTTTCTGAATGCAGTTGCCAAATTCATCCTTTTTAAACATTAACTCTAATCCTTCATATTTGGTTGCTAAAAATTCTCCTTTTTGTCTCAAGTAAGACTAAACCTCTTGTCAACTTTCAAGGACCAGGACAATCAAGCATTAATCTTCCTCAGCTTTATCATCTTCCTAATACAAATGCATTCAGATAATCTGGCATTTTCTAGGCTCTTAAAACTACACAGGCTCTGCAGCTTCACATTGTGGCCTTTGTCTAAAATGTCTTGCCCCAAGGGCACTAGGGTGGCTCAGTTGGTTAAGCATTCAACTCTTGATTTCAGCTTGGGTCTTCATCTCATGGTCATGAGTTCGAGCCCTTGTACTGGGTTCCGTGGTGAGTAGGGAGCCTACTTAATTAATTAACTAACTAACTAACTAATTAATTAATTAAAATGTCTTGCCCTATAACTTGGCTTATAAAAATCCTACCTAGTCTTTGACCATCAATCTTTAGGAATCCTTTCCTGTCTACCCTCTCCTTGGCTAGAAGCAATCCCTGCCTCTTCCATGTTTATAGCACTTGTATCACAAGTTAGCATTTAACACATCCAAGAACCAGGTAATGAACACTAGCTAAGTACTGGGTCCTGTGACAGGGGGTTGGGGGATGGCAGAGAGCAGACAGCCAGGGTTCCTGCTGCCATTCTTGGCATACATAGCTGTGTGTATGTTTTATGCTTTTTTGAAATCATAAATGTCTTGATTGCAAGGAGTAATCCCATGCAAGTTTGAATCTTACCCAACACCCAGGCACACGATAGGTATTCAATTCGTGTTAGTGCAAGGATGTTTGATAGCCCAAAGGAATGCTGACTGCACACAAATACTATGATCATTTACTCAGTGTGGGGCCCAGTATCTCTTTTTTCTCTCCTTGTTTCCCTCCCATCCCTCTTGTCCTGTGCCTCTTTCCTGTATTTGTAATTATCTTCCTTCCCCTTCTCTTATATCTGTAGTTCTTTTTCCATCTTTACTTTGTCCTCTTGTCTTCTAGCACCTTTCTTTTTGTTTCCTCTTTCCCTTTTCCCAGTATTTTCTCTTTCAATTGGCATAATCTGAAGTGGAAAATATATTTCTTCCCTTAATTTCCTTTTTTTTTAAGATTTTATTTATTTGACAGAGGGAGCACATAAGCAGGGGGAACAGCAGGCAGAGGCAAAGGGAGAGGGAGAAGCAGGCTCCCCACTGAGTGGGGAGCCCAGTGCGGGCCTCAATTCCAAGACCCTAGTATCATGACCCAAACCAAAGGCAGACACTTAACCAACCGAGCCACTCAGGTATGCCACCCTTAATTTCAAAAGTAGACAATTAAAATGTTTCGGATTGCTCTAAAAAACATTAGGTGGCTCTGTTATTTTCTTATGAGGCCCTCGATTACTTTTACCCTCCCTTTGGGCCACTGCTCTCAATAGAAAAACATTTCCCCTATTTTGTGCCCTCGGATGCACTATGGGGAGGACTGCTACCTTCATGTATGGGCAACACTCCTGATGGGAGGTCTGGACGACCAAGCCTTGGCAGGGGATGGGTGCTGAGCATCTACTGCTGGCTGGCCATTAGCATGTCAGAGACATGCACCATTCTTGTCCCCAGCACATGGTTCAGGAGTGCCCAATGCCCATCCATGGCCAGCGTTCCAAGAGACAAGTTAAATATCTATTTACTATATGCTAATTTAAAAAAATTTGTTATTTATTTGTAGTCATGGATACTATGAAACAAAGAGCCTACATTTTAATAGTCATTAACTGGCATTCCTTTTAGAATGTTGTTCACAAACCCTGCTACCCAGGCACGGCACTGTACCACTAGAGGGACACTAAGCAGAGACTACGAAGTGTGAGGCACCCCTTGGAGATGTGCGACACAGTCTTTCTGTTGCTGCCAGAAAGACGTTTCCATGAGAGATTGTGGATTCTGAGCAACAAACTGAGGGTTTAGGAGGGGTGGGAGTGGGGGGCTGGGCAAGCCTGGTGGTGGGTATTGAGGAAGGCACGTATTGCATGGAGCACTGGGTGTGGTGCATGAACAATAAATCTTGTAACGCTGAAAAAATAAAATAAACATTTTTGGGGGGAAAAAAAAAGAAAGATGTTTCACTTTCCATAAGTAAAGGTCAATTCCACAGAAATAGAAGTTACCTTCAGGTATCTTCTCTGTAAAAATAAAATAAATATCAATAACATTTTTGCTGTCATATTTTATCATCAACATCAGAAACCCCAACCACATTTTTAAAAATATATTTATTTATTTATTTGACAGAGAAAGAGGGAGAGAGAGAAAGAAAGCACAAGCAGGGGAAGAAACGGGCAGAGGGAAAGGGAGAAGCCAGCTCCCGGCTGAACAGGTATCATGACCTGAGCCAAAGGTAGGCTCCTAATTGACTGAGCCACCTAGTGCCCCCAACCCCACCCATGTTTTAATTAATTAATTAAAATTTTATATAATTAATTAATTAATTAATTTTAATTCTTAAAGAAGTTATACATTTGTTCTGTGAAGGACATGTGAAGTAGATGTGAAAGAAAAAGACTAAAACAGCTCAACTTTACTAAAAATTGATCACATTTCAAAATAAATCTCGGTTAACGATAATTACATCAAAAGATGGGCAGAAGACATGAACAGACACTTCTCCAAAGAAGACATACAAATGGCTAACAGACACACGAAAAAATGTTCATCATCTTTAGCTGTCAGGGAGATTCAAATCAAAACCACACTGAGATACCACGTTACACCAGTTAGAATGGCCAAAATCAGGACAGTAAACAACAAATGTTGGAGAGGGTGTGGAGAAAGGGGAACCCTCTTCCACTGTTGGTTGATTGCAAACTGGTGCAGCCACTTGGGAAAACAGTGTGGAGATTCCTCAAGAAATTAAAAATAGAGCTACCCTATGACCCTGCCATCGCACTACTGGGTATTTACCCCAAGGAAGCAGATGCATCACAAAGAAGAGCCACATGTACCCCACTGTTCATAGCAGCCATGGCCACAATTGCCAAACTGTGGAAAGAACCAAGATGCCCTTCAACAGATGAATGGATAAAGAAGATATGGCACATATATACAATGGAATATTATGCCTCCATTAGAAAGGACGAATATCCAACTTTTGTATCAACATGGATGGGACTGGAAGAGATTATGCGGAGTGAAGTAAGTCAAGCAGAGAGAGCCAATTACCTTATGGTTTCACTTACGTGCTGAGCATAAAGAAAAACATGGAGGGCATTATGAGAAGGAAGGGAGGGGTGAATGGGGGAAACCAGAGGGGGAGATGAACCTTGAGAGACTGTGGACTCTGAGCAACAAACTGAGGGTTTAAGAGGGGTGGGGGTGGGGGGTGGGGGAGCCTGGTGGTGGGTACTGAAGAGGGCAGGTATTGCATGGAGCACTGGGTGTGGTGCATGAACAATAAATCTTGTAACACTAAAAAAATAAAATAAACATATTTGGGAGAAAAATTATTGGTCTTTACATTCATCTCTGAAATTTTCTAATTTTAGTGTTTTTCCCTGAATTACTGTTTATGAATGTGTTTCCTTAAAATCCATGCTCTGAGTTGCTGATAAGATGTTCTATGTTTCTTATATTTCTGTGATGCTGTGGTAAGCAGCCTGTGGCCCAGAGGAACCACTGATCGGAGGCTTGTGGATGGAATTGGACAACTTCTACCCCAAGTAATATGGGACATCTGTGAACAGTCTGTGTTAACCAGAGCTTCCCCCGCCAACACACAGGTTGAAGCTCTGAGAAAGGAGCAGAAAAAAGCTTTTGCTAGTATTGTAACATTCCCTGGACCTTCCCAGGTAGCTCTGAGTAGGTCTGCTAATACTAATAAAACCAAAGTCTCATCTTCCCCTTGGACCATATTCAGAATCAGATTTTGATTTCCTAACATCTGTCTTCCTGCAATCTTTGCAAAAAGTATACAAATTCATTTCAGTTTTATAAGGGTTGACTGCCAGTGAGCACAGAAGTAGTCTCAAACACATATGAAAATAACCTAGGGAGAGTTACTATTTGTCCTTTTGCCCCCTCTCCCAAGTGGTTCTTATTTGATTGGAATGCGATGGCACACAGACATCAACATTTTTTTCAAAGCATCCCAGAGACCCTAATGTGTTGCTAAGGTTGAGAACCACTAAAATGCATGGAAATAAAATTAATTGGTTATGGATTTTGAAGGAGTAGGAATGGCAATCCCTAGACTTTCTTAAAACAAACATGAAGATAGATATTCATCTGTCAGATTCTGGTCCTAAAGTAAGTCCCACAACCTTGTCTGAAAATGGATAGTCCACCAAACCCAGCTTGTTATTTAAATGTGATGCAACAGATGTTAGAGTCTGGCTCCTTGTGGCTGCCTCAATATATCTAACTTTCACTTCTGTCCTTCCTTTCACTGTTTCCTGGTTATGAAACTCAGATGTTGCCTCTGGCCATCTAGTTGAGGAAAGCACTTCCCCTTCTAGTCCAAAGACTCCCCACTCACACCAGGGCTCCAGGTATGATCGTCACTTCCTTGTCTTCCCTGGAGTGAGCTTGAGTTCTGCCCCCTAGCAAGTCTTGCCCTCTCCACCAAACCATTTCCCTCCATTATACTATTTGCCTGAAGACTTTTCTCTAACTGGAAAGTGGAGCTCATTGTACCCTTGGGTAAGGTGACACACTTTGCCTGTTCCTAAAAGGTATGTTTAGATAAGAGCCAGCTTATGGCCACAGCAGTGAGTGTCATTGTTTAGTTTATGACAGAAAGTTGGTTTTAGTGGTGTGTTAGTATTTTAATGACAAGGAAATTTGTACAACATCTAGTATAGTACAAAGTTATAGCCAATAAATGACAGATCATGCTATACAAATAGAGAAATGTGAAAGGGGGCAGACTTTCCCTTGTGGAGTCTATATTCATATAGAATGTATATAACCACATTTCCCAACCCTCATTGGGATTAAACACTATATCTTTATCAGTTCTCATTGAAAGACAATAAATCATACAATGTTTAGGACTAGAAGGAATCTGGACAATACCTGGACCCCATTCCGCAGCTGAAAGAAATGAGGCAAAAACAAGATTAACAAACACAGAGCTAGCTAATCAGTGGCATATCCAGAATTAAAAAAAAAATCTGACACATAATCTTTAGAGTTATTACACCATGTTAAATTAACCAGCTCATTTGCCTTACTAAATTCAAGAAAGTATGAAGGGAATCAACCTCTGTGTTTCTTTCCTAACATAAAGCATCTTTGTGCCTTGATGAAGAGGTGTACAGGAGCTGCCCTCAAGGCTATGCTACCTTGGGGCCAGCTATTAGTGTGCAGGACCTCACTCAGTCTCTTCTTACAGCCCTGGGCTCATAGTACAAGACCTGCAGAAACCACATTAAACCTTCAAGCCCCCTCTGGAGGAAACAAAGCTGAGGCTGAGACCCTCTTAAGTATAATAAGTAGGTATTGATGAAACAACAAATAAATTCTGAGTGTTAGGTTCTGACCAAAGGAGGAAACATAAAGAGAAGGAAGGGAAAAAATGAGAAAGAATAAAGGAATCAATACCAAAAGAATAAAGTGAATGTAGGTGAATTTAAAAAATGAATACGTAACTTACTTGATTTCTTAAGTGAACTTTCCTTTGGTGCTTTCCTGTGGAGCCTCAAATCCACACTCCTTTCTTGTAGGGGAGTGGTTCACACAACGGAGGAAGGAAGAGTGCATCTGGCATCCAGACATGACTTTGAAGAGTGTTCAATGGAGGAAGAATCTCTGGCCAGTACTGGATGATGAGTGTGTGTGTGTGTGTGTGTGTGTGTGTGTGTGTGTGTGTACTGGATGATGAGATAGTGTGTGTGTGTGTGTGTGTGTGTGTGTTTATCTGACATTTATCAAGTGCTTTTCATGGCCCAACTATTTTTTTTAATTTAATTTTTTCCCCAAAAATGTTTATTTTATTTTTTCAGTGTTACAAGATTTATTGCTCATGCACTACATCCAACTATTTTTTTAATTGAAGTATAACTGACATGTGGCATTACATTAGTTTCAGATACACAACATAATGATTCAATATATGTATACATCATAAGTCTAGTTACCATCCGGCCTCATATAAAGTTACAAAAACTTTTTTTCTTATGATAAAAACTGTCAAGGTTACTCTTAGCAACCTTCAAATATGTGATACAATATTATTGACTAGTCATCACACTGTACATTCCATCTCCATGACTTTGTTTTATAATTGAGAGTTTGTATCCCTTGGTCTTCTTTACCCATTTTACCTACCCCAACTCTCCTCCCCTCTGGCAACCACCAATCTGTTCTCTATAAGTTTTGTTTTGTTTTAATGGATTCCACATATAAGTGAAATCATATGGTATTTATCTATCACTGTCTGACTTATTTTGCTTAGCATAATACCCTCAAAGCCCATCCATGTTGCAAATGGCAAGATTTTAATCTTTTTTGTGGCTCAGTAGTATTCCACTGTGGATAGACAGATGGATAGATGATAGATAGATAGATAGATAGATAGATAGATAGATAGATAGATAGATAGACCAACCACAATTTCTTTATCCATTCATCCATTGATGGACACAGATTGTTTTCGTAACTTGGCTATTGTAAATAACGCTGTGATAAACATGGGGGTGCAGATACCTTTTTGAGCTAGTGTTTTGATTTTCTTTAGAGAAATACCCAGAAGATCATATGGTAGTCAATTTATAATTTTTTGAGGAAGCTCTATATTGTATTCCATGGTGATTTCACCACTTCACATTCCCACTGAGAGTACACAAGTGTTCCCTTTTCTCCATGTCCTCAATACTTGTTATTTCTTGTCTTTTTGATAATAGCTATTCTGACAGGTGTGAGATAATCATGGTTTTAATTTGCATTTATCTGATAGTTAGTGAAGCTGGGAATCTCTTCCTGTGCCTGTAGGCCATCTCTATGTCTTCTTTGGAAAAATGTCTATTCAAATTGCCCATTTTTTTGTTGAATTGTTTTTGTTGTTGTTGTTATTGAGTCGTATGAGTTCTTAGTATATTTTGGATTTTAACCCTTTATCTGTTATACTATTTACAAGTATCTTCTCCCATTCAGTAGATTGACCTTTAATTTTGTTGATATCTTCTTTCACTGTGCAGAAGCCTTTTAATTTGATGTAGTCTCATTTATTTTTGCTTTTGTTGCCATTGTCTTTGGGGTCAGATAAAAAATGTTGCCAAGAGTGAGGTCAAAGAGCTTACTACTTGTTTTCTTCTGGGATTTTTATGGTTTCTGGTCTTTCATTCAGGTTTTTAATTTATATTGAGTTAATTTTTGTGTATGGTATAAGAAAGTGATCAATTTTTTTGCATGTGGCTGTCCAGTTTTCCCAACGCCATTTATTGAAGAGACTCTCCTTTCCCCTAGTGTATATTCTTGGCATCCTTTGCATAATTTAATTGGCCATATGCATATGGGCTCTCTATTTCATTCGTCTATGTGTCTGTTTTTATGCCAATACCATATTGTTTTCATTATTATAGCTTTATAGTATAGTTTGAAATCCAGAAGTGTGATGCTTCCTGCTTTGTTCTTCTTTCTCAAGATGCCTTGGCTATTCAGGGTCTTTTGTTGTTCCATATAAATTTTAGGATTGTTTGTTCTATTTCTGTGAAAAATGACATTGGAGTTTTATTAGAAATTGCAGCCAAACAATCTATACATTGTTTTGCATAAAACTGAGACTTTAATGATACTGATTTTTAAACATTATTGATTTGTCTAAATCATGGAATACTATTTATTTGTGTCTTCTTCAGTTTCTTTCATCAGTGGCTTACATTTTCCAGTGTATAGATCTTTTTTACTTCCTTGGCTAAATTTATTTCTAGGTATTTTATTCCTAGAATAAAATAGGCAGAAATAGGCAGGGGACTCTTTGCCTGCCACTCCTCCTGCTTGTGCTCTCTTTCCCTCTCTCTCTCTGACAAATAAATAAATAAAATCTAAAAAAAATTTCCCTTTCTGATAGTTCATCGTTAGTGTACCAAAACACATCAGATTTTCATATAAGCATACTTCACAGATATTACAGGTTCAGTTCCAGACCATCATAATAAAGTAAATATCACAATAAAGCAATCCAAATTTTTTTTGTTTTCCAGTGATATATAAAGTTCTACTTACACTATACTACATTAAGATTGCAAAAACATCATGCCTAAAAAAGTGATGTATACACCTTAATTAAGAATACTTAATTGAGAAAATATGCTATTATTTTTCCTCCAAATATGTTTATTTTATTTTTTCAGTGTTAACAAGATTAATTGTTCATGCACCACACCCAGTGCTCCATGCAATACAGCATTTGCTCACTTCCTGTCTCTGTCACATTTTGGTAATTCTTATAATATTCCAAACTTTATCATTTTTTATCATATTTATAATGGCAATCTGTGATCAGTGATCACAGATTTGTAATTTGATGTTACTATTGTAATAATTCGGGGGCATTATGAACCACACCCATATAAAACAGCAAACTTAACCAATAAATGTGTGTGTTCTAGTCAAAACACATCACAAAACTTCATCAGCTGGCTGTTCTGCCTCTCTCTTTTTCCTTCTGCCTCTATTCCCAGAGGCATGACAATACTGAAATTAGGTTAATTAATAACCATACAAGGCCACTAAATGTTCAAGTGAAAGGAAGAATCAATGTGGCAAACTATATTGTTGTCTTCTTTTCTTTTCTTTTTTTAAGATTTTTTCTTTTTTCTTTTTTTTTTAAAGATTTTATTTATTTATTTGACAGAGAGAGAGATCACAAGCAGGTAGAGAGGCAGGCAGAGAGAGGGAGGAAGCAGGCTCCCTGCCAAGCAGAGAGACCGATGTGGGCCTCAATCCCAGGACTCTGAGATCATGACCTGAGCTGAAGGCAGAGGCTATAACCCACTGAGCCACCCAGGTGCCTCTGTTGTCTCATTTTCAATTGTCATAGCCACCCCAACCTTTACTGATGACAACCCTGATCATCCAGCAGCCATCAACATCAAGGCAACACCCTCAATCTTCAAGAAGATTAAATTCACTGAAAGTTCAAATAATAGCATATTTTCTGCTCTAGGATTTTGATAGATTCCTACCTCATGTTGAGGTCTTTTATCCATTTTGAGTTTATCTTCGTGTATGGTGTAAGAGAATGGTCAAGTTTCATTCTTCTACATATAGTTGTCCAGTTTTCCCAGCACCATTTATTGAAGAGACTGTCCTTTTTCCACTGGATATTTTTTCCTGTTTTGTCAAAGATTATTTGACCATAGAGTTGCGGGTCCATATCTGGGCTCTCTATTCTGTTCCACTGGTCTATGTGTCTGTTTTTGTGCCAGTACCATGCTATCTTGGTGATCACCGCTTTGTAGTAAAGCTTGAAATCAGACAATGTGATGCCCCCAGCTTTGTTTTTCTTTTTCAGCATTTGCTTAGCAATTCGGGGTCTTTTCTGGTTCCATACAAATTTTAGGATTGTTTGTTCCAGCCCTTTGAAAAAAACTGGTGGAATTTTGATCAGATGGCATTGAAAGTATAGATTGCTCTGGGCATTATAGACATTTTAACAATGTTTTTTTTTCCGATCCAAGAACATGGAATGCTTTCCACCTTTTTGCGTCTTCTTCAATTTCTTTCATGAGCGTTCTATAGTTCCTTGAGTACAGATCCTTCACCTCTTTGATTAGGTTTATTCCCAGGTATCTTATGGTTCTTGGTGCTACAGTAAATGGAATTGATTCTCTAATTTCCCTTTCCATATTTTCATTGTTAGTGTATAGGAAAGCAACTGATTTTTGTGTATTGATTTGGTATCCTGCCACACTACTGAATTACTGTATGATTTCTAGTAGTTTGGGGGTGGAGTCTTTTGGGTTTTCCATAGTCCGTGAAGAGAGAGAATTTGACTTCTTCATTGCAAATTTGAATACCTTTTAGTTCTTTCTGTTGTCTGATTGCTGTCCCTAGTACTTCTAGCACTATTCTTCGACATCAGCCACAGCAACTTCTTTCAGGACCTGTCTCCAAAGGCAAAAGAAACAAAAGTGAAAATGAACTTTTGGGACTTCATCAAGAGAAAAAGCTGCTGCACAGAGAAGGAAACAGCCAACAAAACAAACAGACAACCCACAGAATGGGAGAAGATATTCGCAAATGACACTACAGACAAAGGTCTGATATCTAAGATCTATAAAGAACTCCTCAAACTCAACACTCACAAAACTGATAATTACATCAAAAGATGGGCAGAAGACATGAACAGACACTTCTCCAAAGAAGACATACAAATAGCTAACAGACACATGAAAAAATGTTCATCATCTTTAGCTGTCAGGGAGATTCAAATCAAAACCACACTGAGATACCACCTTACACCAGTTAGAATGGCCAAAATCAACAGGACAGTAAACAACAAATGTTGGAGAGGGTGTGGAGAAAGGGGAACCCTCTTCCACTGTTGGTGGGATTGCAAGCTGGTGCAGCCACTTGGGAAAACAGTGTGGAGATTCCTCAAGAAATTAAAAATAGAGCTACCCTATAACCCCGCCTTTGCACTCCTGGGTATTTACCCCAAAGAAGCAGATGCAGTACAAAGAAGGGCCACATGTACCCCACTGTTCATAGCAGCAATGTCCACAATTGCCAAACTGTGGAAAGAACCAAGATGCCCTTCAACAGATGAATGGATAAAGAAGATATGGTCCATATATACAATGGAATATTATGCCTCCATCAGAAAGGACAAATATCCAACTTTTGTATCAACATGGATGGGACTGGAAGAGATTATGCAGAGTGAAATAAGTCAAGCAGAGAGAGCCAATTATCTTATGTTTTCACTTACGTGCTGAGCATAAAGAAAACATGGAGGGCATTTTGAGAAGGAAGGGAAGGGGTAATGGGGGGAAATCATAGCGGGATATGAACCGTGAGAGACTGTGGACTCTGAGCAACAAACTGAGGGTTTTGGAGGGGAGGTGGTAGGGGGTTGGGTGAGCCTGGTGGTGTGTATTGAGGAGGGCACGTATTTCATGGAGAAAAAAATGATGCCTATGTACTTGCTTGATGTAGGCTTGCCACAAAACTAAGGTTTGTTAGTTCTAGCAGTTTTTTGGTGGAATCTTTAGGATTTTCTCTAAATAAAAACCATATCCACAAATAGATACAGTTTTACTTCTTTCTTCCTAATTTGGATAACTTTTATTTCTTTTTCCTGCCTAATTGCTTTGGCTAGGACTTCCAATATTATGTTGAATGAAATTGGCTAGTATGGGCATCCTTATCTTATTCCTGATCTTACAGAAAAGCTTTTAGCTTTTTGCTATTGAATGTGATGTTGTCTGAAGGCTTTCTGTATATGGCCTTTATTATGTTGAGGTACATTCCCTCTATACCCACTTTGCTGAGAGTTTTTATGAGTGTATGCTGAATTTTGTCAAATGTTTCTGCATCTACTGAGATGATTATATGATTTTGAATCTTCATTTCATTAATGTGATATATCATGTCGATTGATATATAATAGTGTATTTTAAGTTGATAACAAGTAAAATTTGTATGCATTCTAAAGCTTTGCTCTTTTTTTCTGGGGTTTTAACATTTTTTTTTTTCATTTGGAATATATTCCTCTGTCTCCTTGTTTTGCTGACTATTTGTGCTTGTTTCTATGTATTAAGTGAAACAGCTATCTCTTTTAGTCTTGAAGGAGTAGCCTTGTGTAGGAGATGAACCTTATCTTTAACCTTGCCCTAGCTCTTGATTATCTCTCAAACGGTCTCTCTGATTGTTTCAGACCTGCTGAGTCCAGCAGCAGCTACAGAAGCAAGAAGCTGTGGCAGGGCACCAGCCCATGGAGAGGCAGGACACTTCCCCAGCAGGTCACACAGTGGGTTGGGGCCAGCTAGGTGGAGATAAAGTGTAAAGATGCTGCCTGCCTTTGTTGGCATAGAAGGTAGAAGGAGAGTGCCCAAAATAGCATCTACTAGTGCCTTTGTTCCCAGAGTCCCAACAGGCTTTTGGCCTGTTGGCAGATGCCTTAATATTAGCAAATGAATCTCCCTCACACATGATCTGGGTGATTTTCAATCTGCTACTTTTGTGCTGGGTCCTGGATCAAAAGAATCTGTGTATGAGCCCTCTAAGAACATTATTTCCATTTCCTATAGCCCTACGTTTCTCTTGGATGTAAGCTTTGTTGATTTTTGGAGCTAGATGTTCTAGGTGCTTATCTCTCAGGTTAGGTCCCAAGGACTAGGGTGCTGGATGGGGGGCACAAACCCTTTGCTTCTCAGAGAGAAGCTCTGTGTGTAGGTGATCCCTCCCAACTCCTCCTGGTGTGGGTCACATGGGGGGGCAGGTTTTGAGAGACTGTGTCTCTGTTTTTCTTACCCATCTGGATGTGGCCTTTTAATTCCTGGTTATGAAAGATCTGATGAGCTAGTTTTTAGGGGTTTTTTTAGGGGGAATTGCTGTATATGTAGCTATATGCTTGTTTTATCCATGGGAGGAGGTAAGTTTAGGATCTTCCTAAGCTGCCATCTTGAAATGCCTCCTCTAAAAGCATAAAGGTTATTGTTAGTTTTGCTACATGGTGAGCAGCCCTCCTAAATTGGCTGAATAAAAAGTCTAGTTAAATGGCCAGGAACAAAAAACTCAAATCATCTGTTTTTTAAAATAATATTTCCTAGTTACACTACAAGAAGTAACATATGCCACTAAAGAGATGACACTTAACAGAAATAGTTTTTAGTCCTCTGTGCGTGCTGTAAATGATGATGGCACCATAAATCTGTACAGATTAACATGTCAGAGCACTTTCAAACTATTATTTCATTCAGTCCTCACAACATGTTTGGTGAGATAGGCTTTGATCTTAATTGACAAATGAAGACACTTAGTTACAGGCCAATTCAATAATTTGCCTAGTTTACACAGTAAGCACAGTACACTGTACCATCATATAGTAAACTGGTAGTGGTGGAACCAGGGCTGGAATTCAGGACTTCTAACATTCAGTCCACAGATCTTTCCCCTATGCTCTACTTTCTCTGTCATTTCTCCTGCATGATAGTAAAGCTGGAACTTTGTCTTCTTATATTTGTATCCTCAGTGTCTAGCCCAATACTCCAATGATATGGAGTAGGTCCTCAATACATGTTTGTTGAATAAATGAATGAATCTAAATTTGGGTTTGCCCAGGAAGAATCAGTACCCTTCTGAATAGTCAGGGTATGCTCAATTTAGGCTTTGTAGCTAAGAAATTATCAACATGTTTTATGGAATTATCTTAATCCTGGGAATGGCTCATTTAACTTGAATGTTTTAGATGAGATACTATTCTGTAGGGAAGGAGAGGATAATTTATGGGGAATATATTATTATCCTGCCACAGAATCATATACCTCTATATTTATTTTCCCTTGAATTTTTATTATTTTTCAAATGATCATTCATTACATGCAATGATATAAATCTTTTATCCCTAAGATGTGAATGATACGCATATGAGTAACACATACAACATATGGGGTTGTATGTGTTTTTAAATACATAGCATTTATAGGACTCTGGCCCAAAAGGATTATTATTATGATTGGTCTTGCAATTTTAGTCATGTACTATCTCAAACTATTATTCAATAGTTTTATTGTCCTTGATTGTCCAGCTAGAGTATAAACTCCTTTGGATCAACTCATGCATTTTATTCATTTCATATCTCCCTCCTCCCAAATAAAAGAACTGAAGGCACAACAAAGATGGATTTCTGAGCACACAAATCAAGGTGAAAAATGTAGTACTCTCTTGAGAGAGCTCTTGGTGAGGTCTGAAAATGTTGTGAGAAAATATTTGTTTTTTTAAATTTTCATCTTGATCCAACTTAACATATATTGTGGTTAGAATGGAATTCTGCTATATTAAACTCCTGACAGTATTTCCTAAGAGTACATATTTTTATTATATGTGCTGCCGAAGCGAGCACAAGAGTACATATTTTTATAATGAAACTTTTTGTTAGTAGGACAAAACATATAGACAGAATTGAGAAGGCTACTATTAGGGTATTTGAAAGAAAAGAAGCCACCTATGGCTCTCCTCTTCCTGCTTTTCCTTCTTTTCCTACTCACTTAACATGTTTAAAATCTGTAGATTTATACTTTCCATTGCTAAACTGAAAGGAAATGATTGATTTCTTCTGCTTATTTGTCAAATAATTATTGCTGTGGAGGGAGGTAACAAGAAACAGTCTCTGATGGCTAAGCATAATATCTAAAAAGGAGGAATGCTATAAATAAAAACAATTGTAATAACTTTAATGAAGGGATAGAGAGTATAAATACGGCAAACACCACAGAAACAAAGCTGTGAGCATTCAGAAGACAGATTACATCTACCTGGAAGGATCTACATCTTGTTTATGGCAAACTGATGGTCATTGATGGGGCAGGCTGCCCCTAAATGTACCACTTTGGCATACTGACTTTTAAAAATTAAAATTACTTAAGCAATAGCTACTGCAAAAAGGACACTTATACTCCTTTGTACTCCTGAAAACAGAAAATAAATCTCCCATATGAAAGGTACCCTCCCTGTACCAGGAAATTTAGGGCTGAAAACAGTGTATAAACAAGTCTTGTTACTTCACTAATGTACTACCCCAAGCTCAAAATTCTCTAGCCTGTCAATTCTTCACAAATTTATTGTTTCTAAAAGATATAAAAGCTGTCTGCTTTGGTCACTTCTTTGAATATTATATTTTGATGAGCACATGAAATTAAATTTGTTTTTCTCCTGTTTATCTTATGTCAATTTAATTATTAGACCATCCAAGAAACCCGAAGCGAAGAAAAGTCTTCCTCCTTTACATTATCATAAAGTTTATCTTACATTCTCTTTCTCTTTTTTATAGCTTGTTGGTAAAGGATTGGTAAGTATTCGTGGGGCAGTCACAGAAGCAGTTGTGGTTTTCAGTGAGACTGAACACATAGTGGGATTTTAAGGCCCTAGGATTTTAGGAACATTTTCTTTTCTTTTTATTTTTTTTAAAGATTTTATTTATTTCTCTGACACAGAGAGAGAGAGATCATAAGTAGGCAGAAAGGCAGGGAAAGAGAGAGGGGGAAGCAGGCTCCCTGATGAGCAGAGAGCCTGATGCAGGGCTCAGTCCCAAGTACCTGAGACCATGACCTGAGCTGAAGGCAGAGGCTTTAACCCACTGAGCCACCCAGGTGCCCCTAGGAATATTTTCTTAATTAGAAGTTTTTAGTTCTCTGGTTGGATCTTTCCAGCTTGTATCAGTTATCTTTAACAAATGCCCCTTAACTGAGTGACTTTAAACAATAGCACTTTAATATTTCTCATGGGTCTGTGAGTTGGCTGGATGGTTATTCCACGGGACATGTGTGGGCTCACTCATGTGGGTCGGTTGAAACCTGACAGGCTGGAACAGCTGGGCCTCCCCCTGCCTGTGGCCTCTCACTTTGAAGGAGTCTTCATGTGGCAGTAGTAGCATTCCAAGGGGACAAATCCCAGTGTGTTGGAGCACACGTACCAATGATGCTCTTGGCTGAGAAAAACCACAGTGCCACATCCAGGGTCAACACTGGAGGAGCTATACAAGGGCAGGGACACTGGGAGGTTTGGCTCACTGGAACCATTAGTGTAAGATAAACCATGCAGTCTAATGTGGAACTCTCTAGAATATGAACGGCATGCCTGAGGAAGCTCAGAGTTGTAGAGGAATGTGTTCTATGGTGTCCTGGGTTGGTTTATTTCTGCAGATGTCTGGTATGGAATGACTAGACAACTTATAAATTATAATAAACCAATGTGGTACTTCCTATAAGGACCATTCTTTCTCCCTCCCTCCCTCAATGCCCCTCACTTCCACCCTTCCCTTCCTCCTATCTCTCTTTCCCTCCCTCCCTCTCTCCCACCCTTGCTTTCTTCCTTCCTCCCAGGAGGGCAATTACTTACTCATGCTAAATTAGGGAGCATTAAACACTAGATCTCAATCTAATGATCTTTGCAATAACAACCTTCCTCCCCATCCAGCTGCTGTGGATATGTGGTCTCCAGTTTCATTTACTCTAACTATACATTTGAGGACTGCTTATCTAACATTTTGTGTGATTTTCAATGTTTATAATTAATGTATTTGACATTTCTTTTACTTTTAATGCCAAGAATGACCTTGTTTACTTCATAATTAATTTCTCATTAATTTTGTTTTTATGATGTTTAACAATAACTAATAGAGCTAGTAAAAGAGGAATGGCCCCAAACCAGATCTTACAGCACTTACAGCACTGAATCTTACATTCCCAAACTATATTTCCTCCTGTTTATTAACATTGATTTACCTCATTTTAGCTGGTAATCTGACTACGAAGCCATGGTCTGATACATGATAACTTGGGTTGCTTTTCAGAAAAGAGATGATCATTCCATATCAAACAAATCTCAACTTATATCTCAGTGAATTCAAAATCTATCTTAAAATAGATTTTAGTTTTCTAAAAACTATCTATCTTAAATAGATAGATATAAATAAATCTATCTTAAAATAGATTTTAGTTTTCACTAAGCCTAAATGTATAATTTTACAAACAATAGAGTGCCAAATAGGAGCAAGATGTTGAATACTCCTTTCTGTTGTGCCTTTTCTATGAGTCAGAATTTCCCATTATGTGGGGGATAAGTGAGGCCCCTCTAGAAGCCACGTTAACACTCTGAGCTTGCACTACCTGATTTAAACCAGGAAGTAACTTAGGCATTAGAATTGCAGGTCCTTGAGTAACTCATATATATAACCTCTTATATATAAGGTTCAGGTTAAACAAACAAACAAAACAAAACCTATTCATTGCCAACCTCAGGAGTGCTAATACGAGTTCTGTGAGATCTCTATCACCCATGGATTGCCCTGAGCTTCATCATTTTATCATCATCATTATTATTCATATTGTCCTCCTTATCATCAATGAGCAAATTTTTGTTCAAGAATGTGTTCATTTGATGGAAATGAAGAAAGGAAGGGAGCATCAAAGAAATGTCACAGTCTTTTTTTGGCTCAGTGAAGCAATTTTAGGGTGTAAGGAGGAAAGGTTAAATAGTTTCACCATATTCTCTTTTGGTCAGATTACCTTTGGAATATTTGTTTGATATTGAGATAAAATAAATCACAACCAAGTGCAATTTTCCAGAGAAGAATGCATATGTTAAGTGAAGGGTAGTTAAAGGAGTTGGAGATGGTTAGCCTGAATAAAAGAAGGCTTGGGGTTGTATGGAAACATCTTCAAATATCTGAAGGAGTTTCATGTGGTTTCAGTTGTGGCTTAGTTATTTCTAGTAATAGAAATGCTTTGGTTTCACAGACATGTACCCTGGGGCAAATAATACATTATATATTAATAAAAATAAAAAAAATGCTTTGGATGAAATCAGGGCATTTGAAATTGAGATTAGCTGTTGCTCGCCAGACATCTCATCTCTTCTTCTGATAATCATCATTTACCAAATGAAGAACAACCAGAACTTACCACCATCTTTAACTTCTCTTGGTCCATTGTCTTATGTATAGATACACTGGGTTTCATAAACCTTAGTTCTGGCTGTGACTCCTTTCTAAATATTTTCACCCACCACTATTTCCAGTTTATCACATTTCTTGTATTAAAGCTCATTCCACAATTTCAGAAAACCACAGACCCCAAATGGCATCACTTAGGTTAAGGCCCCAAAGTAGTAAACCAGGACTTAATAACTAACTTAGCTGCAGTTTCAACCCTGGGGAATATAAACTTTAAGCAGTCAGTATAGAATTTCTTGGTCAAGGGGCGCCTGGGTGGCTCAGTGGGTTAAAGCCTCTGCCTTTGGCTCAGGTCATGATCTCAGGGTCTTGGTTTCTGCTGAGCAGAGAGCCTGCTTCCCCCCCACTCCCCCGGCCCCGCCTGCCTCTCTGCCTCTCTCTCTCTGTCAAATAAATAAATAAAATCTAAAAAAAAAAAAAAAAGAATTTCCTGGTCAAAACTAGGAAACTTATTGATAGACCCCTTTCATTCCCCTTAGGAAGGTAACCTTGCCTAAACAATCATTCCTTGCTAATATATTCCATTCTTTTCCTCTTCTGTCTCTCTCTCTCTCTCTCTTTTGAGAGAGAAGGTTTGCATATATGTGAGACAGAGAGAGAGAGAGAGCAGGGGTGGGGAGGGATGGGGAAGGTGGCGACTAGAGGGAGAGGGAGAGAGAGAATCCCAAGCCAGCTCCACACCCAGTGCAAAGCCCTATGCAGGGCCCAATCTCATGACTCTAAGGTCATGACCTGAGCTGAAATCAAGAGTTGGACGCTTAACCTACTGAGCCACCCAGGTACCCCACTAATACATTCTTTTCTTCTTTTTTTTTAATGCACTCTCTCTGCCTTTAGAAACCTTTGCTTTGTTTAGCTCAGTGGAGCTTTCCTCTACTTGATAGATAATATACTGCCTGATTCATGAATCATTTAATAAAACCAACTAGATCTTCAAATTTACTTGGTTGTATTTTGTTTTCTTAACAGATTTGGGGACAGTGTTGGGATCTGAAATGAACTTCTGATAGCAGGGGACAATGAGAAACACAGGAATGGTGTCCCATGAAGCCTTTTAAGTTCTTGCAGTTTCCTAGGGCTGTTGATAAGTTCCTCTAATTTTGAGCTTTGCTCTTTTTGTATTTGAGCTACTGACCTTAACTGGCTTTCCAGTCCATGGTTAATGGGTCAGTCTAGACTAACAGGAGGCTTTAATAGAGTACCAGTTCTCAGCCCTTGGTTCAGTCTGCGATTTCATGTGGGAGTCTTTTCCCAATTTCCAGTCCACAGTCCCTGTTTACTGTAGTTTTCTGGTTTAGTCCTTTACCCATTTCCCATCCCAATCTCTATTTGCTGGTTTAGAACTGCTGATGGTACTTATGGCCTTTTCTTGCCCAGTTCCCAGTAACTTGTTTTTTTACTGCTTGTATGTCAAGGTGCACAAGTTCATTTGTCTTATTTTTTTTTCCCCCAAAAATGTTTATTTTATTTTTTCAGTGTTACAAGATATATTGTTCATTTGTCTTATTTTGTGTAAAGGATTAGCTAATAGGATGCTTAAAATCCAAAGTATTAAGAACATCAACTTCTGGCATACCTGCTTATCTAAAAGTCTAAAAACTATGGTGCTGGAACTGTGAATATCTACAGAAATGGCAAAATTCTAGAATCGTAATGGCCATTGTAGGGAATGTTTCAATTAGGTAAGATCATTTAAGAAGTGCACTTGATCAAAATCACAGTGAGATACCACCTCACACCAGTCAGAATGGCTAAAATTAACAAGTCAGGAAATGACAGATGTTGGCGAGGATGCGGAGAAAGGGCAACCCTCCTACACTGATGGTGGGAATGCAAGCTAGTACAGCCACTCTGGAAAACAGTATAGAGGTTCCTCAAAAAGTTGAAAATAGAGCTACCCTATGACCCAGTAATCGCACTACTGGGTATTTACCCTAAAGATACAAATGTCGTGATCCAAAGGGGCACGTGCACCCGAATGTTTATAGCAGCAATGTCCACAATAGCCAAACTATGGAAAGAGCCTAGATGTCCATCAATAGATGAATGGATAAAGAAGATGTGGTGTATATATACAATGGAATACTATGCAGCCATCAAAAGAAATGAAATCTGGTCTTTTGCAATGATGTGGATGGAACTGGACAGTATTATGCTAAGTGAAATAAGTCAGTCAGAGAAAGACAATTATCACATGATCTCTCTGATATAAAGAATTTGAGAGGCAAGACGGGGGTTTGTGGGGAGGTGGGGGAGAGAAATGAAACAGGAAGGGATGGGGAGGGAGACAAACCATAAGAGACTCCTAGACTCACGAAATGAACAAAGGGTGGTTGGGAGGTGGGAGGGGTAGGGATAGGGTGGCTGGATTGTGGACATTGGGGAGGGTATGTGCTATGGTAAGTGCTGTGAAATGTGTAAGCCTGACGATTCACAGACAAGTACCCTGGGGCAAATAATACATTATATGTTAAAAAAAAAAAAAAAAGAAGTGCACTTGACTGTAAGGGTTCCCAAATTAAACAGAATGGGAAACAGGCAATTAAAACAGGCAATCAGAAGACTCCAAAAAGGTTTCAAAATTCCTAAATAATTTCATTGAAAGATTCATTGTAAAAGCTAAAGAAAACTTAAAGATTTAAGAGGTAAGATTTAAGACAAGAACTATAAGACTGACACTGAGCCAAGGAAATTAAAAAGACCCCATGGGGAAAAAAAGTGTTTTTTTCTTTGGTCCTTTTTCTGCTTCTCTTCTTGCTAAGACCTGCACCCCCACCGTACACATACCTTAATGTGTGTACTCCAAGTGAAGATCAAGGAGCTAATGATTTCTTTGGAGTCTTCCAGCTCAATAGATAACATCTAAAGATAAACTAGTGGGGGTGCCTGGGTGGCTCAGTCGTTGAGCGTCTGCCTTCGGCCCAGGTCAGATCCCGGGGTCCTGGGATCGAGCCCCGCATCGGGCTCTCTGCTCGGCAAGAAGCCTGCTTCTCCCGCTACCATTCCCTCTGCTTGTGTTCCCTCTCTCGCTGTGTTTCTCTCTGTCAAATAAATAAAATCTTTAAAAAAAAAAAAAAAAAGATAAACTAGTGTGAGGTTGTCATGTATGTTTTCCAAGACCACTGACTCACCAACACCCCTGGCTCCAGGGCATAGGCAACTTAGGGAAAACACCTAACACATGTTCTTGTCCAACCAGCTCCTGGATGCCTGCAAGGACATGTACACCAGACCACCATCCTTGGTGAAAACTACAGACCCCCAGCAAAGATGAAACTCATGTGCCTTTTCCTTTCTGAGTCTCCCAGATGCTCTGTTTGCATCTGCTTTCTCCATGTCTTCAATAAACTTTGTTCTTACTTCCTCTCAGCTCCTGTTTGATTTCCATTTTGTGCAAAGCCAAGGCTTT
>CM053604.1:137705206-137741678 GCA_028646535.1 Procyon lotor | reverse complement strand
CTGCCCATTTTTTAATGTGATTATTGGTTTTGTGGGTGTTGAGTTTGAGGAGTTCTTTATAGATCTTAGATATCAGACCTTTGTCTGTAGTGTCATTTGCGAATATCTTCTCCCATTCTGTGGGTTGCCTGTTTGTTTTGTGAATTGTTTCCTTCGCTGTGCAGAAGCTTTTTATCTTGAAATCCTAAAAGTTCAATTTTGCTTTTGCTTCCTTTGCCTTTGGAGACATGTCCTGAAAGAAGTTGCTGTGGCTGATGTTGAAGAGGTTACTGCCTATGTTCTCCTCTAGGATTTTGATAGATTCCTGCCTCACATTGAGGTCTTTTATCCATCTTGAGTTTATCTTCGTGTATGGTGTAAGAGAATGGTCAAGTTTCATTCTTCTACATAGAGCTGTCCAATTTTCCCAGCACCATTTATTGAAGAGACTGTCTTTTTTCCACTGGATATTTTTTCCTGTTTTGCCAAAGATTATTTGACCATAGAGTTGCGGGTCCATATCTGGGCTCTCTATTCTGTTCCACTGGTCTATGAGTCTGTTTTTGTGCCAGTACCATGCTGTCTTGGTGATCATAGCTTTGTAGTAAAGCTTGAAATAAGGCAATGTGATGCCCCCAGCTTGGTTTTTCTTTTTCTGCATTTGATCTTCAGATAGTAACAATTTATCTCTTTTTCTTTCACAATTTATACTTCCTCTTTTTTCTCTTGTAATATTGGCCAGATCTATACTGAGGATTGTAGACTTTATCTTAAAGAGAATTTTTTTAAAGATTTTATTTATTTATTTGACACAGAGAGAGAGAGAGAGAGAGAGATCACAAGTAGGGAGAGAAGCAGGCAGAGAGAGGGGGGGAAGCAAGCTCCCCGAAGAGCTGAGAGCCCAATGTGGGGCTCAATCCCAGGACCCTGAGATCATGACCTGAGCGAAAGGCAGATGCTTTAATCTACTGAGCCATTCAGGTGCCCCTTAAAGAGAATTTTTCTCAAAGTTTTTCCATTAAATATAATGTTTGCTATAGGCTTGGGATATAATCCAAAAGAAGGTAAAGAAGTCCTGTTGTATTTATAATTAACTAGGAAAAATTTGAACTATAAATATATATTGGTAACTATATAACTATATGTAGATATTGGTCTTTATGAAATAAATGAACTTATAAACATTTTTAAATTTAGCTCCCCATAAAGAAAGCAAATTACAGACTGAGAGAAAATACATAATATACAAAGGACTTGTATCCAAGATATAAAGGACTCATAAATCAATAATAAAAATAAAACAACCCAAATATAAAGCATGGGGAAAGGACTTGAAGTTAACTTCACATAGAAAGTTCTATGGATGGCACGCACTACTGGGTATTTACCCCAAAGAAGCAGATGCAGTACAAAGAAGGGCCACATGTACCCCATGTTCATAGCAGCAATAGCCACAATCGCCAAACTGTGGAAGGAACCAAAATGCCCTTCAACAGATGAATGGATAAAGAAGACATGGTCCATATATACAATGGAATATTATGCCTCCATCAGAAAGGACAAATATCCAACTTTAGTATCAACATGAACGGAAATGGAGGAGATTATGTGGAGTGAAATAAGTCAAGCAGAGAGAGCCAATTACCTTATGGTCTCACTTATGTGCTGAGCATAACGAAAAACATGGAGGGCATTGTGAGAAGAAAGGGAGGGGGAATGGGGGGGAAATCAGAGGGGGAGATGAACCATGAGAGACTGTGGGTCTGAGCAACAAACTGAGGGTTTTGGAGGGGAAGTGGTGGGGGATTGGGCGAGCCTGGTGGTGGTTATTGAGGAGGGCACGTATTGCATGGAGCACTGGGTGTGGTACATGAACAATTAATCTTGTAACACTGAAAAAATAGAATAAACATATTTAGGGGAAAAAAAGAAAGTTCTATGGATGGCAAACACATGCAAATATCCTGTCATTAGTCACTAAGGAAATGCACAGTGAGATACCACTTCATACACATTATAGTGATTAAAATTTAAAAGACAGACAACACCACATATGAAGTGTGTAATTAGGTGAGCAATATTGGTGATGTTGTAGAATAACAAATCTTTCCTACTCTATTGGCTGAAGAAAAAGTGGTTCACCACTTTGAATAACTGATAGTTTTGGCAATTTCTTATAAAGTTAAATAGACAGCTACTGTATAACTCAGTAATTACACTGTAAGAATTTATCTTATCTAAAAGATATGAAAAAAAGTCTCCAAAAAGACTTGTACAAGAATATTTATAGCAGCTTTATGAACATAACTAAAATATGAAAACAATGCAAATTTGTTGGTTAAACAAATTATTTGGAATATAGAAATAAAAAACAACTTAGTATTGGATAAATAAATTGGATAAATGAATTGTTTGGAATAAAAAATAACTTACTACTTCATACACACAATGACATAGCTTAATCTTTCTTTGGAGTTAATAGTTGAATCAATATTTGAAAAAAATCTTTGTACTTAATGAGTGGTCACATTTTTAAAGTTTTACTCTTATATTGCCTTTAAATATCAGGTATAAATTAAGAGCTGGAAAATTCAAACAATACAGTAATATCAATTGTAGTCTTTGGAAGCTCTCCAAGTTCTATGCCCCCACCACTTTTGCCCCATCAACTGAGTTTCACACATATTTTCTCAATTATTTTCCAGAGTTTTGGAGGAAGGAGGAAGGAAAAATAGTAATGACAGTACCATTAAAATAAAGCTATCATTGGTCAAGCTTTAACTGATTGCTAGGCAATTTCCATGTATTAGCACTGATTCTTGCAAAATAACCCATCAGGGCAATTATTATGATGTTTGTTTGTTTGCTTGCTTGTTTTGCCCATGAGGAAACAGATTGAGGGAATAAATAAGTTGTCTAAAGTCACAGTAAAGGAGCAAGAGCCAAGATTTGAATATAGGTCACCTGATTCAAAACCTGTGATATTTCCAGTATAGTAAGAGCAATAGGAACCATTTGATGAACTCCTATTATTTGCCAGCACTTTAAAAATTTATTTCTATATCCTTGCCAAAAAAAAAAAAATCAGTAAGATAACAATGATTATTCCTCTTTTGAAGAAGAGGTGTGGTTTGTCAAGGCCATGAAGTAAATTAAATATGGAACCAGGGTTCGCACCCAGCATTCCTAGACTCCAAAGTCTCTTTTTACTTTACACTCTTACACTATACTATTTTAATAAAGTAGCAGTCTCTATCTCAATACCTTATTATGAATAGCATGTTCTTTAAGAAGTTGTTTGAATAGTTCAATAGGTTTCCACTCCTTTGCCAACTCCAATAGATGGATAGTGGCTGCCCAGAGTGGTTGGTTGAGAAGGATTCAGAGACCAGCTCTGGCTCAGAGCAGTGAAGTGATGTGATGGATTAGTAACATTGTCTTGTGTATTGAAAGGGAGGAGTTGTAGCCTTAATGCCTACAATTTATCATCTCTGGCATGATTATTTTAAAGTAACGTAAGATTATTATTAGTTAATTACAATGATCAGTGCCTCCCTTAACAATGGTCTGTTAAAAATACAAAATTTTAGGATGCCTGGGTGATTCAGTCAGTTAAGCATCTACCTTTAGCGCAGGTAATGATCCCAGGGTCCTGGGATTGAGCCCTGCATCAGGCTCCTTGTTTTGTGGGAAGCCTGCTTCTCCCTCTCTCTTTGCCTGTTGCTCCCCTGCTTGTGCTCTCTCTTTCTGTCAAATAAATAAATACAATCTTAAAAAAAATTACAAAACTTTAGTTACAAAAAAAATCTACAAGGGGCTATACACACCCATATGATATTTCTTAGATAAAATTCTACATATACAAGATATTTTTAATATATACCAAAGACAAAATTATTTAGTACAATTCAACCCGCAGCCTTAGTCATGCAGCTTCTTTTACTTTGCCTTTTCTATAGTATTATGCTCTATAGAAAGATAGAAAATTATAACCTGCTTAATAATTTCATACCTTTCAGCCTGATTTGATGCCACTAGATTATCTTAATTCTTTGTATATCTTTAACATAGTCATTAATCTGTAGTTAAAAGACCAACTTTAATCACTTTTTCAATTGGGTAGACTATCTGACTTTGTTTTAATATGGTCTATATTATGAGTATAGATGGGTGTGCAGAATAAAGTTGGTATTAATAGGGTCGAGAGGGGTACATGGTTTAATTTTATAAACATTATGTTGAGCAAAATAAGCCAGGCACAAAAGAGTACATACATATATAATTTCATTTGAAGAATAACAAAAATAACCTATGATATTAGTGATTGTCTATGAGACAGGAGATTGACTAGAAGGAAGCATGGGGGAATTTTCTGGGATAACAAAAAGATTTTATCTTGATTGGTGTATTGTTTAGGGAGTATGCATTCTTCACCACTCACCTTATTATACACTTCAGATGTGTGCATGTCTGCATTAATGAAATGATGATACTAGATTCACAAATGAACTGGGCAGTTTCATTTTACATTTTTTGAAACAGGTTTTATAAGATAGAAAATACTCATTGAAAGTTGATTGAATTTATCGGTAAAACCAATTTTTGTTTATGTACACAAAGAGATAACTGATATGTTATCTCTTGCCATGTAACAGCCCCAGATCTTAGAGGCATAAAACAACGCACATCTATTATGTCACACTTTTTGTGGGCAAGGCTTAGCTGGGTGCCTCTGACTCAAGGTCTCTCATAAGATGTCAGTCAATGCACCAGTCAGGACTCTTCTGAGGGAAAAACTGCTTCCAAGTTCAGTCACTTCACTGTTGGCCTCAGAAATCCACTTCCAAACTCAATTAGATGGCTGTTCACAAGCCATAGGTCCTCAGTGATTATTGGCCAGAGATGTAAGTTCCTTGCCTATGAGGGTCTCCATAAAGCTACTCACAACACACCATCATGCTTCACCCAGAGACAGAGCTACGAGAGAGAGAAAAGGAGATTGAGAGAGAGCAAGATGCAAGTAATAGTCTTTCTGCAACCTAAACCCACAAGTTGCAACCTAAACCCATTCTGGTGTGATGTGACATCTCATTGTGGTATTAATTTACATTTCCCTGATGATGAATTAACCTAAATACTTTAATCCAAATACTTTGCCATATTCTATTTGTTAGAAGACAACTACAAAGCCCAGCCCACACTCAAGGGCAGGGAATTAATTACACAGGGGTATGAATCTGGGAGGCAGAGAGATTGTTGAGACACATGTAAGAGGCTACATACCACAGTGTGTGTATATTATGCTTTGAGAGGGACAGCTTGTTAATTTCAAAAATTTTGTGTACTTAGTGATCTACTTAACTTTTTAATTCCAGTATAATCAACATATAGTGTTTTATTAGTTTCATGCGTACAATATAGTAATTCAACAATTCTACACATTACTCAGTGCTCATCATGACAGGAACACACTTAATCCTCTTCACACACCTCACCCATCCCCCCACCCATTTTTCCTCTAGGAATCACCTGTTTGTTCTATACATTCAAGAGTCTGTTTTTAGGTTTGTCTCATTTTTTTTCATCGTTCACATGTTTGGTTTCTTAAATTCTACATATGATTGAAATCATATGGTATTTCTTTTTTTCTGACTCATTTCACTTAGCATTATATTCTTTAGGTTCATCCATGTTGCAGCAAATGGCAAGATTTCACACTTTTTAATGGCTGAAATACACACACACACACCCTACATCTTTATCCATTCATCTATCAATGGATACATAGGCTGTTTGCATAACTTGGCTATTGTAAATAATGCTGCAATAAGCATAAGGGTGCCTATATATTTATGGAATTACTGTTTTCATATTTTTGGTTAGTTATGTAGTAGTGGAATTACTAGATCATATGGCAATCCTATTTTTACTTTTTGGGGGAACCTTTATACTGTTTTCACAGTGGCTTTGATAGTTTATGTTCCCACCAACAGGACACAAGGAGTCCTTTTTCTCCACATCCTTGTCAATACCTGTTGTTTCTTGCATTTTTTATTTTAGCCATTCTGACAGGTGTGATGTGATATCTCATTGTGGTATTAATTTACATTTCCCTGATGATGAATGATGCTGAGCATCTTTTCATGTGTCTGTTAACCATCTGGATGTCTTCTCTGAAGAAATGTCTGTTCATGTTTTCTGCCCATTTTTAAATTGGATTATTTGGGGATTATTTTGGGGTGTTGAGTTGTAGAAGTTGCTTATATATTATTGGAAACTAACTTGCTACTGGATATAACATTTGCAAATATCTTCTCCCATTCACTAGGTTGTCTTTTTGTTTTTTTTTTTTACTGTTCCCTTTGTTGTGCAGAAGCTTTTTTATTTTAATGTAGTCACAAGAGTTTATTTTTTTTTTTTTGTTACTTAGCTTCAGGAGAGATATTTAGAATAATATTGCTATGGCTGATGTCAGAGAAATCACTGCTTGTGCTCTCTTCTAGGATTTTTATAGTTTTAAGTCTTGTACTTAAATCTTTTTTTTAAGATTTTATTTATTTATTTGACAGAGAGTAGGCACACTCACAAGTAGGCAGAGAGGCAGACGGAGAGAGAGGGGGAAGCAGGCTCCTCGCGGAGCAGAGAGCTCAATGCGGAGCTTGATCCCAGGACCCCAAGATTGTGACCTGAGCCAAAGGCAGAGGCTTTAACCCACTGAGCCACCCAGGCACCCCTCATACTTAAATCTTTAATCCACTTTGAGTTTATATTTTGTATGGTGTAAGAAAGTAGTCCAATTTCATTCCTTTGCATGCAGATGCCCAGAATTCCCAATACTATTTGTTGAAGACTGTCTTTTTCCCATTGCATATTCTTGGTTCTTTTGTTGTAGATTAGTTAACAGCATAATCATGGTTTTATTTCTGGATTCTCTATTCTGTTCTGTTGACCTATGTGTCTGTTTTTGAGATATTACCATACTGTTTTGATTACTACAGCTTTGTAGTAGAGCTTGAAATCTGGAATGGTGATACCAACAGTTTTGTATTTCTTTTTCAAGATTGCTTAGGCTATTCAGGGTCTTTTGTGATTCTCTGCAAATTTTAGGATTATTTGTTCCAGTTCTGTGAAAAATATTATTTGGGTTTTGATAGGGATCGCATTGACTCTATAGGTTGTTTTGAATAGTATGGACATTTTAGCAATATTTGTTCTCTCAATCCATGAGCATGGAATGTCTTTTCATTTGTCTGTGTCATCTTTGATTTCTTTTATCAGTGTTTTATAGTTTTCAGAGTACATGTCTTTCCTCTCCTTGGTTAAGTTTATTCCTAGGTATTTTGTTATTTTTGGTGCAATTGTAAATGGATTGTTTTGTTAATTTCTCTTTTTGCTACTTCATTATTAGTGTATAGAAATGAAATGGATTTCTGTATAGTGATTTTGTATCTTGCAACCTTCCTAAATTCATCAATTAGTTCTAGTAGTATTTTGATGGAGTCTTTAGGGTTTTCTATATATAGTATCATGTCATCTGCAGATAGTGAAAGTTTTACTTCTTCTTTACCAATTTGGATGCATTTTATTTCTTTTTATTGTCTGATTGCTATGATTAGGACTTCCTATGTTGAATAAAAGTTGTGGGAGTGGATATCTTGTTTCTGATCCTAGGTGAAGATCTCTGTTTCTCATCATTGAGTATGATGTTATCTGTGATTTTGTCATAAGTGACTTTTGTCATGTGAAGGTATGTTCCCTCTAAACCTACCTGGTTGAGGGTTTTTATCATGAATGGATGTTGTGCTTTGTGAGATGCTTTTTTTCAATCTATTGAAATGATCATATGTTTTATATTGTCTTATTGAATAGATGTATAACATTAATTGATTTCTTTTTTTAAAAGATTTTATTTATTTATTTGACAGAGAGAGAGAGAGAGAGATCATAAGTAGGCAGAGAGGCAGGCAGAGAGAGAGGGGGAAGCAGGCTCCCTGCTGAGCAGAGAGCCTGATGTGGGGCTTGATCCCAGGACCCTGAGATCATGACCTGAGCTGAAGGCAGAGGCTTTAACCCACTGAGCCACCCAGGTGCCCCACACGAATTGATTTCTGAATATTGACCCACACTAGCATTACAGGAATAAATACTACTTGATAACGGTAAATGATTTTTTAAACATATTGTTGGAATTAGTTTCCTACTTCTTGAGGATTTTTATGGTATGATCATTGGACCTGTTAGCCTGTAGTTCTCATTTTGAGGAATATATTTTTATCTGGTTTTGGTATTAGAGTAAAGGTAGTCTCATAAAATGAATTTGGAAGATTTCCTTCCTCACCTATTTTTTTGAGCAGCATGAGAAGAATAACTTTTTTTTAAATGTTTGGTGGAATTCACCTGTGAAGACTTCTGGTCCCAGACTGGTTTGTTGGGAGTTTTTGGATTACTGATTCTATTTCATTGCTGGTAATCAGTCTGTCCAAATTTTCTATTTCTTTCTGATTCAGTTTTGGGAGATCTTTTTTTTTTTCCCTAGGAATTTATTCATTTCTTTTAGGTTGTTCAGTTTGTTGGCATATAATCTTTCATAATATTCCCTTATAATTCTGCTTATTTCTGCAGCGTTGTTATTTCTCCTCTTTCATTTCTGATTTTACTTATTTGAGTTCTTTCTTTCTTCTTTCTTTCTTTCTTTCTTTCTTTCTTTCTTTCTTTCTTTCGATAAGTCTGGCTTTCTCAATTTTGTTGATCCTTTCAAAGAACCAGCCAAACATTATGGAAATTTATCTTCCCAGTGCAGGTTTTCCCATTTCTGGGGTGACTGGGGTGACAGGGATGAGATTTGTTCACCCCCTTTCTCCATGCTTCTGTCCTTCCCTACCATGGACTGTCTCTCTCACAGCTCAGTTTGGTTCTTGACTAGATCTCTGGCCTTCCTACCGTTTTTGATTTGGCCTCTTCTCTACATTTAGCTGTGGAGGCTCAGTTCTAGCTTCTCGTCATTTTCTGGGTTATTTGCACTGATGTGAGTGTTATCTAGTTGTATCTGTGGAATGAGGCAAATTAGGCTCCTCTTACACCACCATCTTTTCCAGAAGTTCTGGTCTATTTAACTTTTAAATTTCTCTTTATGTCAATTTTTACACATTTTACATGTTATGTTTTATATTCAGGTTAGTTTTCAAGTTCATTAGTATATATTTATTCATAACAATCTTAAAATTTTTAAGTGTTTATAGTTATTTCTCCTTTTCATTGTGTATTTTGTATACTTGCATTTTCTTTTTTTGTTTTCATATACTTTTCTTACTAATATTTTCCACAAACCAGCTGCTGGTTTTGTTAATCCCTGCTGGTATTTTTCCTCTTTCATCTCATTAATTTGTGCACTTATTTTTGTTGCTTTTCATGATGTTTCTTTGTTTGTTCCATTGTTTGTTTTCCAAACCCTTGAGTTGAAGGGTTAGCTTTTCTTTTTAATCTTTTTAATTTCCTGTTAAACATACTTAAGTTTATAATTTTACCTAAGAGTATTTCTTCAGCTGTTCCACATCTCTTAACCTGCAGTGTTTACATTATCCTTTAATTATAAACACTAATAATTTTGTATTTCCTTTTAAAACCAATGCTTACTGAGTAATGTATTACTAAATTTCCAAACATAGAGGATTTTTTAAAGTTACATCTTTGTTATTAATTTCTAGTTTAACTGAATAAAATATAATTCTACTTGAGTAAATCACAAGTTGCAAGTTCTCAGGAAGAATTTTCCTACCCTGAGTTTCAGCAGAAACAGCAACATTTTCTTCTTCACTTGTATGAGTTCAGCCCACCCAGTCCTGGCTTATGTGAAAGTTTCACTCATACCTCTGCATGCTGTAGACAGAAGCTTCTTCTTCTGTCTCAGGCTGATGCTCCCAGAGAAGCTGTGGCATCAGGCAAAGCCACCTTGATTTTCAGCACATGAACATTTCTCATTCTTTTCTGCAAGCTCAGCTCTGTCTTGGAAGGGCTATTTGCAATATGCACTATAACATTGCCTAGTTTTGAAGTAGGAGAATTTTTTCAGGTAATTTAGTCTTTTGTGTTGCTTTAACTGGAACAAATCCAGGTAGTACAGATAGGTATAAAATGAAAGTCCACATCAGGAATCAATCTTTAGTGCTAACCACTATGAACAGTGTGGTCTCTTCCCACAAGACTTTTCTCTAAGCTTATATAGTCCTATATGTCCTATATGTTTGGGCCAGTAATGATAGAGGGCTTAGATTCCTAGGCTCAGCTTTGTCACAAACTGCCTTTGAGAAGGATTACTATAAGTTCCATAGATCTGGTTTTCTTCTTTTGGAAAATGAAGGAGCCAAGGAAATACTAAAATGTGACATTAATAACTTTATTTTTTCTCTGACTTCTTAGTCTGTCTTTTTTTTATTTCTGTATTTCTTTTCATGAAAGTGGACTGTGGTTAGTAATGTATAATTTTTCTGTAACTAAAAGGAAAAAAAATTAGAAGTTTCATGCTATGTCTAAAGTTAAGCATACACACACACACATACAACCAAAAAATAAAAAACAAAAAATAAAAAACAAAAACAAAAGACAAAAAAAAAACAACAAAAAAAATCTGTGGTTAGCTATATAAATAGTCCTAATAACATAAACAAATATTTCCAAAAAACCTGCTATGCATAGGATTCACCTGAGAACATTTGTTAAAAATGCAGATTCATATTAAAAATATCATCACTTGGTTTTTAAGAAAGAGTCCTGGAGAATTCTGATGAGCAGCTGGTAGAAGGTGGAACAAAGTTCTGTCATTGAGAATGTTGCCTTGCCAGTGGCACCAATGACTGCATAAGGGCACTGCTTATATCACTACCGAAGATATTTTGCATGTGGATTGTGAAGTCTTCTTGTTGATTTTGGGCAAAATTCTTCCTCTCCCTGGGCCTCAGCTGCTGCTTCTATGAAATGAAGGATTGAATTCTCTTCCAACTTGGATATTCTACTTGTTCATAATCCAGCTGCAATACTCCCTTGTACCAAAACATGTCCTCCATAGTATGACATCTTATTGCCCAGAGCTGGTCCTCTTCAGAATCCTAGGTGACACCTTTCTTTCAAATCCTGCACTCTCAGGGCATTGTCACTAAACTATTCTAAACCCTACTTCTGCCTGATAAAAAAAAAAAAAGATTTGATAATCACACTTACTCCAGGAGAGTGTCTCATCCTTCAAGCATGGACAATGTTTAACCCAAATAAATCATCAGTAAAATTAAATACCTGTTTAGCTGATATACAAGATACTAGGAGGTAGGGGATGATTGGGTTATGTTTATTTCAGACATACTCCATAAATTGCAATGCATATTCCCTGCACATAAGGAAAACCTTACTTGTCCATTAATCTTCCATCATCAATTAGTTAATTCTACTTTGAAGGGCTCAGCGTTCCTGTGCTCAGGGAACTTGAAGTCTAGACATATTTACAACATATATGACCAGGGGAGGGGGGACCGAAATGCCCAAGAAAGACAGAAGGCCTCACAGAGGAGCTGACCTTTGTCTCCCTCTTGAAGGATGTAGAAGAGAGTGTCAAGTGGGACAAATGGAGAAAAGGTGGGAACTAGAGAGTTATACAAGGTGACCGGTTTTAACAGAAGTGCTGGCTATTGTTTCATCAGATATCAAATGGAAGTTCCCAAGGAGACTGTCTGCCCCAGTGTTCAGATTCAATGTCTTTTCAGGGAGGTTTTTCTTCTAGTCTTTTTTCTCAAAAAGAGTAAACCAAATCATTAGTGACCATATATTACTTTCCTCCTACTGTGAATTGATTTAATTATTCCTTTGAGGAGTCTCTGAGTCCCAAATCATTAAATAATTAGTGACCCAAAGGAGCACTGTTTTAAGACTCATTTGCTACTTCTTAGACTATATAATGACAGAAGTTCAATTTCTTAATACTTACCAGCTTTAGGAAAAAGACATCCCTATATTGTAATCGATTACTGAGGAGAACAAGGATCTCAACAGTGACATCTCTCCATTCAGCATTGTGTCCATCACTTTTTGGGGGAGAGGGGGTTGTGAAGGGGTGATGTAGAGATATGACTAAGGCACCCAATCATAGCTAATGTCTGGATTCAGTTTGAGGAACTAGTCCAGTTCTGCAGCTGGCCCCTTTTACAGATGAGCAAGCTAATTCAGAAAACTGGAAGCTCACTAGATGTAACATGGTCTTCCCATCAAATCACACTAATTGGAAGGTCAAGAATAATACAGATGACCTTTGTAGCATTGTACTAGATACTGGGGTCATTCATTGGAATCATCTAGGAAACTTAAGAAAATATAGAGGCCCAGATCCCACCCAGACTTATCCAACTGGAGCATTCAGGAGTAGCAAAGAATTTTTGTTTGTTTGTTTTAAGCTGTGAGGAGATTCTGATGAGTACCTCCGCTTAAGAACCAATGCATTATCATATACTTTATTTAAACTTAAGTTACTTGGTTTCCTTGGTTCATGTGTTTGTTTGCCCTTTAAGTGAGTCTAGTTTCTGTTACATAGTGTACATAAAGTCAACATTATGGTGTTTCAACAAGATTACTCTCCATGCACACTTCAGCTAACTTGTCCTATTTCTTCAGGATTGCAGTACTTCAGGAAGGCTGTATGTACCGGCTGTCTTGTCTGCAACAGGTTGACATGACAACGCTGTTGGATTCCAGGGTGAAATCCTGAGTATGCGACTCTGTCCTTGAACAAACTCAGAAAATAAGACTTCTTTTCTGACTGTAGGATGAGGACATACTTCTGGAGCCAGTGGCTTCCGGATCCTCTGGAATCCTACAGTGCCGCCTGCTGGAAGAACTTTTTATTTTATGCAACTTTAGTAAATTGAGTGTGGTGAACTTGGAAACACAAATACACAAAAGACATCAGCCAACCCTAAATTGGAGGTCAACCTATAAAAAAATTCTGCCAAAAGAAGAGAGAGGTGGGGAGAGGGAGGAAGGAAGGCAGGAAAATGGATTATTGCACTCCATCTAGGCACCACTATGTTATCTGTTCTACACATACTATCTCTAAAGCCAGTGCACAGCTAGACAGCTTTATGAAATGGCTAGGAATAGCAGTACCGATATTTTAGGGAAAATACATGCCCCTTAAACAAAAACAGCAAAAGCAAGATGGTAGAACCCACAGGCCTGCTTCCCGATGAATAAATATATTGTATGCCAAGAGGCTCTAAGCCAAGCTCTCTGTTCAATAAGTCTTGTTTAAAATAATTACAAGGAAGTCTTCTGCTCTAGGAACTACTCCAGATAAAAACAAAAAATGATGGGCTTAAAAGGTTTTAAGGAGGGAAAAAGAAAGCCACTATTTCCCAGGGGTGGTCTGGCAAGTAAAGACAGCTATTTTATACCTAAGAAAGTTTTAATCTTGGGATAAGCCAGAAACCTTCTCCAAAATGAAAAAAAAAAAATCAAGGAGGAATATCTTATTACTGACATTATTTAAAATTGCCAAACATGGCGATAACAAAAACCAACCTAACTTTTAGTCAGTTTTTTTTTTCATTTTTCCCATTTTTTTTAAATTTTTATTAACATATAATGTATTATTTGCCCCAGGGTACATGTCTGTGAATCTTCGGGCTTACACATTTCACAGCACTTAACAGCAAGTCAGTTTTATAATTACTTTAAAATTCTCTACAGACAATGTGCTTTCTTATTGTCCACACACAAGGTTGACCTTGGTATATCATTGGCTAGGCATAGTAAATCTTATATGGATAGGAAGCTAAATTATTTAATTTGGTCTTTGCAACAGTCTTTTGGATAAGCAGCGGTGGCTAGAACAGTTATGGAAGTGAGCAAGGACTTGTGACTTTTATCCTAAGCCATGCACTTCTATCCTAAGCCATGTACTTCTATTTACACACACACACACACACGCAACCAAAAAATAAAAATAAATAAATAAATAAATAAATAAATAAATAAATAAATAAATAAATAAAAACAAGGTAGAGCTAGGACTTATCCCTACCTTTTAACCCTTTATCTAAAAGATTTTCTTCTTGGACACTTTGGTTCTAGGGCTGCTTTGCCCTAGACTAACCTGGGTCAAGTCACTTTACTTCTCTTGGACTCCGTTTTCTCATCTATTCAAAAGGAAAATGTTGGACAGAGTGACTTTCTGAGGTGCCTTTTTGTTCTGAGATTTTACAACTCAGACTGTGGAGCCATGTGCAGGTGCACATTAACCATGGGCTGGGAGCAAGAGAGGAGAGTCAGGAAGCAGCAAAGGGGAAGTAAGAGCAAGTGTGGAACATCACAAATATCAACTCCTTCTTCATTTGGCCCCAGCGCAGCAAAGTGCCATCCTGCAAAAATGACACAGTTTGCCCCTAGAAATGGAGAATGATGCTAAGTAAACATGCTGAGAACTCACATTTATTAGTTTATATACGTGGATATGTGGGCCTATGTACACACACACACACACACACACACTACAAAAGGACCAAGGTTCTTTTCAGGTACCATGTGACACTCTCATTTTGGATGCTCCTCAGTTCTCAGTTCTGACCACCAGACAGTGTGCTGTCCCCATAGGCTGATTCCATGAGGGTGTGACCTAATCAACACACACATGATCCAGGTACTTAGCCTCTAGCATAAAAGTTCATCATGTCTGGATGCAATAGGTATCTCTGCCATTGGGTTATTGAGCTTTAATTATTTGCCTTTGTGAAGTGTTATAACTTCATGTTTGCTCGTGAACAGAGAAAGTATACAGGGTGTGCTGGGCAGGAAGAAGACAGGAGAATAGTAAGGGAGCACATAGAAGGCAAGCAGACAGGAAAGAGTGCATGGTCCAAGCACCCTCTTATTTCCTGCATCTGATTTTGTATGTATGTCCATGTGAGAGAGTTTAGACTGGATCAAAGAGCCAGAGTGCAGGTGCCCGAGAATGAACTCCATAAAGAGATGCAGTGCATCTCAGTGTACAGTCTTCCTGGAATCTGTCCCTGAGTCTACAATGGGAAGGATTAGGGAAGATTATGGGTAGAGAGGTCTGGTGGACACATCACCCTGTCAAAGTCCACCCTGCTTTAAAACAGAGATGCCAGTTACTCTATGTACATATCTTGTGGGATTCCAGGAGCCATGCCATGCCAGCAAGATGGAAGTAGCACAACAGATACCAGGGAAGCTTGACTACTTAGAATGACCTTTATTCCTAGACATTCACCGGGGCCATGGGAGTAAAGGACTTTTCTAGCTTCCCCACCAAGAGTTAAATGCAGAGAACTCTGGTCCCAGGATAATGGTCTCACTAGGTAAAGGGCAGCCCCTATCCATGAAAACAGGTACAGGATATCTGAGGGCAGGTCAACAGAAGGGAATGATCCATGCAAAAGTGAGTGTGACTCAGCATCCAGGCACCCTGAGATTGGTCCCCAGCTCAGGGATATGGAGGAATGGCCTTTGCCACAGTGGGAAAGCTGCCCACAGTGAGGATGCTTGGCAAGAAAGCAAGTCCTACTGAGTAGGCCAAAAGAGCCTAATGCCAATAGATAAGTATGCCTAAGCTAACTCTGCATCTGTGAGCAGCATTCTGGCACTCTGGTATTCAACCCTAATTATGTGATATGGATAAGTCACTTCTGGGGACTTCCAGGGCACTCATAGCTATGCCCAATTCCATACTGCTTTGAGATTCATTTTTGTATTTTGCCCAAGACAGATGGCATGGAGCTCCTGAACCTCCTACCTTCCTCGGGTAGGGCCAGAAAGTATATGGATGAGAGACACCTGAGAGACTTGACTCTCTCAGAGGCCCTGGCTACCCCACCAGCACAGAGCTACCAGGGCTCTTACTCAAATGACCTTTTCCCAGCAGCCTCAGGAGTGCAGTAACAGGACCTCTGGCTCCAGGGAAGGTAATGGGCTGGGCTGGCCTCTCCCCTGTGCCCACAACTGAGTATGGACCTCAGTCCATCTGGGACATCTGAGGGCAGAAAGTGCATATGGAGGGCAATACCCTTGCATTGGCCATCCTGAGGTGGGAGCCGGGCTCCCTGGCCTCAGTCCCAGGGTCAGGGCCAGGTAGGGATGCCACATTTGGAGCTTATGAGGCTCCCTTGGGGACCAAAGGGTTCACCCTGATCCCAGCAAGAACAATTGACCCCTCTGAAGCTAGATCCCAGCAGTATTAGGTGGGATGGGAGACACCTGGAAATCATCATGGCCAAACAGGCCCCTTGTCCAATAAGGACAGGTGGGCCTGATGGGGTATGCCAGAATGACCATTCAAACATCTTTATCATCAGTGGGTCAGTCCAGAGCAATGATGACACAGGAAGAAGGACTGGTGAGGGAGAGCAGGCTGAGCAGAGTCTGACTCAGTCATGCAGCTGAGTCCCTGGGACTTGGATATGTGGGGATGGACCAGTCTCATGATGGGGACTTGTGGGGCACTCACTGCAGTGCCCAGGTCCACACCACTCCACCATAGCCTTTCAGGCCTTTGACTGAAGCTAAATCTCAGAGGGAATCCCTTGGCTTCATTTTCTTGGGTTTTTCTAGGATATTGGCTCCTAACAGACTTATGGGGTGCCAGACTCCCTCCTCTGCCAAACACTGGAGAGACACCTTGAGCCCACCTTGGGCACAGGGCCACAATGGGTCTCATTCAGATGGGCTTCCCCTCTTGGCAACAGGTGTGCCCCTGGGGCAGCACTAGCTAAAGGAAGGCAGCCTTCTGGGCTAAGACAGCCCCTATTTCCCTAGGCCTGGAGGTGCTGGAAATCTGAAGGCAGGAGGTAGGCAGATAGCAGCCTGTGCATGTGCCAGGCTCTCCAAACCTTGCAGCCAAGCTGCATGGACTCAGTTCCCAAGTTAGGCACCAATAGGCCATGGTCCAGGCCCCATATAGTGGCTTGTGTGGAACACCCAAGGCCACCAGCTTTTGTCAGACTTTAAAATGGAGGAAAAGCTGAGCATCTCCAGGGAAGATGGCAAACTAGGAGGATCCTAAGCTTACTTCTTCCAATGAATACAAGTAGATAACACCCAAATCTGTGTAAATAATCCAGAAAATAGACCAAAGCCTGGCAGAACACTCTCCATAGCTACATGTAGAGAAGAGGCCACATCGTAAAGAGTAGAAACAGTTGAGGGGTGCCTGGGTGGCTCAGTGGGTTAAGGCCTCTGCCTTCGGCTCAGGTCATGATCTCAGGGTCCTGGGATCGAGCCCCGTGTCGGGCTCTCTGCTCAGCAGGGAGCCTGCCTCTCCCTCTCTCTCTGCTTACTTGTGATCTCTCTCTCTCTCTCTCTGTCAAATAAATAAATAAAATATTTTAAAAAAATAATCCTTGATAATAAAAAACAAAAAAAAGAGTAGAAACAGTTGAGATTTGGTTGCAAACTGACACCTTAGACTCTCGCCAAGAGAGAGGGAAACCATAAACATGGAGAAGGAGGAGGAACAGGCCCCACCCCAGACACTCCAGGCACAATGGACCTCCACTGGGAAGATGAATCCCCATACCCCTTGGCTTTGAAAACCCATACCCCTTGATGAAATCCCCATACCCCTTGGCTTTGAAAACCAAATAGAGGTTTAACCTCATGAGTTCTTATAATCAGAGAGGCTTAATACCTGAACTTTAAAAATCAGCGGGCTCTGGGAGAGTGGGAGAGGGATAGGAAACTGAGTCCCCACCTTTAAAAAGAAGACAACACAACAGTCTCACTGATAACAACATAATCAGTGGTTTGAAAATCGTGGATGTATGGGAAGGAAATTTATTTAATAATTTCAGAGTGTATGATGGAAGGGCAGGGATCATTAGGACACTTCCCCAAGAACAAAAGAGCTGGTGGTTGCCATTTTTCTCCCCTGTCTCCCAGCCTAAATACATAGACACCTGATGGAACCAGTACAGCTTAAACACCTCACTTGCTAACAATATACCCCTTCCCCACATTCTCCTGCAAATCTGCTCCCTGCAAACTGCCCCAGGCAGGAGTCCATTCAAAGTAGGGCCACAAGCATGGAATTGTGTGAGTAGCCCTGACAGGGGCTACCAACACTCCAAAGTGACTCCTGCCCCAGAGAGAGGGAAAGATAACCACACACAGCAGTTGGATGGTTACCTTAGCACTGCGGGGGAGGGGCAGGCATCAGGTCTGATTGCTGGCCTCACCCACCAATGAAAGCCTCTCAGGGCATAACACAGTGAGAGTGCCCTGCAGTTTGGTGCCACTGCAGCTCTGGCAAGTGCCTGGTCTGATTCCAAATCAAGCACAAAGTGGCCCCAGACTGGCCAACTAACAATAGAGGAACCAAACTCTGTCCACAATGGGCAAAGTGAACCATTGCAGGTGACTGGACTGGGGACAAATGTGGCACTGCCACAACAGTAAGGTGCATGCAACACACATAAGACACACTCCTAAAACACCAGGTTCTGGTGAACAGGAGAGATTGCCCTGGAGGGCACTACAGACCTCTTCTTTATAAGTCCACTACTTTCAAGAGCAGTATGCAGCTGACTTTCCTAACACATAGAGAGAATTGGACAAAATGAAGGGAATATCTCCCAATGAAAGAACAGGACAAAATCACAGCAAGAGAGCCAAATGAACCAAAGGTAAGTAATATGCTGATAGAGAATTTAATGAAGTGATCATAAAGATATTCACTGGACTTGAGGAAAGAGTGGAAGACCTCAGTGGGGCTTTCAACAATGACATAGAAAATATAAAAAAGAACCAATCAGAGATGAAGACTCAATAACTGAAATTAAAAATACATGGAGGAAATAAAGAATAAACTACAGGAAGCAGGAGAATGGATTAGCAATCTGAAAGACAGAGTAATGGAAAGCAATCAAACTGAACAGGAGAAAGAAAAAAAGAATATTAAAAAATGAGAATAGATGAAGAGAACTCAGTAACAGGATCAAGCATAATAACATTTGCATTATAGGAAGTCCAGAAAGGAACAGAGAAAAAAAGGGGGCAGAACATTTATTTGAAGAAATAATAGCTGGAAACTTCCTGAATCTGGAGAAGGAAACAGAAATCCAGATCCAGGAAGCACAGATAGCCCCCAGGAAAATCAACCCAAGGAGATCCACACCAAGACACATAGTAAGTAAAATGGCAAAATATAGTAATAAAGAGAGAATTTTTAAAGCAGCATGAGAAAAGAAAGCAGTTACATACAAGGGGGCAATGCCATAAGTCTATCAGCTGATTTTTCAGCCAAAACTTTGCAGACCAGAAGGGAGAAGCATGATATATTCAAAGTGCTGAAAGAAGAAAACCTGCAACCAAGAATACTTTATCCAGCAAGGCTATCTTTCAGAATAGAAAGAGAGATCTAGAGTTTCCCTGGCAAACAAAAATTAAAGGAATTCATCACCACTAACCCAGCCTTCCAGGAAATGTTAAAGAAGATTCTTGGAGCGGAAAGGAGAGACCATTAACAGGAGTAAGGAAAACAGGAAGCACAAAAGCAGCAAAATTAAGAATATATATAAAAATCAGTCAAAGTATTCACAAAATAAAAAGATGTAAACTATGACAGCACATACATATAATGGGGTGGGGAAGGATGAAAAGTCAACATACAGTGCTCTCAGAATGGGTTCAAACTTAAGCAGCTATCAACTTAATATAGACTACTATATGCATAAGATGTTACATATAAACCTAATGATAACCACAAATCAAAAACTGGGACTAGAAATGCAAAAAGAAAAAAGAATCCAAATATATCACTAAAAAAAGCCAATCAACCATGAGAAAAGAGAGCAAGAGAGTAAGGAACAGAGAAGAACTACAAAAACAACCATAAAACAAATAATAAAATGACAATAAGTGCATACCTGAATAATTACATTGAATGTAAATGGGCTGAATGCTCCAATCAAAAGACATAGGGTGACTGAATAAATAAAGAAGCAAGACCCATCTAAATGCTGCCTGTGAGAGACTCATTTCAGACTTAAAGACACATACAGATTGAATATGAAGGGATGGAAAAGCATTTATCATGAAAATGGAAGTGAAAAGAAAGCCGGGGTAGCAGTACTTATATCAGACAAAATAGACTATAAAGCGAAAACTGTAAGAAGAGATAAAGAAAGACACTACATAATTATAAAAGGAACAACCCAACAAGATATAACAATTATAACTATTTATGCACCCAACACGAGTGCACCCAAATACATAAAGTTGCTATTAGCAAGCATAAATTGATAGAAATACAATAATAGTAGGGGACATGAACACCCCACTTACATCAATGGGTAGATCATCCAAAAAGAAAATCAACAAGGAAAGAGTGGCTTTGAGTGACACACTAGACCACATGAACCTAACAGATATATTTAAAACATTCCATCCTGAAATAGCAGAGTATACATTCATTCCAATGCACATGAAACATTCTCCAGAATAGATCACATGTTAGGCCACAAAACAAGTCTCAACAAATTCTAAAAGACTGAAGCCATACCATCCATCTTTCTGACAACACTATGAAACTAAAAATCAACCACAAGAAAAAATCTGGAAGGAACACAAATGAAAGTTAACTAACATGCTACTAAATAATGAATGGGTCAACTAGGAAATCAAAATGAAATTAAAAAAAATACATGGAGACGAATGAAAATGAAAACACAATAGTCCAAAATCTTCAATGTAGCAAAAGCTATTTTAAGAGGGTTGTTCATAGCAACACGGACCTACCTCAGTAAGCAAGAAAAATCTTAAATATACAACTTAACCTAATGTCTGCTAGAAAAAAGAAGACCAAACACAACTTCAAGCCAGTAAAAGGAAGAAAATAATAAGGATTAGAGCAAAAATAAACAAAATAAAAAATAAAAGGGAATAGAACAGATCAGTAAAATGGTTCTTTGAAAAGGTCAACAAAATTGAGAAACTTGTAGCCAGACTTATTTAAAAAAAAAAAAGGAAGGGAAGGGAGGGAGAGAGGGAGGAGGAAGGAAGGAAGGAAGGAAGGAAGGAAGGAAGGAAGGAAGGAAGGAAGGAAGGAAGGAAGGAAGGAGAGAGGGAGGGGGGGAGGGAGGGAGGAAGGAAGGAAGGAAGAAAGAAGGGAAAAAGAGAAGACTCAAATAAGCAAAATCAGAAATGAAAGAGGAGATATACAACTAACACCACAGAAATACAAGGGATTATAAGAGAGTATTATGAAAGATTATACGCCAACAAATTGAACAACCTAGAAGAAATGAATAAACTCCTAGAAACAAAAACTTCCCAAAACTGAATCAGGAAGAAATATAAAATTTAAACAGACTGAAAACCAGCAAGGAAATGGAACTACTAATCGAAAACCAAAGTCTGGGGCCAGAAGGCTTTGCAGGTGAATTCAACCAAACAATTATTTATTTGTTTGTTTGTTTATTAAGTAGTTTCCATGTCCATTGTGGGGCTTGAACTCATGACCCTGAGATCAAGAGTCTCATGCTCTATGGACTGAGCCAGCCAGGCACTCCAGTTCTACCAAACATTTAAAGAAGAGTTAAAATCTAGTATTCTCATACCATTCCAAAAAAAAGATGAGGAAGGAAAACTTCCAAATTCATTTTATGAGGCCAGCATTACCTTGATACCAAAGCCAGATAAAGACACTACAAAAAAAGAGAACTACCTATCAATATTTCTGATGAACATAGAGGCAAAAATTCTCAAAATGTTAGCAAATTAAGTCCAACAATATATTAAAATAATTCACCACAATATAGTGGGATTTATTCTTGGGATGCAAGTGTGATTTTAATATTCACAAATCAATCAACATGATACATCACATCATTTAGAGAAAGGATAAAAGCCATATGATCATTTCACTGGATGCAGAAAAGCATCTGACAAAGTACAACATCCATTCATGATAGAAACCTTCAACCAAGTAAGTTTAGAGAAAGTATACCTCAACACAATAAGGCTATATATTTTTCATATATACACACTGCGACCATCATATTCAAAAGAGAAAAGCAGAGCTTTCCCCTAGGATCAGGAATAAGACATGGATGTCCACTCTTACCACTTTCATTCAACATAGAACTGGAAGTCCCAGCCACAGCAATCAGACAAGAAAAAGATATAAAATGCACCCAAATTGGTAAGGAAGAAGTAAAACTTTCACTATTTGCAGATGACATGATACTATAAATAGAAAACCCTAAAGACTCCACCAAAATACCATTAGAACAGATAAATGAATTCAGTAAGGTTGCAGGATACAAAATCAATACAAAAAGATCCATTGCATATCTATACACTAATAATAAAGTAACAGAAAGAGAAATTAATAAAACAACCCCATGTACAATTTCACCAAAAATAATTAAATACCTATGAATTAACAAGGGAAGTGAAAGACCTATACTCTGAAAACAATAAAACATTGATGAAAGAAATTGAAGATGACACAAATGGAAAGATATTCCATGGTCACGGATTGCAAGAACAAACATTGTTAAAATGTCCATACTATCCAAAGCAATCTACAGATTTAATGCAATTGCTATCAAAATACCAACAGCATTTTCCACAGAACTAGAAAAAATAATTCTAAAATTTGTATGGAACCACAAGAGACCCTGAATAGACAGAGCAATCTTGAAAAAGAAACACAAAACCAGTGGTATCATAATCCTAGATTTTAAGATATACTACAAAGCTGTAGTATTCAAACAGTATGGTACTGACATAAAAATAGGCATACAGATCAATTGAACAGAAGAGAGAGCACAGAAATAAACCCACAGTATATGATCAATTAGTCTTTGACAAAGGAGGCAAGAATATGCAATCAAAAAAGTCTCTTTAGCAAAAGGTGCTGGGAAACTGGAGAGCTATATGCAAAGGAATGAAATTGGACTACTTTCATACTTTCGTACACCATACAAAATATAAACTCAAAATGGATTAAAGATTTTAAATATGAGTCTTAAAACCATAAAAACCCTAGAAGAGTGCAGCAGTGATTTCTCTGATATCAGCCATGGCAACATTTCTCTAAATATGTCTCCTGAGGCAAGGTAACAAAAGCAAAAATAAACAATGGAAACTACACCAAAATGAAAAGCTTCTGAGGCACCTAGGTGGCTCTATTGGTTAAGTGTCTGCTTTTGGCTCAAGTCTTGATCCCAGGATCCTGGGATTGAGTCCTACATTGGGCTCTCTGCTCAGTGGGGAGACTTCTTCTCCTTCTCCTTCTGCCTGCCTCTCCCCCTGCATGTGCTTTCTGTGTGTCAAATAAATAAATAAAATATTTTAAAAAACAAAAAAGATTCTCTCTCTTCCTCTCCCTCTGCCCCTCCTCCCCCACCCACTCGCACACTCTCTCTCTCTAAAAAAAAAAATTTTTTTTAATGAAAAACTTCTGCACAGCAAAGGAAATAATCAAGAAAACTAAAAGACAATCTACTAAATGGGAGAAGTTATTTGCAAAGCTTATATCTGATAATGAGTTAGTATCCAAAATATATAAACAACTTATATAACTCAACACCAAAAATCCCCAAATAATTCAGTTTAAAAATGGGCGAAAAACATGAACAGATATTTCTCCAGTTAAGATATACAGATGGCCAACAGACAGATGAAGAGATGCTCAACATCACTCATCATCTGGGAAACACAAATCAATACCACAATATCACCTCACACCCATAAAAATGGCTAAAATAAAAAACACAAACAACAAATATTGGCAAGAACATGGAGAAAAAGGAACAACCTTGCACAGTTGGTGGGAATGCAAATTAGTGCAACCAATTTAGAAAATGATACGGAGTTTCAGTAATTACACTACTGAGTATTTACCCAAAGAACATGAAAATCCTGAATTGAAAAGATATATGCACCCCTATGTTTATTGCAGAATTATTTACAATAACCAAATTATGGAAGCATCCATAATCCATGTGTCCACTATAGGTGAATGGATAAAGAAGAAGAAAATAAAATAATGTTTTTCAATGAGGGGCCAGTTTTGCTGAGGGCAGATCTAATTTATGGACAAAGGGTACTCTGGGAATGCATCTGGCTGGGTGAAGGGTGGCCTCACACCACAGACCTAGAGGCCTGATGCATTAGGTGAGAAGAGAAGGCTAGAACTACACATGCTAAAGCCACAAGGACTTGCTATTTACACTTCTGTTATGTTTCAGGTCCATTACTGTTGGGGATTTACCTGTTCTCATTGTGGACTTCTAGTGGTCCTACAGCAATGACATGGTCCACTCCATTCCAAAACAGTAACCTCTTTTCCTTAAGCCAGGTCTCATGGGAATTCCTCATCCTTTCGATAAAGGGCAAATCTTGGAACTTTTCTAATGAAAAACTTCTGGGTTTTAGACTGATTTCTACATAGGCCTGAGTATCTCTTCAACAGTGGACCACAGTGAACTATCTGATTCTAATGACCTTTCTCTTCACACCATCAATGTAGTGAAAGTAAGCCCTAGCTACAGGAAGACGGCTTGCTGGCTGGGCATCTTCTGTGGATAGAGTCCTAGAAATCTGAAGCCTGAGTTCAGGAATTTCCCAGGGAGCAAAGTACCCATGTGTTGGCTCCTCTGAAGAATGGAGTTTCCCATGGATGGGCACCTGGATTAGGTGGGGTAATTTGGGTAAAAGGCACAGACTTGTGGGGAACACACAGAATAAGTGGGTTCACTCTGCTCCCCACTTATTAACAGAATAGTTAATTCCTCTGATGGCAGATCTCTTGGGATATTAGAGCCAGTTTTCACAGGTTTTCAGAAGCCATTCCAGGACTTTACATTTAAAGGCTAATTTTTGGCCTTTAAATGGCCAAAAAAGCCATTTAAAGGACTTTACACTCCTTATAAGTCAAGCCAAGGAGCTGTGCTCTTTCCCTACCTGGTTCAAGGCTCAGAAACAGCTGACCAAGTGTTCAAAACTGCCAATATATTCATTACAGTGAGAGGGAAACCTGCCCCATGAATAGCTATGGGCATCACGTGTATTGGGTATTCTTCTCTCTGTACCGAGATTAGGACTCCACTGGGAATTCCATTGTTAGAGACACCTGGGGAACCTGACTCCCCATGTATCTTGCCACTACAGGTCAATAGAGTCTGACTCAAAGACCTTCCCCACTCTGATCAGGAGTGCAGTGCAGGGAACCACACCTCTAGGGAGACAGCCTGCAGGGCCATGTTCACTCAGGCCTCTCTAGGATACACAAGGGTGGGAGGTGGGCAGGGATCATAGCTCGCATGCTCCTGTGGCTCCCATCCTATAGCCAGGCTCTCCAGGATCAGTCTCTGGCTCAAGGCCATAGAGGTACAGGCCTAGCCATACTGCTGGGAGACACACTGAGCTGCCAGGCTCCACTTTGTTCTACAACACAGTAGCCCTTTCCTCTAATACCAGATTTCATGGGATCTCAGAAGCCATTCTGGGCCTGACCAGGGCTATGTGGTATGGGAGACACCTGGGAAATACAATTGCCAGACAGGTTCCTGGTCCCATAAGGACAACAGGGCCCTAAGGGTCTGAAGGTAACCACCATTCAAGTGTCTTCACCAGTGGTGCAGTTCTGAGAAAGACTGTTCCCAGAAGATGGCTTGGTCACCAAGGACAGGCCCTATCTAAAGGACCAAGAGGTTCTAATACCTGGGGGCAGGTGCACCAGAGCAAACTGTATGTGGGAAAGCTGCTATGACTCCATGTTCAGGCACTCTGGGGTGGTCTTCTATATCTGGGACTTGTGGAAATGGATAGGGCCCACATAGGGACGTCTAGGGGCTCACAATGATGTATGAAGTCTATCACACCCCAAATCACAGTTCTTTTTCCCCTGAAGCCATATTTCAAGGAACTTGTTAGCTTTGCCACCCTGGTATGGCCAGGAATTCTGCTGAGGGACACCTAAAAGACCTGACTTCCACCAAGGCTCATGTATGCTCCCGGCATAGGTCCATAAGGGTTCTGACTCAAATGACTTCCCCAACCCTGCAGCAGAATTGCAATTTAGGGAAGCCCTAGCCCCAGGAAGATGACCTGCTAGGGTTGGAGAGCCCCTCTTCACAAGGCCTGGAGGTCTTAGATGCCTTAGGCAGGTTATAGGAGTGAATTTTCATGTTCAGGCCCTGAAACTAAGCATCCTTGCTCTCCAAAATTGGTCCCCAAATCTTGGCCTTGTAGGGATAGGCCATGCCACATGTGGGGATTTCTGGGGTACATACAGGGCTGCCAAGAGTTCCTGTCTCTAAAGTTACCAGTTCTCCTCAAGCTAGATGTATGCAGAATATTATAAATATATAATATATGTATTGCACAATAACAAATATAACAATAGATATACTTCTTAAATGCAAGACTGAATTTAATAACACAATTTTCCCCCTAGTTAATTTGCATATTTAATACAATTTCCCTGCTGGCAGGGCTCTGGGAATCAAACTACCTCCTATATCAATGGTGATTTTGTGAAGCTATACAATCAATCCTTCGGAAAGCAAGTTGGCAATACATATGAAGAATCATAAAAATATTAAAGCCCTTTGGCCCATAATTCTGTCCCTAGGAATCTATTTTAAGGAAATAATCTAAACTATAAGAAGACCACATGCTCATAGATGTTCACTGCAGTAAGTTTAATGATAAAAAATGGAAGTTATTAAATGTTAACTAATGGAGAATGATTATGGTATATCATAGAAGGAATATTATGCAGATATTAAAATTACTGCACAGGAAATCACATTAAGGAAGAGATCACAATACAAGTCTTTATTGGTACGCCTAGTAAAAAGCTGAAAAGCAAATGTTTAAAAAATTACACTTTATGAATTAGGATAGTAGGTGACTTTCTCCTTACTAAGTGTTCTACAATTTTCCTGCTATAATAAAAGGAAAGTAAAATCAAAGCATAGTTGAGTTATAAAAGTGTACTTTATCATGATTCAACCAAACATATTAAAACAAATGTCGAGAAGTTTTGGCCTGTCACTGTTCATCTTCTTTTTAGGATTTATTTATTTATTTATTTATTTGAGAGAGAGAGAGAGTGCAGGGGGAGGGGCAGAGGAAGAGTGAGAGAGAATTCTAAGTTGCTGAGGCTTCCCGCTGAGTTTGGAGTCTGACAGGGCGCTCAATCTCATGACCCTGAGATCACCACCTGAGCAGAAATCAAGCTAGATGCTTAACTGACTGAGCCACCCAGATACCCCTGTCTTTATTCATTTGCTAATTTTTTCCCCTAATTGCAAATAGTGCTGAAAAAGAACAAAAATTTTCTTGAATGTTTTAGGAATGTCTTGGAAGCTGATTAAATGACATTTAATCTGATTAAATGACATTCTGCCTCCATGTGGCCACTGCAAAGAACAGGTCAGACTGCACACACACTCCTTGTAAGTCAAGCCAAGAAGCTGTGCTGTTTCCCTACCTGATCCAAGGCTCAGAAACAGCTTGCCAAGTGTTCAAAACTGCCAATATATTCATTGTAGTGAGAGAGAAACCTGCCCCATGAATAGATATGGGCATCACGTGTATTGGGTATTCTTCTCTCTGTACTGAGATAAACCATGGGTGGCATCACTGCCACTGTCCAGCAATCCATCTCTCCATTAGGACTGCCACACCGGAAGTTTACACCACTCTTAGCCAGACCAAATCTCCCTCTGTGCTGGGCAGCAACTGCAAGGAGAGTTGATGCCTCTCCTTTGTCTTTCTGTTTCCATTTTCCCTGTCTGTCCTGCTTTGTACCTCACGTTTCTGCCTTGGCAACCTGCATCCCCAGGTGCTCTTGGCCCTTCCAGTTGGAGGCCAATGGAGGCACCTGCAAAACAGATAAAGAACAGGAAGAGAAAGAGGGCATTTCCCCAGCTGCCCACTGGAGGGCCATCAATTTGGCAGTGCCTGTGAGGTCCAGGGATGTCATTCCTCTCAGGCCTTTCATCACTGGAATGGTTGATGGCTCCTCACTGTGCAAAGCTTCCAGATGCTTCACCATCTTTTGTTGGTTCACTCAGCCCAATCCACAACTTTGTAAAAGATCTGTTTACGGAATGCTCTTTAATTAACTCTTTAAATGTGCCATCAGCTTTCCCCCAGGACCCACACTGATGTAACTTCACTGCCCAGTTTTGACTTAAGGGCTCTCCATTATCTGTACTTCAAAGGTTAATTAATAGACCAACTTTTCAATCAACTAATGGGAGCTTTTCTAGATGAACACCACCCTGTAAAGCTCTCTGTGATGGTAAAGTGTCCTCCATTTGCACTGTCCAACGTGATAGCCATTAGCCACATGTCTGCTGAGCACTGGAAAAGTGACTTGTGAGACTGAGGAATGGAATTTTTAAAAATTTCATTTTCATTAATTTAAATTTAAATCACCACATGTAGCTATCTCATATTTGACAGCACAGGCCTAGCCACTTACTCAGTCAAGTACTGCTGGCTTGGTAGTTATTTTTTTGTCCTTCAAATGACATGCCTATGTCTGGTCTCTTATGATAGCAGCCTTCCTAATTTCCAAGCATTTGGTGGATGACTCACCAGAGACCCCAGGCCTTACAAAAACAGTATACGAAGAGCCTAGACAACTTCCCAAAGTGGGCTGTGCAATAATAGTTCTGAGTATTAAACAGGGGAACCCAGGACTACCTGTAGTAAGGCGTGGGTATAACAGTGCTACGCAGGGAATGTTTCATGGGCTCCCTGTCCCTTCCCTTTTTCTGTTGGGGAAGTGGAATAAAATTTTCTTCCTTTATCCAGATAGAAAAGAAGTCAGAAAATAGATAACAATATAACAATAGCTAGTTAGTTCAAGGAGGAGCAGCAATTTACTGGCTGTGAGGAGAGGAACTGGATGTGTGTAAGCCAGGCTTTCTCCATCTCCTGGGAACCGGCTGTCAGTATTCTGCTCTCTCCTCTGTCAGGAAACCACACAGGGCAGGCCACCAGGAGGAGGGCCTGAACTGACCCAGTGTGTGTAATTCTGGGGCTTCCTGTCAAAAGGACTTCTTCACAGAAAATATAAACCATGCCCTAGCATTTGCCAGTAACTAAGGAATCACGTAGGACTCCCATCTGCTTTACTCTTGTCTTATTTCTTAAATGGATCATAATTTGGAAAAGAAAGAGTGGGGTTATTGTTGGGACACTTCAAACACTCCACTTACAAGTCTGGCAAGTATTTTGTGATAATGACAATACCACCTGATATGGCAGGGAGAGCTAACAAAGGAACAATGTAACTCCAAGAAGTGGCTCTGGGAAGGAAGCGTGTACAGGAAATGGGGGAGCAAGGAAACATGGCAAGTCTTATCATGATTACGAGTCTGAATCAAACACTGTTTTGATGGTTGCTTTATCAATTGGGTATGTAATTCCATCAGGGAAGACTCTTTGTCTTGTTCATTGCTGAACCATCGCCACTTAAAGTTCTTCCTGGAACACAGTAGTTACTCAATATTTTTTTTATAAGGGGATGTTCTTTTTTTTTTTTAATTTTATTTATCATTTGACTCAGAGAGAGAGAGATCACAAGTAGGCAGAGAGAGAGAGAGGGAAGCAGGCTCCCTGCTGAGCAGAGACTCCGATGCAGGGCTCGATCCCAGGACCCTGAGATCATGACCTGAGCCGAAGGCAGAGGTTTTAACCCACTAAGTCACCCAGGTGCCCCAATAAATATTTTTTTGAATGAATAAGTAAAACCCAATTGCCAGTGGTAAAATCATAGGCTCCCTTTACAGGTGAATCTGCAAAGGCCAAGAAACCTCATTACCCACAGAGAAAATGCTGATTTGTGGCAGAAGCCAGGTTCCCAGGCTCCCACTCTGGCTCTTTCCATGATAACACATTGCTTTTCCTCTCCTCCAGGCTGTCTCCCAACCCCAGGCTCTTGACAAATCAGCTCACCTTTAACCTAATTTGCTTAAATGCTCTTTAATCTTGGACTTTAATTTTTTGGACTAGTTAAGCAAAGTGGTTCCTCTTCCCAAAATATGGCTTGTCTACTCTTGTCTCGGCCGCTGCTTGTGCTCTCCTCACTATCTAAAATAGGCAGGGCCTCACCAAACCAGGTCCTTTGAAAGCGCCGTTCAAACTGTCTCCTTTCTAAGAACTCTTTCCTGATCAACCTTACCCAGCTTTCATTGTACCATTAAAGATTTATTTTATTTATTTATATAAATATTCTTGTGAGCTATGGTAGTTTATGTAGAACTTTAGGTGGAACTGAAAGATAGAGTATGGTCCCTCAGCTCTCATCTATTCTCCAGAAATTACTTCCCTCCAGAGTGGGACCCTATAGCTATGTTTGTACTTTATCTATCTATCTATCATCTATCTATCTATCTATCTATCTATCTATCTATCTATCTATCTCTATCTATCTATCTATCTATCTATCTATCTATCTATCTATATATCTACCTATCATCTATCTATCTATCTATTTTAAAAAGATTATATGTATTTATTTGACAGAGAGAGATCACAAGTAGGCAGAGAGGCAGGGAGAGAGAGGGGGGGAAGCAGGCTCCCTGCCAAGCAGAGCTCCATGCGGGGCTCCATCCCAGGACCCTGAGATCATGACCTGAGCCAAAGGCAGAGGCTTTAACCCACTGAGCCACCCAAGGGCCCCTATATGTTTGCACTTTTAGATCCTATCTCCCTGGTCATAGATGAAAAATCCAGGTGTGAACAGCTGACACAACTTGAGCTAATTGGATGTTTGTTCCAGAAATTGGGACTTTTGAGTTGAGAGACACTAAAGTATTTGGGGGGAGAAGGGTGTTGGGGCCCTTGTTATTGAATCATGTGCAAAGCAACATTCTAGAAATAAATTCACAAATTAGACTGGGTTCCTGGTCCCTGTTGTTTCTGGGGCCTGGGAACCTTCTTTGTATACCACCCCAGCATCTTTCCAGCTAGAGTTAGTTTCTATGAATGGCTATCAAACCAAGACATAATTCTGTCTTCTCATTTTAAAGATAAGAAAACTTGAGGTCTGGAAATAACTTCCTTCAGGCGTTTTGGGCATGTCTGTCCTTTTTTCTTCCACTAGCTTGTCATTCATCTTTTTGTTGTCCCCTTCCTCACCTATATCCCACCTTCTTATCCCTGCCCCATGCCTATGCTTGCATAAGGGGAAAATGCACTCTTTACTGTATGCCAAGTATGTTCCAGCTCCTTCCTCTACAAAACTGCATGGCCATGTTTCATGGGAGGCATTTTATAAAATATGTGCTGTCTTTAGGGCCTTCTTGTCCTCTCTCCTTGTGCAGCCATCCATCACTGGTCATCCACCAAGGTCATTTGTTTGTTAGCTTTTAAGTTGATATCCAGTAATGTAAAAAGCACTACTTAATAACAAGACTCCGTCAATAAGCTGCACAAGTTTTACCAGCCCAAAGAATTAAAACCCAAGTTCTTGTTTCCATAACAAGAGATAGCTGATAGCTGACACTACCAGCTCACTCTGCTTCTTTGTAAAGCCATGGACAAGGAACTGGATTGTGTTCAGACAGCCTTCCTTTAAATGCCACTCTCAATGCTGCCAATACTTATGAGGCTGGGAAGCCGGAGTGCACCATGAATGGAAATAGAAGCTGTCCTCCTTGTAAAGAGTAAAACAGAATAGACTAGACTAGACTAGAATAGAATAAAATAGAATAAAAGTCCTGAATGCTTTATTAATTTTAAATTCTGCTGTGAGAAAAGCTAGCATATTTGATTACAGGATTTAATGTCTTTCAGAAACTCACATTATTTGATTTTTTTAAAAAATAACCTTTTTATAGTAACTACTCCATTATATTCACAAAGATGGGCCATTTAATTTTAACTTTAAAACAGGAATAAAAAAGGAGACTTGCAGTCCCTTGCAGAATAAAGGAAACTATTAGTTTTCAAAATTAATTCTGAAGTTTTATTTATCTATGGCTTGATTTTTTTAGGCCTAATGATAATTTAATATCTGTGAATTTTCACTTCAATTTAGCAGCAATATTTATTAGGTTTTGTACTTACTCTGTCCCCAGATGTCTTGATGTGTTTTTAAGGAGTGTAATAACTAAATGTAAAGGCAAGTCTTACACATATAAAACAGTTTAAATAATATCCTAAGTCAGAAAAGACTTGCATCCCATGGAGGTTAAAAAGCAGGAGATGATTATATAAATATGTTTATGATTTTCAGAGAATGATTTCCCTTTCAAAAGCATTATACCAATTGACTATTCAACCATTGAAATTATGAAGCACATTTAATGGGAAAGACATTATGTAATGACTCTAAAAATAGACATGTTTAAGAGAATCCTTTTCAAGGCATGTTTCATAACCACTTAAATAACACCATTTTCAAGGAAGTTATCAAGGCATCTACAGAGATGCCTTAATAATGTCTTTCCCTGTGTGATGTCAGTGGAAAAGCCAGCTTGACAGCTTCACCCCCAGATAGGCATGCTGGTTCAGAAGGCATAAGCTCCAGCCCCATGCTCACACCATGAGTGACTCAGGAACATACTTGCTGTCTTGTGGTGGGGGAAGCCATCACAGTAGATAGATTAGCCTCTGTGGATGCCAGGAATACTTTTACGATTGTCACTTGGTTGACACAAATTCAAGAGGAATGGGAAATGTGACAGAGAAGAATCGCAGTTTTTCAGTCTAGGACCACAGAATGTGTACTAGTTAAGGACACAAACTTGGGAGTCCAACAGTCTGGATTGGTATACCAGCTCTATCATTCTTGGTTACTTGGACAAGTAATATCTCTGCCTCAGTTTACTCATCTGTAACATGGAGGTAATGAAAAGTTTACTGTGATGGCTAAATGAATCAAAGCATGGAACACATGTGCTGCCTAAATACTTAATGTAAAGCTTGTTTTTTGTTTTAACTGAAGACTATTTGAATTATTTTTTTAAACAATACACCAGTCCACAGAGGGCAGTGTTCTCTGGACCATTCTCCTCAGGACAACATCTTGTTGTATAAATCAACTGGAGAACAGAAGAGGTGAGGAATGACAAAGTCCATGGAATATTTGCTGCATCTGTTTTACATATCATTTCTGCCTGCATGTGTTCCTATATTCTGTTGTCTATCCATGCTATGTGATCTAGAACTATGCAACTCTCAAGGTAGATAGGCTCCAAGAATGAGGTAAAAAACCGAGGTTATTTGATTAATTTTTCCATTCTAAAGTATACAGTAGGCAAAGGATTTGTGTAGAGCCAGACAAAGAGAACATAGAAGCATGAGCAAGATAATTCTCCTAGAGAGATAAGGAAAGATTCTTCCTCATCAATATTTTGAGTACTTAAATCAGTTTTGTGACATTTTTGTGGCCAACGGTCCTTTTAGGTATGTAGATGGTGATCAGGACATTTAAAATTTGAATGATATTTTTGCCCAAATAATCCTGGTCTTCTGCCACAGGAATCTGGTAGAAATCTACTTGAAATCTTTATTATGTCAATCTGAAGAATGTTACCCTTTCCCACTGGACTGAAAACCTGAGGGCAAAAGCCTTATCTATCTTGCTTTATTTATTTATTTATTTATTTATTTATTTATTTATTTATTTATTTTCACACATACTCTCTCACCTAGCACTGTGCTTAGAACATACTGGCACTCAGCACATATTTTCTGTTGGATCAGATCCTGGAAACTTGACACTGAGAGTAATTCAAATAGTTCATCTCCACATGGGTGCCCATGCAGTTGTACTGCTCCTTCTGGAAGTACTGAGGGACATGCTGGGAAATGATCAAGTGTTAGAAACCTATCAGGGGTTCTAGTCCTCAAAACCTCATATGTTATTAGCCACTCACTAATCACTGTATGGTAAGGTCCAGATCTAACATCACATGACCTTTGGCAGATGGCTAAGTAGTTTTGAAATTCACCTAGGTGCACCATAATAACAAACACTGGAAGAACCTTTATATCCCCCCAGACCCTTGCAGAGAGGCTCTAGCAAACTGCCATTGCTGATAAATATTTGACACATCAACACTGAATTTAACTGGTCTAGTTTTGGATTTCAGGTTGATCTTTAACAATGAAAAAAAAAGTTAAATGGCTATAGAAACACATCTGTTTCCTATTGATGCAACCAGAATTTCTAGTCTTAATCATTCCACATTTAAAGCTAAAACCACTAGTTGACTGATTTATGAAAAGAAAAAGAAATTCACAACTGGACAGATCTTGTCATAGACTGGAAAAAAACCAGACTATTGGCATTTTCAAAATCTTCTCTATTTATTCTTTTTTTTTTTAAAGATTTTATTTATTAGACAGAGAGAAACACAGCGAGAGAGAGAACACAAGCAGAGGGAGTGGTAGCGGGAGAAGCAGGCTTCCTGCTGAGCAGGGAGCCCGACTCGGGGCTCAATCCCAGGACCCTGAGATCATGACCTGGGCCGAAGGCAGACGCTTAACGACTGAGCCACCCAGGCACCCCTTCTCTATTTATTCTTTATGACAATATGTATAGAATAGTGATAGAAATTTGCAAATAGATTGCATATGCCCTTAATTACATTTAACTCAAATTAGCTGTCTGCTTCTTAAGATTTATAAAACTATAGAATTTTAATCTTTTAGAGTCCTCACCTTCTAAATCCTTCATTACAAACTTGGGAAAACTGAGGCTGGAGGGAGGAGTGACTGAGCCCTGGACCCCTTATTGCTCTGTAGGAGCCAAGATAAACCTCCAGATATCCCCATTACTCTTTCCATTCTTCATTTGACTCGACTGTCATCTGTCTTTCAACCATAGGCTATTTCTACAAAAGAGTAGTGTTCAGGTTGTAGGGACTCATTTCCAGAAGCACGGGTGTTTTAGAAATTACTAAGTCACTACTTCCAAAAGTGGAACTGCAAAAAGTTCCTTTTGTCCTCTAATGAAATTAGTTCCCTGCCAAAGAGCACAAACACACTATATGTGGGAAAACCGAAGCCAGTCTTAGTGCTATCTATTGTGACACTGATATCCATTTGGATAAGGAAACAATCCTAGCTGCCATGAATACAATTTCCACCATTCTGGGCAGAGGGTAGTACGTGGTGCCAGTGCAGGAGGGAGGAAACAGTAGCCTAAGTCCAACAGCTGGGCATATCCCCAAGGAGCAGAAGGAAGTGGTTCCATTGGGGATACCAAAGAGTTTAACAGAGCAGAAGGAACCAGAGTATATGTCATTCTACAGGCTAAGATAGACTAAAGGACTCCAACAGTCATGAGGCTAATGGGCATGGCTCTCATTGAGAATGATTAATTAAGCATGAGCCACACAGCTCATGGATAAAAATAGCCCACCAATCCTTTCTTGTTGTTTTTTTTTTTTTTTAAGATTTTATTTACTTGGGGGGGGGGGGTCTAGGGCAAGATGGCAGAGGTGTAGGAGGCACAGAGAGCCCTGGGAATCAGAAGTCCAGCTAAAGAGGAGGAAATCACTCTAAAAGCCGGCAAACACAACAGCAGGGAAAAGAGAATAAGAACAGCAATTCTAGGAGCAGAAAATCGACCACTTTCAGGAGGTAGGACGTGTGGAAAAAGTGAATTTAAAGCGACGGGAAGAGAGACCCCGGGGGGAGGGGCCGGCTCCCAGCAGCCGCAGAGCCACAGGGCACAAAATCCGGAACGTCGAGTCCGCTCCGCTGAGGGACATCACTCCGGAGGCCGACCGGGGGTTCAGCCCTCGCTGGAACAGTGTGGTTTCAGGATCCGTGGGGTCACCGAGGGACCAGGGGAGCCCGAGTGCGGCAGAGCTCCCAGGTATCGGGGCGGAGAAGCCGGCGGCAGAGAAGGAGCCCCGCAACGCTGCATAGGCCTACCTTGGACTATAGGAACTGAGACATATAGTCCATATAGGGCTGCCGTACCTCAAGCGGGGACCCCACAGGAGGCAGCTCCGGAGACACCCCCTCCTTCCTCCTCCGGGAGGAGCGGTGGGAGAGTGCGCAGCAGGAATCTGCTGGTTGGGGGACTCCAGACGGGGCTGTGAGCCACAGATAGAGGCGCCCCGCCACGGGCCAAATGAGCACAGAGTGCCGACTGCGGACAAAGGAGACGGGAGTGATAACAGCTTTTCTCTAAGGGCCTGTGGAGGATCGCGGCGCCTAGCCTCGACTCCTCTGGTCCGGAGACTGGGAGGCCGCCATTTTCATTCCTGGCCTCCAGGGCGGTAGGGAAAACGCTCAGGGAACAAAGACTCCCCAGAGCGAACCTGAGCAAAGTGCTTGGCCCATCCCCTGGCAAGGGCGGTGTAATTCCGCCTCGGGCAAAGACATTTGAGAACCATGGCAACGGGCCCCTCCCCCAGAAGATCAGCAAGACAATCCAGCCAAGACCTAGTTAATCAATCAGTGAAAACTGCGGAACTCCAGAGAATCTCTCTCACCCATCTACTCT
>CM053604.1:137671919-137704706 GCA_028646535.1 Procyon lotor | reverse complement strand
CCGGGGTATTTGGAAAATGGGTAGGGGTCCTTTAAGGCATGGGTCCAGTGGCGGCTGGTGGCAACTTTCCTTTAAGAGGGGGCGGGGCGTCCGTTGAGTCCCGCCTCCTCGGGGGTCCCGCCTTTAGGGCGCAGTTCTGGGCCTCCGCGCAGATGGGGGCGTGGCAGGGCCTGCGGGGGCGGGTCCGAGCCTGGAGTGGTATTGGTATATACTTCCCTCTTAAGACTGCCTTTGTTGCATCCCAAGGGTTTTAGACTCATTCTTTCATTTTCATTTGCTTTCATGTATTTTTAAAAATTTTTAAAATAATTTTCTGATTGACCCATTCATTCTTTAGTAGAATGTTTTTTAACCTCCATGTACTTGTAGTTCTTCCAAATTTTTTCTTGTGGTTGACTTCCAGCTTTAAAGCACTGTGACCTGAAAATAAGCATGGTTAGATATCAATCTTTCCATATCAATTGAGTCCTGATTTGTGACCCAGTTTGTTATGTATTCTGGAGGATGTGCCATGTGCACTTGAGAAGAATATGTTTTCTGTTGCTCTAGGATGAAATGCTCTGAATATATCTGTGAAGTCATTCAATGCCTTTGTTTCCTTTTGATTTTCTGCTTAGATGATGGGTCTGTTGCTGTGAGTAGGGTGTTAAAGTCCCCTACTATTAATATATTATTATAAATGGGTTTCTTTAATTTTGTTATTAATTGTTTCAAAAATTTGACTGTTCTCAAGTTAGGGGCATAAATATTTATAATTGTTAGCTATTCTTGTTGAATAGACCCTTTTATTACGATAGACTGTCCTGTCCTTCTTCATCTCTTATTACACTCTTTGATTTAAAATGTAGTTTGTCTGATATAAGGATGGCTATTCCAGTTTTCTTTTGAGGTTATTGGCATAAATTGTTTCTCCACTCCTTACTTTGAATCTGGAGGTGTATTTGGTTCTAAAAGGAGTCTCTTGTAAGCAACGTATCGGTGGGTCTTTTTTTTTTTAATCCATTTTGATACCCTATGTCTTTTTATTCAAGCTCTTAGTTCATTTACATTTAGAGTAATTTTAAAAGATAAGAATTTAGTGCCATTGTATTACTTGTAACGTCACTCTTCCTGTGAAATTTCTCTGTTCCTTTCTGGTCTTTGATTGTTTTGGTCTCTCTCTCTACCCAAAGGATCATCTTTAATATTTCTTGCAGGGTTGGTTTAGTATTCAGAAATTCCTTTAGTTTTTGTTTGTTCAGGAAACTCTTTATCTCTACTTCTATTCTGAATGATAACCTAGCTGGGTATATTCAGTGTGCTAAATGAATATACCATGCCAGTGCTTTCTGGCCTTCCAGCCTTATGGGTCTACCGGTGTAGGTTAAGGACCTCTTGTCCTAAGCTGTTTTCAGGATTTTTCTCTTTATTTTTGAAATTTGCAAGTTTCACTATTATATGTCGAGGTGTTGACTTATTTTTATTGATTTTTGAAGGGGGTTCTCTGTGCCTTCTGGAATTGAATGCCTGTTTCCTTCCCTAGATTAGGGAATTTCTTCCCTATGATTTTTTTTTCTTTTTTTAAAGAGAGATCACAAGTAGGCAGAGAGGCAGGCAGAGAGAGAAGGGGAAGCAGGCTCTCCACTGAGCAGAGAGCCCAATGCGGGGCTCAACCCCAGGACCCTGAGATCATGACCTGAGCTGAAGGCAGAGCCTTTAACCCACTGAGCCACCCAGGTGCCCCTCTTCCCTATGATTTGTTCAAATAAACCATCTGTCCCTTTCCTACTCCTGGGACCCCTATTATCCAGATACTATTTTGCTTTATGGAATTGTTGAGTTCTTTAAGTTTCCGTTAGTGTTCTAATAGTTTTCCTTCTCTCTTTTTTTCAGCTTCCTTATTTTCCATCACTTTATCTTCTTTATCACTGACTCATTCTTCTGCTTCACTCCTCTTTTTTATAGCCTCTATTTGGGACTGTATCTTTGAAATAGCATTTTTAATTTCAGCCTGACTAGATTTTAGTTCTTTTATTTCTACAGTAAGGGATTCTCTAGTGACTTCCATGCTTTTTTCAAGCCCAGTTAGTATACTTATAATAATTTTAAATTCAAGTTCAGATATCTTACTTATATCCATATTGATTAAATATCTGGCAGTACTACTTCCTATTCTTTCTTTTGGGGTAAATTTCTCCATCTAGTCATTTTGTTCAGAAAAAAAAGGAAGAAAGAAAAAGAAAACATCATCAACAACAGCAACAACAACACAACAACTTTAAGAAGTGTTTCTAGTGTAAGCTGTGTACACTATTCTGTTGCATTTTGGATCCTCTTTCCCACCGATCTGCCCTCTACAGAGTTGTTCCTTCCTTGTAGTGGGGACTGTTTAGACCTTTAACTAGGTGTGCTTTGATTTGTTTGGCAAGATAAGCTTGTAAAAGCAAATAGAAAAGAAAAGAAAAAACAGAAGAAGAAGACAAAAAAAAAAAAGCTTGATCTAAGACAAGAAGCCTACTGGGCTAACTCACAAACTGACTTGCCCTTCAGATTTAGTGTAGGGGACTCTAGCATGCACTGGAGGTGTTGTGTTTCTCTCTGAAATCCGACTGTGCTGGTGGGTCGGGGGGAGGGGGAGGATTGAGGGGTGATAGAGAAGGAAGAATGTGGTGTCACCTCTCCCTCTTGTTCCTGGGGAGTAGAACTCCTTGCCCCTGCTATTCAGGAGGTTCTCCAAGAAAAGAGAACAATGTCCTGTGTCCCAGGCTTTCATCAGTTCCCTGCCCTTAACCTGTCTGTTCCCAGGCCATGTGTGCACCCAGAGCCACAGATCTCCCTTATTTGATCTCTGGCCAGTGGCTAGGATTCAAAACACCAAGTTTTAAAAGGCCTGGCAAAGTGTGGGCCCACTTCCTTCCCCCAGTGGAGAACCTTTCTTCAAGCACCATCTAGTTCTGAAAAGCACAGTGTGCTTGAGAGGCTAGAGTTTATTATAACACTAAGCAAAAAGCTGGAACCAGGTTATCTGCCCTCTGTACACAACACAGTCCTCTAATCTGTTGTGTCCCAGAAAAGCAGCCATACAGAGGCATACAGTGAAAAACAGTGGCCAGATTATCTGCAGTTTGCCCAGGTCTCTGCTCTCAGCTCAGTTCTGCCACAGAAAAGCAGCTGTTCTATGCACACAGAGAGGTTTAAGACTATTGTGACTCACAGTGTAAAGTTAAGAGGTTTTTTTGCCCTCTGTGCACATCTCTGACCCTGCTATTGAGCGCCACTCAGTGGTCCCCAACTGGCCTTTTGTCCTTGGAGAGGGCAAATACACTTTTCTAAATGTACTCCTAGAAGGGGAGTGATCTCTTCTTGTGTGATCCAGGGGATCTCCCATCATGGCTTATTGTGCGATCCCTACCTACTGTGTTCTCTCCCACTTTCTCCCTCCCCCTGATTTTGTTCCTCAAAAAGAGTTCCCCCACCTTCATTGTGGGTGCTATTCTTGTCCCCCAATTCATGACTCCAAAGCACACATCTGCCACATTCTTTCCCACCAACTGTGCAGATTGTTTTCTTAGCCTTCAGATCATATTCCTAGTTCTTCAAAAATGATTGGATGTTGATCTAGCTGTGTTTGAAGGATAAAAGAAGCTCAGGCCCTCCTTATTTCTCTGCCATCTTAATTCTCCCACTGATGTCATTTGTTCTTTGTTCTTAAATAGGAACAAATGTGTCTTCCGATCTTTTTCTCCTTTAAACAGTTTTAATTGGACATTTTATATTATTCCATTTTTGGGGTGCCTAGATAGCTCAGTCAGCAGAGCATGCTACTCTTGATCTTGGGGTTTTAAGTTTGAGCCTTACATTGGGTTTAGAGATTACTTAAAAATGAAATCTTTATATGATTTTATTTCCTCTGATTTCTAAGCTTAGATCATTTGTTCTTCTTTTTATCACTTTTCTAGTGGTTGTCCTTATGTTCGTAGGTTTATTTTCAAGTAATGCTACACTGCTCTACACGTTGTGCAAGCATCTTGTAAATTCACTTCTCTGATGAATCCAAGAACTATTAATTCAGTTTGCTCACCTTTTTTACTTGTTGGAATGGAGTGACAACTTCCAAGCTCCTATATGCCCGAACAGAAACTGAAAGCCTCTATTTCTTACTCTCTTAAAGATTATTATTTTTTTTTAAATTTGAGATAGAGTGACCAAGAAAGAGTGCAAACAAAGACAAAAGGAAAGGAAGCAAACTCCTTGCTGAGTAGGGAGCTGGATGTGGGGCTCAGTCCTGGGATACAGGGATCATGATCTGAGCTGAAGACAGATGCTTAACCAACTGAGATACCCAGGTGCCCCTCTTACTCTCTTAATGCATGTATTTCATGACAAAAAAATATTATGATCATTCCTTTCCATCTAGCTACATCATACATAATTCATTGTTTGTCATTGTTTCTTATACTCTTTACTTTACTTATCTAAGATCTTTGTTCTGATTTATTTATCCTTTAGCTAGGTTACCTCCTGTAGTGTTTTCCTTAAATAGGATATGTGGGTGGTCTGCTTTCTGAGGTCTTGCAAGCATGTAAATGTAAAAGATATCCTCCTCACTGAGTGTAAGATTTTTGGACTTAAACCTATTCATTCAGTAGCCTAAAATAATTGTTGACTATTCTTTAGTTTTTGATGCTGCAGAGAAGTTGAATCCTTTTTTTTTTTTTTTCTTTGTAGGTGTTCTACTCTTTCTCACTAGAAGCTAAGATAATTTTTTTTATCACCATATTTCAGGAACATTACCAGAGTATGTCTAGGTATGCATCTTTTTTTTGCCTAGTCCTGCTTGGGAGTCTGATCCCTTCGATACAATGATTCAAACTGTATTTTTTTTTTTAACTTTAGAGTAATTTTTTCCTGTTTTTTCCTTTAACAATTTGTTCTGTTTTGTCCTGATAATTCTATTATTTGTATAAATTTCCTTGGTTTACCTTCCTTTTTTCTTTTCTTTCTTTTCTTTTTTTTTTAGGATTAATTTTAAGTGTCTTTTATTCCTCTAGGTTTATCTTCCAAGTGTCTTATTGCTTTCCTCGTGATTTGTAATTCTTCTTTTTTTGTGTGTTGTGAATTGTGAATTACTTTTCCCTTTTAGTTGTCCATCCATTAATTTAATTCTTACTGTAAGTATAATAATTCTTAGTTTTCTTGATTTTTAAAAAAGATTCATTTATTTATTTTAGAGAAAGAGTGCATGGGGGAGGAGCAGAGAAAGATGGGGAATCTTAAGCAGATTCTGTACTGAGTGCAGAGCCCAATGAGGGGTTTGATCTTACTACCCCAAGATTACAACTCAAGCTGAAACTAAGCATCTGAAAAATAATCAGATGCTTAACTGATTAGCCACCTAGGTACCCCTCTTGAATTTTTAAATCCGAAGTTGTGTTTTATACTTACACTGAATCTTTTCAAAATTGTATAATCACATCTATTTGAGATTCTTATAAATTTTGTTAAATTTTCTTACAATTTGTGTGTGTGTGTGTGTGTATGTGTGTGTGCCTTCCCCCTTGGACTTTGTAACAATTATCTATTATTGCATAATAAATTACCCCAAAATGTTGTGGTTAGAAATATAAACTTTTATTAGCTCACAATTTCTGTTGGGTCAGAAATCCAGGAGTGGTTCAGCTGGGTGGTTCTCATTGAAGGGCTCTCACAAGGCTAGAGTCCAGATCAGTGCTGCAGTCCTCTCATGCTCAGCTGAGGAAGGATCTGCTTCCAAGCTTCTTTATGTGGCTCTCTCCTCAGGGCTGCCTCATGACATGGCAGCTGATTTCTCCCAGAATGAGTGATCCCAGAGAGTATAAGAAAAAATAGCCAGGATAGAAGCTACAGTCTACTTATAACCAAATTTGGAAGTGACATCCCATTAGTTTTGCCACATCCTACTCATCAGGAGTCAATAATGTTAGCTCATACTCATGATGAGGTAATACACAGGGACATGAATACCAGAAGGTCAACATCAGCCTTCTTCTTGCAAGCTTCTGAGACCCTCTTTAAAAAGCTGTCTATTTTCCTGTCTATTCATGAGTGTGGGTTCCCTCTGAGCCTGTTCATGTCAAGTTCATGGGAGTCTCTCAGATAAAAAGAAAAGCTTGAAGACACAATAGTCTTTGTTCTAGAAGCTAGAGGCAAATAAACTGTCCCTAGATTTGAGTCAGCCAGAACTTTTTGCCTTTATTCCATTCAGAAATATAATCAGAGCATTCCTGAAAATCATAAAGAATCACTAAAAATCAACACAGTCAGGTTTGCTTTTCAGGGGAAAAGATTATTTTAACAAAGATATGGAGGATGGTTTGCAGAAGAAGTAGAGAAATCTGCTATGGATCATTGGCAATGATTCAAGCAAGAGATGATGGGCTGGATAAGGGCAGTGGCATTTGAAGTGGGTGAATTTGAAACTTAGAAGGGAAAATTTACTAAATTTGATTCTAGGTGAAGGAGTAAGAGAGAATAAAAATAGCCCAAGTCCCAATTATTTAGTTTTAGCAGGTAGGGGCATGAAGGAGAAATTCACTGAGATAAGAAAATATAATTAGGAAGAGTTAATTTTGTGTGTGGGCTCTGGGGAATAATTAATTCAGTTTTTAAAATGTTTTGCTTCAGGTGCCTATTGGACCTCCAAATGGAATTCTTCAATATAGAGGGAAATGAAACAAAATGGGATCAAGAAGGAGACAAACCATAAGAGACTCTTAAACTCACAAAACAAACTGAGGGTAGCTGGGGGTTTGGGGGGGTAGGGATAGGGTGGCTGTGTTATGGACATTGGGGAGGGTATGTGCTATGGTAAGTGCTGTGAAATGTGTAAGCCTGATAATTCACAAACATGTACCCTGGGGCAAATAATACATTATATATTAATAATAATTTTAAAAAAGGAAGTTGTATTACAAAGACCTGCATTTCAGTAAAGAGATCTGGACTATTCTTGGTATTTCCCTACCAAGGGTCATGCTTCTACAGGTATTCTGTTTTCTTTCCACATCAGTTTCTATTTACTGGGTCATTCTGACCCATATATACACATATACCTTAATATCAACCATTAATTTAAAATATCCTTTAATCTCACGTCTTCCTCTAGCTACATTTCTGTAGTCATCCTCACAAGAAATCTCCCTGAAAGAGTTGTGTTCCTCACTGTCTCCACTCTTCACCTCCTATTTTTCTTCCTATTGACATAAAGCAGAGTTTCATTCCTACCACTCCTTTAAAACTCTAATCAAGATCACCAAATGACCAATGACCTATATCTCTCCAAAGCTAATGGTCAGTTCTCCATTCTCTTTTACTTGCCCAAATGTCAGGATTTTACATAATTAGCCATTCTCTTCTTCTTGAAAGACTTTCTTCCCCAGGTCTATGGAACTGATTTTGCATTTATCCTACAGATAAATCTTAAAGTCTTTTGTGTTGTCTAGTGTTCCTCCTCCCTCTCTGATTCCTCCTTCTTAGTCTATTTTGTGACCTATGCTTCTACTTGTCTTCCAAATTGATCTTTCACAGTCTTAAGTCTCCTTCTATGTGCTCTAAAGATGTCCAAGTCTATGAACTGCCCCCAAAGCAGGAAACAGAAAACATTTATTCATTTATGTATTTTTCCGGATTAATGAAGGACTCATGGTTTTAAATATAAAGTGACTTTGTCTGCAAGGATAAAAGAATAGAGTTAGATTTTACAATGTATCTAAAATTTTAAAATATGTTCTCAGTATTTCCAGTTCTTATATTTCTGCTTTGAACTCCTGACTATCCAAATGCCACTTGGATGTGTAGTTGTCATCTCAAACTTAAGTTGGTCAAGATAGAACTACTTATTTCCCCACTCTCATTTTTTATGTGTAACCTATCTCAGAAAATGGCACATCATCCACTCATTTGCTCGGTAAAGCAACTGTGCAACATCTTTGATTCTTCTCTTTTATAGCCCTCATTCCAAAATATGTACAACCCAAGTCTAAACCACCCCATGTTCCTTGGACTCTTGAAGCAAATTCCTAACTAGTGTCTGCCAACACCTTTCTCTTTTAGAGCCCATCTATTCCATCCTCAACACTTCAATCAGTGACTTTTTGAAACGTAAATCACCTCAGGTCAACTTCCTGCTTAAAACACTCAATTGGCTTTCATTATACTTAGAATAAAACCCATCTTGTTTTCTGGCTTTGCATTCACTTCTTCCTGAGAAAGCACTTCAAAGATATTTATATAGTTGTCTCCTGAATGCTCCTGGCACACATAGTTACTGTACTTTGTTTTCTTCACTATAATTATCAACACTCATATAAAGCTACTTATTTGTTTCCATATTTATTGTTTGACTTCCCATCCCCTCCCAAGCCCACACATTAGAATGTAAGCTCCTGGAGAGCAGGGACTTTGTTCTCTTCACTGACATATCCGAGAGGCTTGTTTAAGGCCAGACACAACAGGCATTCAACAAAGGCTTGTTCACCAACTGACTTCCTCTTCATTCTTTTCTCTTCACACGTACAGATAAGAGAAACCATGCTAACATACATCATGCTGTTTTTCCTCCTCAAATGTTCTTTTCTTGCTTCCTTTTTTGGTGTTAGGATTTTTCTAGACTCAAATCCTCAAAAATGAGGATTTTCCTAGATGCAACTCAAAATCCTAACACCAGAAGATTCTCAGTTCAGACAGTAATATCCTTAATGGGCTTATCTTTGCTGAGTTGCATTTATGCAATGTCCTTGGCTTTTATCAGTGAATGTTTAAGAAAATACCATATAAAATCTATTACATTTGTTATAGGAGCATTGTAGGAGACATGGTTTCTACTATAGTTCTCAATGACTTAAGTAATAAAACTCCCACTTGAAAATTTTGTTTGAGAAAATGGTTCTAAGACTTGTTTTCCCCCTTATGAACTTGTTTGTTTTTTCCTTTATGACAATAAACATGCAATTGACCATGACTTCCTTTTCTTTTTGACTATCAGAGCGCTCATACATGTTAAAGCATGGTGTGATGAAACTTACCCTTCTCATTATTATTCTCCTTCTCTCCTCTTCCTTCTCTTCCTCTTCCTTCTTGTTCTTCGTTTTCTCCTTCTCCTTTTCTTCTTCTTGTTCTTCTCCTTATCATCCTCCCCCCTTTCTTCCTCTTCATCCTCTTCTTTTTTCCTTCTTCTCCTTCTTTATGTATAGTTAACATTAAACTGCTCTTTTTCAACTAAATTTGTTTTCCCTCTGGTCTTGATTTTTCTTACAATATTTACATTTTCCCTGGTCCTGATGCCCTAATTTCTATTTTATCATTACTTTAATGTATGCATTTTTGGTGTAAGCTGGCCCAATCTCTTTCTAAAAAGAGATAGGGTATACATAAAGAGTAGGATGATACTGTCTCAGGGAGGTCATTTCCTATATCTCCAAGCTAAATAGCTCTATCCTTTATGCTCACACAACATGTTGTTCACATCTCTACTCTGCTTTTCTGCTTATCTTATTTCTTATCTTATTTCTACACTGCTTTTCTAATTATCATATAATGTAGTGGTTAAAGGGTGTGTAAGGTTCAATTACTCAGTCTGTCAAGCTATGTGATCTTGGAAAATTTCTCTGTAGTTCAGCTATAAAATGAAGATACCGATGATACCTACTTCATAGGTTTTTTTGTGCTAAAAAACAAAATTCACTTGAGTAAATTCGAAAATCTAACTTGTTTTATTAGGTGATTCATGAATCAGGCAGCATCTCATCCAGCAAGTAGAAACATTCTGCTCAGAGGTATTGTACAAAATGGAAGATTTTTATAAGAAGGAGGATAGGGAGGGGTGTCTGGGTGGCTTAGTTTCTGCTCAGGTCATGATCTTGTGGTTGTGGGATGGAGACCCTGGAGGGCTCTGTACTCAACATGGTGTCTGCTTCAGATTCTCTCTCCTTCTGCCCCTCTCTGTATAAGCGCTCTCTCTCAAATAAATAAATAAATAAATAAATAAATAAATAAAATCTTAAAAAAGAAAAAAGGAGGTGGGGAAAAGAGCCATTAACAAAAGAAAAGAAAGAATAATTTTGGGCCAGAACATTTTCTTCTTGGAGGGAAAGGGCTTACAGTGTTTTCATCATGCAGGTTACCTCACTAGTATTAATCAGAAAATTTTAGATTGACTTTTAGAAGGTCACATTGTGGGGAGAGGTTAAAACTGATTAAATCTTGATTGGCTGTTGTGGGGAGTAAATTATTCCCCTTGGGTGTTGGTTTTTCTCTTTTAATAGTTGTGAGGATTAAAGGAGAGGAAATATACAATGCTTAGAATGATGCCTTGACTACATAAAGTGCTCAGGAAAGTTAGTCATTATCATTATTACTATTGTGTTATAGTTACCTATGTGTTTGACTCCCCTGATTTGTCCTGAGCTCCTTTAGGGCAGAACTTTGTCTTCCTTATCCCTACTACATAGTAAAGTGCCTGCAATCAACTAGTTATTCAATGAATATTATGGAAATTGTTTAGATTGAAATAAGAATCTGTTTCATGATCATAAAATATTAGGAAGTGAATTTAAAGAGGCATGGCAGGGATGGATTTTGGAAGGTTTTAAAAGCCAAGTCACATTTACATTTAATGTCTTGGGAAACAAGATCCACTGATCGTTTTCAAAAAAGCAGATAGGGAAAAGTAGTTTATTAAGGAAGATTAATCTAATTATGGAGTGCAGATCTGATTGTATATGGGTTAGGATAGGGTCACGAGGTTAATGAGCTATATCCCTTTGTCAAAAGCCCCACAAGTAATCCCTCAGTGTTGCTAAAGTTCATGTTTCTGTCGTGCTAAACTTATTCACAAGGACTTGGCTACAGTGAACTAAAAGTGATACAATTTCTTTTGCCAGCAGGAACCAGCAGAGCTTGCCCTAGTGTTGAAGGACGTCAGTCAAGGGCAAGGAAGGGTTAACAAGGATATGAACAAAGACAAAGACACAAGTCTTCTCCCTCAAGAGAATTGTATGCTTGTGAAATAAAACAGATTGAAATCATCTTCCATGGCAATCCTGAGGGTCGGCTGGGGTGGGTGGTGGTGGTGGGGAGTGGGGAGGACACACAAATGAATTAAAGGTCTACCAGTGCTGAAAGAGGGTGAAGGAAAAGAGGACAGTCCTATCCTGTCTGTGATGAAGACTGTAGCCATGTGGACATGAGCCAGAGCCTTCTTTTAGCACCAGCTGAGATTCTTCTGCTCTGGAACTAGTTCTTTTGACTTATTACCAGGACACTGGGGATTTGATTTGTGCACTTGGAAGGTGAGGAGAGGATGTGGGCAGATGAGCCAAGGGGTTATGGATTTAGCAGATTAACTTCCCTGTTCTAGAGAGCTGTTGATGGAGAGGGAGTCCCACTTCTGGTGGTAGACTCCAAACTGTTTAGAGAAGGAAGGAAAGAATTGAGAGTCAGAATGAGAAGCCCTACTTCCCTCCTCAAGAGTATATACAGTTAACAACCTCTCTGATACAAGAGAATACAATATTTCACAAATATTTAAGAAACATGATTACTGCTAATATCACCTTTTTATTTTTTTTTCAGAATGTGAACAGCTCTAATGTTATATAAAGTTTTCTAAAAGTTTATTTTCTAAGTCAATCATTTCATTCATTCATTTTACTATTCATTTCATTCATAATGCAGAAAAATAGTAGCAAATATGTTATATAGTAACCAGAAACAAATAATAACTCTTGGGCTTAACTCCTTCGTACATTATAGCACACCCCATTACATGGTATGTGAGGGTTAGCCATTCTCCAAAACTTTCAAATATAAGCTCCATTACCACATTAATTTATTAAAAATTCACTGATTATTTTAAATGTATTAAACACAAAAACCAGCAAATGAATTTTTTAAAATCCCTTGATTCGGTATGGAGACATTAAAATAATCCAGAAAAGTTTCATTTTGCTGTGAAAATACATAAAGGAAACCTCCTTAAAATGGAGTCCGGCAGCCCAGAAGGGGGAGCTCTCACAAACGTTCCACACATTGAAGTTGAGCTAACCAGGAGGAAGAAGGAAGATAGGAATCATTGCAACAAAGGGAGGGCACTTTTCATATAGAAATTAACCTCCTGCCTTTAAGGAAAGAATACCCCTTCCCTACCTCAGCAACAGTGTGTTAGTTGTTGCTAACCCCCACTCAAATTCTTGTTCTCCAATACACTTTTGTTTAGAATAACCCTCCTCAGTTGCTTCTTTAAAAAAACTTTTTAAAAAATTTTAATTTTAGTGTAGTTAACATGCAGTGTTATATTAGTTTCGGTTGTACAATATAGCGATTCAAAAACTCCATACATTATTCAGTGCTCTTTGTGATAAGTGTACGCTTAATCCCCTCTACTTATTTCACCTCCTCCTCCCCAAGACACAACTGCATTTTAAAATGTGATAAAAGAGGACCTCCCTGTGTCTCTTCAGACCTGCCTGTGGTTCATCATGGCTTACTTGTCCAGAATTGCAATTCCTCTGTTATTCCCAAATAAACTCATGTCTTTTCTTTTCTTCCTTTCTTAATTTAAAAAAATTGTTCTTTTCTCTGTTTAAAGGTAACATGTCCATATTAAAATCAAAGTGCACAGTTTCTTAGGAGCTTTTGGGTTTGGGTTCTACTGCTAGACTTGCTTAGATGGTTCTTGTCATGATGTGCCCAAGAATACAAATCATAGGCATCAAGATGAGAAGATACTCTATCCTTTTTAGGAAATAGCAATATCTGTTAGTAAAATTCTGAGTTTTGCAAGGTCAGAAGTATTTTTTTTCCTAAAGATTTTATTTATTTTATAGAGAGAAACACAGCGAGAGAGGGAACACAAGCAGAAGGAATGGTAGCGGGAAAAGCCTGATGTGGGGCTTGATCCTAGGACCCTGGGATCATGACCTGAGCCGAAGGCAGACACTTACAGATTGAGCCACCCAGGCGCCCTGCAAGGTCAGAAGTATTAGTTTATTTTAGGTTGGGCCACCTTGATTCTCACAGGATTCTCCTGCACATGTGAGGTCATCAGCTGTGGATTCAGAAGTTCTGTGGGTTCTTTGATATGTAAAATAAGATTTCATTGACCTGTGTATATGCCTGCAAAGTTTGCTTTTTACAAAAGTTGCCGGAAGACAAGAAGCATTTCTCTGTTCCCTGTAACACTTTAAAATATTTAGAACAATGCCGTCCACACTGGAGCTTTCAGCAAATTCTTGATTTACTGGAAAAAATCTACCTAGATAAGAATAGGCCAAATTCCTTGACTCACTGTATATAGGTAATATGCCCTAGATTTTTATATTATTTCAAATTTTGTATGCAGAACAACCAAACAGAAATGAAAAAAAGGATAGATTCAATTGTTCTCTGGGTAGTAGATAATTAAGTGTGACGTTTCTGGGGTTTGGTGACAAACCAGAACATGAAACTCTCCAGTTATAATCTTAAAGTTAACTCAGGCAAAGGTGTCTAAAGTAAAAAGTGAAGCATATTTCAGTAATTACATTTATCACATAGGCAAAAAGTCAATTGTTTACCTTACTTTACTCCCAGTAATTTTTTACCTTACCTTACTTCCAGTAATTCTCTTAACCTTGTACTTTGGTTTCCTTCCAGAGTTTTGGTCACATTTCAGATACAGGGCAAGGACCAGCTACAGTGGTAACTTGGGTCAGATGACAAAAAGAGAAAACATTGTTGGAATTTTTAGTTTTTCTACTTTAATAACAGTAAAGTAGAACTAAATAAAGAGTAAAGAACTAAATAAAGAGTAACTCTACATAAAGTACAAATTACTTCAAAGGCCATGACATTAGACTACTAGCATCTGTATTTTTAGAAAGCACTCATGTTACCTGTGTTCTTAAAATATGTATTACTTAGCTATGGTAAATTAGAAAAAATCAATACATTTTCTTTAGTATAAAGTTTCAAGTTTTTATTTTAATTCCAGTTAGTTAACACATAGTGTAATATAGTTTCAGGAGTAGAATTTAGCGATTCATCACCTACATGTAACACCCAGTGCTCACCACAACAGTATAACAATACCCATCAATACCCATCACTCATTTAGCCCATTCCCTGCCCTCCTCCCCTCCAGCAACTCTCAGATTGTTCTCTATAGTTAACAGTCTCTTTTGGCTTGCTTACCTTTTTTTTTCCTCTTCCCCTATGTTTATCAGTTTTGTTTCTTAAATTCCACATATGAGTGAAATCATATGGTATTTGTCTTCCTCTAACTGACTTATTTTGCTTAGCATAATACACTCTAGCTCCATCCACATTGCTGAAAAAGGCAAGATTTCATTCTTTTTGATGGCCGAGTAATATTTCATTGCATATATATCCCACAACTTCTTTATCCATTTATCAGTCAATGGACATTTGTGCTCTTTCCATAATTGACTATGGTTGATTATGCTGCTATAAACATTGGGGTGCATGTTCCTCTTCAAATCAGTATTTCCGTATCCTTTGGATAAATACCTAGTAGTACAACTGCTGGTTCATAGGGTAGCTCTATTTTTAATTTTTTGAGGAATCTCCACACTGTTTTCCAGAGTGGCTGCACCAGTTTGCATTCCCACCAACAAGGTACATGGCCTTTTGAATATGTGTTTATTTTGTATAGTATAGAAAATTGATTTTTATTTATAAAACATATTCATATATTATATAATTCAGAATTTTGTCCTTGGAATTCTACTAAAAAAAATCAAAATAAATACAATAGTTAAAATATTTCTTGAATCTATGTTTTAGTTGTAAATAACTGTCACATTACCTCTCTAAAATACAACTTTGCCTAAAATATCCACCACTCTCAATAGCCTGAAAATATAGCACTGAGGATAACTCAAATTACATGTTTATTATAAAAACAAAATTTTAGAAAAGGATAAAATGGATCTTTGCTTTTAACTTTGAATTCTGATTCTTGAACTTTGTTAGTAAATTTACTCTTTTCCTTCAATGCAAGTCTTATAATAAGCTTCAAACAACCACTTGAAATTGTAATTAAGAATTGCATTACATTGATATCAGTACTGCTATGAAAGCGCACCATAACCATGTGTCTGGACTAAGATTTGTGCAGCTGGACACTTGTCTCCCATATTGCACAATACAAAATTGTACTCTCAGCATGCCCCCTGACAATTAGGCAAAAGATACTATTACTGAAGAGTCTCTCAAATATATTTATTTTGCCATGAAGCTTCCTGGCATTAATTTAATTAAAAGTTACATCATAGAAGTATTAAATATCATTGTATAACAAGTAAGAGGAGAAGCATGTAGGGCAGTGTTTCTTTCACTATCAGTATTAAAAAGGATTTCACCAACAAAAATAAGACTAAAAGTGCCTATGAACTCATCAGTTTTTTAATTTAAATGAACAAGACAGAGTTCCATTCCATAAGGCTTGAGAAGCAAAGATGACTCCACAGGCTTTTCACTTGTGTGCAAGGAAAGCAAAAGCATCCACTAAGAGATGTATCCAAAGATTAGGTACAGCTTTAAGAAGAGAGTCCTGGACAACACATGCTCCTATGAAGGCTACAACAGTGGCTACAACATTGACAGTCAATTGAAATCAAAGGCATTTAGAGATGCTGCCATAAACAGTTCTACTCCTAATTAACAACTTTAACTATATTTGTGAGATTGTAATTTTTAAGAATGATATTGAGAGGATATGACATCATCTGTTAAGTGATAGTCCTAGACTCCCCCTTTTTTTTTTTTTAAGATTTTATTTTTAAGCTCTACATCCAACGCAGGGCTTGAACTCACAACCCCAGTCCTAGACTCCCTTGATGAACAATGGAAACCTCCCTCAGGCAGTTTTCAGACTGTAGTCATGGATTTCTTCTCTGAGTAGAAGGTATATACTTTTACAGACTCTCTTATGCTTGCTTTCCCTTTCCTTCCTTCCTTCCTCTTTCTTTTTTTCTTTCTTTTTCATGGTCTGTTTTTCAATGCAGAATAAATCCCAATAATGCATATTTTATTTTATTGCCACTTTGTTGTGGTAGACCTTTGATACCTTGAAAAAAAGATTAGAATTATAAGAACATTAACGCAATATTTGTTAAAAAGATATTCCACAATGGGTCTGGAACATACTTAGATCTAGGAATTGTTTAATGATGATGTCATGAGTATAAGTCTGGACTATCATCATAAGAACAGTCAATGTTCTTATTTTATCTGAGCAAATGATTACTGCATTACCTGTGGTTTCAAAACCTTCCAAGTGTCTTAGTAAGTTATCTTTTGTTATTTTCTTTACAGAATAAGCCAAGGAATGAGGGACTACAAATGAAAGGTTTTCTAGGATAGCCATCACCAAGACTGTTACTCCAATAGTAAAAAACTGAACAACATATTCTATGTAAACTGCAGTGCAATCTAAAGTCCATTTGTGCTCCCCAGTTCCAAAAGTCCATAGTACAAAATTTGTCCTTAAAAAGACAAAGTAAGAAAAGCCATTAGTAAACCATACTTGCCAGTTACGTTATGGATAACTGAAAGTTTGTCTTATAGAATCAACTACTCTTTGGTGCTAATAATGTCTCAAACTGTCACATTTGTCTTTGTTGTCTTGGATTGTTTTGCCCTCTCTGGTCCTGTGAGAATATCTTTTTTTACTCTTTCTTTGCTTTTTTGTTTCATAAGTCGGCAGGGACAGGTTGAGGCTGCTTTGGAGCTACGGCCAGCTGTGGTCACCTAGGACCTAGAGAGCAGGAGGGGGTTGTAGGTCAGCATCTTCTTCACCATCTCCTACCGTGTGGTGAGGACCTCCATCTTAAGGCAGTGTTGGAAGATCTGTAGCTGGTCCACTGCAGACTATTGCCCTAGTGGGTCTGCACCATGAGGTCCATCACGCAGACCTCCTCTACCTGGAGCCCCGCAGCACAGCAAATGGCTTGTGGGCCTTGTTGATGCACTTCTCCAGTCTGCAGAACTGTCCCTCATTGCTTTCTGGTAGCTGTAGATGTCACCCACGCCACGTGTGCCTCCCTCTTCCACTTCCATGTTCTGGAACAGCTGGCAAACACGGCTCCCAGCCCAATCCACATGCACCCCATCTTCATGTGCCTGCTCACTGCTGGGCGTGTTTCTTTGTTTCCTTCTCCTTTTCTCCAGTGGACCCTCAGGCCCTGGCCAGAAGGGTCACCTGTGACTTTTTTCTGCACCTGCAGCTTCTTCCACTGAAGTTGAAAGTGCCCCTTCTTCCAATTCCAGATCTCACCATCCTTTGCCCCCAACTCCTCTCCCTCCACCCCCACTGCAATGCCAAGTCCTTCTGTCACACATTGGCAGGCTCTCAGAATGCTTCAAAGATCACAACTACCCAAAAGACAGCAAGTAGAAGTTGATTCAGAGCTTGCTTTGGCCAGGGAATTAGCCACTGTCGTGCCTAAGATAGACTCAAGGGCAGGCAGGGAGGGGGAAACTTTGTAGTGGAAACAAGGAAGGCTTCAGGTAGGCCCCAGTTAGTCTGTTGACCTGGGGAAAGAAGATAAGCATTCTATGTGATCAGTTGGGAAGCATATTTGGCTTTCTTTGGTTCTGAGTTGGAAACATTGGCACAGACAGGGAAATATTAGGAGAGCTTGCTTTTATTGATCAACTCTTGACCATTTTGGTCTGACTGGTGCAGAGATTGTGGGTCAGTGTTCTTTTTTTATATGGTCTGACCATGATCCCTTTGTATATTGTCACCCACCAGTCATCCCCTCTGCTTTCTTTGGCCACCTTTCCAAGTAAAAACTGTCATTGGGAATTTTCAATAGGAACTAACCTTCCAAGGTGCTGGCATTTAACATTTTCCCCAAGAGAAAAATTCCAGGTGGTACCCCCTAGTCCATGCAGCCTGTACCCAAGGCTGTATCTTTTAGGTCTTCAGCTCTGTGATAAGAAGGGTAGCAGAGATCTTTGACTTTTATAACTGTGAAACTAGCCCACCTCTCTTAGTTCTATTGCAGGGCAGCCAGTGCTTATCCAAAACCAAATATTGTCTGTATATTCATCACATTCCCATGAATAGTAACTGAAAAACTGAGTACATACCACATACAAGGTCCACCCCAGTGTAGGAGATAGGGTGTGGTAGACATTCTGTGGCCACAAATTTGGTATTAATCCAGTTTCTGTATTCACAGAGCTCCAAATTCATTTTTGTTATGGTCTTTTTTCTGTGTCTGAATGATCACCATGGTGTAGGGAAATATGTTATGCTCTGTTACCCAGAGCCTTGGAACATCTTACAAAACCTTGAAGAATGATGTTTTGTCCTCATCTTTACTCTCTCCCTGCATCTGGTTAACAGTAATTGAACAGTCTACTGGTGATTCACCAGATGCCATTTCGTTTGTTCGGTCAACTGTTTATCAATCTGTAACTTCCTGTTAAGATGCAGGGTGTGTTTTTTAAAGAAACCTTACACAGCACAGGTTTTATTTTGGGACTGGATGTACTAATATATAAAGTGGATCTGTGAGAGGTTAGGGTAACTATTTTCTTTCAGCAAAATTTTGTGGGCACTTACCATGTGCCGGGCATTGTAGTGCAGAAATTAATGAGACAGGCTCACCTTCCAGAAGTTTACCATTTACTCCAGGGAGACAAGCATAATTAAGTCTGGTAAGTACAACCATAGATGGTATGGCGTGATGCAAAGGAGGAACTGGAAAATTCCAGGGGAACAGAGAGGTGAGAAAGTTTTTGTAGAAGAAACTCTAGAAGGCAATCTAGGAAAGATGTCCAACAAAGATGTCACATTTTGGTGACAATATAGAAGGACAGATATGACAAGGAAGACCTGGAAACTAGGGAAATTATTTGAAGGTTATTTAGGAGGCTGTTGCAATGATTTAGGCAAGAGATGATAAGGGCCTAAGACTGAGAGAGAGGTTGCAGAAAAAATTTGAGAATTTTTACAATAGAATGTGACAGTGGGAGGTGAGGGAAAAAAGATGTGAGCAACAATTTTCATTTTGGTAATTAACGTTGCCTTTGAATAGAATGGAAAAGAAGGAAAAGCAGGTGAGTTGGGTGATGGCTGTGGAAACAATGGGGTCACTTTTGGACCTGTTGAAATTCAGATACCATGTGGGGATATCACTCACTGGAAATCCAAGTTTGAAGTTTGAGAAAGAGGTCTGGGATGGAAAAACAGATGTGAGTGACATATAACAATTTAAATTTTTTTTAAGATTTTATTTATTTATTTGACAGAGAGAAAGACCAAAGTAAGCAGAGAGGCAGGCAGAGAGAGAGAGAGGGAAGCAGGCTCCCCGCTAAGCAGAGAGCCCAATGCGGGGCTCAATCCCAGGACCCTGAGATCATGACCTGAGCTGAGGGCAGAGGCTTTAACCCACTGAGTCACCCAGGCACCCCAACATCTAACACTTTAGAAGCATGATTCTCTTAAAAACAGATTGTGTTTTCTGTATATGACATTGGACATATAACTAATACCTCAAAAGTATAAGGTTTATTTGAAGGTATAGTTTTCTATAGAAATGTAAGTAACATCTAGATCATGGCTTTTTTTCTTTTTTTCTTTTTTTATGGCTTTTTTCTTTAATGGTGCCAGCTTTTATGTTGGGAATTACGCATACCAAGGCAGGGGGAAAAGGTAGTACAAACTGAATACAATTTGCAAATTGAACTTGGGGGTTTTAACATTGACATTAAAAGTGCTACTTGCTTTTCAGTATTAGAGATTTAAAAAAACACACTGATAAACTATGGAAAACTGTTTAGTTGCATTTAATCTTGGATTATTATAAAATGTTCTTTACCAATAGCACTTTACTAATTCCTGGAAATTTGAAAATCTGAAAAGCCTGTCATCTTTTACTAGACAAAGTAGTATTTTTTCAAGAACACCCTTCTCTAAAATTGTCTTTTGTATCCAGGGATCTAGCCTAACCCTAACCTTAACTCAAACCCTAAATTTTAGCCTTAACCATAACTTTACCCCAACCTTAGCCCCAAATGAATGAATCTATACATCTACAGATCATCTTCAGCTGAGCCTTAACCCTAACACCAACCACCAACTTAGCTGTAACCCCAACTCTGAACCCCAACTCGCTCTGTTTCTTGTCACTAACCCTAACTGGAACCTACCACTGGTAGACCTATGGGAGAAAACAGGGGAAAGACCCATTTCAGGGGTAGACCTATGGGGGAAAATGTTCTTTAGGTCTCTAGTCATTAGATAATCAAAACAGCAATGAATTTCAGTCTATATGAGCAATTTATAAGCAGATCATCAGCAGACTATCTTTAACAATGTATTATGATTAGCTAACCTGAACTTTCTGTTAAAGATGTCCAAAGGTCTGGCTATTGTTCCTGGATGGTTACAGTACATACTTGTTTCTGTTCTCTTATTTCAGATTGTGAATTTTACATTTATCTAAAAGTTGCTGTGAAAATTTGGTGAATATCTCTGAAAGGCAAGGTCCAAATTAATGGTACATTTTCATAGACTTCACAAAGGTGTATGCTAAACTTGCTCCCAATCTTCTAGAACTCCCCAAAATGTAAGACTATCCTACTCCAGAAGCTTACAGAAAGCTGGGGCTCTTTCATTTATATCTAAATCCTGATGTGACCCATAGCCAGACATTATCAGCTATAACCCATGCCTGTTAGACTAGCTGTCATTAAGATAACGTGCAGTGTTAGGCTCAGGATTATAGAGGTAATATATTGTATGCATTCAGAGACTTTACGGCCAAGCTGAGGAAGAAATGATTAACATTCATTAAACAGTGAGAGAGTATGAAGGGAGAGAAGGTAATTCAATGCTATATTATGTGGTACAGACCTGGATCCTGAACTGTTTCAAAGTGTGAACAAGACTTTCTCTTATCTATATAACACTCAGCAGCTTATCAAATCTTTGTAACATACATTCAATCTTTCTTAGGATCCTGGAAGGTTGATAGAAGGCAGGTATTAGTGTAATTGTTCATATTTCCATATGTAGAAATAGGCTCAGAGGAGTTAATTGTGTCCCCCCAATTTTCCCAGCAAAAGCAGCAAAGCAGAATTTTGAATTCAAGTTAGCCAACTTCAAATCCAGTGGGAAGGAAAGTTGGTCAAATCCAATGGGAAGCTCATTCTATTTCATGGAATAAATGAGACTTGAACTGGGATTTGGAGGATTGAGTAAAAATTTGAAGAAATAAAAAGAAATGAGAGTATTTTTAATGGGGTAAATCCTATAAGGAGAAGGCAAGAAGCCAAGAAAGGGATAGTGAAGAGACAGAGAGGGGAGTGGATGAAGTAAGATTGGTTGCAGAAAATGGGGCTTTGAAAGCCAGGCCAGGGGTTTATGTTATGTGCAGGGTTTCACTAAGAAGTCAGTGAGCTGAATAGTGGCATAAAGGAAGATCCATCTGATAGTGTGCAGGTGTCCAGGGAGGATTAGAACAAGGAGGTCCCAGAGGCAGGAAGACTGTTTAGGTGGCTTTGTGGTGTGGCTACAAGGAAGGGGTTGGAATGGGGTAGCAAGAGTTAGTGTTAAATGAAAATAAATGGGTGGAGCACCTGAGTGGCTCAGTGGGTTAAAGCCTCTGCCTTCGGCTCAGGTCATGGTCTCAGGGTCCTGGGATCGAGCCCCGCATCAGGCTTTCTGCTCAGCAGGGATCCTGCTTACCCTTCTCTCTCTGCCTCCTCTCTGCCTATTTGTGATCTCTCTCTCTCTCTCTGTGTCAAATAAAAAAAAAATCTTTAAAAAAAAGAAAATAAATGGGTTAAAAAGAGATAGTTCAAAAGGATGACTTAATACTTGATTGAACATGAGAGATGGAGAAAGTGAAAAAATCAAAGAATTCCATATTTCAAATAACTAGTTTTGTGGCCTCAGGCAAGTCATAGGATCTGTCCGAAGACAGTGCGGTGGCAGAAGGTGACAGCAACTCTCACCTCACATGCGACTGAAACTTATTATATATGTAGAACTATTGGATTAATCAGCTGCTTTAATTATAAGAGGCAATTTTTAAATGTCTAGAAAGATATTCTCAATAACATTACTGAAAATAATGAAAAATTGGGAAATATCTAAATGTTCTACAATGGAGGAAGAAGTAAATAAACTATGATGGTTATGTGGAAATTAAAATCATGTTTGTACAACACGAAGATATAACTATTCCAAATATAAAGGTAGGTAGAGAAAACAGGACACAATACTATCTGAACATTATTAAAAATAAATGCATGACTAGAAAAAAGGACTGAAAGAAAACATTAAGAGTGATTATCTCTGGCTGATGGTAATGTGGCTGATTTGTATAATTATTTTTGTACTTTGTACTTTTTTGGAATTTCCAAATTTTGTACAATGAAGCTTTTTCTTTTCTAATAAGAAAAAAAATTTAGGAAAAAAGGAAAAAATGAGATTGACCACTACTGCTTAAAATCTTTAGATGTGTTGTGTCCCTTCTGTTTTAAAAAAAAATATAGGGATGCCTGGGTAACTTCGTCGGTTAAGCATCTGCCTCTGGCTCAGGTCATGATCTCAAAGTCCTAGGATTGAGTCCCACATCCAGCTCCTTAGTCAGCAGGGTGCCTGCTGTTCTCCCTGCTTGTGCTCACTCTCTAGCTCTCTCTCTAACAAACTAACAAACAAACAAACAAACAAACAAATAAATAAAATCTTTAAAAAAATAAAAATAAAACATAGAATAGGTACATCCTTCTCTATCAGACTTGGAAAATATCAGTGGAGTGGAACAGCTTTGAAAAAGTGCCAGAGATGGAGAGGCGACCTTCATGGGAAACAGGGAATAGAGTTGAAGAAGATTCCAGTACTGCACACACAGAACAGAGATGTGTGCCTTTATGGAAAGAAAATCAGAATCCCTCTCTGTAAGGTAGTTTGATCTTTGGAAAATCCTTATAGCTCAGATAAATACAAAAGCAGCTCTGAAAGTAAATAAGAACACAGTTATGTCACAATTGCAAAGAGTGCTTCATCAAGTAAAGTATTTCTTAGGTTTGTTAACCTTAAGGAGACCTTGGCCAAGACTCCTCTTGGTTTTCCACTAGGACTATAAAATGTTTTCATTGACTGTGCATTCGGGCACAAGTGGGAATTGACTGTCGTGTGCATTATGAGATATTTTTGTGTTAAGAATTTTTAATAAGCATTTGTATAACTAAATAAAGTATTTCTAGGAAATAAGACCACAAATGTGCCCTTGAAGAACATAATTAAAAACCAGCAGAATAATTCTTAGAAGCTTGGTATTGAGAGGAATCCATGAGAGTTCCTGGCTTTATGCTCAGTAAACAGATAATATGACAGGACAGGGCTGTTTATCTGAAGCAATATGAAGTGTTACCAGGGTCTTTGACTCCGTTTTTCTGCTAAGTATGTTATTTCACATGACCTGGTACTATCGCTTCAATCAAAACCTATGGAATTATCTTTGGTAGGCAGATAAGTTTCTGACAGTTGGAGCCTTTCTTTTGGTTTATCTTGGAATTTACTTCACATTTACTTTTGTGTTGTTGTTTTCTAAATAACAACTAAATATATGCTAGTTCTATAGAACTAAATATATGCTAGTTCAAGGAGCTCTCCTCAAATAGTTTTTTTTCCTCCCTACGATTTCTATCAGCCTTGCTATGTTTCCCATCACTGTCCTGGATGTCTCTCTGCCACGTAACACTGTGAAGGCACACTAGGGTCTTCAGGGAGAGGTTCAGAGGTCTCTAAATACAAAAGTCCTGGAACCCCAAAAAGGCCAAACCTGAAAAGGATCAGGATACAACCTCTCTGTTTGTTTTTTCTTTAGGATCAGCTTGTTATTAGACTGTGGGTAGACTCAGCTATGCTCATTTTCTTAGCTGTGCTCACATTTGTAAAAACGGCACAAAAGAGAAGAAACAAGCATAGCAAACGGTGCAAGAACTTTCCCACTACCACTTGCCATCTCCCAGTGTTTTTTATTTTTGCCTCTATTTTATGCTGCCAAGTGGACAAAACTGCTTCAGGCAGAGCTAGAGGTTTTTTCCCAGCTGTACTGTATTTGTCTGTATAAGTAGTCAAAGTAAATACCATAAGTTTGCTTGCTTATGATATCACCCTAGATGATGGCAGAAACATTAGGAAAACAAAATTTTGCATGTCAATACTAATTTTTTTAAAAGTTAGACCTCAGGAGAGTATATTTCCTCCTTTAAAAATGCCTCATAGGAGGAAGTTAAACACTACTGTGAAGGAAGGGGATAAGTAACAGAATGGGAACCTTATGGCCTTACTTGCAAAAATGAAATAATTAGACCTGAGATGTCTTTTCTATTGTCATCCTGTCACCCTGTAGTTTTACTTGAATGACTGTCAAAATAAGCGACAAGTTATCATACCATATATAATCAGTGTGACATCTGGGGCTCCGTAAGAGGCCACTGTTTCTCTAACTTTAGCTAACCAGTGCACTTCCTGTAGCATGCTTTGGCTTAATTGTCAGAGCCAAAGAGTCTGATTACTCTCAGCTTGATTTAGAATCTCTCTCTCTCTCTCTGTCAGCTAGCAAAAGTGTCTCTTGCTGCACTTACCTAATTCCAGCACTTAAAAAGCCTATTCTTTTGACAAATATATACAAGCAAAGAGCTAATGGGGTAGCTCCATCTATTTGAAGAAACTTTTGAATCCTTTTGTAATTGATGATTCCCAATTTGCTTAATACATGTACATTTTACACCTTTTCCTTGACGAGTAAGTAAGCCAAGATTGTGTGGTGGTTTTCATCGTGGCCTGAAGTGTAGAAGAAAAGGAGAATGAGGAAGAAAATATTTTTCAGATTTTACAGAGAGAAGGACTGAGATTTTCAATCTGTTATGGAATCCACTGGAATAAACAAAGTCACTCACGCCAGGCAGCCTCACTGAACGCATTTTATACTTTAAGTTTCTGACAAAACCTCAAAGCAAAGAGGAACCTCTCCAAGGACCTAACCAGATGCAAGCCTGGTAAGTCACTGACTAGCATGGAAACTTTCATGTGAAACAAAACACTAGTAAGAATATGTTTTAAGAGGAAGCTTTGGGTCCTTAAAAAATTTCTGTCCTTTCTGCAACCAGGAGTGTGTAAAAATAAGAATTCTCACATTGGTATGAGGTGACTTGGGGTATTTTGCCAGGCTGCTTTGTACTATATTTTCCTTGGAAGGAAGAAGAGAGAGAAAAATATTCTTAGTTTTACCATCCAAATCTGCTCTATAAAATCAAATGGCCAGTGGCAGCGTGTTTGAGGATCCAGGCAGGTTGATGACCTGTGAATCATGCTTTTATTTCAGTATGTTTTGAAATGTAGACTGATTAGATATATGAGTTTTCATGAACATAAACTGAAGGATAATTTATTGGAAAACTCAAGTTATATCTTGATTTTAGAAGATCTAGTTCCATGTTTTTAAAAAACCTTCCTTTCTGTCCTGTATTTTATAATATCTTCAGTGTTGAAAAGATAAGACCATAGTCAAAGCTTTGAGCTGATGACAAGGAAGTTATAAATAAAACTGTAACAGCAAAAATATCAGAATAAGATATATATTTCTACAGAAAAGCCGGACATTTAAACTTTAAAAAAACAGAGGCAGAAAAGACAAATTTTTACTTTCCATTTATCCATAGAAATTGCTTTTATTTTTGTAAGGAGACCCACTAAGCTGGCCTTCATATGGTCCTTTGCCTTCGTGAAGCAAATGGGGAAATATCGATAAGTGAAATGATTGCAGTTTATTAAATGTTAAAGAGAAACTTGTTAACCAGACGTATCGGATAACCAATTGCTATGCTGAGCAGTTGCCCAACACAGGAAGTGCCAGTCTTCCCTTTAAGGACAACTGGTGACTACACAAAATGCATAGTTTATAAAATAATTAGGAAAAAAATATTACAAAGCATGCCACTCATGTTATACTGTATCTTCCTAAAAAGAGTAAATATTACCAGTAGTGTCATTCATATGAATGATTAAGTATCAGTGTGTTAGAAAACTGAATGCAGACAATTTCAGCCTAACTCCATAATCTCAGATTGATGAGCAAGATGTAAGCATAGAAGTGAAGTTTCAAGGACAAGTGTTGGGGGAGAGGAGTCCAGGTTCGATGTACTTTTTGTAGCTATGGACTGAAGAGGCCAGTTTCCCAGGAAGAACTGCAGTTATGAGTCTCGTGCTTTGTGTAGGGATCTGTGTATGGAGGGAGAGAGGACAAGATGCTTCCTGCCCTTTGCAAATAAATACAGTCAGCCAGTGAAATTTAAGAACAGTATAATCAGGACTTGCCCAGGCAGAGACAGAGAGGGTTTTTGGTCATGAGAGAAACTGAAGCTTGCTAGGATGACTTCTGAATTCAACCCAGGAGTGGGGAGATGAAGACTCAAGTGGAAAATCAGCATACTAGAACACTTGGATCACAGAAAGGGAGGGATGTGGTTCTGATGATCAAGACAAACAGAGAAATTGGGAGCTAGAAGGAAAGTCGGTGCTGACTTAAAAGCAGAATAGGGCAGCTTGAAAGGAAGATCATAAAAGAATCATGACTTTGGATTGATGTGCTGGGGGAACTGGCCATGGCCATGGCAGACTAAAGGTTCTGCAGCAGATCTGGATTGGGAGAGAGAGAAACTCTCTTCCCAATACTTTGCGTAGGCGAACTCTGGCTAAAATATTATGTCGTGGATTAAAAGCTACCTTAAGAAATCTTGTATTCTGGGGCACCTGGGTGGCTCAGTGGTTTAAAGCCTCTGCCTTCAGCTCAGGTCATGATCTTGGGGTGCTGGGATCGAGCCCCGCATTGGGCTCTCTGCTCAGCAGGGACCTGCTTTCCCCTCTCTCTCTACCTGCCTCTCTGCCTACTTGTGATCTCTCTCTCTCTCTCTCTCTCTCTCTCTGTCAAATAAATAAATAAATAAATAAATAAATAAATAAATAAATAAATAAATAAATAAATAAAATCTTTAAAAAAAAAAGGAAATCTTGTATTCTGACTCCCTTGTTTCGTACACACGGAAAGGGAAGCCTGTGGCCCAACTAACCCAGAACCATACAAGGAAGGAAACTGGAGAAATTAGCTAAATTGACACTGTTCAGAGTCAGCAGAGATGCTAATGGCCTTTTCACACTTGACATGTCCCAAACTCTATCCCTACATCTTCTTTGTCTGAACCTTTCTCCATTGGCATCTCCATCCTTCCCAGAACTTCAGGGTCACTCTTGATTTTGCTTTTTCTCTCACACCATATCTTCAATCCTTCAGGAAGTTTAGTCAGTTCTGCCTTCAGAAATATTCCAAACCTGACCATTTGTTTCCAGCCGCCATAGCTTCCTGCCTGGATGATTGTGGTAGGTGTGCTTTCTCCTTGTCACATGGCTCCTCCCTGTCTATTTCCAACACAACCGCCAGAATGATCATGTTGAAGCCTAAGTCAGATCACATTACCCTGCTGCACTAAACAGAAAAACAAAGTGAATGAATAAAATCTCTCCTTGATTAGCATTAGGAAAGCAAGAGCCATTATTTATGTGATATGTGTCATTTACCTGGGAAAGGGAAGGAGGGAGGAGAAGGAAACCAGCATTTTTTGAGTCTACAATGGAATTTGTGTAAAGGAACTTGTATGGTGGTTTTTGCACATCTGGCACTCATTACAAGATAGCTGTTTTTATTTTATTTAATTTTTACTGATTTCATGAAGCGGATGCTATGGCCCCTTTTTGGCAGGTAAGGACACTTTGGCTCAGAGAGAAGTTACAGACTTTAGGGTCACTTAACTAGTGGTGGGGGAGCAAGGATTCAATCCCAAGGCCACGCCCTTTCCTTAATCCTATTGCTCCTCTGTGATCTTCAGAAAGGACCCCCAGGAGGTTACAGCAGGTATAAATATGCATACAGGTATGCATTATTCGCCACAGACATGGGTAGGAAGGAAACTGGCAAAAACTCCTCCCTGGTGCCTTTAACATCTTTTTATAGCCCAGTTGCCTAGTCCTTTGCCTTACTCCTGGACACGCATTCAGTGCCTCATTTTTTCAGATGTTCTTAACCTCAGGTCATCATTCCATTGTTCAACCTGTCTGAGCTTCAAACTTCTCATCTGTAAGACTGAAATGATTATACTCTCCTCCTGGATTCATTATGAAGATTAAGCAAGAATAAAAGCCAACATTTATTGAGTGCTTGCCATATTCCAGACAGTACTATTTTAAGCACTTTCTGTAGATTCATTTTAATCCTCACAACTACCCTACAAAGTAACTATAATTACTATCATCGTGATCATTTAATGAGTGAAGAAGCTGAATATCAGAAATTAAATGATCTGCCCAAGGTCACCCAGCTAACAGCAAGGATTCAAACCAGGGCAATTTGACTCTGCAGGCTTTTTGCACCATTTCCCCTATGCATCTTCATTCGTAAAACAAAGATAATCACTAAATGATAAACAATATTAAAATAATCATAAGATGATAATGAAGAATCACTATCATTTACTAAATGCTGACTTCTGTAAAACAGTGTGCTTGCTCCCCTGCACTGGTCCCTCTACAGGCCTCCTGCACTGCACAGAGTTACTACAAGGATAAATGACACCACAAGTTCTTGCACCTTATAGAGGATGAATAAATAACGTCTGCTTTCCACCCAGAGTAACTAGTATTCATACTTTGACATAGAAGCTTCTAGACATTTTTCTACGCTTATTTACAAATAAATAAGCAAATATGGATATATTGTACATTCTCTTTTTTTTACTATCTAAAATATGAACATTTTACATGTCAGTAAATATCCATCAACAACATGCTTTCTCAGTGAATTTGATATCACCTCAAGTCAGAAAATGACTTTCCCAAGACCTCAAGTTGGAGGTTTTGGGGCAGAAAAAAAATCTAGATATTGCAATGGTTTGTGACTCTGTCTGCCTTTATATATATATATATAAATATATATATATATATTTTGTTTTTAAGGAAGGTTCTGCATCATGTGTTGTTGATTTGCAAAGTGATTGGGTTATTTTATGTTTTTCTCTCAAGAATTGAATCTTTTTTAATTTCCATGAAGTCTTCAGTTGGTTTCTTTTCAAACACTTGAGTATATTAGTAGACCTTCACAGGGAAAAGAAATCCTTACCATTAGAGTGACAGACCACAGGATTGGGCTTCAGAAGTTGCTTGGTTTCTTCTTGGTGTGCTCCTGGAGTTGGCCTGTAGTTTGACTGAAACGTACACTTACTTACTCTATACTATGCAATCCCTACTGATGAAAGTTTTCATTCCCTACTACGTTACTTCTCAAGGCCATATAATCTGCACAGTGTGATAAAATGCTATAATATTTTACAATTTTTATAAAATGTTGCATTTTGCAACTATTACCAGCACACTATGACTCACAGTTTTACTAGAACTGAGTTCATGAATAATATGATCTCAACAATATTTTGTTGAATGAAACATCAGCAGAAACTGATAATTTAGAGTCTGAGAAATCTGTTTAGGAGACGATAGTAAACATAAAGTCCCTCTGTGGTTTACTTCTCGTGTTTAGCTGTTTGTTCTATCCCATATGCATACATACGTCTGAAGTTTTGATAGGGGAATTTTAGGTCACCACAATCCCTGCTCAGTTTTTTTTTTTTAAGATTTTATTTATTTATTTGAGAGAAAGACAACAATAGTGAGAGAGAGCAAGAGTGAGAGAGTGGAGTGAGCAGGAGTGAGGAAGAAAGGGAGAAGCAGGTTCTCTGCCAAGCAGGGACTCAGATGCGGGGCTACATCCCAGGACCTCGGGCTCATCCCTGCTCAGTTTTAAACAGGAGTACATTTTTAACTCAAATGACTTCTCTGGAAAACAAAACAAAACAAAACACACACACACTCATATATTTCTTAGGCAGAAAATATATCAACCATCAAAACAGATAATCAATATTTTTTTAATCACTCTTGAAATGATAATAAGAGTGCAGCTAACATTTTTATAGCACTTGTTTACTTGTGGGCACTCCCTTAAGGGCCTTATATTACATGTAATTAATTTATGTAAATCGTAGTTTTCACAAATATCTTATGAGGTAGGGACTTTAAAGAATGATTGGAAATAAGAAGAAATTTATCTCAAATAAGTAAATTTTGAGAAAAATCAAATTACTTTAATAGAGTCATGTGTGAAAATGGGTATAGTCAACAAATTTGATGGTGGGAAAATAATGGAACGGATAACAAAATAGCTTAAATTCTTTCTCCTGATGGGGCGCCTGGGTGGCTCAGTGGGTTAAAGCTTCTGCTTTCAGCTCGGGTCATGATCTCGGGGTCCTGGGATCGAGCCCCGCATGGGACTCTCTGCTCAGCAGGGAGCCTGCTTCCTCCTCTATTTCTGCCTGCCTCTGTGCCTACTTGTGATCTCTCTGTCAAATAAATAAATAAAATCTTAAAAAATTATTTTTCCTGGGGCGCCTGGGTGGCTCAGTCGTTAAGCGTCTGTCTTCGGCTCAGGTCATGATCCCAGGGTCCTGGGATCGAGCCCCACATCGGGCTCTCTGTTCGGCAGGGAGCCTGCTTCTCCCGCTCCCATTCCCTCTGCTTGTGTTCCCTCTCTCACTGTGTTTCTCACTGTCAAATAAATAAAATCTTTAAAAAAAAAATTATTTTTCCTGAAAAGATAATTTGAGAAGTCATTGGACATTGGATAGCTAGCCTAAAAACACTTTTGCTTGATCTTAAAATCTTCAGGAAAAAAGCTTGACCCATTTAAGAAGTCAGTTAATCATTTCACAATCTATGTCAGTCAAATTATAATGCTGTATGCCTTAAACTTTTGCAGTGTTGTATATCAATTGTAGCTCCATAAAACTGAAAAAGAAAAAAAGGTGTCTCTTAGGAATAAAATTCTCAAGGTTAAGCAAAGAAATATTTGATGCAACATACAATTTAAAAATAAAGAAGGGAGGCATTCCTAGGAAGTTAGTAACTTAGTTGCCAGGGTAACGCTTTTATGATAAAACAAAGGAAAGACAAAGGAAAATGTAGTGTATGCTATGAGGTTTGTGTTGTTGTTTCTTCCTTACTTTGTTCTGCTAGACATAAGGAAGAGAACACTTAGGGTTTTAGAGCAGAGAAGAAGAAAAGTAACTTTCTCCTAGAAAAGAAGATTCAGGGATTTTAGAGTCCTTGAATAATTAAGACTTAGATACAGACAAAGTTCTACTAATTAGAATAAAGAACAATTAAAGGGCTGATAAGGCAATAAGCTTTTTTGTCTAGCAGGATTGTTGCATATATGTAATATACATAATAGACATTGCCCATGTCTTGGGCAATTTCTGATCTTAAGGCTCAATGAGTCCTACTTGAAGTCAGAACTATTAAACTTGAATTCTAATTCAGAGTACCCAAATATATCTGGATGTTTGAGTTTCTTTAAATCTTGCTCTGTATCAGCTTATGTAGTTATGCAAAAGTTAATAAATATTTTCCCCTCTCTCACTCTAGTTTCTAGAAAAGAATAATTGGCCGGATTGAAACTAAGTGTATCACTTCTTAGCTACAAAATCCATATCACTCACCTGCATATCCATAATTTGTCATTTTCCACCTGGGGCAGCTCAGCTCTCCTATTGGAAACATAATTAGTATTCTGTGGTAGCATGTGTATACTCAAAACTTTTGGGATAGCACACATTTTAGGTTTAATATTTTATAAAGGATTGTATACTTATTGGGTCAGTGTCTACATGGTAAGCCGGATAATTTCCCATTTCTACTAAAACCCTAGCTTAGTGCTTCCTGTTTTCTGAGCTTTGTAGGAAGCAGCCAGAAAGCAGTGTATGTTAGTTACCTGAGACGTGTTTGTTTCCTTTGGCTCTCAACAGAGTTTGGCATCTTCTTCTTTTTTCCTTGGCAGAGGCTGGAGATTTAAAGACAGCACTCGGGGCAGGAGCCTGCTTAGCAAGCCGCCATTGATATTGACACCCGAGGTAAGGTTATGACAAGGTTTCTCAACACTTAGGACTGGAAGAGTCCAAGAGTGAAGACTGACATTCACCTTGCCTTGGACTGATGTTACTTTTAGTCCCCTCTGAAAACAATTGAGATGACCGTGTGTCCATGTTCAAATTTTCACAATCAGCAGTGGTTTCTCTCAGTTTGTTGCTCAGAGTCCACAGTCTCTCATGGTCCATCTCCCCCTATGGTTTCCCTGCATTCACCTTTCCCTTCCTTCTCACAATGCCCTCCATGTTTTTCTTTACGCTCAGCACATAAGTGAGACCATAAGGTAATAGGTTCTCTCTGCTTGACTTATTTCACTCCGCATAATCTCTTCCAGTCCCATCCATGTTGATACAAAAGTTGGATATTCGTCCTTTCTAATGGAGGCATAATATTCCATTGTGTATATGTACCGTATCTTCTTTATCCATTCATCTATTGAAGGGCATTTTGGTTCTTTCCACAGTTGGGCAATTGTGGTCATTGCTGCTATGAACATTGGGGTATATGTGGCCCTTCTTAGTAATGCATCTGCTTCTTTGGGGTAAATACCCAGTAGTGCGATGGCAGGGTCAAAGGGTAGCTCTATTTTTAATTTCTTGAGGAATCTCCACACTGTTTTCCAAAGTGGCTGCACCAGCTTGCAATCCCACCAACAGTGTAGGAGGGTGCCCCTTTCTCCACACCCTCTCCAACATTTGTTGTTTACTGTC
>CM053604.1:137652748-137671419 GCA_028646535.1 Procyon lotor | reverse complement strand
CTGACATCTTCCTTATATCCGTATCCATTAAGTCTGTGGCAGAGGCCATTGTCTCTGGTTCTTTTCTTTGTTGGGAGTTCCTCCTCCTAGTCATTCTCTTGAGGGATGGCTGAGGGAATGTACAGGGTCCAAAATATCAACCACGACTTAGGCAAGATTAACCTGAGGAAAATCCGGAGCGGTTGGAAGCCACCACTCAGCCACGGTGGAGTTTTTCTTATGTAGAGATCCAGACAGATAGTCTTACACCTCGTACTGATTTCCTAGGTGTTCAGGATGGTTTGGCAGATTTCCAGCTCAATTCAGGGGACTGGTGGCAATGACAACCCTTACTCGTTCGCCATCTTGCCTCCTTCCTCATATTTCAACTTTTTTAAAGTGCAAAGAGAGAAGAGCTCGAGGAGCTCTGGCAAGCACAACTCACACACTAAAAGGTAAGCAAAGATGGCATCACCATAATTGAGCCATGACTGTGGCTCTCGATGCCTGTCCAAGGAGGCTGGTAGATGCATGCCACAGGAGGAGGAAAAGCCCCACAGTGCAAGGGGACTGTGCTCCTATGGGACTTTTAGCTCTGGCAATTGTTGTACAGAGGCTGATGAAGAGCAATGGAATAGCTTGGAGTATTAAACGTGCACAGTAGCAGGGATGCCTAAATATTTTTCTTTCCAAACGTTTGGTGTCCTATAACACACAGCCTGAGTCTAAAAGAGCTATGCAATCGCTCTTGTGTAGACCTGGGTCTATGTTAGCAAAGTGATCTTAAGGGAAAGCATGGGGAAACGAATCAACAACATTGCATTTGGTTATGATGGTCGATCATGTTCTTTCTTTGATCTGCTTCATCTAGATTGCTTCCCTTCACCTTTCAGTGTAACAGCTACCACCAGGGAGAGGCAAAGAGAGTCAAGGAAGTGCTTTTAGCCTTTGGTTCCTTCCTGCTCTTCATTTTTGATCACTTTTGTCCTACCATTTCTATCTCTTCCTTTTACCACCCCTTCCTCTTCTAATACAGAAAATGGTTATAAAGTCATAAACTAGTTGCCCAACTGCCCATGAGAAATAATTCCTTTATTTCATTTTTAAGATTTTATTTATTTATTTATTTATTTATTTATTTATTTATTTGAGAGAGAGAGCTTGAGCAGGGAGAGGAGCAGAGGGAGAGGAAAAAGTAGACTTTGTGTTGACCATGGAACCCAGCAAGGGGCTCCATCCCATGACCTTGAGATCATGACATGAGCTGAAACCAAGTGTCAGACGCTTAGCTGACTGAGCCTCCCAGGCACCCCACAATCCTTTTATTTTATAGCTATGACTATACTAGATCTAGTTTCAGTTATATTTTCTAGCTTATTCAATATCACTTTCCCCCACTTCTTTCTTTATTCTTTTTTCTCAGTCTAAAATTTGAAGTATTCTCTGCTTTTCCCACAAACTCTTAGGTTACTTTCTTTATTACCCAGTGGTGTGTGCTCAAAATAATGTAACTCTTAATACTACTTTCTCCAAAATGTAACTAAAAAGTAGTAATCTGCAAACATCACATGCAAAAGCCAATAAATATATGATTTTTAATATTATCTGTGATTTTGGATTAGGAGACTGCACTCCATGATAATAGATAACATAGTATATTGCCTCATACTTTTAACAGGCATTAAATTATTGACTGATGGATTGTCCTTCTGTCCTATGAGTTTAATGATGCAAAAACTAAAAGATTATGAGTGTATTTTTATAAAATTGTTCTCAACCCAATGGTTTATTTAGTAAATTGTATTATAACAAAGTTTCTTAGGCTTGACAAAAGGATAAATTGCTTTTCTTTACAATCTCCTAAAGTTTATCTATTTGACAGAGAGAGAGAGAGAGAGAGAGAGAGAGAGAACCAGCAGGGGATGGAGCAGAAGGAGAGGGAGAAGCAGACTCCCAGCTGAGCAGAGAGCCTGATGGGGCTTGAGTCAAGGATCTAGGATCATGACATGAGCTGAGGGCAGATGCTTACTGACTGACCCACCCAGAAATCCTTATAGTTATTTTAAAACTATGTCTTTTGAGAGTACTAAGACTAAAGACCAGCAAGCAAACCAGTAAGTTGACAACTGAAATACATGGATTCAATCTATTAATGAACAGATTGTTGTTAATGAATAGCCAGTATAGTCACCAGACTCACATACTTGAGGTTGAGGTAACAAAAAACAAAAAACAAAAAAAACAAGATGAGTTATCTTCTTTCTTAACCATTCATATTTGGAACCACATAAACATCCTGTAACAAATTCAACTTGTCTCCATATAATTTGCGTCCTTATTCTGTCTTGACATCATGTCTAAACAGAGATTGAAAATGTGGCTCAGAAAAATGACCACTAGTTTCAAACCAGTGTTCTGAAACTAAAGCTAAACAAATCCTGAAGAGTGGAATGTCCCTCTTGAGACCCATCTCCTCTGGGGATTGTTTAGATCTACCTCCCATACTCCCTGCTTGGGAAGGAGATGTCTCTTGCCCTTCCCTAGAAAGGAGATACTGGTTTAGGAACAGAGATTCAGACTATGACTCTTTTCAGAAAGATCCCATAAGGCCTGAGAGCTCCCATAAGGCCTGAGAGCTCTCTTCCCTCCTTGAGGAGGGAAGGGTCGGAATAGGCTGGAGTTCTAACAGAAGAGATATTTTAGAGAATTGGACTTCAGGTAAAGACTCACAGACTGAGATCTTTTGGGCCAGGCTTCTCAAGCCTGGCTGGCTTAATTTGGAAGATAATGCCTATGGTAATAGCCTTTCACAATAGTGGCTTATGATCTTCATAACTTTGACTATGACTTGTCAGAATGAGGGAGGATGGTAGTAATAAATCAATAAATGTTTCCCAGTAGAAAGAAAAGTGAAAGGAGCATGAAATCCTGAGTGTTTAGGGTTGGCAGAACACTTAAGACACTCAACAACTACTTATTGATTGATTTAAATGTATCTTTTCAATCCAGAAAAAAATCTGGTCTTCACTGTTTGATAGCCACTTCAAGAAGGGAAAATTAGAAAATCTATTTTTTTTTCTCTGGGCTCTAGAATAGGAAAAGACGGGGGGCAGGCCAGGTGAGAGAGAAGGAAAGGAACCGAGGAAAGCTTAACCCTGCAAAACGTTTGTATTGTATTTTTATTTACTGAAGATGCCATCTATGACAGCTGAGAAATACTGAGGGTGGAGAGGAAAGAGCAGATTTTATAAGCTCATTATTAGAGAATGCCACAAACACAGGAGATATGATGCCTGATCTTACAAAGTTAAGTAGCTGAAGATCCAGACTCTAGGGAGGCACCCCCCTTGGGTACATAGTTCATTGGGGTGCCAAAACCTCAATCATCAAGATAAATAATGTAATAGTCACAAACTACTTACATTTTGTACCTGAGGCAAGTGCCTCACTGCCTTCATCCTAGTTCCATTGATGGACTCTCTAAATGGGTTGGACTAATCTGCTGTGGAGAGGGTTATTGAAGGCAGATTTCTCAGGGCAGAGGCCAGGGAGGCAGTCCTCAGTTGGCTTTCAAATTGTAATGGGGACATCTTAGATATACATGCCATCATGTCACGTGTAAGTGATTCAACAGGATCTTTGAAAATGTAACCCAGAAATCCCATACTTTAAAAAATATAGTTAAGAAATGTAAGCTTAACTTCAGTATGAGTGGTGGGTTGGACAGTGGCCCTCAAAAAGTTCTGTCCATGTCATAATCCCTGAGATCTATGAATGTCACCTTGTTTGAAAAAAAAAAAAAAATCAAAAAAAGTCTTTGCAGATGTAATTAAATGAAAGATTTTGAAATAAAGAGATCATCCTTTGTTATCCTGGTGGGACCTAGATCTAATGACAAATCTCTGTTAAGGGAGAGACATGGAGAGACTATGCAGACAGGAGAGACAGCAGGGGAGTGATGAGGCTGCCCACCAGGGAAGAGCCAGGGGAAGCTGTAAGGAGCAAAGAACGGATTCTCCCCTCAAGCCTTCCAGGGAGTGCATCCGGACCAGCACCTTGATTCTGGACTTGTAGCTTCCAGACCTGTGAGGAAGTAAGTGTCTGCTGGGTTAAACCATCAAGTTTGTGGGGATATGTTACAGCAGCCACAGGATATTAACACAATAGGGCAATGAACTGCCTAATGATAGCATAGGTATCACAATTGTAGCATTAGTGGAGGTGCTCCTGGAGGAATGCTGCCAACTTGAAGATTAGACTGGGGGGTGGGGGGCTTTAAATAGGGTGACCACATAATTTATTGACCAAATCAGGATACTTTTGAGAAAAGAAGGGCTTTAATTACACTTGGACAACGAACACAAATCCTGGAACGACTACCTTATGTGACTAAAGGCTTACATTGTTGATTTCCAGCCAATTAGTGGTCAACGGTAGTTTGTTATTGGAGCCACAACCTCACTTATAGGTATTCAAGGAGCTCTAGTGTATGATGCAAACACTTCAGAGTGTTTTTGTTAAATATATCAATTAGAGAAATGAGTACTGAATGGCCTCTGAAGCAAGGTTTGTTTGTTTGTTTTAAGATTATTTATTTTGAAAGAGAATGAGGGAGTGAGGGGAGGGGCAGAGGGAAAGACCTTCAAGCAGATTGAGCAGGGAGCCTAAGCTGAGTTTGATCTCAGGACCTTGAGATCATGACCTGAGCAGAAATCAATAGTAAGATGCTTAAGGGACTGAGCCACCCAGCTGCCCCTGAAGTAAGGGTTTTATTTAAAAATCACCAAGCAGACGTATTTATAAAAGCAGAGAATCTGACTTTGGAAAGCTGGAGGGCTAAGGAGGTCCTGTTTTGGAACGTTGGCAGGCAGTGAGGAGAGCTCCTAGGTAGGCACGCTAGGGTCTTTGGAGGTGGTGTAACTGATACATTTGTGTGTGATCATGGTTAGCTGCAGCGCTTGCCATCACACCTGAGTTTCATGGTGTTTTAATTATTAAACGGTCAGAGGAGCTTCAGTATTTAGGCAAGTAAAGTGGAGCAAAAAATCAATTTTTTTAATGCTAAGGGGTATATAAGATCTTTACTCGAATCCACTTAGGGAAGAATTAGGACTTCATAAATCATACAACACTGTAGCTTGGCTATAACATTCTTAAGCCAACTAGTTTTATGTTTTGGTTTAGAAATTTAATTTCGTTTTGACAACATAACACTTTAAACTTTGATTATACACAGTTTAAACTGTGTTCAATATGCTATGGCAGTGTTAAAAAAATGTTTTCTCTATTTCTAGGATGTATCAATGAGCACTACCTAAGATTCAGCAATTCAATAAAAAATATTTCTATGCATCAACTATATGCTGGGCACTTTGCCACCTGCTAGGGACGCAAAGATGTGAGCACATTCTCCATCTGTCCCACTTCCTGCCCTCTCCTCCCGTTCTGTTCCCTGGAAGACTGACCCTCACCGATGGGCTCCCTTGCCTTCTGGGACGGTGTTGGCCGCACCTGTGAAGTGGTGCTTATCTGTCAGCAGCTGTGTCCATATGGCTTTCTCTGGTTCTGATTCCAAAAGGATTCCAGTAACTGGTTAGCTCTAGGGTTGGTAAAAAAAAGGCGGTAGGGGAGTTGGTGAGAGAACGAAAGGGAGGATATTGTATGATTTCTTTCATTTTTCCAAACTCTATTCACATTTTTGTAAACAGTCCCTTTATTAAACTGACCCCAGATTACTAATTTGAGAGACCAAGATCCTAACTGATGAAAATATAGCCTCAGAGGAACTCACTTCTAGCTGGAGAAACAGCCGTATAACAGTTAACTGAACCATAAGGTGAAAACTTTACAGTGAAAGCCTGTGCAGAGAGATATCAGGGCCCTGAATGAGGAAGTGCTCCCAGGAAAGGTAGAGGTGAAGAGAGAGATAGGGTAGTCTTCACCCAGAGTGTAGCATTTGGGCTGTGGAAGATTCAGAGGTGGTGGATTTCCTGGCATCTTTATGGACCTCAGGATCTCGGAGACTTTGGACTACTTAGTTAAAGATGGTGACACAGGCTTAGGAAGGAAGAGGAAACTCCTGGAGATCCTATTATGCTGAGATTTCACTATTATTATTTTAGAATAATGATATGTAGTGAGATGAGCAATGAGCCCAAGCCGGGAAGCCTTTGGGTCCTAAAGTTGTTGCTAGCTAACTGTATGGACAAAGGAACATTTCCTAACCTTCCCTTTGTCTCAACTGCTTCATCTACTGAATGAAGAGGATAATTTCTGCCCTTCCTATTATAGGATTTCTGTGAGGCTCAAAATGAAGTAGTGTTCGTAAAAATATTATAGGACTAAAGCACTATACAAATGTGGAACATAGAGGTAAAGATGGAACGTTAGCCATGAGTTGGTAATAATTGAAGCCAGATGATAAACACCTAGGAGTTTATTATACTACTTATTCTTCTTGTGTGCATGTAAAATACTGTATTTAGAAATAATTGACTTACAGAAAAATTGCCAAAATAATACAAAAAATTTCTGTATACACTCTATCAGATTCCCCAAATGTTGATAACATACCCCTTGCGCTTTATCATTTTCTGTATGTATATATGGATAAGTACGTATGTATTTTTTTATTAAACCATTTGAGAAAAGGTCATAGACATGATATCATTTACTCCTATGAATATGTATTTCCTACAAATTCATCCTCTTTCACACTCATAGTACAATTATCAAAATCAGGAAATTATAACATTATAATTATAATTAATTATAAATATAATTATAATATTATAGGTATTATAAGTGTATAATATTTACATGCTATTATCTACACTTCATATCTCAATTCGAGATATGAATTGGACCACACTTGCATTTAACAGGTGTTTGTTTAATGTCTTTAATCTCTTTAAATCTGGATCAGTTTCTGCCTTGTCTCATTTTTTTAATCACCTCACATTTAAAAAATATATAGGCCCTTTATTTTGTAAATTGCCCCTCAATCTAGGTTTGGCAGATGTTTCCTTATGATTAGATCAGGTTATACATTTTTGACTGGAAAACCATGTTACAGAAGCCCAAGTTCAGTTGCCTATTGCTTTAAAGGCCAATACTCAAGAGACAGGTCTTGACTGGAAAGGAATATGAACTTTATTCAGGAGGCCAGCCACCTGGGGAGAGGGCAGACTCTTGTCCTATTCAGGGTTTCTGCCTGGCCAGATGTTTTTAAAGGGGTTTAATCAGTTAAGGGAGTACAGTGGTCTGTGACTACGGGCAGACTCAATAATGTCAGCTGCAGAATTATCTCAGTGCTTGGAGGTTGTGCAAGAAGGTCTGGGTCCTTGGTACCCAGGCATTATGCAAGAGTACTCTGTTCTTTCTGCAAAAGAGGACAAGGTCTGGGGCACCTGAGTGGCTCAGAGGGTTAAGCCTCTGTGTTTGGCTCAGGTCATGATCTCAGGGTGCTGGGATGGAGCCCCGCATCTGGCTTTCTGCTCAGCAGGGAGCCTGCTTCCCCCCCTCTCTCTGCCTACCTCTCTGCTTACTTGTGATCTCTCTCTCTGTCAAATAAATAAATAAATAATATTTTTAAAAAAAAAGAGGACGAGGTCTACAGATGTGCAAAGGGAGGCCAGTGAAGTCATTTGTGTGACCTTAAAAAAAATCACAATATTTTGCTAAAAGATTGCTGGGCGAATCAGAAAGCTAAGGGGGCTTCAAAGAGAATTGTTGCCCTCTAGGGCCTAAGAAACATCTGGTCCTTCATTCCCCAAGGCCCGTGGTCTGCAAATCTCAAAAAAAGTAAATTATCTCTGGTGATCCTTAAGTCAGCAAGCAAGGAGCGTGTTAACTTGAAGCAAGTTAACTCTTAAGACCAGCTGGAGTACTGTGACAACCACAGAAGTAATATATCCTTTCAGAGTATCCTATCAAGAGTCACACAATATCTGTTTGTCACATTATTGGTGATTACTTGATTAAGGTTGATGTATGCCAGTAAAGTTACATTTTCTCTTTGTCATTAATAAACATCTTGTGAAGCGATAATTTACTTTCATATTTTTTTACATTTTTATAATAAAAATGGAGGTGGTGGGGGATCAAGAGTTTGGTTTTAGGTAAGTTAAATTTGAGATATCAACTAGGAAATCAAATATATGAATATGAAGCTCAGAGTAGTGTTTAAGGTAGTGTGGTATAATATAGATGAAGCATTGAGTGGACTGAAGAGGAAATAGTAGGTAAGGAAGTCAAGAGCCTTTGTAGAATTTTTTATAAGTTCTGATTGTGAGAAAGAGCAAAAGAATGGGGTTGGTAGCTGATAGGGAATTTAAGGTCAGGGAAGGATTTTTTTTTTAATGTTGGGAAATAGAAGAACATTATTATATGCTGATAGGAATGATGCAGCTGGCACAGAGGGGGTTGGGGGTGGGGGGTAAAATGGTGCCTCAGAGAGAGGAGATAGTAGCAGCAGTGAAATCCCTGAGGATAGTTATCCTCAAGTCAGGAAGCTGGCTTTCCATCCCAGCTCTGCCACTCTCAAGCTGCGAGCTGTGAAGCTTTGGTAAGTAAATCAAACTCTTAGCACTTCAATTAACCCATTTGAAAAATAGGATTATCATGAGAATTAAGTAAGATGATATTTATAAAGAACACAGTACAGTGCCTGCTGAAGTAAATGCTATGTAAGTGTAAAGTTAAACATGATCTTGAACTCACAGTCATTTGATATCTTAGAGTTGTTTTATCTCTGAGCTGAATTCTGAGACATTTCCTCAGGTCTTTTCTGCTCTTTAATTACATCTGATTTGTTATTTAACCCAGACTTTGAGTTTTTAACTTCAATAACTATGTCTTTCTTTCATTTTTAGTTCTGTTTAGATTCTCCTTCCTTTAGATAGTGTTTTGATATTTCGTATGGTTTCAATTTCCTGTTTCAACTTTTAAATGATTTAAACATAGTTATTATATAGCCCCTTTCTAATATTTCAATTTGGTGGGGAGCACATGTTTTCCTGTATATTTCTATCTGCTGACTTTCCCTTATGGTGATTCATTTTCCTTTGTGGTTTGTAACTTCTACTGGGAGTTGATTCTCAACTGTAGTTGTTTATTTCTCTGGATGTCTCATGAAACTTGTTTTGCATTTTCTCTTGCCAAATGTTCTATGAATTTCAGTAGTCTGGAAACCACTTTTGTATTAATTTTACAGTTTATTATCCCACAGATTAGGACTCTATACGTGCAAATGCTCCAAATTGGGATTTCAATTTCTCATAGGAGCATTTGTTGTTGTTCACTTATTTGATTTTTATTTTTAAATCAGAATCCTTTCCAGAACAGCTAATACTAGAATTTTTTAAAACTTCTTTCCAGGAGGGGGCACCTGGGTGGCTTAGTGGGTTGGGGCCTCTCCCTTAGCTCGGGTCATGATCTCAGGGTCCTGGGATTGAGCCCAGCATCAGGCTCTCTGCACAGCAGGGAACCCTTCTCTCTCTGCCTACTTGTGATCTCTCTCTCTCTCTATCAAATAAATAAATAAAAATCTTAAAAGAAAAAAACTTTCCAGGGACTTAGCCACATAAGACATTTCCCAGTTTCAGTTGTCTATTTTTCAGAGGCTTAAGATCACATCAAAATGTCTCTTTGGGGCATTAAAACTTCAGTCTTTTGGATCTGTATCCAGGTATGATGTGTTCCTGGGCCACCTTACAAGGCAGCTTGTAACCCTATCACTCTGCCTGAGACTTTTCTTGCTTATTGCCATTAACAGAAGAAAATCCATTTGTTCTTTCAATCTTCACTATGTGTTCATAAATTTTGTTATGTTTTATGTGTTTGTAGAAGGGATAGAATCTATTTTAGTCTAAATGACCTGGTAGTAGGAACCAGAACTGCCACTTAATATAGATAGATATATAGCTATATAAATGTTTTAAAGAGACCCAGGATGAAGATTTTCCTGAAGAATATGCAAGCCATCTTTTTCTCTATAGATTCTTTAAACTCATCTCTAGGAGATGTTTCATCTAGATAGATCAAGAAGATCTAGAGCTGTATACCAGGAATGCATTTCATCTGCCCTCTTGTAGAATTGCTTTCCCTGAATTGTAGTTTGTCATGATACCCTCACCTGGCAGATTTTTATCAGAAATAGCCTTGTGAAGCCCCTCACTGCCTTCACTATAAAGATATTGCTGAAAAGAACACATTATGCCTTTCAGTACTCCTCCTGAGGAACTGGATTGTTTTTCTTTTATGGAAACTCTCAATTTAGTAACTACTAATGTTCTCCTCTTTGAATGGACTATTAGAAAACTTAGAGCCAAGTTTGTAGCCAACTTCTAATAAGGGTATAAGGTTGTTGTTGGCATGCATTATTGGATTCTAACTTTACTCTTGACCTCATCTTATTTTACTTTGCTTATTTTCTCTTTTAGTCTCATATATTTGGAAAGGTACTTTACCTCACTATATTTTATTTATTTCTTAAACTATTTTACATCTTTGATAGGGTGGGGTGAATGATGTGTCTATGAATGAATAACATTAATGTGCAAGGTACCAAGCTAGTTGAATTACACAGTAAACTGACCTCTATGAGTTTCTGTTAAGGGCAGGAAATAGTTTATAATCCAAGTGCAAGAGAGTTAAAATATCACAAAATAATAGGCAACCATTAAAAGTTAAAGTTGAAGAATGTTTAAAGAAATAGGACACACACAACAACAAAGTGTTTATCTAATACTCCCCTTCTCATCTATATCAATAGGAGCAATGTAATATGATTATCAATAGTCAATAATGATTATCTCCTTTAGTAGGATTCTGGTTGTTTTATTATTTATGTATTCTTTATTTTTCAAAATTTTGATTATAAACATATATTTCTATCATAATTATAAAATAGAAAAGCAGATGAATACCACTGTATCTATCAGGGCTGCAAGGAAACAGCTTTCACCCTAAATAGTTTAAATAAAGAGAATTGAATGCTGGATATTCCACAGAGGTGTGTGCTAGGTTAAAAGCTTGAGCAAAGATTTTCCAGGCTCCCCAAAACTAGTAACACGGGAAGATATTACCACCACCACCCCCAGGGAGATTGGAAAGGTATGAGAGGAAATAGAACAGTAGCCTGGGGGATGTGAGGCTATTCCACCAGAACTATCGTCACAGAGAAACACAGACACTTATAAAGACACGGTGCCAAAGCGGGAGTCAGTAGGAAAGAAATATTCATACCTTTTCTCATTTATCCACTGTGATAGTCAATTTTGTATCAACTTGGCTGAGCCACAGTGTGCCCAGCTATGTGATCAAACATTATTCTGGGTGTTTCTGAGGATGTTTTGGGATGAGATTAACCTTTAAATTGGTAGACTGAGTGGATTACCCCCTATAATGTGGGTGAACCTCATCCAATCAATTGAAGGTCTGAAGAGAACAAAAAAGCTGCCTCTCCCCCAAGTCAAGAGAGAATCTTTCCTGTCTGACTGCCTTTGAACTAGAACACTACCTTTTTCCTACTTTTGAATTCCTCTGAAATGTGAACTTTTCCTAGGTCTCAAGCTTGCCAACCCTTGGGAGGGAACCCTGCACCATTGGTTCTCCTGGGTCTCCAGCTTTCCAAGTGATCTTACAGATCTTGGAACTTGTCAGCCTCCATCTTCATGTGAGCCAATTCATTATAATATACTTATAAATTATGCACATATGCATACACATCCAGTTGGTTCTATTTATCTAGACAACACTAATACCTGACTAAACATACTCTGATCTCCTGTTGGTGCTTTCCATTGGCCAGATCTAGCCAGCAGAGGATCTGGATGATGTCCTGGGTCTCAAAGCAATGCAGAGGACAGTGGATGATTTCTGGGTTTGTGCATGTTGATGAGGTGATGGAGGTCAAGGGTGTGAACAAATGCAGACAAAAAAAAAAAATGCTAAGGTGGTTCAGAGAAGAGAGATTGGAACCAATGAGGAAAATTTTATGTAGAGGTAGATTTTACTATTTATCTGTGGATAAATGGGATTATGACTGAAAATTATTTAATAACTATAAATTTCTGTAATATTTCAGCTCTTATGAAGATTAAGCTGCAGAGTACTACACACCATAGGATGATACTACCTACACAATAAAAATTATAACAGCATTGGGGTACCTGAGTGGCTCAGTTGGTTGACTGAGTCTCTGACTCTTGGTTTTAGCTCAGGTTATGATCTCATGGGTCATGGGATCAGGCCACATGGGGCTCTTAGCTCAGTGGGGAGTCTGTTTGAAGATTCTCTCCCTCTGTCCCTCCTCCACTGTGTGTGTGTGTGTGTGTGTGTATGTGTGTGTGTGTGTGTGTGTGTGGTGTGTGTGTGCACATGCACATGTGCGTGCGTGCGCATGCAGGCTCTCTCCCTCAAATAAATAAATAAATATTTTTAAAAATCATAATAGCATTTACCATGTGCCAGGCAATATGCTAAATGCTTTATGTAAGAAATTAGAATATTTCCTTTTTAAATGTTAAATAATGAGGCAGAATTATGAACCCCTTCACAGAGACCTAGATATGTAAAGCCAGCAGGTGGTTGGAGGAATAATTGCAGTTTGCTAAGGCACTCTGCAAATAAGAAGCCCAATGGTTTGAGGAAGCTGTGATGCTACTTTGAGTTTCATGTTCATTCAGTGCAGTCCTAGTTATTATTGCCAGAAAAACACTAACCTCGTGATCCAAAACCTCACATCAGGAATCATTTATGTCCTTCCAGAAGGAAAGAAAGCTCTTCCTACTCAGGTGCCCTGCAGGTAATCTCCCCTGGCTGTGGCACATGACCATACCTAGAAAGTAAGTAAAACAAAGAAGAAAGCTCAGAAGGACATATGAGTAAACATGTCAGTTGTGGAAAGGAGTTAGGAGGCGCTCAGCTCTTTGCTGATATGAAATTTTATTTCTTCTTGTTTTGTCCATGTCTTGTCTAGCCTTTGGAAGAATGAAGGTGGGGGTCATCATGCTGTCAGATAACTGTAGGTCCCTTGATAGGAAAAGAAAGAAACACGAGTGAAAGGAAGCCAAGTGAAATGGATCATGTCATTCTGGGCAAAGTAATAATGCCCAAGGCAAGGCAGGGGAAGCTTCTCCTCATTGTCTTAAGCCTTTTCTAGGCAGAGCATGTTGAAGATCAGATGAGGCAGAGCCTGACATCAAGTCTGACTCATATCTGCCCTGATCTGGATCTCGTCACTAACAGACCAGACAGGATTGTTGGGGTTTGTTCAGGGTTCTGGAAAAGGGTAAGAACAGGTTAAGAACATCCAGTTTGGGGGTGCCTGGGTGGCTCAGGTGGTTAAGCTTTTGCCTTCAGCTTAGGTCATGATCTCAAGGTCCTGGGATTGAGCCCCACAGCAGTCTCCCTACTCAGTGGGGAGTCTGCTTCTCCCTCTCCCTCTGCTATTCTCCTTGCTTGTGCTCGCTCTCTCAGATAAATAAATAAACTCTGAAGAAGAAAGAAAGAAAGAAAAAAGAAAGAAAGAAAGAAAGAAAGAAAGAAAGAAAGAAAGAAAGAAAGAAAGAAAGAGAACGAACGAAAGAAAGAAAGAAAGAGAGAGAGAAAAGAACATCCAGTTCCTTTGCTTACATGACAAAAGACACTGTATTCCAGCCTGAGCTTTGACTGGGCATTTTAGAAGCCACAATTATTGACATCTGAACTAAAGTGCACAGTAAGTGACTGGATCCTGAAGAACAAGAGATCAAACCTATGACACCACAATGGAACAACCTGGGAAGGAAGAGGGCCAACAGCCCAGAGATTGACAAGTCCCTCACAGCTTTAAGAGTAATCTAATATGGCCAACCAGGACCTGAGACCAGTGCTGCAGGCTGGGAGTAGGAGAGGGGCCTTCCATTCCCAAAGAACTTCAGGTTACAGGTCTGGGACCCAGGGAATGTGGGTACTGGTTCCAACCTGCCTCTAAGTTGTCCTATGTCTTGCGGTGAAATAGCTTCTCTGGTCTCAGCCTCTTCCTAATTAAAATGATATAGTTGTGCAAAAAGGCTTCTAAGGGCTTTCCCTGTAGGGAGTATAGCTCAACAGTACATCCATGAGTTCCAGAACCTAGGTAGTGGCACCTAAAGCATGGGTTCCTAGTCTTTTTTGCAGTTGCTGATAAACTTCAAAGGAAGAACAATCTTAGTTCCAGAACCCTGGTACAGGATGTCCACATGGTCAGGGGTATCTTGGATTTTGACCTCTGGCTGGGATCTAAGAGAGCTTGGCAAATGGCAGACAAATTGTCACTAGCTTCTCTTATGCCATGGTAGACTCATTAATGGGTCCTATTATTTTCCTAAAACCCTTCTCAACTCAGAGCTTAGGCAAACACTACTAACATATTAGAGTAGGCTTGCTAGATGAAACTTATTTGCCATCCCTGCTCTCATCTTTCTTTCCAGTTTGACATTTGTCATTAGGTAACATCAAAATTAACTGGCTTGCATGGAAAAATCAGCTATTGCATGACATGACCACATTTTAATTAGGACATTAAGTAATTGAACTCTTTAGGCAACAGTCTTTGTATTTAAGTATTACATTAGTAAAGACATTTGTTCTCATAATTTAGTGCTGTGTAAACAAAGATGTAGTTACCATAGAATCATGGCATGTGGAGAAAAGAAATAGTAAACATGTGTCTGGATAGCCCTTTTAGTCTCCTGGAAGAAACACAGTGCAGTTACTCATAACACATTCAGTGATAATATTGTTTTCTCTGTGCTGAGTAATAGTATTGCTTGTGTCTCCTCTGGGAGATTTCCATAACTTAATGGAATTTCAGAACATTTGGCCCTAATCATCTTTTACTTAATTTAATTCATTTGATTTAATTTAGATTGCTTTCTACCAAGCTAAGTTTTTCATTCTTTTCCTTGTAAATGCACATAACAATTATTAGAAGGTAGTTATTACATCTGTTCCCAAATGTAACAACTGGGTTAAAAATTCTTTTGGTTTTGCATTACACATCTACTTGATGTTTGATGCTCTTCCCAGAATTATTTCCAAGTTATCTACATTATGATATATAACATCATATACTTGGGAACATTTTTCTCTTGTTGTCAACATAAAAAGTTGTGTAGGTTCTTTGAATTTTGTCTGATAAAACTTGTGTCTAAATTTCATGTTCTTTACTCATTCAAAGATGGTTTCTTCCATAACTCACAGCAAGGACCAAATAAGACCAGAAGTAAGGAGCTTAGTTGAGGAAGCCTGATTTATCAGAACAAGCCAGAAGGAGACATATTCTCATTGAGATGCAACAGACCAACTGGGAGAAATTGAGACCTCTAAGATATATGATAATAGGGCTTCTCCACTCTGATTAATGCTTCTGAATAAAAGGGAGGCAAATGGTGCCCACTTCTGGAGAAAGAGCACAGTGGATGAGCATGGAAAGTACTTTAACCAAACAGAGAACTGAGGTACCTGTCCATGTCCTGAAACACTGGCTCAAGGTTGACATAAGGATAGAGGCTGACTTAAAGTGAAGCTAATAAAGTTATGCTTTAGGGCCCCTGGCTTCTATGGACCACTTCCAAGAACCCCAGGAGGGGCCTTAACAATGTGTTCACATTGTCAGATATTCTTTTAAAATATGCCTCCGAAAAGGAAAAGAAAAAAAATTTTATTTTTTTAAAGATTTATTTTTTTATTTGAAGGGGGAAGGGTAATGGGAGAAGAGACTCTTAAGCAGACTTGGGCTGAGCCAAGAACCCAATGCATGACCCTGAGATCACAACCTGAGCTGAAACCAAGAGTCAGATGCTTAATTGACTGAACCATGCAGGGACCCCAAGAAGATATATTTTAAACACTGTTGGTCAAGATTTCTGTCTCTGTCCACTTTACTCTGTCCTTCTTTTTCTCATATTGAGTGCGTTAAGAGCTCATGAGGTTTTGAGGCTCCATCTAATGGGAAGTTCATTGGGGATACATTTAGCTGTGTTAGTGGGCTATATCCATGAGGTTTACAGTAGCTTTTGTGCAGGGTTTAGTGACCATGAGCTGTCCCAGTGTGGGGGCCCTGTGCCCTCATACCTATATGCCTGCTGGGATGCGAATGTACAGGGCCAGCGGTCATCCTGTGATAATGACATGTGCTGTGACATCTGCGCTGGTGTAGCTGGATAGTGGAAGAGAAGTGAGGATTTAAACACAGGGAGACAGAACATGGTCTGTTCTGTAGAAAATTTTTCTACTATCAGACATATAAAATAATAGGTAGAGGATTCTATTGTCAATATATCGAGTCAAAATGGACGTGATCTTCTCCCAGGAATTGACTCAATAGTCCAGTGTATAAAATAATAAAATTCCTGTATAATACTTATCTTTGCTGATGGAAATCAGTGGAATGAATTGATGGGACTTCTTGTGCATGAAGAGCACAAACTTATACCAGCACTAGAAACAGATGAAATGTCTGTGTGTGAAGTTATGTGCTTTATGCCTCTTAACATAGTGCCACATCAAGAGTACCTTACTCTATCTTCTCCTAACAAAGTCTGGTGGTTCCAGAGGAAATAATATGCCAAATAATTACTGACACTAGCAATCCAGGGACAAAAACCCAGAATTCATCACCAAAAGCTCAGTGTACGGATGTACAGAGCATAAGAATGGTTTGATTAAATGGCAATGCAGCTAACACAACAATGCAGGCTCAAAACCATTTAAAATTGCCTTTGGAATACTCTATGGATGCCTCAGTTTCAAATTAATTTGATATATTTCTTCATATTTATTGTTAATACTAAAATTCAAATATAACAAGAAAGAAATACCCTAGTGGAACCCAAAATTGGTAAGCTAAAGGACTGACAGAGCTTAAAATGTCAATCTCTCCTGTATGTCACAATAGAAACTAAAAATAAAAAATAAAAAAATACTGATGGTTAAAACTCAAGAAGTGTAAGAGGCGTTGAAAAAGGCCAGAAAATAAGGATAATGAAAATGAAATAAAAGAATTTTTAAAAATTTAATTTGATTTTTTTTTTCAGAGAGGGAGAGACAAAGCACACAGTGGGTAGGGACAGAGGGTGAGGGAAAGAGAGAAATTTTTTTTAAAGATTTTGTTTATTTATTTGACAGAGAGAGATCACAAGTAGGCAGAGTGCCAGGCAGACAGAGAGGGGAAAGAAGGCTCCCTGCCAAGCAAAGAGCCCGATGCAGCAGAGAACCTGATGTGGGGCTTGATCCCAGGACCCTGAGACCATGACCTGAGCCAAAGGCAGAGGTTTTAACTCACAGAGCCACCCAGGTGACCAGATCTGGCTACTCTTAAGTGGGGGAAAAAATTCAGGAGGATTAAAATAAGAATGAAGTAAAACAATTTGTGTAGTCAAATAGTACATTCTGATGAATTCATTGACTTAGATAATACTGTGACTTCTGTTTTCAGCTTGTTACAATGAGTAGTAATTTTATTTGACACCATTTAATGAATATATAGTTTTCTTTTTTTTCTCAAACTTATTGCCCCAATAATATTTACAGAAAATCAAACATAACAAACAAGTGAACACACACAAAAAATATGGGGTTTTTTTTACTTTTTTTTGTCTTTTTCTTATTTGATCATAGACAATTTTTTCATTCTCCTCAAAATCCATTTATTCCCTTCAAGATATATTGTAAATCTTGGCAACTCTCTTTATTTATTTTATTTTATTTCTTTATTTATTATTTATTTATTATTTATTTATTTATTCTTTTTTCAGTGTTCCAAGATTCATTGTTCATGCACCACAACCAATGCTCCATGCAATACGTGCCCTCCTTTTTTTTTTTTTTTTAAGATTTTATTTATTTGACACAGAGAGAGATCACAAATAGGCAGAGAGGCAGGCAGAGAGAGGAGAAAGCAGGATCCCCGCTGAGCAGAGAGCCCGATGTGGGCCTCGATCCCAGGACGCTGGAATCATGACCTGAGCCAAAGGCAGAGGCTTTAACCCACTGAGCCACCTAGGTGTGCCCAATATGTGCCCTCCTTAATACCCACCACCAGGCTCATCCAACTGCACACCTCCCTTCCCCTCCAAAACCCTCAGTTTGTTTCTCAGAGTCCGCAGTCTCTCATAGTTCGTCTCCCCCTCCGATTTCCCCCAAATCACCCTTCCTTTCCTTCTCCCAATGCCCTCCATGTTTTTCCTTATGCTCCACACATAAGTGAGACCAAAAGATAATTGACTCTTTCTGCTTGACTTATTTCAGTCAGCATAATCTCTTCCAGTCCTGTCCATGTACATTCAAAAGCTGGGTATTCACACCACAGCTTGTCTCCATGTACAGCGCTCTCTAGATGGTGCACCACCAAAGGCAAGAACTGCGCTGCCTGCGGGTGCAGTAATATTGGCAAGAATCTGACCACACCCAGCCATGGCCTAGAGCCCCTAGTGCAGGGGAGCGCGCTTAGTTGCACAGAGTCCCCAAACTGCTGAGTGCGCGCCACCTGGAAAAGGCGGCTGCACTGGGAGATTTGTGGAGGGGAGTGTTCCTTCTGGTCCACCCAGAGGGGAGCAGACTTTGGCTTCTCTGTGACAGGGAGGTCTGGGTATGGACAGACAGATACCTCGCTCAGACTCTCTGAAAAGGAGAAAAAGCTACAAAAGGCCAAAAGCCTTCAGAGA
>CM053604.1:137623905-137652248 GCA_028646535.1 Procyon lotor | reverse complement strand
TCTTCTTTGGAGAAGTGTCTGTTCATGTCTTCTGCCCATTTTTTGACATGATTATCTGTTTTTTGGGTGTTGAGTTTGAGTTCTTTATAGATCTTGGATATCAGCCCTTTGTCTGTAGTGTAATTGGCAGATATCTTCTCCCATTCCATGGGTTGCCTGTTTGTTTTGTTTTGTTGACTGTTTCCTTTGCTGTACAGAAGCTTTTTATCTTGATGAAGTCCCAAATGTTCATTTTCGCTTTTGCTTCCTTTGCCTTTGGAGACTTGAAAGAAGTTGCTGTGGCTGGTGTTGAAGAGGTTATTGCCTATGCTCTCCTCCAGGATTTTGATAGATTCCTGCCTCACACTGAGGTCTTTCATCCATATTTTAAGTTTATCTTTCTGTATGGTGTAAGAGAATGGTCAAGTTTCATTCTTCTACATATAGCTGTCCAATTTTCCCAGCACCATTTATTGAAGAGACTGTCTTTTTTTCACTGGATATTTTTTCCTGCTTTGTTGAAGATTATTTGACCATAGAGTTGAGAGTCCAGATGTTCTTTTGGTCTGTGTGTCAGTACCATGCTGTCTTGGTGATCACTGCTTTGTAGTAAAGCTTGAAATCAGACAATGTGATGCCCCCAGCTTTGTTTTTCTTTTTCAACATTTCCTTAGCAATTCAGGGTCTTTTCTGGTTTCATACAAATTTTAGGATTGTTTGTTCCAGCACTTTGAAAAATGTCAGTGGAATTGTGATCAGAATGTCATTGAAAATATAGATTACTCTGGGCAGTATAGACATTTTAACAATGTTTATTCTTCCAATCCATGATCATGGAATGCTTTTCCACCTTTCTTTGTCTTCTACAATTTCTTTCATGAGTGTTCTGTAGTTCCTCTAGTGAAGTACCACCTGGTTCTCTCAATTGATGCAGAAAAAATGTTTGACAAAATACAGTACCCATTCCTGCTTAAAACTCTTCAAGTATAGGAATAGAGGGAACATTCCTCACCTTCATAAAATCTATCTATGAAAAGCCCACAGCAAATGTCATTCTCAGTGGGGAAAAGCCGACAGCCTTCCCTTTAAGATCAGGGACACGACAAGGATATCCACTCTCACCACTGTTGTTCAAGATAGTACTAGAAATCCTAGAAACAGCAATCAGACAACAACAACAAAAAAAAAAATAAAAGGTATTCAGATTGGCAAGGACGAAGTCAAACTCTCTCTCTTTGCAGATGACATGATACTTTATATGGAAAACCCAAAAGACTCCACCCCCAAACTACTAGAGCTCATACAGCAATTCAGTAATGTGTCAGGATACCAAATCAGTGCACAGAAATCAGTTGCTTTCTTATACACTAACAATGAAAATATGGAAAGGGAAATTAGAGAATCAACTCCATTTACCGTAGCACCAAGAACCATAAGATACCCGGGAATAAACCTAACCAAAGAAGTAAAGGATCTGTACTCAAGGAAAAAATATGTTTTGAAAATAGAAACTCTAGAAAAAACTTTCAAATTGTGATAGTGATAAAACTATCATGAGAATCTGGCTGGCCTATTCCCACACTGCATGTATCATTTTGTTTGTAAACTATTATCACAAATAGGCATTTCTTATATCAGGTCAGTTTTTAGACTGGATGTGTATTTCACGAACCTTCACAAATCATATTCTACAGAGCACTAGAAGTCCACGTTTACTTGGATCACATATTGACCAAATAAAAATGTACTATATGCTTTGTGTAGCATGTACATTTTAACAACATTAATTCTCTCAATCCATGAGCAGTGTATACTTTTCATTCATTTGTGTCTTCTTCAGTTTCATTCACTAATGCCTTATAGTTTTCAGAATATAGGCCTTTCACCTCCTTGGTTAAATTTATTCTGAATATCTTAGTCTTTATGGTGTAATTGTAAAAAGGGTTGTTTTCTTACTTTCTCCTTCTGCTACTTCATTATTAGTGTATAGAAATCCAACTGATTTCTGTAGATTAATTTTTTATCTTGCAACTAAATTCATTTATTAGTTCTAAAACTTTTTTGGTGAAGTCTTTAAAGTTTTCTACATATACTATTATGTCATCTGCTAATAGTGATAGTCGTGCTTCTTCTTTTACCAATTTGGATGCCTTTTATGTCTTTTTCTTGACTAATTGTTGCAGGTAGTCCTTCCACTACTTGGGTTGAAGAAAAGTGATAAGAGGGCACAGCCTTATCTTTTTCCTTATCTTAGAGGAAAAGCTTTCAGCTTTTTACCATTAAGTATGATGTTAATTGTGGGTTTTTCATAAATAGTCTTTATTTTGTTGAAGTATGTTACCTTTGAATCCACTTTGTTGAGAGTTTTTGTCATGAGCATATGTTGTATTTTATCAAATCCTTTTTATTTATCTATTAAGATAATCATATATTTTTTAGCCTTCCCCTTGTTAATATGACATTCAAATTTTCTACTTCTTCCTGATTCAGTTTTGGAAGATTGTATGTTTCTAGGAATTTATCCATTTCTTCTAGATTGTCCAATTTATTAACATATAATTTTCATAATATTTTCTTATAACTATTTGTATTTCTGTGGTATTGATTATTGGTTCTCCTTCATTTCTGGTCATTTTTTTTTAATTTGAGTGCTCTTTCTTTTTTTGAAGATTTTATTTGTTTAATTGACAAAGAGAAAGAGAGTGAGAGAGCGAGAGAGCACAAGCAGGGGGAGCAGCAGAGGGAGAGGGAGAAGAAGCAGGCTCCTTCTGAGCAGAGATCCCGGTGTGGGGTTTGATCCCAGGACCCTGGGATCATGACCTGAGCCAAAGGCAGACACTTAACCAACTGAACCACCCAGGTGTCCCTTCTCTTTTTTTCTTGATCAGTCTAGCTAAAGGTTTATCATTTTTATTTATCTTTCCAAAGATTAAAAAAAAAAGAAGAAAAAAAGATTTTGGTTTCATTGATAGAAATTGTTATTTTAATTTTTATTTTGTTTCTACTCTAATCTTTATTATTTCCATTTTTCTACCAGTTTTGGGCTTTGTTCTCCTTTTTCTAGCTCTTTTATGTGTAAGGTTAGGTTACTTATTTCAGATTTTTCTTATTTCTTGAGGAAGGCCTATGTATCTATAAACTTTTTCTTAGAACTGCTTTTGCTGTGTCCCAAAGATTTTGGACCATAATGTTTCCATTTTCATTTGTCACCATGTATTTTTCAATTTCCTCTTTGATTTCTTCACTGGTCCATTTTGTTTGTTTTTTTAGATGAAAAATTATACTGATGTTTGCAATGAGAAGTGATTTTCTTCAAATACTGGAACTTTCATGGGAATCATTAAGCTGATTCTTGAATTTGATGCATTTTTATGTGATCAACTGACAACTTTTAAAAAGTGACTAGCTTATGCAAAATAGTTTACATTACATTAATCAAAATAACTGGAAATGCTTTACAAAATGCATTAGACAATCAAATAAATAAACTAGGAAACAAATACTACTCCATAACTGTAAATTCTTCATGGGATATGACAAATGTTTTATCAGTTGGTGATTAAACCTATCCATAATTTTATCTGTTTTACAAAATGAAAACCATTTATCTGTGACTTTATTCTAAAAAGTAAAAAAAATGGCTCTCATATGGCAGTATATGAAAGATGACTACAAAAAGCAGCAAACACACCTTCAGATATTAATAATTGCATAGGGCATATGACACACAGCTCATTTCCTAATCACTCTTGAGAAAAAGCTGCTCCAATAGTACGGAAGTTGGTTACTGTAATATTTTCACAATAATGTTTGCTTTTCTTGTCAAGTATGGTGCTACCCAATAGGAATATAATGTGAGCCATATTACAATTTTCTGGTTACCAAATTGCGCAGTGTAGGTATAGTTGTTGGTATGTTTTAAACACATATGACAACTCAGATTTTTCTTTAAAGGGTCTGAATACAATTAAATAGTTTGTCTATTATAAAGTGTTCAAGCCTTGCAACCAGGGTGTAAACTAATAACAGGCTAAAGTTAACTGCAGGGCTAGAACAGATAAGGCTGACTTCTGGGACTGAATCTCTCCCAGGGGATGAAAACTTTAAAGTGCATGTTTTAAAGCCCTCAGAAGAGTAAGCAGGCAAGTACAGCAACAGCTGAGCCACCAGTGAGAATTGGTCACCAAGCAGCTGAATCATAGGATCTCAGCGAGGTATCTTGGGCAAAGCTTACAGGCTATGAAGGAGAGCCCCAAGATTCAAGGGTGACAGAAGGGGACCCTGAGGGAATAATAGAGGAGCAACCCTCTTAAATGCCCGTGCAAGTGTGCCAGGGCCCTGGAACTTTGTATAAATATGACAACATTGAGCCTCAGAACAATCTACAATTAGGCATTATTACCCTGAATTTACAGGTAACACTAGTAGAGCTGAGAAAGGTGGACGGTTTGACATCATACAATAAGGAGTGGAATCTGAATTTGAAAGCAGGTCTGTGTTGTTTCAAAGCCTTTGCATGCCACACTGCCATAATGTTTCTGTCAGAAAGAATGGTATTCCAAAAATGGTACCGAAGGTCTGAGGAATCAAAAACACAAACATGACTCTTACACCTTGCTGACTTTATCCTCAATTCTAGCATTGCCTAAGAAATCAAGAGGTTTCTTTCTATTACCACAGTGTCTTTCATTAAAAATGGCCTGGGAAAATAAAGATTACCCATTGGCCAGATGGAAGCCAGTGCAACAGCAGCTGCTTAGAGGGCTTTCTAAAGATGCCTCTTGTATTGTGGTTTCTAGAAATACATTATGTCATAGAAGCAGAGACCGTCTATGTTGTTCAGTATTTTTAAATTCCATTTGAACTAGTATAACTCTTATTTCCTTCTGACCTTTTTGTTTCCCAGAGCTCTTCTTCTGAAAAATTAAACTCTAGTTCACACCTTCTTACCTTTTCTCTCATTGATGTAACTTTTAGGCAGAAAAATTCTTCTAAGCGCCTGGGTGGCTTATTCATTAAGTATCTGCCTTCGACTCAGGTCATGATCCCAGGGTCCTGGGATCGAGCCCCGCATTGGGCTCCCTGCTCGGCAAGAAGCCTGCTTCTCCCACTACCATTCCCTCTGCTTGTGTTCCCTCTCTCGCTGTGTTTCTCTCTGTCAAATAAATAAAATCTTATAAAAAAAAAAAAGGAGAGTAAAAGCATGTGAAGTGAATCTCAGGCTGAATGAATATCTTCCAAGTAATTAAAAGCTGATTGGCTCCTCCTGAACCCTTTAGTTTCTGGTTTTTACCTGAGGAGTGCAAGGTTTAGGGGTGAACTGAGGGCTAAAATGGCTTGAAAGGCAACTTAGATAACTGTCTGTTGATTTGAGCTCTTCACGTATCGACTATGTCTGTAGAGAGAGGGGTAAATAACCCTGGAGCAGCCTCATGCTTAAGTACAAACATTAAAACTATACAAACATTATAAAACTATACAAACATTAAAAACTATAGGCATTGGTTCTGCCTTGGCTGAAACTTCTGTGAAGGTGGGTAACTGCCTAGCCTCCGTTCCTTCCTCTGTAAAATGAGAAGAGATTGCTGTCTTGAGCATATTATGGAGGCACACTCACGAGTTGTGTCCTTCCACAGTGTCAGTTTTACCCAGTCCTAAAGAAAAGTTAATCACAATTATAAAGCAGGTTCAGGATTCCAAAGTCAGTGACAATTCACTATGTGATGAAACTAGGCTTCTGGCTCAGCACCCAGGGCAGGAGGGAAGACAAGCGACAAGAGGAACAAGATAACAGAAGGGGGCAAGAAGTGAACAACCAAAGTCAAAGTCGGTCTGTGGGCGTGTGGTTGAGATAAGGCCTCAGTCTGGTCTGGGTCAGCTCTCAGCATTCACAGCTTCTTAGGCTCAAGCAGTGAAGGATCTCAGTTCTTTTCCAGGATCACAGAGATCAATCGGGCAGAACCTTCGGCAGCAGTTACCTTTTTTAGTGGTCATAGAGGGGTCAGGTCCAAAGAGTTTGACAGTTTGCTGCCAAAACCCTTCCCTTTTTAAAGGGGCTTAATTGTCTCGGGCCCCTGCAACCCCCCTCTGGTTCTGCATATTTTTAGTTCCGAGGTCAGCTGACAGGCAATATCTTATAGCTACAGTATAGCTATAGTTAACTATATAACTATAGTTATATAGTTATATATAACTGCTTCTGTCATTGCTTGACACAAGCTCCCGCTTGGCATGAGACTCCACTTTGCTCTGTACAATTGACCATTTCATGGGATTAGTGGGCATATTGAATGAGATTGAGACAGTGACAGTGACTCACACAGTTTCTGAGTCATAGTAAATAAAATGTTGAATGAATGAACAAATGAACATTTTAAGGTTTTTTAAAAAATCATTTACAGAATAATTATACCAATTTATCATAGAAAATACTTAGTTCATTTCTCACATAGCTTTCATTCTTACAATTCATGGTTTATTTTCCTTAGTAAACTACACATGACTACATCTTTTTTATTTTATTTATTTTTTAAAAATTTATTTATTTCAGAGCGAGAGAGAAAGTGCACATAGGGGTGGGTATGGGTAGAAGAGGGGACAGAGGGAGAGATTCTTCAAGCAGGCTCTCTGCTGAGCACGGAGCCTGCCAAGGGGCTCCAGCCCACGCGACCCATGAGATCATGACCCCAACTGAAACCAAGAGTCAGACACCCAACTGACTGAACCACCCAGGCCCCCCATACATCTTTTTAAATCACAAATTTCACATAACCAAAGAACTACCACCTTTCTTTTCTTTATACATTGATTTCAAAGTTAAGTCAGAGATCTCTACAGTGTGGCACATCATTATCTGCATTGTCCAGAGATGGAGTCAAAAGGCTCTGAGAAGCCCTGCTGCAACCAAGAATTAATTGACTTAGGCTGGACACTTAACTTGACAATGCCTCTGCTGAGTGCTACCTGGTTCTCAGTACACTGAAGGGAATGTTGGGCTCACAGAGAGCTCAGGTATGGCCCTAATTCTAACTGACCTTAATAATGAGAGGAGAACATTTTAATACCTGCACACTTTCTCCTACGGTAATGAGAATGCATAAGAAAGTCAATGAGCAGTAGTAAGCACTAGGTCCCTTAGGTGTCTGATGTGCGTTATCTCACACAATGCTCACATTACTCTCTGTCAAATAAATAAAATCTTATAAAAAAAAAAAAAAGGGAGAGTAAAAGCATGTGAAGTGAATCTCAGGCTGAATGAATATCTTCCAAGTAATTAAAAGCTGATTGGCTCCTCCTGAACCCTTTAGTTTCTGGGGTAACTAAAGGGTTCAGGAGGAACGAGCTAAGTCTAGTATTTCCCCTCATTTTCTACTGAGGAAATGGGGCAAAAGAGAGGTTAAATAACTTACAGGGGTCACTTTGTTGTAGGAATTCTCTGCCTTTAGTGCCCACAGTTCTTGGTCATGGCACTTCAAAGAATGAAGAGGTAGACCAGACAAAGAGCGGCGGGCAACAAAGCAAAGTTTATTGAGCAAGAGTATAAAGCTCCTGGAGAGGGAGGAGACCCGAGAGAGTTGCCCTCGGAGTTTCTAAGTTTAGGGATTTTTATGAGCTCTTTTGCAGAACCATCTTCAGCAGTCAGGGTGTGCTGAGTCATACCAATCAGAGCTTTGGTCACGTATCTCTTAACCTGTTAGGTTAATGTCCACGAGCAGGTCGTCTTTTTTTGCTGACATCTGGGGGCTTATGCCTTAATGCCCCTTGCCCATGATGGTGACAAATGCTTTGTGGTTAATTGTCTTATTTTGGGATGTTTTGCAAAAGTCACTTTTGCAAAGGCTGCAAAGCAGAACACTAGTGTGCTCCTGTCTGAGCTACAAAACAGGATGTCAGTGCTGTTTTGTATTAGCTGTCCTGACTCCATATCTCTTCATTGGGGACCCTCTCCCCCAACTACCGAACTGTCCAACGAACTCTTTACAACTTGACTGGTAAGCAGCAGAGCTGGGACTGGAGCTAGTTCTATAGATGATAAAGCTTTAACAACCACGCCATACCAGTGAGAGCCAGAAAACACAACACACTGACCCCACTCTGACCATCTGAAAATGACAAAGGTGTCTGTTACAGACTGTTATGTATTTACGGCCCATCACACCATCTGCAGAGACCTGACTCCTAAACAGAAGTTTTCCCAAGGGGTGATTTTCATGCTTACGTGCTATTGTTTGGGATAATAAGAATCAACTCTGAGTGCTCCTTAATTGCTACAAAGACTGAAGATGAAGAACTTGGGTTTAAATCTCAGCTCTGCCACTTACCAGCAGCAGCAAACTGGGCATAATGAATAGAGTAATGCATATAAATATTTAGTTTATTGCCAGTAAGTGCTCTATAACCATTAGCTGTTATTCTTTTTATTATCAGCACATTTTTGGTAAGCATCTATTATGGATAGGTGTTGTTACAGTGGTACTAGGTATTGGCTCTAAAATTTTGATGTTGAAGGGATTCAGGGCTAACATTCTGGTTAGAAGTAGGCAGACGACTGTCTTAAAGCTGCTTTACATAACAATTGGCTTGAGAAATATCAGTTTTACATACCAATGATTAGGGAGGGTAGACTGACAAAAGAGGGGCTAATGCTGCTAGTAAACCACTCTCTTGGCCACTACTATATGTTCTATAGAGAATCCATATTCCTATCTATCTAGCTGCCATTGTGCTAGAAAAAAATATCTTATGCCACCACCTTTAGGAAAACCATCTTGTTGGAAAAGTGCACATGTAAATAAATCATGTGGTAGGAGACTTTCTGAAGGAGAGACTTTACCAAGCACTGTGGCAATTTGGAAGGAGCTGAATGCTTTGTGCAGTTGGGTTCAATTTCACAAATATATTTGAACTGGGTCTTACAGGATAAGTAACAATATGCCAAACAGAGAAACACAAGAGCCAGCTAAGCAAAGAAAACAGCATGAACGACTATCCAACAACATTTAAAGGACTGGGACAGTCAGGAAAAGGCATCTTGAGGAGTGGTGTAGGAATCAGTGTGGCTACAATTTAGGATATACGTTGGGGGAGCATAACACCAGGAGATGTAGCCCACAAGGATGGGTTGGCCAGATAGTCCACCAGGGTAAAGCATTTGTACCTTACCATTTAGGTCATGGATAGACCTTGATAATTTTTAAACAAGGAAATAGTGGGGTACCTGGATGGCTCAGTTGGTTAAGCATCTGCCTTTGGGGCTGGTCATGATCTCAGGGTCCTGGGATCAAGCCCCACATGGGGCTCCCTGCTCAGTGGGGAGCCTACTTCTCTCTCTCCCTCTGCTTGTGCTCTCTCTCTCAAATACATAAAATCTTTTCTAAAAAAAAAAAAAAAGAAGGAAATACTATGATCAAACCCTTATTCTAAGGACATAAAAACATCAAAGTATAGTGTCAACTGAGACTCCAAATTTTTTAATGAGAATGTGCTAGATTGTGCTACAATAGTAAACCCTAAATTTTAAGGACTTAAAACACATTTATTTTTCTCTCCCACACAATATGTCCCATCCCACATGGGTCAGCAAGGGTTTTATAACACATAATCCCTCAGTATTCCATCTTGGCACTTCCCCATCTAGATAGAGCATGAGTCCCTCTCGTCAGCAAGGGAAGAGAGAGTTAATCACACAGCCTTACCTCTCTGAAGAAGGGATGGAATTTTTGATGAGCAGATAGAATATTTGGTAAGCCTTAACTGTCTCTGACACGCCAGGAGAAAAAGAATTTTAAAACTATCTGGATATGACAAAATAAGAGCCATTGGAGGGGTGGGAGGTAACATTAGATACAGCACCTAGAATTTGTAGGGCTTGGGCCAAGTAGCCGTGGAAAAATTGGTCCTTCTGTATCTTGTCCACATACTTCCACTCTTTATCCCATCCCTGCTTACAGATGGTTATCCACTAACTGCTACTGAGATAGTTGTAGATAATTAAGAAGTAAGCTGATAAATATTCTAGGTCTAGTGGGGCCTGGAAAAACATGGTGTGTGGAGATACAAGACCATGGTGATTTATTAACCCCAACAATGTTTTAGGAGTGTGGGTCCCTTTGTACCCATTTCCCTTTTCACCTCTCTGCCCTATTTGTGAGAGAAAATAAAGTAAGCAACCTCTGGATGAGATGGAGGAGAACAGAGAAAGAAGAAAGAGAGAATAAAATGCTATATGTTGGATAAACACATAACACGATGTTAATAGTGGTTGTTTGGAGGTAGTAAGATTATGGATACCTTTTCTCTTTTACCTCCTTTCTTTTCTGTATTTTCACATTTCAAAACTAAGTAGTATCAATTTTCAGCATTGGGCAACTTGTTTTATTTAAAACATGATATAGAAGTTGTAGTGTTTATTCTATCGATGGCTCTGTGAGGTTGACACTTAAATTTTGATTTAATGTTCTGCATTATGCAATGAAGAATAGAAAAATTTAGCAAAAAGTCCTCCAACTTCTCGGTGAAACTTGTTTGGGACTCAATCAAGGATCTGAGGACAGAGTTGGGCCACTGCCTCGGAAGAAGATCTCCAGGAAAGGGGATAGAGCCAGGCTTGGGGGATGGGGGTTGGGGTGGGGGCCATGGGCACACTCCTGTCCTGAGGCTGAATTGTTAGCAATAGAACCAGATTCTGCACTCCCAGGAACATATTTCTTCAGGGCTGAGTCAACCTCTGAGTTTTCCATCTGTCTAGAGAAAATTCTCCCCACTCTGCCCATGATTAAATAATGAAAATAATTACTTGATTGTTAAGAATCTTATATTGATATGAATATATTTAAAAAACCCTTTGTAAAGACAAAAAGCATCAATTATGTAATAATGAGCACGTGTGACTGCAGCAGGGAGACGCTATTAATCTGAACAGACATAAAGATGAACACTGAAAGAACAAGAAGTTTGGAGTTTGTAATTTAAGCAACGAGAACTGTTTTCCTATGTGAATCAGGACAGGATGGTAACTTGCGGTTGTCACTGTGAACATTCTTTCCCTCTGCATCATGGGAGAAGTTATGCAGTCATTCTGATTCTCCAGCTGTTTCTAATCAGATTAAATGAAAACTAAAAAAAATAGACTCTGAACTGAACCCACACCATCTACAGACAGTTCTTGCCTCAAACAACACTGGGCGAGTGGAATGTTCCTATCGCCTACTGACAGCATATTTATTTCATTCCTGACAGAGAAACCTACTAAGAGTCACTAATCAAGCAGATCTCTTCTGTTCTCTCTCTGGACCCCATGTCCTTTGTAGGTCTCCCTAGAGAGACTGTCCGCCAAGCCCAGGCATTTAGTAGTGTTTTTGAAAGAGGCCACATATGATAACTAAAGCCTCAGAAGACAGAATGCCTCAGAAGACAGAATTCAGAAGACAGAACTCAGATTCTGAATACCAGGCAGAGCCAATAGGTAGTATAAACACCAAGGTTGGGAAATGCCTCTGTAAGTAAAAATGCACAACATTCTTTCTTTTGGTGATAGCTACGAACATCTCAACAACAACAACAACAACAACAAAAAAGCTAGCAAACCATATTCTATAATGTGTAAAATGTTTTGTATGAATTGGTCACTGAAATGAGTGAGAGCACAGGCGAATCCGCTTCGGGTTTCAGTTTCCACTTACTGCGAGTCTTTGCACAGGTAATCTCAGTCTCGACAATCAGTGTAATTGGGACAGTGCTTCTCTGGTTGTAGTTTTGAGTGCCTGGCTCACAGTAAGTGAGGAAACAGAAGGACAGAAAACTCTCACAGCCAGAGAAAGGCAGAATAAGGATTTAGCCTCACCTTCTTTGGACTCGGAATCTGAGCTCATAACCTCTAAGCTGTAATGGAACCAAAAGCCAATATAAGAAAATACAGGGCTATTTTTCTGAACTAGAGTAAGAAAGAATTTTTTAGTAGTATAAATAAGTGAATAAACCATAAAGGAAAATGTTTATATTTAGAACTTTTGTATAAAGAACACTTTCTAAAAGTTTAAGAGGTAAATAACCACTGAGCAAAATGTTCACAACATATATTGATTAATATCTTAAGTATATAAAAAAACAAGTGTTTAAGGAGATGAATAGTCAATTTAAAAAAAAGACAAAATACATATACTAAAAATGTACAAAATGAGAAATACAAATGGTCAATAAATATGTAGGAAAATATTCTAAGCCAGAAAAATTATTCAGAACACTTTATAGGTTGAGAGAATGTCCATGTTCCTGGACTCTCTCTGATTCCCTTTTCTCCTCAGGCTCTCAGCTTGTCATGAGCTGGGAAGATGAGGGCTCATGCTCTAACCATGGCTGAGCTCCAGCCCCCGTCTCCTGCCACTCTCTTCCACACTGTGTAGTCCACCCACAGGACACAGTAGACTTATGGCATTCTCAGATTTAATTTTCCTGGTGTTGACTGTTTGTGAGCTACTCTGTTGAGGCTTGAATTTTAATTATAGGTGGATGATCAGTTAGCTAACTGGAAACATTGTGAAACATTCCCAGTTAACTGTTCTACCCTGAATGCACGTTGCTTCAGGATTTGGTGCCTTTGCCTTCCCTGTTTTTTACCCTGTTTGCCTCCCTTCTTCACCACGAGGCCAAGTTCCAGCGCCACTTCCTCTGAGAAGCCTACACTGCCAATGGGCAGAGTACATCACATCATCTTTGTACTCTTCACACTTCACGTATGCAAAGCATAACATGGAGGTTAACAGCATAGACTCATGAGCCAGACTGTCTGGGTTCAATCCCAGTTCTGCCACTTATAGATGGTGTGACCCTGAGTCAGTTACTTCTCTGTGCCTCAGTGTCCTCATCTGCAAAATGGGGATAAAAATAACAACTCATGGGAATGTTGTAAGCCTTAAGGTAGTCAACAGAGACAGTGTCTGAAACATAGTAAGTGCCTTTTTACCATTCTCCTATAAAACTTCCCACACTTAATGGTAGAGCACAATTAAAAAAAAAGAGGACTATCAAAACTCAGTTGTGCAGATAAAGTGTAGTTTCTTCAATTTGTTTATAAATTTTCTGGACTTCCCCTCAACCAACAACCGCCACCTCTACTCCTCTTGCTCTGAGAGATATAAGCCACCAAAGTACTCCAGCTTTGTTAACTGAGTTTGATCCAGTAATTTAAATAGCCCATTGATAATGCTGTCTTTGAAATAATTGCTTAGACTCGTATTTGCACTTCTCTAAGCCCCACCCAGCTCCTTGGGGTTGGCCTCTCAGTTTTTGGAGGGAGAGAGACTGACCTGCCCCTGATACACCTCTGATACACATAGTGCCTTCTGCTCCTCTCTCATTCCTGCTGACGGGGGCTGTGCTAGCCTTCCACTGGGGCCTGCTACTACTAAGCTCACACTCCCCTCTTGCTCGACTCAGGAAGACCTACTAGCCTCTCCCTGCTGGCTTAGCTCCACCAGCTGTGGCTTCCTCCAAGTCTCTGTCATGTCTTCCATCTTGTCCCCCATTCCAAGTGGTCCATCCCCAACTCTCTAGCTATTAGCTGCCTCTCAACTTAGTATCCCCACCACAGTAGATTTTTGAGGAGCTCAGGAGCACAAACAAGACCGTTTCTCTGCCTGAACATGCTGCTCTGCCCTGATTTATGCCAGAACAACCAGACTCTCAAACTCTCCCCCTGCCCCCAGTATTTCCAAATTTTATCAAACATACAACCACCTCTTTTGACCGTCTTATTCCCAGTATCCTTGGGAGTAGAATGGGGACTTTCCTCCATTTCTTGTGGATTGGTTGTCTCCCCCACCTCCCCTTTACATGAAACTCTGGTCTGGATATCTGGCCTGGAACTCAATATAGCTTTCGTCCTTTCCTATCATATCATACTGCCTGCCTTTCAAGCTTATTTTGTAATTGAAAAATCTAATTCAAAATTCAGATTCATTAGAATCTAAATGTTAATGTTTGCTTTTCCCTTTGGCATTTATGCTGCAACAATTTAAATCCCCTCGAAACGCTGACAAAGAAAGAAGGTTAAATACAGTGACCTAACCCCCAACACACACACACACACACACACACACACACACACACACACACACACAACTGGAAACATCAGCCCCACTCTTTGAGATTGTTTCTCAGCCCCCTGAGGTCTGCAGAGATAGACTTCATTATATTCATTGAGCTGGGCTCAATGTCTGTCTCAATTTGAACACTGGCCCTACCACCTACCCTGTGACGTTAGGCAAGTTACTGGAACCTATCTGAGTCTGGTTTTTTATCTGTAAAATGCAGATAAGAATACAACTTAGGGGGTACTTGGGTGACTCAGTTGGTTAAGCATCTACTTCTAATCCGGTCAGGGCCCTGAGCCCGAGTCCTGCTTTGGGCTCCCTGCTCAGTGGGGAGTCTGCTTCTCCTTCTACCTCTGCCCCTTCCCCCTGCTTGTGCTCTCTCTCGCTCACTCTCTCTCAAATAGATAAATAAAATCGTAAAAAAAAAAAAGAATATAACTTTGTGGGATTATTTTGAGGGTTAAATAACTTAACATATGGAAAATTTTCAAAACAGTGCCAATAACTGCTCAAAAAGTGAGACTCATTGTTGCTATTAGCTTAGCACTTCTCCAGAGTGGTTTGCTCAAAAATGTTAATTGAAAGATTATACAATGAGAGAGTAACTAAACTTGGGGTGTAGATCAGGAGTTCTGATTATCAGCATAGAAATATGAATTTAATTGCACTGTATCCTTAAAAAGAAGCTTGCAGGTGCAATACTGTATATGTTTTGCAATCATATGTCTAATCCTTACTCACAGAGGAAACTGCAATTAGCCTTTCTTTTACCTGATGCCATGCATTTAAATATTTAAGACTTATTCCCAAAGCTTCTTCTAAAAATTGGGCTTAGAGAAAGTAAAGAAAAATAATAACATCACAGGGAAGTGAAAAGATCAGGGCTCTCAAAATCAAAAGATAAGCATCCCACTTGCAACTCTGGTTCATAGGATCCAAATGACCAAGGGTTAACCATCACCTTTCCAGTCCTCCTCTTGCTGTTGCACTATATGTCTAAGTTCCTTCTAATAAACAATGCTGTTCCTTACTTCTCTGAAGAAAGAGACAAAGCACCATGAACTAAATCTGCAGCACAGAAATTTGTTTACATAGATAGCCCTTTAGTTTGGTTCAGGATTCCATCAAAGTCCTCTTGCAAAGAAAGGCCAGTAGTATCTACAGAAAACTACCCCCTGGACTGCAGGAGTCTTGCTTTAAAACGGGTCTTTTGTACACCCAAAAAAATTAAAGTGGTCTAGATACGTGTACTTTAGGTCCTTTTTCTCAAATTACTTTATTGATTTAAAGACATTGATGGATTTAAATGTAAATTATTTATGAATTAAACATTAACAGCAAAATTAAACACTCTTTGAGAAAGAATTTCCTAAGAAAAATATAAAGTGAAAAAATTACATTAATTTATTTTGTCTTTTAACCCATCATCATGAAGATATTTCTGGTCATACTTCTCAACTTTTCTTCAAAATATTTAATATAACCTAAGTTTTAATGCTGTAAGATTCTTGGCATAATTTTTGATTATCATTTAAAAATATTTTATAATTGTAATGTGGATAGCAAATCTTTGATATTATATGCACATGAATTTATGTTTAACGTGCATATTCTCTTTTTAAAAAAGATTTTATTATTTATTTATTAGGAGAGAGAGGAGAGAGAAAATAGAAGCAAGGAGGGCAGAGGGAGAGGGAGAAGCAGACTCCCCACTGAGCAGGGAGCCAGACAAGGGACTTTAGGATCTTGACCTGAGCCAAAGGCAGATGCTTAACCAACTGAGCCACCAGGTGCCACTAATGTTCATACTCTTTTGGAATGGACCTGAGAAAAATAATATTTTGGAGAAAAGTTAAAGAATTGTTTTAGTTCCACCTCAATTATCTTAACATCCTGTTAATTAATTGTTTATTTACCTGCCTGAAGTTTAAGAATATATTAACAGAATACTTAAACACTCTATAACAACATAGTCATGGGTTAAATAAACCACCAGGAAAAGAATAAACACAGTGATATAGACATACATCAACTATGCTGATGAGAAAGATATTAGCATTTATGAATTATTTTTACCTTATTTTTCTAGAGTACTAGTTCTTTACTCAGACTGGTAATTTCTCATTTTCCACTGTTTACTTTTAGTTCTCCAAATCTATCCTTTTTTATTTTCTGTTTACTTTTTTTTTCCAGAGAGAAAAAGAGAGATGGGGTGGGGAGGGTTGGGAGGGAAGGAAGCAGGGGAGGAGCAGAGGGACAAAGAATCTTAGGCAGGTTCCATGCTCTGCAAGAAGCCCAATACAGACCTTAATCTCACAACCTGAGATCATGACCTGAGCCGAAATCAGAGTTGGTTGCTTAACCTGCTGAGCCACCCAGGCATCCCAGTTTACTTTTAATTTTTATATTGTATTCTACTGCTAATTTAATAGCTTGCCCATCCAGACTTTAGATGCTGTTAAATTTCTTTTCTGGGATCTTTAAAATTATTTTATTTTTCTTCCTGGTTCTCCCTTTCTTCTCTGTAATCTTGTGGCACTCCTTCCTAGCCTTTTTTACTATTTTATACTATTTATACTTTTTATACTCTATTTTTTATACTTCCTAGCTTTTTCATACTTTTTACACAATTACATTGATTGCAATTGTTTCTGAGCTTTATACTTCTGAGCTTTATATATAACAAAACTGTGTTTGAAAGCAAACTATCAAGACTGTTAACAGCCCCCAAACTCAATCTTACCCTTGAATCTGCCAGTAAAGCTGTATGAGAATATAGAGATTAGGCAATAGCTTGTACTGAATAATCTCTGCTGAGATACAACTGGTTCTCTTCCTAATGGAAAATCATGCTCACTTTCTCTTTTGTGGGGTAACAGTTTTCCTTACTGAGATATACAATTACTTGCGATCAAAAGGGAGAGTTAATTGATCTGAGATTAAAGGATACAGAGGATGGTACAGTTCCTCTAGCCTTAGCACTCCTTCCATATGTGTAAGTATAAAGAAAAAACTGAATCAACTCTTAGAAAGATGAATAAAATTAGTTCCAATGGACTTTGAATAAAACATGCATTATTGGGAGAAAAAAATTAAAATTCTAAAGGATTCATTTGTCAATCCTTAAGTCTAAAAGTTTCATGAAAAAAGAAGTAGAATCAAAGATTGTGACAACTGGAAAAGGCCTAGAGATCATGTAGGGGCCCACTTATTTTAAGGTCCACTTCAATGCTCCCACTAGTTTGTTGGAGATGCCAGACTCAGTCTTCTGCAATCCATTGCTCCAAGAGAGCATACTGAAACCTACTGGAGACCTACTGTTACCCTGAAATTGACTGAAAGAAATTGAAGGATATATTTTCCTATTTTTTGAGTGATTTCACAAAAATGTACCTAAGTCAAAGCTAACATTCAGACCACCAAAAACATCTATATAATTTCACCATGGTTTTGAGTCTTTTTAGTGTATTGATGGTATGTGTATTGTATGTGTATATTTAGTGTATTGATGGTTATTTTTGTATGTTATAGTAAGGGTACATTAAAGTTTCCCTTGTTATAAATGTATTTTTAAAAGAAGCTGGAGTTTCTGAGTATGGATGGTTTAACAGAAACGTTTGGGAGGAAATTCCACATTTCCAAAGCATGCCTTCAGTATAGAAAAAGAGAAAATGTGTTGATTTTTCTTTTGGATGTCTTGGTTTTGGTTAGGTCTTAGTCATAGCACAATATATGGAAAATTCATAGGTTAGCAAAGGGAATGAAATGGAACAGTTATTTAAAGGAACAAGACATTTGGGCAAGAACCCAGTTGCCTAGATATCTAAGATATATAGCCTTGTTTAGAATAGCTGTTTCCTTCCTGTGTGTATGACTTTCATAGTCACAGACCAAAGTATACAGAATTCTAACTCCCTATATGTTTCTATAACTAAACCTAAAGTCTATTTGAAGGTCTCATTCTTCCTGAAGTTAAAAAAATCAAAGATATTTGCAAATGACTTCCCCATAAAGCGTTAGCATCCAAAATATATAAAGAACTTACAAAACTCAACACATCAAAAATTAATAATCCAGTTAAAAAATTGTCAGAAGACATGAATATACATTTCCCCAAAGAAGACATCTAGATGCCAACAGACACACAAAAAGATACTCCACATAACTTATCATCAGGGAAATGCGAATCAAAACCACAATGAGATATCACCTTACACCTGTCAAAATGGCTTAAATCAACACAAGAAATAAAAGGTGTTGGTCAGGATGTGGAGAAAGGGGAACCCTCTTAAACTGTTGATGAGAATGCATACTGGTGCACCCCTTGTGGAAAACAGTATGGAAGTTCCTCAAAAAATTAAAAATAGAATTACCTTATGATCTAGTAAACACACTACTGGATATTTACCTCTCAGAAAGAAAAATACTAATTCAAAGGAATTCATGTACTCATATATAGCAGCATTATTTACAACAGCCCAATTATGGAAGCAGCCCAAATGTCCATCAATGGATGAATGAATAAAGAAAATGTGGTATGTATATTTACACAAGGGAATATTATTCAGCCATAATGAAAAAAGGAATCTTACCATTTGCAATGACATGGATGAAAATAGGAGGTATAATAAATGGTGAAATAAGTCAGAGAAAGATAAATACCATATTATTTCACTCATATGTAGAATTTAAGAAATTAAACAAATGAGCAAAGGAAAAAAGAGAAAGAGACAAACTGACTCTAAAAAATTTTTTGTGATGTAATTTTAAAAATCATATATGCATTTTTTAGGTTTTTTATTTAAATTCCAGTTAATTAATATAAACCACAATATTAGTTTCAGGTGTACAATATAGTGACTCAGCACTTCCACTTAACACTCAGTATTCATTACAAGTGTGCTCCTTAAAGCCATCTACTATTTAACCTATCTCTCCACCCACCTCCCTTTTGGTAACCATCAATTTGTTTTCCATAGTTATGAGTTGGTTTCTTGGTTTGCCTCTCCGTCTCTTTTTCCCCCCCTTTGTTCATTTGTTTTGTTTCTTAAATTCCACATATAAGTGAAATCATATGATGTTTGCCTCTCTCTGACTTATTTCACTTAGCATAATACTCTCTAGCTCTATCCATATACATATGTGTATATATATGTGTATATGTATATGCACATTCTATACATATGTATACACATACAAACCAATGCACATATATATCACTGCTTTATCCATTCATTAGTTAATGGACACTTGGGCTGTTTTCATAATTTGGTTATTATAGATAATACTGCTATAAACATCAGGGTGTGTGTATCCCATTAAATTAATATTTTTGTATTCTTTGGGTAAATATCCAGTAGTGGCACTGCTGGGTAGGTAGAGAGACTGGCAGAGAAGAGAGGGAGAAACAGGCTCCCTGCTGAGCAGAGAGCCCAATGCGGGTCTTGATTCTAGGACCCTGAGATCATGACCTGAGCTGAAAGCAGAGGCTTAACCCACTGAGCCACACAGGCACCCCTATTTTTAACTTTTTGAGAAAACTGCATACTGTTTTCCACAGTAGCTGCATTCCTATCAACATTGTTAGTTCTCATTTCTCTGCATCCTTGCCAACACCTGTAGTGTCCTGTGTTGTTGATTTTAGTATTTGCATTTTAGTTTTTTGATATTACTTGATTTGCATTTCCCTGATCATAAGTTATGTTGAGGGTCTTTTCATGTGTCTGTTGGCATCTGGAAATATTTATTTCAGGAAATATCTATTGATGTCTTCTGCCTATTTTAAATTGGATTATTAGTTTTTGGTGTATTGAGTTTTATAAGTTTTTTTTATATATTTTGAATACTAACCCTTTATCAGACATGTCATTTGCAAATTTCTTATCATATTCCATAGGTTGCCTAGTTAGTTTTGTTGATTGTTTCCTTCTCTGTGCAGAACCTTTTTATTTTGGTGTAGTCCTAATAGCTTATTTTTGCTTTCGTTTCCCTCGCTTCAGGAGACCTATCTAGAAAAAAGTTGCTTTGGTCAATTCAGAGAAATTGTGCTTTTTTTCAAGTACTTTTATGGTTTCAGGCCTCACATTTATGTCTTCCATCCATTTTGAGTTTGTTTTTGTGTATGGTGACAGAAAGTGGGCCAGTTTCATTCTTCTGCATATGTCTGTCAAGTTTTCCCAACACCATTTGTTGAAGAGACTGTTTTTTTTCCCCATTGTGTATTCTTTCCTGCTTTGTTGAAGACTAATTGACCATACAGTTGTGGCTTTATTTCTGGACACTCTATTCTGCTCCATGGATCTATGTGTTTATTTTTGTGCTGGTACCATTCTGTTTTGATCACTATCGCTTTGTAATAATACCTGAAGTCTGGAATTTTGATGACTCCAGCTTTGCTTTTCTTTTTCAAGGTTGCTTTGGCTATTTGGGGTCTTTCAGATTCATGCAAATTTTAAGATTGTTTGTTCTAGCTCTGTGAAAAATGCTGGTGGTATTCTGAATAGGGATTGCATTAAATGTGTAGATTCCTTTCGGAAGTATAGATATTTTAACAATATTTGTTCTTCCAATCCATGAGCATGGAATGTTTTCCCTTTTCTTTGTGTCCTCTTCAATATCTTTCATCAAGGTTTCATAGTTTTCAGAGTATAGCTCTTTCACCTCTTTGGTTAAGTTTATTTTTAGGTATCATTGTTTTTGGTGCATTTGAAAATGGGATTGAGTCTTTGATATCTCTTTCTGCTGTTTCATTATTGATGTATAAGAATGCAAGAGATTTCTGCATGTGGATTTTGTATCCTGGGACTTTATTGAATTCATTTAGTAGATTTTGATAGAGTCTAAGGTTTTCTTTATAGAGTATCATGTCATCTGCAAATAATGTAAGTTTGACTTCTTCCTTGCCAATTTTGGTGCTTTTTATTTTTTCTTGTCTGATTCCTATGGCTAGGACTTCCAGTACTATGTTAAATGACAGTGATGAGAATGGACATCCCTGTCTTATTCCTGACTGTAGGGAAAAAACTCTCAGTTTTCCCCATTAAGGATGATCTATGGGGTTTTTTATAGATGGCATTTATGATGAGAGTTATGTTTCCTCTAACCCTATAATTTTGAGGGTTTTTGCCATGAAGCTATGTTTGTGCATGTGCTTTTCCTGTATCTATTGAAATGATCATCTAGTTCTTATCCTTTTTTTTTTTTTTAAAGATTTTATTTATGTATTTGACAGAGAGAGATCACAAGTAGGGAGAGACACAGGCAGAGGGAGAGGAGGAAGGAGGGTCGCTGCTGAGCAGAGAGCCCCATGCGGGGCTTGATCCCAGGACCCTGAGATTATGACCTGAGCCAAAGGCAGAGGCTTTAACTCACTGAGCCACCCAGGCGCCACCCCCCCACCATATCAAATTTTTTTTTTGATATGGTGTATCATGTTGATCGATTTGCTGGTGCTGAACTACTCTTGCAACACAGGAATAAATCCCACATGATCATGGTGAATGATTCTTTTAATGTATTGCTGGATTTGGTTTGCTAGTATTTTATTGAGGATTTTGGTAATTATGTTCATCAGGGATATTGGCCTGCAGTTCTCCTTTTTAGTGGTGTCTTTATCTAATCTTGCTATCAGAGTAATGCTGGCCTTGTAGAATAAATTCGGAAGTTTTCCTTCCTTTTCTATTTTTTGAAATAGTTTGAGGAGAAGAGGAGAATCAACTCTTCTTTAAATGTTTGGTACAATTCCCCTATAAAGCCATTTGGCCCTGGACTTTTGTTTATTGGGAATTTTTTGATTACTGATTCAATTCTTTTGCTAGTTATCAGTCTTTTCAATTTTGTTTCTTCCCATTTCAGTTTTGGTAGTTTATATGTTTCTAGGAATTTATCCATTTCTTCCAAGTTATCCAATTTGTTGGCATATAGTGTTTCATAACATTCTCTTATAATCATTTCTATTTCTGTGGTATTGGCTTTTATTTCTCTTTTCTCATTTGTGATTTTATTTGGGCCTTTCTCTTTTGTTTTTGATAAATCTGCTTAGAGGTCTAGCAATTTTATTAATTTTTTCAAGGAACCAATTTCTGGTTTCATTGTTTCATTGTTCAGCTGTTCTACTGGTTTCATTTTTGTTTCTGCATCATTTATTTCTCTTCTAATATTTATTATTTACTTCCTTCTCTTCATTTGTTGTTCTTCTAGCTTCTTTAGGTGTAAAGTTAAGTTGTTTATCTGAGATTTTTCTTACTTCTTGAGGTAGGCCTGTATTGCTATAAACCTCCCTTTTTGGACTGCTTTTGCTGCATCCTAAAGGTTCTGGACTGTTGTGTTTTCATTTTCATTTCTCTCCATGTACTTTTAAAATTTCTTCTTTGATTTCCTGGTTGACCTATTTATCTTTTAGTAACATGTTGTTTAACTTCCATGTATTTGTGATCTTTCTAGATTTTTTTCTTATGGTTAACTTCTAGTTTCATAGTGTTGTGGTCAGAAATGGTGCATGGTAGGGTGCCTATGTGGCTCAGTTGGTTGGGCAGCCAGCTCTTGATTTTAGCTCAAGTCATGATCTCAGAGTCATGGGATTGAGCCCTGCTTCAGGCTCCACACTTAGTGTGGAGTCTGCTTAAGATTCTCTCTTCCCCTCCTTTTGCCCCTCCCCTATCTTGCTTTCTAAAATAAATAAAGAAATCTTTTTAAAAATAGTGCATGGTATGACTTCAGTCTATTTGCATTTGTTGAGGACTGTTTTGTGACCTAATATATGATCTATTCTGGAGAATATTCCATGTGCACTTGAATGTTTTAGGATGAAATGTTCTGAATATATCTGTTAAGTCTTGTAGTCAAGTGTGTCATTCAAACTATTGTTTCCTTGTTGATTTTCTTCTTGGTTGAACTGTCCATTGATGGAAGTGGGGTCTTATAGTCCCCTAATATTATTGTATTATTATCAGTGAGTTACTTTATGTTTGTTATTAATTTTTTAATATATTTGAGTGCTCCCACGTTGGAGGCATAAATATTTATAATAGTTATATCTTCTTGTTGGATTGTCCTTTTCTTTATCTCCTGTTACAGTCTTTGTTTTAAAATCCAGTTTGTCTGATATAAATATTGCTGCTCTGGCTTTCTTTTGACATCCATTTACATGATAAATATTTCTCCATTCCCTCACTTTTAATCTTCAGATGTCTTCAGGTCTAAAATGAGTCTTGTAGGCAACATTTAGATGGGTTTTGTTTTTTAATCTATTCTGACACCCTATATCTTTTGATTGGAGCATTTAGTCCATTCACATTCAAAGTAATTGTTGATAGATATGTTTTTATTGTCATTTTATTATTTATTTTGTACTTGTTTTGTCCAAAGAAACAAGTATTTTGTACTTGTTTCTGGAGATTTTCTCTGATTCTTTCTTGTCTTTGTCAATTTTCCACTCAAAGAGTCCCCTTTAATATTTCTCACAGGGCTGATTTAGTGGTCATGAACTCCTTTAGGTTTTATTTGTCTGGGAAACTCTTTATCTCTCCTTCTTGGCTGGATAGAATATTATTGGCTGCATATTTTTTCTCATTTAACACGTTGAATATATCACACCACTCCTTTCTGGCCTGCCATGTTTCTATTGAGAAACCTCCAGGAAACCTTATGGGTTTTCCCTTGTAAGTTAAGGACTTCTTTTGTCTTGCTGCTTTTAGGATTTCTTTCTTTATCATTTTATTTTACAAATTTAATTACAATATGTCTTGGTGTTGGCCTGCTTTTGTTGACTGATAGGAGTTTTCTGTGCCTCCTGGAGCTGAATGTCTGTTTCTTTTCCCAGAGTAGGGAAGTTTACAGCTATTATTAACTCAAATAAATTTTCTCTCCCCTTTTCTCTTTCTTATTCTGGACTTCTGTAATACAAATGTTATTATGTTTGATGGAGTTACTGAGTTCTCTGTCTATACTTGTGTTGCATAATTCCTTCTCTCTTTTGTGCAGCTTCATTCTTTTCTGTTATTTTATCTGTTGTGTCACTAATTAGTTTCTCTGCTTCTTCCAATCTGTTCTTCATTCATTCCATCAGGGGTGTTTCTAATCTTGTTTATTATACTCTTGTTTGTTATACTCTTGTTTTTACTAACAAGAGGTAGTAAGATAAAAGGGTTACTTTTATCTCTGTTGTAAGGATCTCACTAATGTCTTTTATTCCTTCTCAAGCCCACTGTGTATCTTATGATGGTTGCTTTAAATTCTCCATCAGGCATCAGGGTGCCTAGAAGGCTCCATCAGTTGAGTGTCTGACTCTTGATTTTGGGTTAGGTTGTGGTCTCAGGGTTGTAAGATCAAGCCTCGCGTTGTTCTGCATTGGGCATGGAGCCTGCTTGAGACTGTCTCCCTCTCCTTCTGCCCCTACTTCCCCCCACCACACTCCTTTCTTGAAATAAACAAAAACAAAACAAAACAAAAAAACTCCATCAGGCATATTACTTATATCTGTTACTTAAATCTCAATTCATGACATTATCTTGTTCTTTCATTTGTTATAAATTCCTCCATCTTCTCATTTTGTCTAAGTCTCTTCCTTCTTCTGAGTGTTAGAAAAGCCAGTTATGTATCCTGCTCCTAAAAGTAATGGCCTTATGAAGGACAGGTCATATCATGTCCATGGCTTAGCACTTCAGGGAGTGTCTCCAGTGTGTACTGCATTAGGTGTGGTGTTATGTTTTGGCTACTGTATCCTTCTGGCCAGTTGTCTGCAGAGGCTTTCCTTGCTTGCAGTGGGCTGTATTTGGTCCCTGGCCTGAATGTGGTGAGTTTTGACTAGATGTGCTCTAGTCTGCTTATGAAATGAGACCTGATATTCTTTCACTAGAATTGAATGAACCCCTGTAGAGTGCTCTGGTCAGAAGCCATGGTGTGGCCAGGCATCTCTGTTGGTCTTCTGTGGAAGGGTCCCACTACACTGGGAGTGCAGCAAGCTTTTCTGAGAATGGCAGTCCCATTAGAGCATGGAGGTGTGGCACTTCATGGAAGAAAGTTAGGCAGCTGGTGTTGGCACTGAACTGCTTCCCACAGGTGGCTCTGTGTTTATGCTGAGAAGCCAGGGAAAGAAAGAGCACCTGCCAGCTTGTTTGTCCCTGGAGAAATGTATCTATGAATGCTGCCTCTCAGGAAGAGTAAATAATCTCTCCACTGTGTGCCCTATGTACTCTTCAGATCACTATTTCCATGCTGTACAACTGTGGTTGTCTGCTTGCTTTCTCTCTAGGAGTTGGGCAGTGCCTTCCACGCTCTATCCAAGCCAATCTCATTGACCTTTAAAACTTCAGGCTTTAAGCCCCACTGGTTGCAATAACTCAAATAATTCAGCCCCCCTCATTTTCCAAGCCAATGGCTTTGGAGAAATGTTCTCTTTGTGTGTTCCTCTGTGTGCTCCTCTCTTACTATTCTCTGTAATCATGGCTCTGTCTTCCCTCTGCAGAGCTTATGATCCATTTCTCTTCTGAACTATATCTCCACACTTCCTACCTTCTTCAGTGTTGCTTCTTCTCTCCCTTTAGTTGTGGAGTTTGTTCTGTCAATCTTCAGATTGATTTCTGGATTATTTAGGATGATTTGATCATTATCTAGTAGTGTTCATGGGACAAAGATGAGTGTAGGATCCTTCTACTATGTTGCCACCTTCCTCTACCTTAACAGATTCTTACCTATGGACAAAAAACTGATGGTTACCAGAGGGGAGGTAGCTGGAGGCATGGGTGAAATAGGTGATGGGGATTAAGGAATGTACTTGTGATAAGCATAAGGTATTGTATGAAATTATTGAATATCTGTATTGTACATCTGAAACTAATAGAACACTGTATGTTAACTATAGTGGGATTAAAATAAAAAATAAAATGAGAATATGAGTTCCAAATAAACCTATTGCCATAGAGTTTTTCAGTCATTTTAGGATTTTCCCTGCCCACTTCTTCCTACTTTGAAGGATGATGTAAATTCTAGGGGCTTGTCTAGCATCATAGGGCAGAAGTAGCATTCAGGAAAAGTGCTAGAGCTCCAGTTATTTTCTGTCCTACAGTGGCACCTAGTGAGAAGAACAATTTTCTTAGTCCTTGGGTGTGGACTTTTCTGCACCCGGGTAAATTCATCGCTATCTCAGTATGGGATATAGGATCCACGCTCTTATCTTGACTAAGAGACACTCTTCATATGTCCTCAAATAAGACCACTGGCTTTTCTTTAAGTACATGTCCCATTTCTCTGTTTTTATCCACAATATCCCCTCTAAATTTGTAAAGGTCTTCCCCACACAATAATCTTGTCTCAGAACATTATCCAATCTCAAAAAATTTATAAGTTCTGGCCACTTAGGCCTGTATGACTGAGATCCACCCATGTGAAGTCACAATTGCTGTCTTTCGTCCAGGCTTATGTAAACTGTCCAGAATCTATAGGTACTGGTGACTTGTGCCCCAAACTACTTTTACATTCAGCTTTTAGATTGAACTCACCACGGGCAAGGTGTAAAAAAAAATCTGATTGAGGTTATGACAAATAAAAGTAAGAACAGAATGGAGGAGGGAGTGGGCAAGCTGGTGGGGGTGTAGGAGGCACAGAGAGCACTGGATCCCAGAAGATCAGCTACAAAGGAACCAAACCATTATAAAGGCCGGCAAACACAACAGGAGAGAGAAGAGACTAAGAACAGCAATTCTAGGAGCAGAAAATCGACCACTTTCAGAAAGGTAGGATGTGTGGAAAAAGTGAATCCAAAGTGATGGAAAGAGAGACCCTGGGGGAGGGGCTGGCTCCCAGCAGCCATAGAGCCACGGAGCACAAAATTCAGACTTTTAGTCTTCTCTGCTGAGGGACATCGCTCCGGAGGCTAAGCGCGGGTTCAGCCTTCACGGGAACAGTGTGGTTTCAGAACCCGTGGGGTCACTGAGGGACCAGGGAAGCCCAAGTGCGGCAGAGCTCCCAGGTATTGGGGTGGAGAAGCCAGCAGCAGAGAAGGAGCTGTGCAACACCGTGCCTACTTAAGCTTACCTTGGACTATATGAACTGAGACATATAGTTCATATAGGGCTGCTGCACTTCAAGCGGGGACCCCATGGGAGGCAGCTCCAGAGGCACCCCCTCCTTTCTCCTCTGGGAGGAGCAGTGCAGGAGCACACAGGAGGAATCTGCTGGGTTTGAGGACTCCAGGTGGAGCCACGCACACCACAGATAGAGGCTCTCCACCACAGGCTAGCTGAGCACAGAGTGCGGGCCACAGACAAGGGAGACAGGAGTGATTGACCGCTTTCCTCTGAGGGTGTGCGGAGGTGCGTGGCGCCCAGCACTCGGTTCCTCTGGGCCAGAGACTGGGAGGCCGCCATTTTCATTCCTGGCCTCCAGGGTGGTACAGAAAGCGCTCAGGGAACAAAGACTCCCGAGAGTGAACCTGAGCAAAGTACTTGGCCCAACCCCTGGCAATGACGGTGCAATTCCACCTCAGGCAAAGACATTTGAGAATCATGGCAATAGGCCCCTCCCCCTGAAGATCAGCGAGAATATCCAGCCAAGACCTAGTTAATCAATCAGTGAAAATTGCAGAACTCCAGAGAATCTTTCTCTCTCACCCATCTACTCTTACCTTGACAAAATCAGGGGGTGAAAAAACTAACCACAAACAAAAGAAGAGACAGTACTGATAGCGAGAGACCTAGTCAATGCAGACATTAGTAATATGTTGGAAATAGAGTTCAAAATGACACTTATCAAGATGCTAGCAGGGCTTGAAAAAAGCATAGAACATATTAGAGAATCTCTTTTGGGAGAAATAAAAGCCCTTTCTGGAGAAATAAAAGAAATAAAATCTAACCAAGTTGAAATTAAAAAAGCTATTAATGAGGTAAAATTAAAAATGGAGGCTCTCGCTGCTAGAATAAATGAGGCTGAAGAAAGAATCAGCGATATAGAAGACCAAACGACGGAGAATAAAGAAGCTGGGAAAAGAGAGACAAACAACTACTGGAACACGAGGGGAAAATTCTGGAGATAAGTGATACCATAGAATGCAACAATATTAGAATAATTGGGATCCCAGAAGAAGAGAGACAGGGGCAGAAGGTATATTGGAGAAAATTATTGTAGAGAATTTCCTTAATCTGGCAAAGGGAACAACCATCAAAATCCAGAAGGCATGGAGACCCCCCCCTCAAAATCAATAAAAATAGGTCTACACCCTGTCATCTAATAGTAAAACTTAAAAGTCTCAGTGACAAAGAGAAAATCCTGAAAGCAGCT